>JARYHS010008074.1:52076102-52107784 GCA_031002005.1 Vandiemenella viatica
CTCCTTCCATCTTCCAATAATTACCAATTTTTTGTTATATACAGTATACTCATCCAACATTACCACAAAACTTACTTCTTTTTAGTAAAGAGCAAACTTGATAGTAGTAAGAAATAATTTTGTGTTATCTTCACAACTTAGTGAGTTTCAGGAATTCAAACCGTATCTATCATACCCACTTAAATGAACCCAGTATTCCTTCTGGGTATAGAGGGTCTACAGTCCATACAATGAAAGTGTTCTAGTAATGAAGAGTTAATTACCTTTGAAAATCCCCAATAATAAACTGCCAGTGTGGCTCAATGCACTGAAGTGCTGCACACCATATAAGGGAGGTACAATTGGTCTAGGTATGATGAACCAATGTTCCCGCATACTAGCCATCCTGATTGCATCCAATTTTAATTGTAATTAAAACATGTTTTATGCAAGGTTCCCAATCTCTGCCTCATAATCTATACATTTCACAAACATAAAAATACACTTATCATAAAGAACACAATAAGCTACACGTTTTGCAGAAGACGGTAACACAAGACTTCAGAAAAAAAAAAAAAACCTCCTTCCCCTCCCCCCACTCTCTCATGATTCACAATGGCCACCTAGAAGGCCAAATCATAGAGAATATTGATACAAATAGTAGCATTAAATTAGGCTTTATTCAGACCTATAAGCACTAAATTCAGTAATTTGAAAACTTAGGGAAAAGCTTTTTTTTCTCATTTGCCCTTTATTCAGTAGTTATATAAAAAATAATAATTTCAATTGTCTTTTGTGAAAAACATGCCTTAAAAAGGTGAACACTTTCCCTAAACAAAAAAAAGTAGCATATCACAGACATTAGATGGCAAATTTGAAATTATGAGCAACAATCATCTTAAAAAGGTTTATGAAACCTGTAGTGTTTCATCGCTAAGTCTGGTACCTCTCTAGAGAAAAACAAAATTTGGCCTGTGCTTCAATGCCATAAAAATTGACTAGTGTGAATATTACAGTTCACTTACTGAGGCTACAACATATCCTAAGTTGATACTAAGGAACAAATCTAGTTACTCCAAAAAATGAAGAAGAAAAGCCAACAGCACTGAAAATTTGGTTTTGCGATAATTTCAATTTTACCGGGTCTATTTCAACTTAAAGGAATGTCACTGACTTTTGAAATGATGCATTTAGTTATTAACCGTATACAAAAGAAAGCCTTAATATACAGTGTACATGTCAAACGAGGAACATACATCAAATCAAACCTAATTTACAAATATTTTCCTTCTTGGAGCTTTATTCCATATTAAAAATGAGATTATTAGCTTCCGGGAGATGATCACTGTCAATGCATTGAAAGTCAGCTGATGAGGTAAGACATTAAGGAATCACTAGGACAATCAACTAGAACAAATTCAATTACCAGAATAGTGGGTGATAGACAATCTCCAGCATATTTGATGCTCCAAAATGCTGATTCAAATTGTTATTCAGTGAAGTAATGTTGTCTGTATCGTACAAGCAATAAGAAATGTAGGGAAACGGAAGCATTATGATTCTTTCACATTCTATTGTTCCTCAGAGAGACTCAACTTTGTCTTAAACACGGTAAATGGCAGCACATGATATTTCACAGGAAATATTTATGAATACAGTATCGCTGCAATTTGTACAGTTTCAAGCAAAAATTTTTGTCATCTGCTGCTGTGGGTAATTTTAGGATTTATAGGATACTAAAATGGTCATACTTTTAAGTAAAGTCATTTATTTTATAAAGCAACCCAACTACTGTTGATAGTTAAAGGCAGATAAAACAACTTTCAATATTCCACAGCTCAATTACACTATGGAATCATCCCCTTTTTTACATTTGGTCATTATACATTGACAAGATTAAAAGATGAATGGGAAAAAAATTAGGCCATGATCTTTTGAAGGTACCACCCAGCATTTGAATAGATTAATTTCAGGAAACCATCAAAAAAAAGTCTCTGGATTTGAATTCTCATTCTGTCGAATGTCAGATCTGAGCATTACCTCTCAGCCACCGAGTTCAGTAGAAATGTTCCATTTGGAATTAAATTTACTTACTATAATAACACTGCTAACTGATACATTAGTTAACACGAGTTCACGTGCAACTATATTTTCATCAAGAGCAATGGGATAGTTACATATTCATTTTCCTTAATACATTTTTTTCATAATAGTTATCACGACCAGAACATGCATCAATATTATTCAGATTTATATAACTTTTGAACTGTATTGTTTTAATTGTAATCATAAATTTCATACATTGCTTACCAAATGTTTTTTGCAGTTCTGTCAAATCAAAAGTAAGGGGATTACACAATGCTTTTCTTATTAAATCTGGATTAATTCTTTCTTCTTTCTTAAATTTATCTTTTAATTCTCTTCTTGTAAACTTAGGGAAAAGTGACTGCATGACAAGGAAGTCAGTTCCCACAGTCTGAAGTGCCCGATAAAATCTCAATGTTTCTGTAAAAACAAAACATAAAAATCACCATTTTCAGCAAACATAAACATTTCAAATAGTATAGCGGCAATATTAGCAGAGATAGTGGTTAAGTTGAAATGGTGCCTGGACCAGAATGTTTTTGTTACAGCATAAGGCAGAAGGAATTTAGTTATTATTAGTAATAAATAAGCAGCTTTCATAAGTTCCGTGTAAATGAGGTGTATCGTGTTGTAAACGACTTCCGATATTGCTTCATGAAACAATAAGTTTCTACATTAGGCCATTGAATACATTCGTTTTCAGTGAAGGATTTATTAGATATTTGTAGAAATTGAACAGTAAGTAAAAAGCACCATTTCGTGAATCATAGTCTACTATTTGTACTGATTTATACAAAAATTTTGAACAAAAAAATAAAAAAGGTTAGTTAAGTTTTAAATTTTGGCAAAAATAATTTGTAATATTACAGAGAGTATATAGTAGCAAAAAAGAAGACACACAGGAAATAAATTAAACAGAGATAGAATAGAATCCTTTACATTTTTATAAATACAACATTTTGTGCATGACCATTTTGCACTTCAAGTGAATCGACTTTCGTGCTGGTATACTCATAGGATTTTACATTTTTTTTTCTTCCAAGCTTTGATTTTTCACATTTATTATGACGCATATATTCCGAACGAAATTATGGTGTAGTATTTGAGATGTCATACTATTTTATGTATGCAAATGAAAACTTCTCTTTGTGAACTTAACAACAGTACCTACCATTTTTTTTTAATTTACAGATTTATATTTCCTGCTTCCAAACTATTATTTGTCAAGTGCAACGGTTTTATGACTTTTAAACTAAACACAATCTTGCATATGTAAGAAGGTTTTTGCTTTTATTTCTGAAAAGTAGTGTTTGTGATTTACGAAAAAAGCAAAGAGTAAACGTGACACGGCTGTCTACGAAGTAGGAATCTCTTTGTTGTTTGCGAATTGATATTAATGGCAATTTCTGAAAGAATTATGCGTTTTTGTGGGATAAAATCTATCCTATGTCACTTCGCACACAATTAACCGACTTCATGCCAAATTTCATTTAAATATGTTGAGTTATTAATGCGTGATTGATTCCAGAAGTACATCCAAACACACATCCAAACTTTCTCATTTTCCTATTTATCATATATATTATTTCTATAAGGTATTTTTTTGTCACAAGCCTGTATCATCTTTCATACTTAACCGAAATCTATGAATGAGGTGTCATTTTAAAGCGTATGGACTCCACTTTGGTCAAATCATATGTTAAGAAATGAAGTTTTCGGAATTCTACCCTTAAAGGGCAAAAATGTCAATCTTTCTAAAATGCTGTTTTCTGTGTTACGAGTCATTTATCTCCCTGGATACCTATCTGAAACCGTTTTATGAAGTATCATTTTAAAGATTAAGATCTTCGCTTTAGTGACGTCATATATTAAGACAGATATTTTTCGGAATTCGACCCTTAAAGGGCAAAAGTATTAATATTTTTGCAATGCGTAATTGTGTCACGAGCGATTTATCTCTCTTAATATCTAACCGATATATATAAATGAGGTATCATATTAAAGATCAAGGTCTCCACCGTGGTAAC
This sequence comes from Vandiemenella viatica, assembly GCA_031002005.1. NCBI lineage: Eukaryota > Metazoa > Arthropoda > Insecta > Orthoptera > Morabidae > Vandiemenella > Vandiemenella viatica. The sequence continues at coordinate 52,080,194 of JARYHS010008074.1, forward strand.
ATAATATTTCAAGAAAAGAATTTTTCGTTTTTCGACCCTTAAAGGGCAAACATGGCGATTTTTCTAAAATGCGTTTTTTGTATCTCGAGCCATTTATCTCCCTGGATATCTAACCAAAATCGATAAATGAAGTAGGATTATGAGGAGTAATGTCTCAGCTTTGTGACATGATATATTAAGAAAGAATGTTTTTGGAATTCAAACCTTAAAGGGAAAAAGTATAATTTTTCAATAACGCATTTTTGTGTCACGAGTGATTTATCTCCCTTAATATCTAACCGATATAGATAAATGAGGTATCATATTAAAGAATAAGGTTTCCGCCGTGGTAACATTATATTTTAAGAAAGGAATTGTTCGTAATTTGACCCCTAAAGGGCAAAAATGTCAACTTTTCTAAAATTCGTTTCTTATGTCTTGAGCAATTTGTCTCCCTGAATATCTAACCAAAATCGATAAATGAAGTAGGATTATGAGGAGTAATGTCTCAGCTTTGTGACATCATATTTTAAGAAAGAATGTTTTTGGAATTCAACCATTAAAGGGAAAAAGTATAATTTTTCTATAATGCATTTTTGTGTCACGAGCCATTTATCTCCCTTGATTTCTAACCGATATAGATAAATGAGATATCATATTAAAGACTAAGGTCTCCGCCGTGGTAACATTATATTCTAAGAAAGGAATTTTTCGTTTTTCGACCCTTAAAGGGCAAAAATGTCGATTTTTCTAAAATGCGTTTTTTGTATCTCGAGCCATTTATCTCCCTGGATATCTAACCAAAATCGATAAATGAAGTATGATTATAAGGAGTGATGTCTCAGATTTGTGACATAATATTTTAAGAAAGAATGTTTTCGGAATTCAACCCTTAAAGGGAAAAAGTTTAAATTTTTCAATAACGTATTTTTGTGTCACGAGCGATTTATCTCCCTTAATATCTAACTGATATAGATAAATGAGGTATCATATTAACGAATAAGGTTTCCGCCGTGGTAACATTATATTTTAAGAAAGGAATTGTTCGTAATTGGACCCTTAAAGGGCAAAAATGTCAATTTTTCTAAAATTCGTTTTTTATGTCTTGAGCTATTTATCTCCCTGGATATCTAACCAAAATCCATAAATCAAGTAGGGTTATGAGGATTAATGTCTCAGCTTTGTGACATCTTTTTTTTTTAAACAAAGAATGTTTTTGGAATTCAACCATTAAAGGGAAAAGTATAAATTTTTCTATAATGCATTTTTGTGTCACGAGCCATTTATCTCCCTTGATATATAACCGATATAGATAAGTGAGGTATCATAGTAAAGATTAAGGTCTCCGCCATAGTCACATTATATTTTAAGAAAGAATTTTTCGTTATTCGACCCTTAAAGGGCATAAATATCAGTATTTCTAAACTGCGTTTTTTGTGTCCCAAGTCATTTACCTCCGTTGACAACTAAACAAAATTGATAAAAGAGGTATCATTTAAAAGATTAAGGTCTTCGTAATGTCTTCGGTTCCGTTACCACATTTTAAAATTTTTTTTTTTTTTTAAATTCTAACCTTAGAGGACAAAAGTATTAATATTTTTACAACGCATTTTTCTGTCATGAGCTATTTATTTCCTTGATACCTAATCGAAATCAATAAATGACGTATCGATTTAAATATTAAATTATCCACTATCGTCACATCATATTTTAAGAAAAAATTTTCTCCAAATTACACCCTTAAGGGGCAAAAATAACATCATTTCTCAAAACTTTTTTTTTTTTACCTTGCTTTATAACTAACCGAAATCAATAAATGAGGTATCATTTTAAAGACCAAGGTGGCTGCTTTGGTCACACCAAATTTTATAAAAGAAATTTTTTGTAATTCGACCCTTAAAGGGCAAAAGTATCAATATTAGTTATAGAACGTGTTGATTTTTTAAATTTTTGTTTTTATTATATGCCATTTATCTTCTTCGATACCTAGCTGAAATCGATAAATGACATATCGTTTTAAAAATTAAGGTCTCCAGCTAGGTAAAATCATAAATTATGAAAAAAAAAATGTTCAGAATTTGGTGCTAAAAGTGGTAGCGCGTATGAGACTGTTCAGAGCCAAGTCCACAGATTTCAGCAGCGGATATCACAGAGAAGTCAATAAACTTTTTTTTATTCAATAAGTAGTTTTTCGTATATATTTTTTTCTTTTACGGAAACACTGTCGTTTTGCTATACAATTTCAATGTAATCATTTTATTTGCTCAGCAACAAATATCACAGAGATGTTGATATGTTGTGTGCAGTTTGTTAAGGTTGGTTTTATTCTACCAAGGTCAGTGACAGTTTGTCATAAATAAAGTGTGTTTTAAATTTTACTAACTGTTTCATAATATGTTGTGAGTATTTTGCTGTGTACCTATTACACCAAAAAAAAAAATTGCTACAAAACTACGGTTCTACTATTCATTATATTACAAGCATTCAACCTCACTATTCGTAGTATTTTATTCGCGAAATTTTCGCACGGGTCGTCTAGTAGATATATAGATAGATTATGTAATTAACTGTATTACATAAAGTCTTATTATCTTAAACATTAAGCAAAATAGCAGTCCACAATGTAAAGGCAATAGGGGCTTACACTTAAAACAATGAAAGAACTAAATACATTAAACTATAGTCACAAAGTTGTTGATAATTTAATTACCTTCTCTAGTCCATTCTTTCGTCCTATTCTTTCTCTTCTTACTGTAAGCATTGAAAGTTGTGGAACCATTGCCATAATCCATCACAACAGCAGAGTTCTGTAGATCATTCCGATTTTTCTTAGCTCCAGTAGTTTCTATTACCTGTTAAACGAACAGCAATTTAGAAAATGACATTTCATATTGGAGCAAACCCTTTCATTTTGCAGTTACTCAAATTTTTCACAAACAATTGAAATTTATGTTTATGTGCAGATTTAATGATTTTGGAATCCTATGACATATGGCAAAGTGGTTGGCAACACTTGCTGCAATAGTCTTTCAAGAATTTCATAGTATGTAATGTTGTGTGCTGAATATGTTGACATTAAAGCATTCATTCAAACAATGTATCGGAATGGAAGGTAAGTAGTAATTGTTACTTGCAGAGTAAAGTCTGAAGGATACCTACTAGAAATCCGGAAAAATTTAAATTTCACAGGAAGAAATAAAAAGCAATTTAAAAGGAAATGTGTTTTTCATTTTAGTTCTGTTGCTGCAGTAAATTGACTTTACCTAATAAAAGGAAATTCCCATAATCTAATTAATATTCTCTAAACCACTTAATAAGAAAAAAGATGAATTTAATAACATCACACAAAGTAGATCCTACCATTTTCCTATGGACTAACATTTTACGTGGCAAGTGTGGGAATAACACGTATGTTTCCATTGCGTTTTCCTCCTTCCAATATATATTTCTTTTTTTTTTTTCCCCACACATGCACTCTCTAGGTAAGGCAATTACACATTTTAACAAAACAAAAAAGGCACTGACTACAGACATGTGTAGAGATTTTCTTTTATTACTTTTCCCCCCCTTAGTGGTTTACACCTCATCAGTGTCAAGATCATTAGAAGTGGGAAAGGATTGAGAACAACAAACACAATGGAATTTAGCCATGGCCTTTTTGAAGGAACCATCCTCAAATTTGCCTACAGTGATTTCCAGAAACCACAAAAAAACAAAATCTGGATGGCTGGACAGGCACTTAAACCAGCATCTTTCCAAATACCAAGTCCAAACGTTTCCGCTCTCCCACCAGGCTCGATAGTAGGGGTTTAAAGTGACAATGTGTGATTTATGTGGGTAATGATTCAACACGTAGTTTTCCATTAAACTGGAGAAAACTTTAATCGAAATCAGACTTGTTGTATGACATTGAGACAAAAGTTCAATCTTCATATCAGGTTCCCAAATAATACCCATATTCAAAGAAAGCAGGACAATCTCAATCCCATATCTAGGCAATAATGTTTTATGCTAATTCCAATGGAGTTGTGTACTCTGAATTGTTTTAAAGGTAAAACAATACTGTGAAGGCATTTTGTGCAAATAGTGGAAAAAATAGGGAAAAAACAGTTGTGATGAGAGAATCAAGGTACTTCACCAAAATAACACAAAGCCTTGTTAATTCACCAGCTGTGTGTCAGAATCAGATGAATCTCTTTCCCAAAATTCCTTACTCCACAGACCTGGCTCCACTATCATTTTTTTCTTGTTCCCAAAATTAAAATAATTTCTGAAAAGATGCCATTTCGACACCACCAAAGATATTACAACATTTGTCACAGGCATTAAAGGACATTCAAAATAAGCTCGAAAGGATATATACAAAGTGGAAACACTGTTGGGACAAGTGTTTAAATAAGTACTTTCTAGTCGACAAGGAACAATAGCTGCAAGTTAAATAATAAAAACTAAAAATTAAATTTCGGTTATTTTCTGAAAAGCTCTTATTAGTATGGCTCCAGGACACAAGATATGACAAAAAATTGCCTCATATTTGTTTTAACATCAAATATATAACACTCACCAAGCTTTGTTCATCAAGAATGATCTCACCATTTGGCCCAACTTTCACTTGAGGCACTGGCATAGCAACACTTTCTTCATCCTTGTTCTCCTCTGCATCAAGCGATGGTTCATCAACAGATTCTTCAGCAAGACGTTCTTCACTAAAAACCAAAATTTAGTATATGAAATTAAATTCTAAAAGATAGGACAGAAATTAAGTGAAGAATATTGGTAACACACAAAAAATGAGATATTGCAAATCCAGACAAACTCAAGTAAAACAGCAGGCTGTTATGCAGGCAAGAGAAATACTTTCAAACCACTCCACCTTGCACCAAAAAATATTTGTTTAAACTGTGTAGCTGCCTACTGAAATAAAAAATTGTAATCAGATGTAAAGATCTGGGATGAAACCATAAAATTGGAGGTAATGGGATGGCCTTGACAAGAAAAGCATTTCAAAGAACTGTTGTGACATTGCCCAAAGTAACAGTCTCACACCCTGAGTGTTTGTACTCAGGTTGTGTGTTAAACTGAATTCAGTAAAATGAAAAGAAAGAATTTTTTTTAAAAAAATCAACCATTGATTTTTAAGTGGAATTCATTATAAAATAGGTGAAATTGTCTTTCAAAACTAACAAATAAAATTATTGTCAGAAATATTTTGGAAATTTCAGCAACAAAAAAAGTATTATCATAGCATATTTATTATCTAGTTGATGAAATTCTCCACAGAATGATACTATCATTTGCTGTCTAAAATTCTTAAGTAATAAATTTGATAAAATTACTCATTTATTTACTCTGCAAAAATAATAAATTTCAGAAAGTTCACTATAGTTTTCCTGTTTATGGCTTTTAACCATAAAGCTTCCAAACGATGAAACAAACATGAAAACGCAATCAGGTCAGCAGGTTGTCAGCTTTCATTTAATACCCAAGAATATTGTCTAAAAGAAATCTTTACTTCAGCCCCACCGCTAAACCCACTATAATTAGATCCCCCCTCACGTTTTCAAAATGTCATGTTATCATCATCTTACTGTTAGTAAAAACTATAGAAACCCTTCAAATGCGTGAGACATGAGATCAACCAGTATTGACCAAAATGATTTATGCATTATCAGCATGCTGTATTGGAATCAGACTGCAGATGTCAAAATTGACCAAGGAACATCAGAAGTGACTGCAATCGGGAAAAGTGTTCACCAGAGCTGTGTACTATCACCTCTCTTGTTCAATATTTATTCCGAGGTAATTTGCAGGGAAGTGTTGGAGAACGAAAACAGTGGGATCACTATAAACGGAAAAGTGATCAATAATATCAGGTACACAGATGACACTGTTGTCATAGCTAGTGATCTATCCGCACTCCAACGGATAATAGACTACTTAGTTCAGCATGTGAAGAGTTTGGACTGCTAATCAACCCTTCCAAGAGCAACGTTGTAGTATTCTCAAGAGAAAAATCCAGGCAACCATATCAATAAAAGGCAATAAGATCGAGCAAGTATCCTCCTTCAAATACTTCGGCACTGTGATGGATGAGCAGTGTTATTGCAAAAAAGAAATCAAATCGAGAATTGAACAGGCCAGGAGACAATTTATTAGCATGAATTTTTTTTCATAAGATTGGATCTCAGTCTGCAATTAAGAATGCTAATGATTCGCTGCTACGTGTTCTCCATTTTTCTTTATGGGTGTGAAAGCTGGACCTTAGACCAAAATCTAGATTAAAAAAAATTGAAGCTTTTGAAATGTATTTGTATCATCGTCCCCTACGCTTATCTTGTGTGCTGAAAATCTGAAACAAAGAAGTACTTAATTGGATGGAGAAACAAAAAGAACTGCTGCTCACTAAAAGCAAAGAAAAAGGCAATATCTAGGACACATTATAAGAAGTGAGAGGTACCAGCTACAGCAACTCATCATTGAAGGAAAGATACAGGGAAAAAGATCTATTGTAAGGAGAAGGAATTCGTGTCTGAAGGACATTCGGAGATGGTTCAACTGCACATTAGAAGAGGCTTTCCATACTGCAGTTTCACGCCCAGAGCTAGCTATGCGGACTGCCAACCTCCAATAGGAGAAGGCGACTTAAGAAGAAGAAGTGCACACAGATTTCTAAGTAAAAAGTTATGTGGATGTGACTGACAGTTTTTACCTTTTCTAAATAATTTTCACCTGGTTTACGTGTCTCAATTTTATTTTGATCAATTTCTTTTTGTGATTAATATTTGCACTGATAACATTGCTGCCTGTTCTCCCCTTCCCCACCACCATCTCCAGCCCGACTGTAAAATTCAGAGAGGATAGTGTTCTCAAAAATATTATCTTTATTTGTCATATCCGTACCCCCTTTACTTTCAACCCAAGATTCAACCAAGTGATACAGTGTTACACATGTGCACACTTCAATCTTGAAATATAATTAATTACCTTTAAGAAGACTAATACACCACCTAAAATATTTTCTTTCTAACTTAGAATTCCTGCCACCCTCCTATCTTGCCTTAAAACATTTTTCTTTACATTATTACTGTCTTAGTTTTTTTATGTAATGTGATTTCAGAACTCATCTGGCTCCTCTCCCCTTTGTCCAATTAACTACATTGGAAGACTTTCACATGAGCAGATTCAGTTAAACAAAAACTGATAACATGATCCGAAATTAAAAGATGCTTAACATTCCTTCAGTAGCATCCATTTTAATGCAAACAATTACACTAAGCTTCAAACAAGCTAGGGAAGGCTGTGCTAGAAAAGATGTTACGAAGTGCTGTAGTCACAAAAGTCCTCCAAATCATTAATAAAGTCATAAAGAGGAATTGTATTTTTAACCGGAGCTCATGGTGATTCTAAGAAATATAAAGAGTTCAACAAAATAAGCAGAATGGACAATGAACTGGTAGGCGTGACCTGAATGAAATGTAGAATTCTACCAATTTTTTAATACACGTTTATTATCAAAAATTAGAGTGGACGGAGTCACTAAATCAACGATTTAAAATAATTTACCCATAAAAATTATCCTAACAAGCAACACTTTCTGAGAAATCATGACAACACAATTATAGACATAATTCCAGCCTACATTAAGAAAACCGTTCTCCAAAAAAGGTTTTTGTGAGTGCATTTCCCTTCCAAAAACAATCACTATACATTTTGGAATTATTGTTTTGTGCAAAAATATAAAGATTCTTAGAATTGGGAGAAAACTGTTCAAAACTTACTTCTCAGTTGGAATTTGAACTGCAGGTGTATTTTCTTTGTTACTGGTAGTCTCATGTGTTGATCTAGAAAGAAAAAAAAAAAAAATGATGTTTCAGAATCTTATAGCATATGGTACAAGCACAAGATACTATGAAGACAAGCCTAAAATACAATATAACTTCTTTTTTAATCAGATGGTTGGCTTTTTGTCACATCAGCATCTTTGTCATTAGCATGTTAACAGTAAATAAGTAGTAAAAATGATAAAAATTACAATGGAAAAAACTGAAATTTCTTTTACAGAATAAGCTAAATTGTCTGGCTAATCGAACAGGCTAATCTGATTTTTTTAATACAGTCTTGTAATAATAAAAAGTAAATTATCTTGTAATAACCTACACACTCACTAAATAAAAACAAAGGATAGAGGGGGGGGGGTGGACAAACAAACAGTTGAACTATTACAAAAACCAGAAGGCCCTTACCAATATTGTGCACAAATCAACAACCTAAAACAAAATTCCTACAATGATGCTATTGCCACAGTTAAAAATAAATGAGAGGTCTTTAGCTAAGCCATAATCTGTCATCAGTTCAGAGAAAAACATATGATACATTAGAATACGGTGTTTATCAAAATCACACTAACCACCAGACTGCATTCTTCTCAGTGGAGAATGAGACCAAATATCGCCATTTACTTAGGCAACTGATGAAAATTTATTATATTAAACTTTCAGTTCCTAGATTTGCCAAGCAGCATTGGAACTTGCACTTCAGTGACAAGAGAAGATCATACCCTGCGACTAAAGTCTTTACTAACCTTGTCAAAGACTAACATTACATCCATGTCCAGAGCAACAGTCTTGGAACCCAGCAGAACATAACCTCCTTCCCACAGGAATGGGAGATTCAGTTGTTACTACTGCAGCTTTAGCACAAACCAACAACAGGGTATTAAGCAGTCTAACACAAATTATCAATTTTCAACTACACCCACAAATATACAAACTAAAACAATTGAAATGGGTATGTAAAGTGACAAATGGCTCCCAAACTAACAATACCATACCAAAACAAAATAAAAAGCATTGTCATGCTTGCACAGAGGACAGGTACAGGATAAATATTTTCCCAAAAGCTGTAAAAAGGGGAGCCAATAAATGAATAGTATGCTAGCTGTATACGACCTAGTGAAATACAAAAATGTTCGAGACCTGCCCAGTATTTTTGGAAGAAGGTCCAGTCATGGCACAAAACCTTATCACACTTGTAAAATAAAACTGTTATTGTTTTCAGTAAGAGAGAGAGATCTGACTTGGGAACCATCAGACCTGTTGAGAATGGATTTCGATCCCCCGAGTATATGTTGAAGGGTAATAACTCCATATGTCTGTGTTACAATTATTTCTTCAAAATGAGCCCTAGGTATTGAGAAATTAACGCGCAAACAATTATGAATATTTTGTAAATACTATGATTTTAGTATATTATTTAATAGTTTCAGCGGGGCGTATCGGTAGAGCGCGAGTTTCTCATTTTGCGAACCCGGGTTCAAATCCCCATACTGGCAAATATATTTATTTCTTTTTTTGTATGCAGTAATCATTGAGCATTGATTTTATTTCATTTAAAATTCATTTACGAATTTTTATTATGTGAAATAACTTTTAAAACATAATATTACAGAATATACAGTCCCAACTTTTTTATATATATAATTATTTCATTGTTTATTGTTGAAATTTTTTTATGAAACAGGTATATTTCATGTTCTACAAAGGAAATGGAACTTTAACAGAATATCTCTTTTATGTTTATAGCATTTTAATAAAAATTGTTTATTGTATCTATTGTAAGTAATTATATTATTGTCAATAATTGTATTATTGTAAATAATGTTTTAAAAGTTATTTCGCATAATAAAAATTCGTAAATGAATTTTAAATGAAATAAAATCAATGCTCAATGATTACTGCATACAAAAAAAGAAATAAAAATATTTGCCAGTATGGGGATTTGAACCCGGGTTCGCAAAATGTGAAGCAAAAGCGCTACCGATACACCATGCTGAAACTGTTAAACAATGTGATAAAATTAGAGTATTTAAACAATATTCACAAATGTTTGCACATTAATTTCTCGATACCTAGGTCTCATTTTGAAGAAATAATTGTAACACAGACATATGGAGTTATTCCCAACAACATATACTCGGGGGATCGAAATCCGTTCTGAACAGGTCTGATGTAATCCAAGTGAGAAAGAACTAATCACTATTTGGTGCATCTTGTTTTGGATTGCACTCCAAGCCAGGTACTGAAGCTGAACATGCTGTTGAACTATGGCCTAACATGCCATATGATACTATAACTGAACAGCCTTACCATAATCATCTTCCTTTGTTGTCCACATTGCTTTAATGTTATTTGATTGATCTGTTTAAGTTTTTATTTTACTAACCACAGTAATATGAGATTAATTTATTGCCACATATGACTGTCATCCATAATAGGTTAGGGATCCAAGCAAATTGTGATTTATTGGGCAACATATCATGTTCCTGAACGTTCAGAAATGTGAGAGTTGGGAAGTGTATTTGTGAATCTGGTCACCATAATACTTTAAGAATGAAGAAAACCACAATACTTCATGTATGCATGTGGAAAAACTGCTCAAGAATGACTGGCGTCAATACGCTAGCAAAGAGCAAGTGAGCCAGAACCAACTACAGACAATGTAGATGCTATAAGTAAGTAGTAAAAGAACAACATAAAGACCAAATCTGACATTATCTTGTCAATCAGGTTGACTGTGTTGAAACAACTGATACGGTGTTTGGGACTAGCACAAAATTCAACTTTGTTCAAGAATTTGATGTTGCACAGAATGTAATCAGGTTCTTTTTTTTTTTTTTTTTTTTTTTTTTTACACAGAAGAAACTTTCTAAATTGAGTGATAACGTGGATCCTGAATTAATATCAATCATAGTTTGGTATCAAAAATTTCAGATATGCCGTAAAGGAATACAACACCTTGCCAATGCGAAAAGTAATTTGAATATAAATAGAAGAAGAAAGTGACATATGAGAAAAACATAATTTATCAAAAACGCCAGGGAATTTAAAATTAAAATTTTTAAATCACAAAAGTAGATGGGGAAGGAATTTAACACCCAAATTATACAAGATAAACAACTAAAAGCAGGGTAATTAGATGACTAAGAGAATTGCCACCGGAGTGTGTGCTCCATAAAAATTAAACATGAAAATATACTGGAAGCAAAGTTTGTGACAAACAAAATCTTGTAATAGTATGCTTCCATGGCTAGAGTCAGTTGATTCTTCGCTGATTCTGCGGTCTTTTTCCAGGGAATTAGGGTCGTAACGTCGGCTACAACAAATATGACGCAGCGCCACCCGGACAGCTACGAATCGAGCAAAATCTTGCTTCCAAAATAAGAAGAATGTCAAAACTGGAAATGAAAGCAAATCACATCAATGCAATGTCAAAAATTTAAAGTGCTAAGGCAAAGGATTGTCTGGATAAAAACAAAAACACAAGTACTGTTGAAAGTGTGGCAAATTGTTGTGTTACTAAAGCTTTGTTTGCAGACTCTAAAAGCTGTGTTGAAAAGTTGATACTTGATAGCAGGAATTTTTTACATTTTTGATTGAAATAGTTTTGTATAAATCAATCAGATCAGCAACGACAAGCTAGATCTTAAGAATGTACTTACGACAGACATCACTGCTGAATGTAATGTGAAGTTCTATAGTAAAGTGAAGAATGAATAATTTCTCTAAAAAATGCACTTCACTTGCCCAGCCAACATATGAGCTTACCATCTGCAGAAATATTGCTGATCATGGACATGATATTCTGTTCAACGAGAATGATGCACATGCGCTTGATTTCATGAAATTATTCACAGAAGAGACAAACATCCTGTAATAGTGCACTTCAAATGCCTAAGTCTGTTGAAAACAACTAAACCACATATCCATGGAGAATTGGATAAAAATGCACATGGCAATGATACATCCAAGCAAAAATACTGGTACCTGGAAATCCAAGTAAATAAATATGCCCAAAGAATGGTCAAGACCGACAGAGATACATATGAAGCCAATAACACATTTATTCTCAGAATAAATGTGTAGCAGTAAAATTTAAGCTATGAAACTTACCAGGGTTCATAAGCTGTGCTATTTTTGAAATATTCTTAAAATGATAAATTTCTCCAAAAACTAATATCTTCCTATCTTGAGCTAACCTCTTCATCTGTTTCAAATATTCTAATCCTTGTCTACCCCTACACTTTGTTCCTTTGATATTTACCTCTACAAACAAATTAACAAATCCTCCATCACTTAAAAAGTGTCCCATTATCTTGTCTCTTATTTTAAATGCATATACATCGACTAAAACTAAATGAGTAAAGAAAGAATGTAACTAGGACTCTAATGACCTAGCTGCACAGCTGCTTACATCAACAAAAATTCCAAAATGAGACAGCATACAAAAACAAAAATTACGAAAATGAACAATTTTAGAAAATGAATCTACCACTTACCAAAGATGAAAGCAAAATGGCAGTAACAATACTAAAAATATAAATACAATTAGCGATATTCATACATGGCATCAGAGAGTGAGGAGTGAACGCTGCAAATCGCAGACTTACCAATCCAAACATAACTGAACATTAAATGTTGAGAATATAGTAAACGTACTTACTTCATTGGATTTGTGACAGGATTGTAGTAAATCAGCTCAACATGGTGAGACGACTCTTATTTATTTTACCATTTTCAAGTTTTTGAACTATTTCTTTTTTTATTTCTACAATGCGTTGATACTCCTTTCTCCGGTATGTTTTCACTGGCTTTGAACGCGATTTCTTTACTGTTGGTTCTTCAATGTCTGTCACACAACCTGACTTAGTTGGTCCTTTTCGTAGTGGAGTACTTCTTTCCTTACTGAAAGTACAGAAAAGGTAAATGAAATTACGACATTTGAAATAGCAGCATAATCCTAAGGAATTGCACAAAAGTGTTAATTTATTAATTTTATTCGAGAAAAAATAATACTGGGAGAGGAATTTAAGCAAAGTATAAATACAAGCTAAACACAAAGCAGTAAAAATGACAGCAATTAATCTTATGAAAGCAGAACCAACTGTATTAGAATTAGTGATAACATTATCATCTGAGAAGTAAAATTACAATTTTATGACGTAGGAAACATATTGGAAGAGGATTCGATCCCCCAAAAAGAACCTTTCTCAAAACAAGGATCATTTATATCAAACAGGGACTCCCAAAACAAAAAGAAATTTGATATTTGTATGTATAACAACAATCACTGAGATTAAAGGCTACAACTAAGCAATTAAAATGTCAATACTACAAATAAAAGTGTGAAAAACCGTTTCAAAAAAGTTAATAAACAGGTACATTAAATATGTTCATGTTAGTAGTAAATTCAAAATGAGCTAATAAAAGATTTGCAGAGAATGACAGGACAGGGGCATATTTTGTGGTGGATATGATTAATTAATTTTCTAACAGAAGGGTAAGGTATCAAGGAAAAAGATTAGATTCAGATAACTTTTGTTGTATTCTTTAGAGCACTTGTAAAGCTGAACAGATTAGAACCGAATACAGAGGTGGTTCATATAATGAACACTAAGATAGGGCGCATCCATAAATTACGTGAGGTGGTTTTTTCCGGATACCATCATCCCCTGGTGAGATTTCGTGAGATATGGCCGGACGCCCCCCCCCCCCCCTTTCTGGTGAGATCTGGTCTGTGAGACCCCCCCCCCCCCTAGAAACCACCTTCGAAACTTTTGGAGAAATTTTTTCTTAGGTCTCACCCTTCAAAATCCGGTCACACCCCCACTTTTCAACGAAATACCCCCCTAAAATCGACTTTCGCGCAATTTGTAGACTTTTTTTTTTAAATAGCTCTACAGCCCAAATTTTTTTTCCCAAAACCTCACGAGATTGCCGTAGACCCCCCTCCCCCCCTAGGTGAGATTTCTCCAGACCCCCCCCCCTATTACCCCTCACGTAATTTATGGATGCACCCATAGCAATAAGAGAATTAGCAATTTTAATATGAACTTACAATATTACCTTTGGTACTGCCTATAATGGCTAGTTAATCCATTAAATAAAATCTTTTTAGCATTTATGACCTATTCACAGTTTCAATTTGTTGTACATTTTGTCTCTGTCATAATTTAACTTAACCTAACAATCCTACAGAGTAATGTGAATCTGCAGTATAATAATGAACTGTAACTACAGAGCATCCTAGAATACTTCACACTAATGAAGTGAAGTATTCCTAAAATGAGTCACCTCAAGACCCATAAAAATCCTGGCCGAGACCAATATTCAAACTGGACAGGCACCTGTTTAGCCCCAGGATCCTTGGCCACTGAATAATCAGCAGCTATGTTTAATTCAAGTACCTGAGTGACCGATCTTCACTCGGCATGTTTCGATTTCTGTTGAGTATGCAAGATTTCATCAAAATCCTTAGAGAAGTTTGTGAGTATTTAATTTACCTATTTACAAGAGCTACTCATATAATAGTATTAGATTGTATAGATTAAATATATAGACAGTATAAAAACCAAACCTGAAGGTTGGTTGGATCCTCCAGACGGAGGCATACTAAGCCATTGTATTAGAGGAATGACAGCCAGTTCCTTTCCTCTGGAACCATAGAATGCCACAGCGTAGTTCATATGATCAAATATAAATTTTAAAAATTCTTGCCCCCACCGGGATTTGAACCCAGGATCGCAACCAGAATTTTTTTGAGAGCTAGCACAGTAACCACTTTTCTTCCCACTAATTGCATTTGATCTGCCAGACATTTAGATTTTTGTTATAAATTCAATATATTTCTTTACATGGAAAGGACAGGTAAAATACACCCAACACTCACCAAAGTTGAATGGAGGTGGGCAGCAGCAACACAAAACAACACAAAGAAAATACAATATTTCGGGTGAAAGCCCCTTTTTCAAGTTACCAGAGGTAGGTGACTAGGCTTGCGCAAGACTTGTGTTCGACGTAACCACTTAACATTGGTGAGTGTTGGGTGTATTTTACCTGTCCTTTCCATGTAAATATTGCCTCGCAGCATTTCTTTCCTTTCATTGTTACCTATACAATATATTTCTTTTATACTTATATAAGAACTGCAGTCGGTTAAATAAAAATCGGAATAATAGTTCAACACTTTATTTTTAATGGCAGTGTTTCATGAATAGAAACCTGCCTAGGTTGAATTTCATCAAGATTTTCTTGAGATGAGTCTTGACTACGTGAAGTTTGATTGTAGTTAAAAAAAATATCTTAAATGCATCCTACGTATTTCAAAGTTCACAGTTGCTTACTACAACCAAAGATAAAAACAGTAGGCTCATTGGTGCCTCAAAATTCTACGAGATTGCATGGCGTTTGGAAATTTTTTCCTTGTTTAAGCTTGTATTTTTTCAAGGGTGTCGCTTACGTTATTTTTTTTTTTTTTTTTTTTGTTGGTAGTTAAAAGTTTTTTTGACGGCGTCCTAGGCATTTTGAAGTTTACATTTCCTTGCTCGAAT
This sequence comes from Vandiemenella viatica, assembly GCA_031002005.1. Taxonomy (NCBI): domain Eukaryota; kingdom Metazoa; phylum Arthropoda; class Insecta; order Orthoptera; family Morabidae; genus Vandiemenella; species Vandiemenella viatica. Next base: position 52,095,558 of record JARYHS010008074.1, read on the forward strand.
CAAAGAGAAACTTAAATAACATCAATAGACATTACCTGAAACTTCTACAACAGCCGTTTCAAAGATAAAAATGCTGCTATTGTGTTAATATTGTTTTCAAAGAAGTTGTAAGGTAAAGAAGTTTGAAAAAATTGTATCTGACAAAGCCAATGCCTAGTTTTTAAATATCTTCTTTTCAAATGATTTAGAATTAAACATGTAATGCTAGTATTCCCATGGGTCAGTTAGTATACAAGAACTGTTCATTTAAATACATAAGAAAGTTCCTTGTTGAAACCAAAGAGACTATTAGTAGGCTTTCTGCTACCTGAATTGTCTACGAGATGGCGTTAGAGACCTTTTCAAGATACCAAGTGAACAAATTGTTCATATTTTGTAAAATTGCATTTTTGCAGGGAAGACATTTCAAGTGCTTCAGTTTTCCTACATACCAGTATTCAAAACTTTCAACCAACAACTCTTCTTGTATCATATTATAAATACTCTTATTAATTCTACCTACTAACTTCATAAAATTTATTTTTAATTTAATACTGCCGTAGCCACTTAGTTAAGCTGAAGTCCACCTGGACTATCCAACAATCTTTCCTTCAATAAACACCAAAACAGTACAATATCTGAACAATGTGAAGTCTGTCACATCACTCATAACAAATGAGATAACCTAACCCTCACATTCCTGATTTCCTCAAACCTTCCCACATTCTCTCAAGACACTGAATCACTGGATCATTCTCAGCACATTCCACTCACCAGGTCACAGAATCACCCGCATTTTACGTGTACCGTCAATTTTTGGTTTACTTATCAAACTTCTGTGAGAGTTCCAACAACATAAAATAAAATTCTGTATCTCTTTATATCACCCTATTCCACCTACAACTACTTTAACTTCAAGTCTCTGCAAGTCACTAAGTTACATCCCTTTCAACACATTGTAAGTCTAGAAATTGATATCTTCATAATCAACCAGAATAACGTTAGTTGGAATTACAGTTATGAATGCTACATTTCTTTAGGAAGTCTGCAGCAATATGAAAATCAATCAAAATGTATTTTAACATACTAGCTTTCACCAAATACTAGCGGCAATTTTTTTTTTTTTTTTAAACCATGTCATGTTCTGAGAATAGCAATGAATTTGTTGTGTGGGGGGGGGGGGGCGTGTATCTCACCAATTATGTCATCAAACCTAGAATTATGCAAAGAAACACAGGAAATTGAAATTATAGCAAAGGATATATTTAAAAGATACAATATTAATGATGCTAATAGTACAGTAAATACACTTCAATGGCAGAAAAACATTACATGGAATGGTTACTAAAACCAGAATGGTGTAATCACATCAAAAACTTAGTTTCAGTCTACAAATTAACATACATTCTACTATTAAATATAGACCTAGATATGGTTATCATGGAAACAGTTTATTCGTGTAAGCTACTCATGAACATTCATGAAAATTCAGAACTGTGGAAAATGCGAAAGTTAGGTACGAACACAAAAGTTCAACATCATATTTACAATACACTATTTCATGATAGTCATCATGATAAAGACTTTACTGTTGCACCAGTTATTGCTTTTAACATTTAACTATAAATACCCCCAATTAAAAAACAAACTCATATTTACAGAATTTGTTTTTCTCTACTGATGTATGTTTATTTATCATCATAATTCTGTCTGATTCATATTGTAACACTGGTGGGGATAAGCCTAAGGCAATAGTGTGACAAGGTCCAATCTTCTTAAAGTTCTTTGTTGCCTGAAATTTACTCAAATTTCTTTAAACACCAGATGTGTGAAATGTAAAACAGCAACTTCTTTCTGTCTGATTTTAGTCACCAACTCAAAGAACATTCAACTAACATAGTAAAAATATCCTTGCTGTTTTACTTATGGTCAACTCAGTATCACTGCTTCACAAATGGATTACACTATATGTACTTCAACTAGCCTGACTTTTCTGAAAGTTAACACAAGTCAAGTCAGATATATACACTGTCTGACAAAAGTGAAGCACCTAGAAGGAAAGGATGAAACAAAATGAAACATTGGGATTACTGGAGATTGTGATTCTGCAAGGAAATGGCATCATTATACTGCAGTGGTCATACAGAATACACCACTAGACATACTTTTAACATTTAACAGTCTCGTACTGGTCCAGGGCATATTATACCGTACTTTCTGCTTGAAAATTTTGGTTCAGGCAGTATTACTGCTTGAAAATAATATTTCTTGGCACTGACTACAGCAGTATCTTGACATCATTAGTGAATATTGTGATAGCGGAATTGCGATTTTTAGTAAACCTGAAACGTTGTAGGTTAAGAAGTTATTTGCTGTTATCTCAGTGGCATCAAAATACTGTCACATTAGAGATAACACACGAGGATGCAAAATATTCACGATGTAGGTACCACTGTGTAGTCAGAATTCCTTCGATCACTACCAGCCATGACCTGACATCATACCAATGGCTCCCCATACCATGTACACCTCTGTTCCTCTCCAAAACATTGGATAGATAGGACGCTACCATACTTGCCAATGATGGTTATCCGAGGTAACGTAGAAGCGTGATTCACTGGAACGTTTATATAATAGTGTATTGTGTTCAGCAATGAATCACAGTTCTGCACTACCTCAGATGACCGTCATCAGAAAGAATGGTGGCGACCTGGAAGAGTTCCCACTCTACCAGGTCAACTGGAGATTGTGTTCCATTGCAACAACGTTCACTACTGATGTTATAATACTGCTGTAGTCACTCACAAGTTGTATTATTTTCAAGTAGTAATTCCAATGTAATACAGCCTGCACCATTATTTTCAAGCAGAAATTAGGTTATAATACACCCTGGACCAGCATGACGCTTCTCAAAGTATTTATAGCAGAGTCTTGCATTTCATTCCTGTAGTATGATGATGCCAATTCTTTGCAGAATAGAAATCTTCAGTAATCCATTCTACCAATGGTTTGGAGAGGCACAGCGGTGTATGTCACGGACACCCCGCATAATCGTGTGTTACCTCTCATGCAACAGATCATGGCGCTAATTTTCAACAGGACAATAGTCATCCACACACGGCATTTGTCTGTTTGAACTGTCTGCATAATGTTGAGGATCTCCCATGGCCAGTAGATTACGAGATCTGCCCCTAATAGTACATTTATGGGACCAGCTCTAACTTCAACTCCATCCAGTGCGAATATCCAGGATGTATAGGACCAGTTGCAACAATCATGGACCAGCTTGCCTCAGGAGAGGATAAAACAGCTTAACACCATTCCCAACTGAATCAGTGCATACATCCAGGACAGATGGAGTGCAATGTCATACTGATAAGTGGGCTCACATTACCAAGTTCTTTGTAAATTGAACTCAATTTTGTAAACACTGAAGTAACATCACATATCCTCTCAACCCATGAAGTCTCATTTTGTTTCTTCCTCCCCTTTCGGGTATTACTTTCTTGTGTCAGGCAGTTTATATTTAAATACACATGAACTAAGCTTTTTTTTTTTTTTTTTACTTATTGCTTTATGCCTTGTCGTCATTAGAGGCGGGATGGGACTGGGGACAAGGAATGGGAAGCAATTTGGCCAGGCCTTTTTGAAGGAAGCAACCCGGCATTCGCCTGGAGTGATTTGGGGAAACCATGAAAATCTCAAATCTGGATGCCCAGACGGGGATTTGAACCCGCGTCCTCCCAAATACGAGGCTAGAACGTTAACCATTCACCCACCACGCTCGGTATGAACTAAGCAAAGGAAATGCTGTGAGGTAATGTTAATATTGAAAAACAGGTTTTGTTTGTGTGTTTGTTACTGCTGCTAGTCTCCCTTCAATCTAGGCAAGTAAGAGAGCTACTTTATCTTCCCTTTCCTTACACATAAATTTATTTGTATTCCTACAAAAAGGATTAATCCTTTTTGACTTAGTTTTATTGGATTACCAATAGACCTGGTCCATGTGGATAACTATTAACAAAACTGAAAACTGCAATTCTTAATTATCATAGTAGCAAAAGAAGGCAATACTATTTTTCTAATTTTATATATTACTCATCAAAGTTCAATATCTTACACAGATTTTTAGAAACTGACCTACAAGAATTTTGGGTCTATTGGAGATTGCGATTCCGCTACTACAACATAATATCGTTTTAATACTGATGTCAGTCACAAGACGTATTATTTTCAAGCAGTAATTCAGCTGAACCAGAAATTAGGTTGAAATACATCCTGGACCAGCATGAAACCGTTAAATGTACTTCGGAAAGAATTTCTAGTGGAATCTTGAGTTTGACCACTGCAGTAAGATGATGGCAACTCCAGGCGGAATCGCGATCTCCAGTAATACCAGAATTTTACCTAAAACTCATGTTTGAAGGAAGAACACACAAACGTACATAAAAATTATAAAATCTCAGAATGCTTTAAACCACATGTGTACGGACATACCTCTCAAGCGTCTTTATTTTCCTGGGTGGAGAGACAGTACTTGCAACAGACAATACACTACGATCATCTTCAGACTCACTGGCACTACCAAGAACGGTCTTGGTTTTATTTACATCTGTTATTCCAAGCTGATGAGGTCGAAGTCTAGAGGCACTAAGGTTTGGCTGCCAAGGTGGGCTCAATGTACTCGCATCTGATAATGCTTTCTTTTCACTGTCTGATTCACTAGAACTTTCAGCATTTCTTTTGCAATGCCTTGACACGGAGTCTAATAAGCGAGGTTTTGGTCGAATGAATCTTGATCGAAATGTATTCACTGTGGAAGAATTTTTTTGAGAATCATTCGTATTCTCAGAGTCTGCAGGTAAATCAGTATCTTGTGAGCTGTTAGTTGAATTGTCAATTGCTGACACACCTAGCTGATCATAACTAGGCCTACTTACACAATTTTTTTTGGAATTCAAGGTACACGTAAGAACAGAGTCATGAGAAACCTCAGGATTTGATACCACTTCACTGTTAGGTGTTTTACTAGTTATATTCGTTCCTTGAGCTTCAAGAGACACTGTACTGTTTACCTCAAGTCCCTCATTTCCACTACTCACCTGTAATGAAGTATTGCCCCTCTCTCTTCTTTTGACACTTGCAAGAGAAATTGATGGCTTTATACGTTTCTTGGGCAATTTAATAGTATCTGTCAACTCCGAAAGTATCTGAACATTGTCACTAGCATCTTTTTGCTTTGTGGTGGAAGGATGTATCCCGATTGATGCAATTTGTTAGGAGCTACTACTATATCTTTATTTTCCCCTGACACATTCAGAACCTCACTGCAAATGTTATCTTCTGTTTGTTCCTTCTGTGCAGGGCCTGTACCATTCAGTTCTGTTCTTTGTTTTCTATTGACCCTTGTGAAGCAAGCTGATGGTTTCACATATTTTCTTGGTACCTTAAACAAAGCTTCTTGCTTGGGATCTGCTGTAGAACTCATATCCTCATTTGTTTCAGTTATCTTTACAGATGACGATTCGTCTCCTGGAACACCAACTTTATCTCCCTTTTCTTCACACATATCCAAAGAATCATTGCAAGTGATATGTGCCTTCTCTCTGTCAGGCACTATATCTTTTTTAATAATTCCCTCAGATTTCTCTCTTCTGTTAACTCCAGGAAGGCAAACAGATGGTTTCACTAGTTTTCTTGACAGTCTTGAAAGCTTTGTAACTAATCCAGAATTCATTTTCTCATCTATTGTTTTTGACGAGGTAGATTCGTCTGTACTAATCATACAACTGACATCTTCTACATATTTATTCACTGGTTCACTGTTCGTTGAAACCGTCGATTCATTTGTTGTAACTGTAGAATCACCCAAATCTTTAACAGATTTATTCAGCGAATCACAATCAGTAATCTCTTTGACACAATCAGTAATTTCTTTGATTTCCTCTTGCATTCTTACACCTGAAGTATGCACACCTTCCAGTGTCTGTTTTCTACCAGCAGCAGAAAAAGAAACTACAGGTTTTATACGTTTTCTTGGCATTTTAACAAGTTCTGGCAATTTTGCAACTACTGCAGTGTTCACATTCTCTTCAATGCCATTTTTCATTATATCTGCAGAGACTGATGAAGTTTTTGATTTGCTAAATTCAACCAGGTTATCACCACCATCTTCATGTTCCTCTGATGCATTCAGTGAATCACTGCCAGCAATAGTTTTCTTCTCCAAGTGTAGGATCTTTATTATTTACCATTTCTCTCCCTTTTCTGACGACAGATGAAAGTGTAACTGATGGATTTATTCGTTTCCTTGCACATTATTTAACAGATTCTGGGAATGCCATAGCTCCTACAACACTGTCATTTCCAAGTGTTTCTGTTGTTTGTGTAGTGGGAGGAGGATCTGACTCACATGAACTAAGAGCAACATCAAACTTTTCTTCGCCAGTAACTAGATTCAGTACACCGTTACTACCGAGTTCAACAGCTTTTTCCCCCAAAGAACTATTTACGTCTACATTGGGTTTAATTTTCGTTATATTCTGCATTTCTTGGCCAGCAATGAGGATTGCTGATGGAAGGGGATCCTGTACAGACGGTGATTGTACAGGTATGCAATCTCTATCAGAGCCAGTTTGCCCTTGTTCGGTGACTTTTCCCCTTCTGATTGGAACGTTGGCAACGGCCTTAATTCGAAGGCGTCTAGATGCCATATTTTGCAAGTTTAGTTAATTTCAAAATAAAGTCACAGGTTTACAAATTGTAATTCCACATGAAAACCAAATATCAGCAAATATCTAACCCCCATCATTCATGATTTTACGCAACTGTGACACACGTGGGCAACTATAAACATGTTCTATTTAACAAAAGTTTATTATTCATTCTTAAGTAATCAAATAAGCAGTCATCATTCACACTGCTCTTCCCCTGGAATGACACGCAGTTGTTACCCGAAAACACATCATCTATCCAATGACAGAAAGCCATCTTAACCATATGTCTGAATAAATACCAATCTATCCACCATGCAACAACTACAGAAGTACTGAACGCAACCTATAGTCTTTGCTTGCAAAGTTTTTTTATACTCATTTAATATCTTTGTAAAACTGGGTCATGGAGGAATAAAATGATATTCAGTTTATGCTTTAAAGCTCCAAATTATGTTTGATTGCAACAACAGCTACTACAGTTTCCATCCGGCACAACAAATGCATTTTCCATAGATCCCAATATAAGAGAGTGGCTCTGTGGGATGTTTAAAGTTGTGAATGTTATAGTCAAACAATTGCATAACAAAATAACACATTCACCAGAAGATGTACAATAATAATAACACTTCACTGGAAAATAAATATAATCATTCTTACGGCGTATCACGTTTAATAATTCACTGAAAGATTTTTTGTTTCCATTGTCACTTTAAGAGAAGGCAGAAGTTTCAAAACGTATTTTACGAAATAATAACCCCCTCTTCCCAGCACCAACCAAACATTCAATTTAAAAGCGACGTTTATTAAAATAAATTTAAAAAACCTCCGATGAAACCTAAACTGTGTTAAAAATGATGTGAGAATTAAGATTTTCCCGGCGCATGGCTGACAAGAATTCTTCTCGGGTATTCTGCCAAATAATTTCTTCTTTCCACAACGTTTTTTCAGCAACCTCCGTTGCCTTCATCAGGTGAGATCTCATATCTAAGTTACCACTGCGACCACATATTACCGACTGTGAATGCGTCGAAAGCGGTGCTGTGTCGTCGCAGTGGTAACTTAGATATGAGATCTTACCTGATGAAGGCAACGGAGGTTGCTGAAAAAACGTTGTGGAAAGAAGAAATTATTTGGCAGAATACCAGAGAAGATATTCTTGTGTTAAAAATGGTTCCATTTTTAAGCAAATAGTGTTATAGCATGTCATATTGATTTCAGGCATTGAGCATTACAGTATACAATAGGCTGTTCCTAACGAAAAGAATATGTATGCTTTTACATGTTCAGTTATAACATTGTGATTCTCAGTGAAAAATTTTATCAAAATTTATACATTCTATACAAATCATTTAGCATATAAAGAACTTGAATACCAGTAGTTCATATCGAAATATAGTTGGTAATTTCATTTGCAATAAGTTCACTCTAACCCAAAGGATCATTAAAGAATTTATAAGACCAGAATTTATTACCCATTATGGATTACCGTACTTTACGCGGTTCATCGGCACATCATCGGTTGGAGAGCACGATCGAAACTAATTAAAGTATGCTCGCTGATATCTCGATTTTGTAAGGTAACGCTGGAAGTTTGTTACCACACGGTTGTCGTATTCAGAAGTTACCTGAATGGTATATAATCGAAATCGATAAATGAGGCATCATTTTAAATAATCTCCACTGAGGTAACATCATAAATGATGAAAGAAAATTTTTCGGAATTTCACCCTTAAAAGGTAAAACTAATAACTATGAAGGTTGCACGTTAGAAGACAGTTCAGAGTCAAGTCACTTAGTTATTAATCAACTGCTTCACTGCCATCCGACAACGATGAGTGTATTACCGATGGATAGCAGTACCACATATTACCGGGATATCAATAAATTATGTGATTTTTTTTTTTTGTACAATAAAGTAACCTTTCGGATATTATTTGCTGTTAAGGAAACATTCCTGTTTTGCCTGTACAATTCTATGTAAAAATTTTATCCGCGAAATTTTCTCATGGCTATGATCGCAGCAACATACATCACAGGAAATATGGATATGATGTGTATATTATGTTCCTGTTAGTTGCATTCCTTTAAGATCAGTAACAGTTTGTCGTACATTCGTTATACGCACCAAGAGTTTTTCTCAATTGTTTCATAATATAGTGTAAGTATTTTGTTACGTACCTATTACCCTAAACAAAATAAAAAATTGCAACAATAGAGGCAGTTCTCCTTTCACCCTATTACAAACCACCAACCACGCTTTTCACTGTATACGCGAAATTTTCGCACGAGTCATCTAGTTTAACGAAAAAGCTGAAAGAATTTAAAGTAGAGGGAAAAAGTAGGTGGAAAAAGGAAAGGGGGAAAATGGGTATGCAGGGAAATTGCCACTGGAGCGTGTGCTCCATCGCAATTAAATAAAAAAATTTGGTTCACGGCTCAAAGCTTCAAATTCTTACATGGAATAAAAGATGTCAGCCTTTAAGCCAATTGTTGAATTCTGGTGTGCCTATGATGCAGATAGCAGAGGAAAGTCTAGTAAAACATATCATACTTAAATAGGCGAAATTTTTTGTTGTTTAATGCTACTAAGCAGAAGGTAAATTAACTCTATGGCTTTTTCTGATGTGGGATTGTACCTATGCGCCAACTAGTACAGCAAAAATTATTTCTGGCATAATCAAACGAAAAAATTAAAAAATTCGCAATGTTTATATTAATTTGAATATTTTCGTCGAAAAGCTCGTAGCGATGTCAGTATTCTTTCCTTGCAGCTGTAAGCAAAGCACCAGAGTGGGAATTTCCTTCACAAAATTCCTGCTTCTTACAAGTGGAGTATAGTGCCTGAATAAGGTCCGCCATAAGCGGGCGTGCAAGGCGTGCACTGCATGCGGGCTGCATGACCAGGGAGCGGCAAATCGAGCTATCGATCACGTAATATTCAAAGTCATTGTCGTAGTACCCACCCCACCTATAGCACAAGAAATGTCATCGCTTAGAGAAAAAATCCGACGGGAGCCCTGTTCCTATTATCTTTTATATTATGGCGTTAACGGAGTTATCTACTGGCATCCATCAGAACTACCTTTAAAATGCAATGCGAAACGTCTGACGGCAGATTGAATCACCAAGCGGCGCACGAAAGTCGAGACAATTGTGGTGCTCTGACGGGACTGGTGAAATTAGGGAATCCCAAAAGAGCTCCCTTCTCAGTTTGTACTTGTACGCTTTCGAACAATGCTATCGCATATCAAATTGCTACTACTTTGTTAATAGTTCTTCTGAAGTGGGTCTAGGTGTAATCTTATATATATAAATAGACGTGTGTTTTCCTATATTTCACTTTTCAGCCACCACTACCTAGCACAGATCACTGCTCTTTGTGTGTGGAAGTAGCATGGAGATTCCTGTCATGCACAATGTTGGCTGAATGTCGATAGCTGTGGGGATGTGGGAGATATGATGGTTAAAATTGCTCGATGCAGGGCATTTTCTTATTTCGACCAAAGACATGTGTCTTCGTATATGTCACTCTGCTGCCACAACTAAATAGCATAGACCAATGGTGTTTGTGTGTGGTAGTGGTATCGTGTCTCCTATCGTTTACTATGGTGGTTAGATGTAGGTAGCTATGGGAGTGTGGGAGATATGGTGGTTGAAAGTGGTCGACCTGTGGCACTTTTATATTTCTACCAAAAACGTATGTGTCATGGTGTATCACTTTTCAGCCAAAAACTATCTAGCGCAGATCACTGGTGCTTGTGTGTGGTAGTAGCACAGACTCACCCATCGATCACAACGTTGGCCGAATTTCGGTAACTGTGAGAGTGTGGGAGGTATAGTGGTTGAAATTGGTTGATCTAGGATATTTTCGTATTTCGACCAAAGACATGTGTGTCCGTATATTTTACTTTGCTGCCTGAACTAAATAGCACAGATGACTGGCGTTTGTGTGTGGTAATAGCATTGAGTCTCCCACCGTGCACTATGGTGGTTAGATGTCGGTAGCTGTCAAACCAAATTCTTTACATACATGAACGAAGTCGTAGGTACCAGCTAGTTAATATTCTAAATTGGTCAGAGTGATTACGGTTCAATGTAACCTCTGTCAGTGCAAAATAAAAGTGCAAAAAATCGTATCTGTCTATTGTTTTTGTTGTAAGTACCTACGTTTATTTATCGGCTTATCACAGTAATTGCTGCTACTAGTAATCGTCATTTTGTAGCATTTATAAAATTAAATCTTTACGAAATTGAAAATAAAAAATTGAGCAAGAGCGTGTCTGGTCATGCACAGGGTAGAAATTTTTACAAGACATCTGAGCCAAAACTATATGTATTTTAAAATATAAAGTTAATTTCGCAGTTCATTTTTTCCAAAATTTCCATGAATGTTTTATAACTCAACTACATGGTTAAGTCGTAAACTAGAAAAGGCTACGTATTCCTGATAGATTTCGTTTTAAATTCATTATATTATTGTATTTAAAATTAATAAAAACCTTTACTAATAATTTTAGGAACCGCAGAAAAGGAAAAAAAACTTTCAGGGGGGGGGGGGCAATATCGACAGCAAAAACCGAGAGAAGGAGCTACAGAAAGAAAAACTGGCGTGTTCTTTAATAAAATTTGTAAGGAAACCAGAAATAAGGAAACGGAATTTCAAGAAAATGTTGACGTAGATTCTAGGATAGAGGATCTATGGAGATATCTGAGGAAAAATATGTACGAATAAGTAATTTTTCTTTATAAAATATTTTTTTTTCTTTTTCTTTTTCACACCCTTAAGAGACAACACCAAAGAGCCTTTCTGGCAAGCTCAGCGTAGGTAGTCGCAGTTAAACAGGGAGCGGCCATGGAGGAAGGAAATATATGGAGGAGAAGTGACGTTAAATTGGTGAAGCAGGCTCGCGCATGCGCAGTGGCGGCAGCGGCGATATTGCGCTTCCAAACAATTGCGATGTTCCCAGTATATCCTGAAAACTAAGCAAGATATCGAAAAATTTTATTCTTTATTTTCGATTTGTCTCGTCGTGTTACATAAGAATCGATCATTAAATTTGACTTTTGCGAAATTTTTCTTCTCCATTTCAACTCAAAGACACCTCACTTTTGATACAGTATATCTCTAGAACTAGGTGAGATATCGAAAATTTTTATCCTTTATTTTTCATTTGTCTCGTCTTTTTAAATAAGAATCCATCATCAAATTTGACTTTGACCAATTTTTTCTTCTGAATTTCAACCAAAACCACTTCACATTTGGGACAGAATATCTCGAAAACTAAGCAGGATATCAAAAAATTTTATTCTTCATTTTATATTTGTCATATCAAGTTACATAATAATCCATCAGCAGATTGCGGCGTCTCGTTTATCCTAGAGCCCCTTGAGGTTTTTGTACATATTCCCCGTGTCTGTATGGGAGCGGCCATGCCCCCTCCACTCCGGCTATGCCCAACCCCCCCCCACTCCTCCTCCACCCTGCTTCACTTCTATGCGTGGTGAAGGTCTCTTGCGTCGTCTCCATATATT
>JARYHS010008074.1:52108784-52246102 GCA_031002005.1 Vandiemenella viatica
CGGCCTAGCCTCCCCTCCCTCACTCCTCTCCACTAGGCGTCACTTCAATGCGTGGTAAAGGTCTCTTGTGTGCGCCTCCATATATTTCTTTCCTCCATGGAATATGGGGTCTATTGGAGATCGCGATTACTCTACAACAACATTAAATAATATCATTGTAATGCTGATGTAGTCATGGAGGATGGAAATATCATGGAGCAAAGAAAAGAGACCTCCATGGGAATATATGGAGGGGAAGTGACGTTAAATCTGTGACGCCGGCTCTAAACTCTCGCGCTTGCGCGGTGGCGGCAGCGGCGACATTGCGAACCCATATAAATGCAAAGTTCACATTGTGTTTGGTGCTGTGATTATTTCATTTTGTAATGTGTCTAACTTTTCTATAATGCCATCTTGTGTTACATACGGTTGCACAAAAAGGCAAGAGAGGAAAGAACCTGGAATATCATTTCATAAGTAAGTTGATTCTCATTATTGTCTTTGAAGTGGGCAGTAGGAAATGCAAACTTTGGTGACTGTCTATAAATATTTAGTCATAGCTCTCAATGGGATGACTTTGTTCTCAACTTTTTGTTGGCGTAGTGTAGACAATCAACATACTGGTTATTTTGCAAATAATAGACTAGCATTACTTTTTAACGAGTGTTTAAAATGAGATTTAAAGGGGTGTATTTGCATCGCGATTCAGAGAATTTAGTATTGCGCTTTCTTTTGTCACGTTGCAGTTATACTAACAGTGTATGATGAAATTAAATGTGTTAAATTGTGCTATGCAATCTAGGAATCTTGATGAAGCAAACAATGTTGTTACCGCAAATACAGTTTGCGATTCAAATACGCGTGTGAGGGTGTGTCTACATAGTTTGATTCTGTAGCGGCAATTTAATGGAGATTGTGGATAGGTCTAAATGCAGTCTATACCAGAATGGTTTTACTGTTCCGTAAGGGACAAAGAATTTATCTATTACTGTTAGTAATTTCATGAGAACTAAGTTAGTGACAAAACGTGTATCGCGATATAAACTACTTACAGGTATTCCCAATTAAGCTTACGATGTATGGTAACAAGATAACTATTTTTTTCTGGTCTAGGCCGCATTTCAACCTAACCACAAGTGTAGTAAAAAAACTGAAATATCCATTCTGCATGTCAACCATGTAATTCATTGCGGTTTTGGCAGAATTAATTTTTGGTCCAGGCCGCATATCAACCCAATCCCTTATATCCCGAAAACTAAGCAAGATGTCGAAAAATTTATTATTTATTTTCGATTTGTCTCGTCGTATTACACAAGAATCGATCATTAAATTTGAATTTTGCGAAATTTTTCGTCTGCATTTCAACTCAAGACACCTCACTTTTGATACAGTATATCTCGAGAACTAGGCGAGGTATCGAAAATTTTATTCCTAATTTTTATTTGTCTCGTCTTTTTAAATAAGAATCCATCATCAAATTTGACATTGACCAACTTTTTCTTCTGAATTTCAACCAAAAACATTTCACATTTGAGACAGAATATCTTAAAATTAAACAGGATATCAAAAACTTTTATTCTTCATTTTTTATTTATCTCATCGAGTTACATAATAATCCATCACCAGATTGTGGCGTTACGTTTATCCTAGGGTCCCTTGAGGTTTTTGTACATATACCCCGTGTCTGTATGGGTATGGCCTAGCCCCCCACTCCTCCTCCACCGGCGTCACTTCAATGAGTGGTGAAGGTCTCTTGCGTCGTCTCCATATATTTCTTTCTTCCATGGATGTAGTCAGTAGCAAGAAGTATTATTTACCAAGCAGTAATCCGTTGTAATACAGCCTGGACCATTATTTTCAACCAGAAATTAGGTTGTAATACAGCCTGGACCACCATGAAATCGTTAAATATACTTCGGAAATAATTTATAGCGGATTCTTGCGTTTGACCATTGCAGTATTATGATGCCAATTCCTGGCGGAATCGCGATCTCCAGTAATCCCGGAATATGATTTATGTCTTGCCAATCCATTCACTCATTTTAAAAACTGGTAAACCTACCAACTACTAATACCTAAATTCAGTCAACTAAAACACCGCCTGTAACTGGTTTTTAATTTATTTATACTCAGACGAGTTTCGTCCTTATGGAACAGGACATCGTTAGTGACTGTGAATGTACATATAGGGGTCAGGATCCTAGCCGAGTGTGGGGTTAGGTACCCGGCTAATGCACCTGAACAGATGTGTCCAAAATATATTATAAGTCCATAAGAAAGTTCTGAAACCGTGCTGAAATTACTTATTGCTAACAGTTAATATTGACCACAGTCGCCACTTGCAGGCTTAACCTTCTGCAAGAAAGGTATTATTTTACTAAATGAAAGTCTCAAGTCGAAATCAAAAGTCATATATTCTCCAAAAATTTCCACATAAATGTTATAAGTCACTGTTAACAAGGCAATCGGATTTAAATCTTCTCCAAAAATTACAAGTTGAGATTCCAGAGCATAACCGCGAGAAAAAACCCCAAAACTGAATTTAGCTGACAAATAACATGTTTCGTTACTGTTTGTTGAAAGGCTACAACATGGCCGCTATGTCACGTTCCTTCGTCCAGGTTGGTTCATGACCAGCCTGTTCCGCCAGCCCGAGCGGACCTCGCGCCACCGTGCGTTCACCACCGAGTTACAAAAGACACTGGAGACGACCGACCAAATCCCCACCTCTAAGCTGCCTTATATTAGCTTGGGGTCACGTGGTACATCTCGCTTCAACAAATTACCAAATATGGATGTGTTATATGCCTACCACCTAAGTCAGTGATCTGTTATCTTCTTATTTAAAATCGGCTTTAGTAATTAACTTGAAATTATGTCTAAAATATTATTCTGATTTTAGACTGTCTCTACATATGAACTTTGTTTAAATCTGTTGAGATAAGGTAAAACCGAGTGATTCTAATAATCAAGTGTAACTAAAATTTATGTTTTTATTTATAACTCCGAAAGTTTATGGAATATCAAGCCGGAAAAATTATCAAAGTGTAGCCTGAATTAAACGGCGTATTCTGAAGTTTATTTTATCTTTGTAGCTATTATTTCTGAGACACAATAAATTATTTAGTGATTTACAGTGTGTTTTATGTCGAGTGTTTTTAGGAAAATCATAACATCGGTACTATGGCTTTAAATGATGTGAAATTAAATGTGTAAAGCTAAAAGAATGGATTGTTACGGCAATCTGTTTTCTAACCCGGAATTCAAGTAGGCTTTTGAATAATAAAATGCCAAAACTGGGTGTTCAATTTTTACGTGTTAAGATTATATTTAAAACTACTCAGAACGTTGGAAATTATCTGATTTAGATGAATTTGATTCTCTCTATGGCTATTTTAATTTATTAGCTACTTATATCGCGTGGCAATGTTTACAATCCGTGTGGAAGCATTTTATGTGTGCAGTGTCTGTAGAAAGTTGCTTCAAAAATTGGATTACCCTACAACAGGTTAGTAAAATGTCTTAAAATGTGTCTAGAAAAAATTATGGGTGTTAACTGGTATTTACATGTTCTTAGCGCTTTTGAAATGGTTTAAAAGTGTTAGAATTAATTCCGAAAGGTTGACCAAATTGATCGATTTACCGGCGTCTATTTACTCACTGATACTTCATATTCTACAGACTGAAACTATTTAAAACCTATTAAAACTGAAAGATTATTTTATTTACTGCTGTTTTTCTACTTTTTAAACCCTGAAACTACTTAAAAGACCAAAATTATTTAATGAACTGTTTTAAGCAAATGAGTATTCAAAATCCAATACAATTACTTCTTGTGGTTATTAGATGCTTAAAACTATCAGAAATCTATTAATTTATCTACTAGGCTGTCTCAGGGATTATTATTGCTGTTTTTGGAGCTTTTAGGATGGTCAAGTTTCATTACAATGAATTATTTTCATTCTGCTTCAGACTGTCATTTATCATCCAGTTTATTTCTTTAAAAATCCTACTAAACTATATTTATTTCTGGAGTTATGGTTATAGTGAGTCTAGGCCTGTGTAATATAGGTTCTTTATTGTCTTTACTGTACTGAAATCTTCAGGAATACTAAAACTGGAATATGCCAAAATTTATGAGTTAGATTTTTCCTTTACTGAAATTACTTATTTATCTCTGAAAAATGTGTATTAAACATGAAAAGGTTTATTTATGCATTCTATTTGCAATTATTTAACATTACTTCGTTTAAATCTGCTCAAAACATCTCGCCAACCAACGTTAGTATCTGTTATTAAAAATTTACTCCTATGTGAAATAACCTATTTCCTGCTGAACTATCATGTCTTTATGGCAATTTATAGTTTATTTATGCTATGTGTGTTATTATTTACTTTACTATGCTCGAAGTGTTGTTAACTCGGTTTAAAGGGTGGTATCGTGTACTGAAGTTAACCCAAAACTCGGCCCGATTCTAACCAAATATTGCAAATATAACGAGGGATGCCTTACATGCCCCCTGAAGATTGAAGTCATTTTTGGAACAAAAACTGGCTGAACATCTTAAAGAAAGAAAAACCCAAGAAAAAGTTAAAAAAAAAATCCCCAAAAAATTACTGAAAAACTCCCAAAAATTTGGAAAAATCCCAAACCTAAACTTAACCCTAAACTTAAGCGGTTGCTCTGTTCTCCATTCATACCAAAATTATTACAAAAGTACTAAAACATTTACTCACTCACACCTTGAAATTATAATCAATATCAAACATTGAAAAAACTTATTCACCTTGTATTATTATCAAAATCTCAAAACTATCAAAATTTCACATATCTCAAAACCAAAAATTCCACGTATGGAATAGAAATTAAGTTCAAAACATGCAACCAAATTACTCAATATCAAGTTAACCTTTAAAGAACCAAATATACAAGAAAAAAAATAGTACACCTTATATCTACACATACAAAATTACAAAAAGATAGTATGCTTTACAAAACTGATGTTGCACAAAATTGTGTATACAAAAATTATATGTGTAATGTAGTTTACAAAAATTATGTATGTTTTTCACAGAAATTATTAGGCTTTGCCTCTCTCTGTCCTTCGTTACATGAACGTCCTCTCTTATCACTACTTTCACTCACACACTTACTAAACATGGATTAATACCCAAGTCCTTTATACTTTGTTAAAACCAATGGTTAAATGCCCAAGTCCTTTCACGGTCGCCGATCGTAGTGCCAAAGCTTTATATAAACCAAAAGGTCCCTAAAACTGCCGAGAAGTATTCGTGTCCCGGGTTCCTGTCACAGCAGTGGCTCCTAGGACCTCGGTCAGTCAGTCTGCGAACAATTCAAAACAAAACAAACACGGTGTGTGTGAGCACTATCATATCTTGACACTTAACCTAAACATACAAAAAGGGAACTTACGAACTAAACAAAAATAGTAGTAAATGACTACATAGACTTAGAAACACTTTCAGTTCCTACCAGATGTTGAAAAATAGAAACTGTTTTCCAACACCTTGACCAGAATGCCAGAAACTGGGGTGTGCAACACAAACATTCCTCCCAAACATTTGACCAGTTTAAACAAGCCTTCCTTCAACGGTATTGTCTAATACTACCCAGTATGAAGTGAAACGCAATATTATTTCAGGTAAACATTTTAACCCAGAAGGTGAGACCACCCTATCTGATTTTTTCCTTAAGGAGGTGGTAAAAGCATGCCATCTTACTGTACCGATACCGGAGGAGGATCTTGTTCATTATATCCTCGCTAGGCTCCCTGAGCATATTCAAGAGTCCCTGACCCTAAGAGATATACACACCATTGCAGAAGCTGAAAAAACCCTGCATATGCTTGATATGCAACAGGCTGCTAGGAAATCTCGTGCCCCTCACAGGAAAAAGAATTTTAACAATAACAATCACAATAATAGTATACCCATGGCGGTAACCATTTTCCCCAACCCATCGAGACTATAATATACCACCACTCATTCCCCCTTCCCCAACCATTTTGGCCCTGTACAGGCTCAACCGTTTGAAAGCAACTTTGCCCAGAATTCCCAAGACTTTATACCATCCCAACATTTTAATAATAATAACAATGGCCACTATAACAATTCCCACAGAGGCGGGACAAATAATAGAGGATTTTTCAGAGGTAGAGGTCGAGGAGGACCTGTTCCCTCACATGGTAATTACCAACCACACACTTCCCAACATGATCATACTAGGAATGACACAAAGGAAATAGTAAAAGACAACCAGGACCAAAGGCTACAACATTCAAAAAACTAGGTTTGGCCAATGTTTTGGTCCACACGGCGGCAGAAACTTTTCAAGGACCACTCACCCCATTGAATATCAACACTTGTTTCATAACAATCCAAGGGAAGATTTGATACAGGAAGAGGATGATAAGGATGTTGATGAATTAGTCCAAGTCCCCATTTTACCCATTTCTGCCAAAGGCTTAACCATTGAGGTACTTTTAGATACTGGTGCAGACCTTTCTTGTGTTTCAGAGGACTTATTCAATACACTAAATGCTATCTCCCCTGTCCCCTTTTATGAAGTCCCACCCATGGCAGCTATGACTGCAACCGGCAAGAAGAGTAAACCCATTAGGATCAAGCCTGTTCAAGATGTTAGGCACCATTGAAGAATCCCCTTGATTTTAAAGTATATGTAGTTCCTGGACTTCAACCCCCTTGCATTTTTGGTATTGATTGGTTGCACCATGTAGCAGCTGTTTTACACTGTGACACACAGATTTTATGGCTTTCTTTGGATTCAAAACGCTTCTCCCTTCATTTACAACAAGGATGGCGGAATAAAAATACACCCTCCATTCAAATTCTCTATAAATCTGCTGCAGTAAACATTAGTAGTGAACCTGATTTTCATGACAAGGTCACATCATTTTGGGTAACAAATTGAACCTTGCTCCTGGAGAAGATGTGTTAACTAGGGTACTTAAAGATGTCCCTGATCAATATAGAGATAAAATGGCCAGCCTCATAGAAGACTTTGAAGATGTTTTCAGTGATACACCAGGACTTATTAAGAATTATCAGTGCCGTTTCACAGTCAATTGTTCACAACCGTTTTTTATTAAACCATACCCTATCCCTATTGCTAAACGTCCCATGGTAGAAGAGGAAATTAATAGAATGTGGAATGGGGAATTATTGAAAGGTCGACCAGCCCCTACAACAACCCCTTGGTAGTAGTTATTAAATCTGACCAGTCTGTGCGTTTAGTCCTTGATGCACGCACCCTAAATAAATACTGCAGACGAAAGGGATCACCCACTACCCATTGACGAAATCTTGCATAACTTCCATGGGAAGAAATTTCTCACTAGTTTGGACCTCACCTGTATTGGCAAGTTCCCATAGCCCCAGAGTCACGCCAATACACAGCTTTCACCTATCAAGGCCGCTCTTTCCATTTCGTGTCCTCCCATTTGGGTTGAATAACTGCGTTAGCTAATTTATCAGAGCACTTGATTGGTTTTAGGCCACCCAGCTGTTAAGCAAAGTTTATGTTTACGTCGATGATATCCTCATCGCCAGCGAGACCATAGAGGAACATTGGGCTTACTCTGACAGAGGTCCTTATAGCATTAAGAAAGGGAGGCATGACAGTTAAATTAAAAAGTGCATTTTCCTTACATCCCGTATTGAGTTTTTAGGCCACATCATAACACCCCAAGGAATCACAGCTGCACCTGATAAATTGGCAGCCATTAAGAATTTCCCCAGACCTCAGAATAAAACACAGTTAAGAAGTTTTTTAGGTCTTTGGTGGGTACTACAGGAAATTCATCCCAATCAAATTTGAATAGCCCACACTTTCAACAGCTACGTAAGCAAAATTCCACTTGGAAGTGGACCCCAGCGTGCGAAGATGATTTTCATAAAACCAAGGAAGCCCTCCTCCAGAATATTGTTTTACATTCCCCCAGACTGGAGTTTACCCATATGTTTTATCCACAGACAGTTCGGAACTACGGCTTGGGTTTGGCAGATTTTTCAAGAGATTCAAACAGATTATGGTCTTGTTAAACATACTATTGCCTTTGCCAGCAGGCTACTAAACAAAGCAGAAAGGAATTACTCCATCACTCAGAAGGAAGCATTAGCAGTCGTCTGGGCTTTCCAGAGGTTTAGGTATCTCCTGTTAGGCCGTAAAGTAATCATCTATACAGACCACAAAGCCCTTTCTTTCTTCATAAATGCAAACTGCTTAATGGCCGCCTCACCAGATCGGACCCTCCTCTTACAGGAATTTTCCTATGAAATCAAATATATCCCTGGGGAAGACAACATTGTTGCTGATACACTGTCCCGATTACCTGAAGGGTTGGAATCTACTAAGTCAGAAGAAGGGAATCCTCACATATACTATATTAAAGGAGTTCAGTTTGAAGATGAGATGAAAAGTGTTTTTAAAACTATGAAACTGGAGCAGATGCTGGACCCAGCCCTCAAAGAAGTCATTGATACATTAGCCATAGCACCCCCGGACCATAAACTATTTTCCTATTATACCTTTAAGAATGGAGTACTTTTTCAGAGGACTTCGCCCTCAGCCACACACTGGCGGCTATGTATTCCTGATCATCTTATTGACAAAAGTAATTAAATATCAACACTTTAGCCATGGCCATTGTGGCCCCCGCAAATGTTTTCAAATCCTCAGAGAGTACATTTATTTTCCCAACTTACATAAGAGAGTGATGAGGATACTCGAGTCTTGTAAAGTTGCCAATTCAACAAGGTTGACACCGGTACAAAGAGCAGGTGAACTGCAGCCCATTATTCCTACGGAACCCCTACAATTATTAGCGTTAGATTTGTTTGGACCCCTACCCCGCTCTAGAGGAGGCGTAATTCATATTTGTGTGATTCTTGATGTCTTCTCTAAGTATGTGAAATTGTACCCCCTTAAGAGAGCTACTACAGACGTCATCTTTTCAAAAGTTTCCCAGCACTATATTTACACAGGTTGGACACCCACAGGCAATACTGACTGATAATGCCCCCAGTTTTCCAGCAAACGATGGTCAGAGTTCTTAGAATCCCTCCACATTAAGACAGTAAAGACTGCATTTTACCACCCACAATCCAATCCCGTCGAGCGTGTTATGAGAGAGCTTGGGAGATGGTTTAGGACGTATTGTGCCGAGAACCACAAAAGCTGGGCCTTACAACTCCCCCATCTCGAAGATGTTTTGAATACTTTGCCCCACTCAGCCACATCATTGTCCCCACACGAAATCTTGTATGGAAAGAAGCCACCAAATCTTATTACAGATCTCATTCCATTTCCTGCATCACAGTCAATGGCCCAAGATCAGATTTTAAAGGTTGCTTTGCAACAGCTGAAAGAGCAGGCGGAGAAGAGAAAACTCAGGCATGACAAGAATATTACTCACACTGCCTACGCAATAGGAGACCTTGTTTTAGTCCACAAGTATGTCAAATCCTCAGCCCTCAACGAGGAAATTAAAAAGTTTTTCCCCTTATATGAAGGTCCTTTTCTCGTAAATGATGTGAGACATACTAATACTTATACACTAGTGCACCCCGATACCAAACAACTCAAGGGTCATTACCATGTGTCAGCGCTGAAACCGTTTCACCCTGATCCGGAGACTTCAGTCCAAAATACTTTGTAACACCCTCAGGGACATGCACCTAGCATGCGTGGTATGGCGTCCACGAGGTCCCTAGCTGTGGCTGTCTTTCCTTCCTTTCCGCTTTTGGGACAGCTACTTCCAAACATCTTTTCTGTCGGCTACCCTCAGCCAACTCTTCTTTCTTCGACAACCCTCACAGGTTCTGTCATTTCCCTCACTTCTGAGGCAGATATGGTCACCACACTCCTGATTCAGTTTCGGTATTCTGGTTTGATTGAATGAGGCGGAGATTCTGTTTTCTTCAGTTCAGCAACAGCTCCTGGTGCTGATTGGGCACGGCACGGGAGTCTGTTTTGGTGTTCACTGTTCAGCAGGTGATGTAAGTTACCCGAAGGTCAAGCCATGGTTTACCTAAGGTCATGTTACCTAATAATCTGGATGTATTAAAAAAATGGGAAATTTCAACCTTTTTGCAGAGGTTATCTCCAACTGCTCCTGGTGCTGATTGGGCACGGCACGGGAGCTATGTCTCGTTTTCCATTCACCAGCGCGTCTGTCAACTGACAGTTGAGCCAGTCTTTCCGACTAGTAGGATTCCTTATGTTTGGTATCATCAACTTCCGAGCCACGTTCAATGCATTCTAGATTCACATAATCCAATAAGGCCTCTTCCTGATGTGTGAGTCCTTTGGGTAAAGGCAAAGGAGAGGTATTGTTCCTGTTAAAATGTTCAGATGATTTTGACGTGAGAGTTTGTTGACATTCCGACACCGCCATTCCATACCGGTATGGGTCGAAGGGTCTACGGACCAGGACTACGTTTTCTGAGTTAAAGCTTGTTGTTTGTGAACGGGCAGTTTTGACATTCCGATTTCGCTACTTTGTGCAAGCACAAGTCGAAGGGTCTACGGACCGGGACCAAGTCCGTTTCTAATCTTCGCGTTGACATTCTGTGATGTTTGTGGTGATTTTGACATTCCGACTTCGCTACTTTGTGCCAGCTCAAGTCGAAGGGCCTACGGGCCAGGACTACTTTCCGGTTTGGTTGTTTTCTTTTGACCATATCGTCACCTCCGCTATCTATCTTTCCTTCTTCACCTCTTCACTTCTTCTTCTTCTTCCCCTTCCCCCACATACTCACTATGCATACAGCGGTATACATATATACCTATCAGGTTATTCCCCCACATTTTTGAGTAATAATTTTTCAAATTTCTTTCAATAGAAAGATCCGATATAGGAGTGATATGACTAGAAAATACGACATCAAAGTGTTAATCTTAAGTTGAAAGTACAAACTTAATTTGAATAAGAGAGTGGAGATCACCAGTGACTCTATGTTTATAGTGTCCCCAATAAAATGACCCACCCCAGTATGACCTCCAAAGCGAGGATGACCCACCCCAGGAGAATTATTACCTCCAACGAGAGGATAGCCTTCCCTATTCTTCCCTCCACAGAGAGAGATGACCCTCCCCACTTTACCCCTAAGCATTACCCCAGAGAGGGAATGAACCCCATTATTGACCCCATGAGGACCACACAGGGCGACCACACCCCACACTTAGTGCTTGACTGGCAGAGACCGGCATGACACTCCCTCCCATGTCCCGATATACATATTTTCTTTTCCCCCTATGGCGCCCTTGTTGTTGGTTACACACCCCCATTTCCCCATTCATTAAACTAAGTGTATGACTGACAGACCAGCATGACACCCGTGACGGTATGTAAGCATTATATTCCCCTATAGGCGCCACTGTCGTTGTTCATTCACACATTATTAGGATTAAGAAAAACATAGAACACACAGTACATCAACATACTCTAAGGAGATTTGCGCTGACATAACTGAGTTGTTTACAAGTAATGTACTTTCTGAGATGAGATTTCGAGGTGGATTTTAGTTTTGATTTTCATTGTGGAAGATGGATCGGAGAACTTGTTTGAGTAGATATTTACCCTTGTGTTTTTAATAAGATGTAACATTGGGAAGACTTGGAGAAGGCGAGATGATTGTTCCTTGCGCTGAGAGAATTATTGGAAGTTTATGATGATAGGAGGCATACATATACCCCACACTTTTCACAAGTGATACCCAACATTTATATATATATCCCCTTACAAATGTTATGATAGTGAATTTTATACCCCTTTGCATACTAAATGAGAATTAGACGACATACTATTCTTCATACACTACAGTTAGACATAACTTACTTCATATATACCTACCTGGGTTTATAGTAATACCCATTTATATCGCATGTAGCGATTTGATATTTTCCCATATGTAGAACACTTTTCCCTATACCACTGTTACTATGAACCAGTGTACTGGTTCCCCGCAACTTTGTTGCTACCTATCCCGATTTTGTCGCAGCAGTGTACTGCTGGAAGGAAACTGCGTTTCCACTAGTTCTAAGTTCCTATTGGTGTATATATTCTATAAACTCTAACAACCAAGTTTCAAGATATTTCTATTGTTTAGTTTTCATACTACCCTGATTCTTGTTTCAATATTTTTCTTTAGTATTAAGTATAGTCCCGTTTTGTAAAGCCAGGGCTGGGACTGATATAATTTCTCAATATTCTATTTTTTGTGTGCGGGTACTTCCTATTATGTCTGGTCATTGTTTTTCTTATACCCTGCCCATCTTCGGATGTTGGCAATTACCATAATTTTCTAGGTTCTAGATCTATGTGTTCAATTCCTACTATTTTTGTTTGTTTAATTCGTAAGTTCACTTTTCTAGTTGTAGGTTAAGCTTAACAGGATGATATTGCTCACACACAGTGTTTGTTTTGTTTTGGATTGTTCGCAGACTGACTGCCCGAGGTCCTCGGGCGACTGCTGTGACAGGAACCCAGTACATGAACATTTCTCGGCAGTGTTAGGGACTATTTGTGTTTGTATAGATAGCACTTTCGTCTGCGATCGCGACAGGACTCTCCCACTTTGAGAGGATTTTGTAAGAGTGTGTGATAGAAAATAACAGAATAAAGAGACGTTCTAAAGAGGCAATCTAAGGAAAAGATTGTGATAGATATATAACAGATGTTGTGTTTAAGGACTACGGTCCTATATACATATTCGTAGGTTTAAGGAGGTTGTTGTATGGATATGATGTTTAGATTTAAGGTCTTATACTTTTGTGGGTTTTTTTTGGGTATGTTAAAATTTTCTTACACAATTTCACTGTTTACATTTTAATGTTGTAATTTAACAATTTTGTGTGGTTTACATACCACTTTTCATAAGTTGTGTTTTTCATAACACCAGTTGGTGTAATATTGATATGATTCATATTTCTTTTTTGAATTTGTGAACTTTGATAATTTAAAGTAACTTTTGAGTATGAAGGTGGTAACAATTTGATATTGGAGATGTAAAGTAAATTTTGGAGTATGAATGAAGAAGCATACCGACCGATAAGCGTAGGGTTAGTTAACGTTTTGGGGTATTTCTCTAAATTTTTCATGGGATTATCGGGGATTTTTCTTGCTTTTGGGATTTTCTTTGGGTTTCCTTTTGTCATCGGGAATTTCAGGGGGAATTGTTAGGGTTTTTCTTTCTTTTTAAGATGTTCAGTAAGTTTTTTGCAAAAATTACCTCAATCTTCAGGGGGCATGTAAGGTATCCCTAGTTATATTTTCTATATTCCGCGAGAATTCGGCCAAGTTTAAGGTTAACTTCAGTACACGATACCACATTTAAAATCAAGTTAACAACAACCCTAATACGATAAAGTGGATAAATAACACATAGTGACCATAAATAAGAAGTTTCCAGGAAAATATAAGCTTAAACTCACCTAAAAGAGAGTAATCCGAAATTATCCATGAAGCAGAAGACACAGGTTTATTTACGTTACGATGGTAATAATACTCCACTAAATTAGACACTGTAAAGCATTTTCATAATTAGAATTTTACCAGTTGATATTAAATTCACGAGTAACTTGCAGCTCCAGACCGATTTAAAGTAATAAATATGGAATTTAATGCATCTCCACATGGGAGATAGTAAACATTTTATGCCATCACATTTGAATAACTTCAGAGCTTTAAAAGTAAAGGAAACCAAGTAAAGTAAATAACTAGGTAATATTTTGTAAGGTTCCCGGAATGACCAACCGATAAACTGAAAATATAAGTGGAGAACAGTCAACCGGTTATGGCGTCGTAAAAACCGAAACTTTGGAAATTAATAACTCAGAAACTAACAGGTTTAGCGGACTAAAAACTTCTCTAAAGTGCTTAAAATAAATAAAGGTTCAATTTAAATTCAGTCTCAAGACACAACCGACTTTCAGGAAAAAGCGGAATATTTGGCTTCACAATGGAAAAACTGGGAAACTTAGGAATTCCATAACTCCCGTTAGAATTAACCGATTTGGAAAATTTTTGCACGGTTGAGCTCAGCAGAGATGGGAGAGCACTTCTAAAATAACATAAAGCCCGAAATCTAAAGTTTTTGACGGTCTGTTTTTTGCTACCAAGGTTTGAGATGACTACGTAATCCAGTGTAGCAACACACCCCAACTAAATAAATCTATAACTCCGTTCTGGAGCATTTAAAACATTATTACCAAGAGACACTAAAAACTTATTTTTGCGTGATCTACACACTGTGAATTTCTGGTAAACATTGGGAGATAAATCGAGAATTTCAATGTCTATTTTGAACACGTTAGTCCTAGTTTGATATAGGGAGTTGGCAGCCAGGACGCGTCACTTGGGCCTAGATTGTGAGAGAAGCAGGACGTGTTGGGTTAGATAGCCGCGAGCTAGCCTCGGGCGGCTTGAGCATGAGGCTAGACTACAACCGGGCAGGCACAATGGAAGATAGACGCCATTTTTGGATTTTTTAGTTGCGTAGAAAAGGGTTGTGAAGGTGAACTTTAATGTTGTAGGGGGGAATTATCGGTTTGGTTATGCTTCATAACTTGCAATTTTCGTGTGATGATATTTCGATGCCTTGCTAACTGAACATTAATAATGCTGTGACCTTTTTTTGAATATATGTGAATAGTGAAACTTCAAACCTGACTTTCATTTAATAGTATACCCTTCCTGTTTGGGGAATAACGAACAGGTGGCGACCATCTTGAGAACCAGTTAGCATTTTTATTAGGCAAATTCACGGTCAACAAACGATTTTAAGAACTTCAAGTATTTCCAGTGATAAGTAAGTGAACAATAGTTAAGGAACGTAAGGCTGACATCCACCCCCGTATCTCCATCAAGGTTCCTTACAGGTGTTGTTAACAAATTTGCAATATTGGTATATATAACTAACTAATAACAAAGTACATGAGTTTATATTGAATAATTAACTTATTAAGTTTGATATTAAGTATGGTTTTCTGAAGATTGAGGTGCTGATTTTTGTAGCGACGATATGTGGTCGTAGGCAGCGGCTGCCTTAACGGTTGAGAGGCTCCGGGCGGGAGATTTTCGCGAGGACCTTGTTCTTTGTGCAAAACATGTAAACCGAAAGTATCTATTTCTTATGACTTACGAGAAATGCAAAAGTTATAAATAAATAAATATTGAATTTAAAAAAATTATATTAGAAGATTTATAAAAGTTAACAAAACATAAATACGACAAACTATTAATGATGATAAATTCATATATATAAAAGCCTTGACATACATATGTTTGCGGCTTTTCCTAAGACCAAAATCTTTAATTAAAGCACAAGCTTTCATGTGATAACTCTTTTTCTTTTAGCTATCCGACTCAAATTTTTTACTGGCATCACTGGGTCCGATATTCAGGGATACATATCTTCAATATGATCCCAACACATATTAAATGTCTAGTAGATGATAAGAATAAATTCAGGAAAAAATTGAAAGAATTTTTAATTGACAACTCCTTCTACTCTGTCGCAGAATTTATTTCTAAGGTATCTAAAAAATAACTGCCAGTATCTTGTGTAAATATAGTTCACATAATTAATTTACCATGTATGCTATGACTGTACATCTCCTGGTGTATGTATTTATTTTGTTATATAATTGTTTATGGTACTATATATGTTATGACTGTACATCTTGTGGTGTATGTATTATTTTGTTATGGAATTTTTTTTAATATACCATATATGCTATGACTGTACATCTTCTGGTGTATGTATTATTTTGTAATGTGTTTAATGTACCATGTATACACTGACTGTTCATCTAGTGGTGTACTTATTATTTTGTTATGCAACTGGTTATCTGTAAATTGACAACTTTCCACATCCCACAGAGCCAGTCTCTTATATTGGGATCAATGGAAAATGAATGTATTGTATTGTATCACGCTAATTCATTTCATAAATTTTGTTTATCACATAAAACCAACTTAGAAATAATTAACAAGTAGTTTTAGGTAAGATCCACTAAAACTTAATATCATTTAATGTTTATTTTCCTACTAAAAGATATATGCCCTAAAAACGATTTTGTAACGCATACATGTCAGGCCAAACTTGACTAATACTGGTCCGCACACTCGCGTCAACGACAATCGGCGCTCACTTGGATGAAGTTAGTTCAAAGGACACTAGTGTCGTTCGACACTTGGTCGACACACCGTCGTCATTGGTTTGGTTTACTTTTTGACGGTGTGGTCCGGTGTCAGGCAGGTGGATGTGGAGGAGCATATGGAGGTAGATCGGAAATTTTTCGGTCTTTATGGCCGAATGTTGTTTTCGTGTTATCGATTACCTTAAAAAAATGTCTTCCTTCAACTTCACTTCCACGTTCACCAGATGATTGTAAAATGTAGATTGCGCCATCTAAACTCTAAAGAATTAGTAAAATTTCATTTCATCACCTTTCAGATTCAGATACCATGACAAAGGTAGCACCATATTTTTCTATGTTTTGGAATAGCAGAAACAAAGTATATTGTGTAGAAAAAGAGCACATTTGTTTTATTATATTTGAAAACATATTTTTCATTACTTATAAATTTGGCCTAATGTCCTAGGACCTAGATGGCTACGGTGAGCGATTGGGGGTGCGGAAGATCCCCAGTTAAAATCCCTGTCTCGGTTGCAACTTTTACGTGTCTTAAAATTGAATTTTGCCTCTGGCAAAGTATTCATTTATTAATAAAAATTGCTAGGACTCTGTGGTTGTAATTCCACATTTAATTGTAGATCTCTTTTTCTTGTAAGGATTATCAGTGTAAGTTAGATGGCTACGAGAGAGGTCCTTTATGCAGCCGGTAAGAAACTCTGTGACTAGGTTTTTGAGACTATATAAAATTTTATACAGCGTCTTTACTATACGTACATCGGCAATGGCCCTTTGTTATTCTGTTGCAGAATATGAATTCCCAGTTTGGTACTCATCATCTCATACCAAACAGGTGGATATAGCCCTCAATAACACCTGTAGGCTAGTGACAGGTTGCTTAAAGCCTACCCCAGTAGATAGGCTTTACCAGCTTTCGGGCATTGCACCACCCAGTATCCGGAGAGAAGTGGCTGCGAACAAGGAGAGGACCAAAGTAGAACGGGAAAGCGCTCATCCACTGCACGGCCATATACCACCAGCCCAGAGACTCAAATCCAGGAAAAGCTTCCTCAGAACATCACAGGAACTAATTGGGTCACCTGAAAAGGCAAGAGTACAGTTATGGAAAATGAGGGTTCCCAACATCTCGAGACCACTGACAGTTGCAGAGCGCTTGCCTCCTGGTCATGAAGAAGACTGGAACGTCTGGCGGTCTTTAAATCGATTGCGAACAGGAGTGGGCAGGTCCAAGGAAAACCTAATGAGATGGGGTTATACTGATACTACCAGTATTAAATGCGAATGTGGAGAAGACCAAACTATGAATCATATGCTCGAGTGCCCTATGTGCCCATCATCCTGCAACAACGAAGACCTTTTTCAAGCAACACACAATGCGATTGAGGTTGCGAAGTACTGGGCCAAGTGTGTTTAAAGTTGTTGATTTACAAAATGTATTTAACTGTGTATTTTGATGTTTTTTACACGAGAATAATAATAATAACGGCATGTATTTAAATTAAAATATACAATGACCCCATTCTTTATTAATAAAAAATATCGAATGAATCGAAAGTAACCACAAAAAGAAGAAACACGTGAAGTGCGATGTGATTGACGTTTGACATTTCATTGTGATTGTGAGAATCTGTATAGTGTGCGAAAGACTTTCAATGACGCTTTGTGAAGACTGCGTTTGAATACCGGTGAGGTGATAAAGTGTGTCAGGTAAAGAACGAATTTTAACGTACTTTTTTTTTATTCTCAGGTTACAAAGTATGCTTAGACACCTTTACGGAAATGTTTGAACATTGATTCCGTGAATCAAGTAAATGAAACGTTAAGGCTGAAGACTAGTGACTTCGTAGGAACATGTCCGTTACACGGCAGCTACGTCCAAGTGTGAACACGAGAGGGGAGAGCCGTCACTCGACCAACTGCCGGTGCAGTGACGGTGGGGGCCAGTATCGGTCAAGTGTGGCTTGAACTAACAGCTACTAGCAGAATAAGCGTAAGGTGACAAGAGTTGACTAACGAAATGAAATACGGGAATCCCCGAGTATAAATCGTAAACACGATGAAAGTAACAAAACCGATCGTTCAAGTGATTTTTCTGATGAGCGAGGCACGAAATTCAAATAGTAATGAAGTTTTTAATCGTGTTTTACATTAAAATTACAAAAAATATTATTTACTGATAAATTAATTAATTTTGATATTGCTAATCTAACTTTCTTAAGAATTTGATATTGAATAAATCAAAATTTTTAATAATTACTATTAATATATACTTTACTCTGAATTAACCAACTTTTTATTGGTATAACTAATAACTAAGGATAAAACAAAAAGTATTAAATATAATCTTTTTTTCTAGTCGGGTTGTTGCGTGAGGCCCCTGCAAGAGCGAGACTCCGGGCGATTGCCCTACTCGCCACCCCCCAAGGCCGCCTCTTGTCGTAGGAAATGCTTGACGAGACAGCATAATATATTATATGTTGGCCATCCTTCCGCAGTTGCTTGTTAAACAATTGTAAATGAAACATCTTCTATTAGCAACTGGTTTTTAATTTATATAGAATCATCGTCAGACGCGTTTCAGCCTTATGGAGTGGGGTTTCGTCAGTAACTGTAAACGTACATTCATCTGGTAGCTTTCTAAATTTCATTACCCGGTTCCGGGTTCAAATTCTGATGGGAGCAGGAGTTTTAAAAATTGTATTGATTACATCCTATGACCTATGCCAGGACGTTATGTGGTTCGGACTTCGGATTCCGCATTAACTGTATGTTTCAGAAGAAAGAAATTGGCCAGCCTCTGATACAATGGTTTAGTATTCCTCTTTCGAGAGATTCTAACTAATCTTCGGGTTTTGGACTAAGTTAAATCTTTTTTATTCAGTTTTTAAACGCAATAGATGGCCGAAATAAATGCGAAAAAATGATATATTTTCTTTGGCCACAATATCAACCATGGAGGAAGGAAGAGACATGGAGGAAGGAAATATTTCCTCCATGGGAAGAGAGTGGAGGCGAACGCTTAATCTGTGAAACCGCCTGTAAACACTGGGCTCATACTGCGCATGCGCGGCGGCATAACAAATGCCCCAAAACATTGCGCTGTTTCGCACTGTGTTTGCTGCTGTGTATGTTTAATATTCTAACCTTCAAAAAGTTTTTCATAATGCCAGCTTGTGTTGCATACGGTTGTACAAACAGATCTGATAGCAAACAACTTGGAATAACGTTTCATAAGTAAGTCGCATTTTAATTATTGTTCTTGAAGTGTTTAACAGGTAACTGCAAAAGTAGGGCCTATCGCTATAAATTTATTCATTGTTCTCATTACGAAGATGTTATTCTCAAATATTTGTTGGTATAGTGTAGACAACAAGCATATGTTACTACTTTGTACTTAAAAGGCTAGCCCTATTGTAAAAAAATGTTTAAAGTCTAATTTAAGCGGGTCAAGTTTACATCGCGATACAGTGAATATGGTATTCTGCATGCTTTAGTCTAGTTTCAGTTTAGTACGATGAAATTAATCGTGATAACTTGTGCTGTGTTGTTACCCGAAATGCAGTTCGCCATGCATTTCATGTGTTTCGGTGTGTCTACATAGTTTGATTTTGTAGCGGCAATATTAATGGAAATGTGGTTGAAACGCAGCCTGTACCAGGAGGGACAAACAATTTATTTATAATTAGTTGTTAGTAATTCATGAGCACCATGCTAGTGACACAACGTGTATTACGTATCGCGATGTAAACTACTCCCATTTAAGCTTTTGACTATTGGAGAGGGCATATCTCGAGAACTAAGCGGGATATTTAAAAATTTTATTCTTCACTTTCGATTTCTGTCGTCTTGTTACAGAGTAATACATCATCAAACTGCGGTGCCACGGTTGAAATATAATTTCCTTGAGATATTTGTACAACATTTCCAGAAAAAATAAATTGTTTATATTGCTGCTCGAATCGTGGTGGTTATTTTGATGAAACTTGGTACACATGTTCCTGATCAGATGGCTAAAATATAGCAGTAATAAATCAACCCCAACGCCATCTTTTTTCTGCTACACTTGGGGTCAGCCGTTTAATTACGTATATAAAATGGAGGTACTGACAGGAAATTTAATTCACAAGTGTAGAAAAATGACCTCTGTTATGAACTTCAATATTTACTGTGTAGAAAAACAACCTAGGTCATACCGGGGAATGCCGGGAACTCTGTTAATATTTAAATAAATAAACCTTAGACTCAAGGCTTATTTTATGGACCTCAAAACTGAGTTCGTCATTAATAGAATAACATGTAAAATATACAAAAAAATGACCATCATGTGTCCATTATCTTCATGCAGTTCACTCATAGAATGATGTGACCACTCAGAGTCACGACCCCAGATAGAATAACAAACATTTTCTGCATATAGATCGGTCTCGGGCAATTCAGGCAATTCTCTGTCAGCTAATTCCAGCAACATTGCATATGTCTTTGACCTATTAGGCTGGTGGTCTTCCTCCTAGTTCCATATGATCTCTTGGACTCAAACACTGGTTTGGTCCTTCTTATCTAAAATTATTTGTGCTGAAAGCCTTGAATTTTTTAGGCTGTTCAGTCGTACGGTTATAAATTCGACGGGGAAACACATTATTAACGATTTCTTGAGTTCCTGTCTCCTAAAATAAATAAAAACTTCCCAAAATAATATTCTATGATTTTTTGGAATACCTGTATATATCCGCCTGTTACATACATAGGAAATTAGCCTAAAAAGTTGAAATATTTCTAATTTTCTTTGCACATCACTAGATAAAGAGGTAGCGGCAAGTATTTGTTGTGATAATTTACCAGAGACAATATCAATTTACCAGTCTCAGAGATTGTTATTGATGAACAGCTAACTATTAAATTTTGAAACATTACAATAATTGTTAATATATTTTGTAAAGAATTATTGACATGCTAGATGGGTCATGTACTTCTACGCATTTAAATTATGAATCAAATCGTATTGAGGTCTCTTCTTTTGATTATTACTTATAAAAATGGTTAATTATTATGACTGATAGCTTCTGATAACTTATTTGAGTGCAGGAGAGTTAACCGCTCACCCGCCAAGCTCGGGATAAAAATAGAATCATAACACTATCCTACTCCAGATTTATCTACAGGACCTATTTCAAATTATGTCTTTGGCCTTATTAGTAAATGATTTACAGATTATGGCTTGTCTTTAAACTTTGACAAAACTCAATACATGCAATTCAGTAGATCACACAGATTAATACCAGATATGGACATAAAGTTTTCAGGTCAGTCCATTCAAGCGGTAGAGAGTGTGAAATTTATAGGTTTGCGTATTGATCATATTTTAAATTGGAAGGTACATTTTTCTGACTTACTAAAGCGATTGGGTGGAGCAACATTTGCTATTCGTAATATTTTAGCTATAGGCGATCTCGGTATGAGGAAACTAGTTTATTATGCTTATTTTCACTCCTTAATGTCATATTCTGGGGCAATTCTACTCATAGAGACAACGTGTACAGAGCCCAAAAGCGAGTAATAAGAATTATCTGCTGGTTTAGCTGTAGAACTTCATGTAGAGAGCTTTTCAAGAAGATTTTAACATTTGCGGGTGAGTATATGTACACATTAATGTCATTTGTAGTCACAAATTATACTTTGTTTGAAACAAATAGTAAAATACACAATTATGACACTAGAAGTAAAAATGATCTTCACAAGGATTACAAGTCGTTGTAATTTGTTGAAAATGGGGTCTGCTATTCAGAGATACACATCTTCAGTAAGATCTCAGCACATATTAAATGTCTAGCAGATGATGAGATTGAATTCAGGAAAAAACTGAAAGAATTTTAGACAACTTCTACTCTGTCAAAGAATTTATTTCTAAGGTATCTACAAAATAACTGCCAGCAGTTTGAGTAAGCGTAGTTCACATAATTAATGTACCAAGCACGCTATGACTGTAAACCTTCTGGTGTATGTATTATTTTCTTATGCAGTTGTTTAACTGTAAATTGATAACTTTCCATATCCCACAGAACCAGTCACTTATATTGAGATCAATGGAAAATGATTGTATTGTATTGGATGAGCATACTATCGCCACTACTAATTAGAAGCCACAAATTAAAAATGTAATAGTTTATTAATTCCCACAAATGAAATGTTAATTGTTTACTCAAAGTATGAAACTCAATCGGCAAAGTTATACATGAAAATCAACGATAACAAGTTTAGCAGTTCATAATTAGACTCAAATACGAGATGTTAGCCTGAAAGGGCCGTTACAGGGCTAATTGCTGTCATCGGTGAGCTGTAGTGGAATTTACAATTTTTGCCGTGTGAGTGACGTAGAAGCTGGCAGCGGTGACTCGCAATGAACTAAACAGTCTACTGTCGGGAGTCTTCCTGTTGATCTCTGTCGGGTGATGGGTAATTGTCAGCTTCCATAGACTTGGCAGGTGGCAACATCTAACACTTGAATTCCGTTAATTTTACCCTCTAGTAATAGACTACCCGACTAGACGACCCGTGCGAAAAATTCGCGAAAAAAATGCGATGAAAAGTGAGGTTGAATATGGTGTCACCAAAGCTGAATCATTACTCTTCATACTCCTACTTCATTTATCGATTTTGGTTAGAAATCCAGGGAGATAAAAGGCTCGAAGGGCATAAAACGTATTTCAGAAATATTAATATTTTTACCGTTTAAGGGCCGAATTACGAAAAATTCCTTTCTTAGAATATAATGTTACCACGTTGGAAACCTTACTCTTTAATATGATATCTCATTTATCTATATCGGTTATATATCAGAGGAGATAAATAGCTCGTGACACAAAAATGTGTTACAGAACCATTTATACTTTTTCTCTTTAAATTAAGGGTTGAATTCCAAAAATTTCATTCTTAAACCATGATTTCACAAAGTTGAGACATTACTCCTTACAATCCTACTTCATTTATCGATTTTGATTAGGCACCCAGGGAGATAAATGACTCGCGGTACAAAAAACGCATTTTAGAAAAATTAACATTTTTACCCTTTAAGGGTAGAATTACGAGAAACTCCTTTCTTAAAATATAATGTTACCATGGCGGAGACCTTAGTCTTCAATATGATACTTCGTTTATCTATATCGGTTATATATTAAGGGAGATAAATAGCTCGTGACACAAAAAAGCGTTATAGAAAAATTTATACTTTTTCCCTTTAATGGTTGAATTCCAAAAACATTCTTTCCTAAAATATGATTTCACAAAGCTGAGACATTACTCCTTATAATCCTACTTCATTTATCGATTTTGGTTAGATATCCAGGGAGATAAATGGCTAGCGATAAAAAAACGCATTTCAGAAAAATTAACATTTTTGGCCTTTAAGGGTCGAATTACGAAAAGCTCCTTTCTTAAAATATAATGTTGCCATGGCAGAGACCTTAGTCTTTAATATGATACCTCATTTATCTATATCGGTTAGATATTAAGGGAGATAAATCGCTCGTGACACAAAAACGAATTGCAAACATATTGATCCTTTTGCCCTTTAAGGGTCGAATTCCGAAAAATTTCTGTCTTAATATATGACTTCACTAAAGAGGAGATCTTAATCTTTAAAATGATACTTCATCAAACGATTTCATATAGGTATCCAGGGAGATAAATGACTTGTAACACAGAAAACAGCATTTTAGAAATATTGACATTTTCGCCCTTTAAGCATGGGCGCCGGCAGGATTGCTTCTAGGGGGGTGCACTAGGGTTGCGTTGGTGCCCCCCCCCCCCTATCGGCCCAAAAATTTCCGGGCGACCTATTTTTTTTTTTTTTTTTTTTTTTTTTTTTTTTTTTTTTTTTTTTTTTTTTATTATAGGTCTACTACTGACCACACGGCGACCCGGGATGCGAGATGTAGGGGGTGCACCCGGGATCCAGGGGGGTGCACCAGGGCCGTAATTGGTGCTCCCCACCCCCTATCGGCCCAAATTTACGGGCAACCCGGGATGCCAGGGGGGTGCAAGTGCACCCCCTTGCACCCCCCTCCCGGCGCCCATGCCTTTAAGGGTCAAATTCCTAAAACTTTGTTTCTTAAAATATGATGTGTTCAAAGTGGATACCATAAGTTTTAAAATGAGACCTCATTCATTGATTTTGGTTAAGAATGAAGGAAGATACAGGCTTGTGACAAAAAAATACCTTATAGAAATAATATATACTAGACGACCCGTGCGAAAATTTCGCGAATAAAATGCGTTGAATAGTGAAGTTGAATATGATGTCACCAAAGCTTAGTCATCACTCTTCATACTCCTACTTCATTTATCGCTTTTGGTTAGAAATCCAGTGAGATAAATGACTCAAAACACAAAAAACCAATTTTAGAAATATTGACATTTTTGCCCTTTAAGGGTCGAATTACGAAAAATTCGTTTCTTAAAATATAATCTTACCACGGCGGAGACCTCAGACTTTAATAATATACCTCATTTATCAATATCGGTTAGATATCAAGGGAGAAAAATAGCTCGTGACAAAA
Source organism: Vandiemenella viatica (assembly GCA_031002005.1). Lineage (NCBI taxonomy): Eukaryota > Metazoa > Arthropoda > Insecta > Orthoptera > Morabidae > Vandiemenella > Vandiemenella viatica. The sequence continues at coordinate 52,133,517 of JARYHS010008074.1, forward strand.
AAAATGCGTTGTAGAACCATTTATCCTTTTTCCCTTTAAGCGTCGATTTCCAAAAACATCTTTCTTAAAATATGATTTTACCAAAGATGAGACATTATTCTTCATAATAATACTTGATTTATCGATTTTGGATAGATATCCAGGGAGATAAATGGCTCGAGATACAAAAAACGCATTTTAGAAAAATTGACATTTTTGCCCTTTAAGGGTCGAATTACGAAAAATTCCTTTCTCAAATTATAATGTTACCACGGCGGAGACCTTATTCTTTAATATGATATCTCATTTATCTATATCGGTTAGATATTAAGGGAGATAAATCGCTCGTGACACAAAAACGAATTGCGAAAATATTAATACTTTTGCCCTTTAAGGATCGAATTCCGAAACATTTCTGTCTTAATATATGACGTCACTAAAGCGGAGATCTTAACCTTTAAAATAATACTTCATTAAACGATTTCAGATAGGTATCCAGGGAGATGACTCGTAACACAGAAAACAGCATTTTATAAATATTAACATTTTCGCCCTTTAAGGGTCGAATTCTGAAAACTTCAGTTCTTAAAATATGATGTGACCAAAGTGAAGTTCATAAGCTTTAAAATGACACCTCATTCATTGATTTCGGTTACGTATGAAGGAAGATACAGGCTTGTGACAAAAAAATACCTTATAGAAATAATATATATGATAATTCACACGCGATCACTAAATCGTTCCACGGGTCAACCAGTTGCTAGCCTAGATTGATCTTACTTTACTATCACATTATGGAGTCTGCTATTATCAGTCTTATATGCTGCGGCACATAATAGAATGGTCCGGGGGATCACTACAGTTGCCTACCGCGAAGCACTGTAAGTCCGTTGCGGTTATTTGCGACAGCGAACAGATTCCAAGTACCGCAGCTTACATATACGGACAGCAAAGGCTCGTAATATCAGCACAGACGAACTGAAGAATACGACACATTTGATCAGAGCGTAGGCGTGCAGTTAAGTCCTTTATCCCCGTTTCTTCTTCTTCTTCAAGGAATCATGTCATCGTGAGGGTACATAGAAATTACTTCAGTGCACTTATCATCGATAGCTTGTATATCTTCCCTCTTCCCCCTCACAATCGAACTATTTCATCCACTCATTACACCGCCCCACTCTCCGGACTTTGCCTTCCCCCTCCTTGTGTTTGATGGAAAGCATGCTTGTTCGAAAGGGATTCAGCCATAGGAAATTTCTCAAACCCTTCCAGTTTTGTCAGATACATTTCTCAGACACTCCGTGTTTTTCCTCTTGTCCCTACAGTTACTTGTTCCCTTCTCGTTATTGCTTGTGTAGCTGAGTGAAAGGGTCGCATTTCATTTTCCTAAGGAATGCAGCATTTCCCACATCCCATCTGTTGCCTAGAGAGTCTGCCTGCACACATGTAGGTTCTTAAATTCATATAGCTTATTTTCAAATGTATGCGCAAGTATGTTATTACATACATATTTTTATTTATAAAATTGTTATTGATACTTGTGTTTCACCACAGTAGAGTTGTTGTCTGATTCATTTCAGCGGTTATAAAAACGTTGGCTGTTGATGAATATGCAGTTTCTTAATTTCCAAAGTCATAATTTATTTATCGAGAGACATTTTATTTATCCTAAAAAAGTATTAAGCTAAGCTGTTTATTGAACATGGCATAGAGCGGTCTGGTTGCTCAGCGGTTAAGGCGTCTGACTGGTGATCAAAAGGTCTCCGGTTCGAATCCCTGACTCGGCGGAGATTTTTCAAAGTGCACCCAACCTTAATCTCTACTATAGCTTGCTGTGTATTGTGAAGTTCGCCAGAACCCTTCCGTGGTTCGGATTCCACGTTAAGCTGCAGGTCCCCTGTACCCGGTAAGATTGCTAGGTTAGGTTAAGGTGGCTACGACAGGGGCGGAATACGCAGCCAATAGAAACCCTGTCACCTGGTCATTATGACCACACGGAATTATTATTATATATAACGTGGTACAGTATTAATTACAAATGACCTGAAAGTGGTTTTCGAAAAAATACATTGAAGGTTTGGAGATTCGACTAAATATGCCTGAATTCGTCGTGCTTAATCTCTTTTTATACATATTCCATGTTTAGAAAGTAAATAAAAAATTTGTATGCAGCTTTAAATGATATGATTCCACATTGAGATTAGGCCCACCGCTGGCTAATCATTGAACGCTCGTGTCCAATACTGATTATGCCGCTCCCATGGAGGAAGGAAATATATGGAGACGACGCAAGAGACCTTCACCACGCATAGAAGTGAAGCAGGGTGGAGGAGGAGTGGGGGGGGGGTTGGGCATAGCCGGAGTGGAGGGGGCATGGCCGCTCCCATACAGACACGGGGAATATGTACAAAAACCTCAAGGGGGCTCTAGGATAAACGAGACGCCGCAATCTGCTGATGGATTATTATGTAACTTGATATGACAAATATAAAATGAAGAATAAAATTTTTTGATATCCTGCTTAGTTTTCGAGATATTCTGTCCCAAATGTGAAGTGGTTTTGGTTGAAATTCAGAAGAAAAAATTGGTCAAAGTCAAATTTGATGATGGATTCTTATTTAAAAAGACGAGACAAATGAAAAATAAAGGATAAAAATTTTCGATATCTCACCTAGTTCTAGAGATATACTGTATCAAAAGTGAGGTGTCTTTGAGTTGAAATGGAGAAGAAAAATTTCGCAAAAGTCAAATTTAATGATCGATTCTTATGTAACACGACGAGACAAATCGAAAATAAAGAATAAAATTTTTCGATATCTTGCTTAGTTTTCAGGATATACTGGGAACATCGCAATTGTTTGGAAGCGCAATATCGCCGCTGCCGCCACTGCGCATGCGCGAGCCTGCTTCACCAATTTAACGTCACTTCTCCTCCATATATTTCCTTCCTCCATGGCCGCTCCCTGTTTAACTGCGACTACCTACGCTGAGCTTGCCAGAAAGGCTCTTTGGTGTTGTCTCTTAAGGGTGTGAAAAAGAAAAAGAAAAAAAATATTTTATAAAGAAAAATTACTTATTCGTACATATTTTTCCTCAGATATCTCCATAGATCCTCTATCCTAGAATCTACGTCAACATTTTCTTGAAATTCCGTTTCCTTATTTTCTGGTTTCCTTACAAATTTTATTAAAGAACACGCCAGTTTTTCTTTCTGTAGCTCCTTCTCTCGTTTTTGCTGTCGATATTGCCCCCCCCCCCCTGAAAGTTTTTTTTCCTTTTCTGCGGTTCCTAAAATTATTAGTAAAGGTTTTTATTAATTTTAAATACAATAATATAATGAATTTAAAACGAAATCTATCAGGAATACGTAGCCTTTTCTAGTTTACGACTTAACCATGTAGTTGAGTTATAAAACATTCATGGAAATTTTGGAAAAAATGAACTGCGAAATTAACTTTATATTTTAAAATACATATAGTTTTGGCTCAGATGTCTTGTAAAAATTTCTACCCTGTGCATGACCAGACACGCTCTTGCTCAATTTTTTATTTTCAATTTCGTAAAGATTTAATTTTATAAATGCTACAAAATGACGATTACTAGTAGCAGCAATTACTGTGATAAGCCGATAAATAAACGTAGGTACTTACAACAAAAACAATAGACAGATACGATTTTTTGCACTTTTATTTTGCACTGACAGAGGTTACATTGAACCGTAATCACTCTGACCAATTTAGAATATTAACTAGCTGGTACCTACGACTTCGTTCATGTATGTAAAGAATTTGGTTTGACAGCTACCGACATCTAACCACCATAGTGCACGGTGGGAGACTCAATGCTATTACCACACACAAACGCCAGTCATCTGTGCTATTTAGTTCAGGCAGCAAAGTAAAATATACGGACACACATGTCTTTGGTCGAAATACGAAAATATCCTAGATCAACCAATTTCAACCACTATACCTCCCACACTCTCACAGTTACCGAAATTCGGCCAACGTTGTGATCGATGGGTGAGTCTGTGCTACTACCACACACAAGCACCAGTGATCTGCGCTAGATAGTTTTTGGCTGAAAAGTGATACACCATGACACATACGTTTTTGGTAGAAATATAAAAGTGCCACAGGTCGACCACTTTCAACCACCATATCTCCCACACTCCCATAGCTACCTACATCTAACCACCATAGTAAACGATAGGAGACACGATACCACTACCACACACAAACACCATTGGTCTATGCTATTTAGTTGTGGCAGCAGAGTGACATATACGAAGACACATGTCTTTGGTCGAAATAAGAAAATGCCCTGCATCGAGCAATTTTAACCATCATATCTCCCACATCCCCACAGCTATCGACATTCAGCCAACATTGTGCATGACAGGAATCTCCATGCTACTTCCACACACAAAGAGCAGTGATCTGTGCTAGGTAGTGGTGGCTGAAAAGTGAAATATAGGAAAACACACGTCTATTTATATATATAAGATTACACCTAGACCCACTTCAGAAGAACTATTAACAAAGTAGTAGCAATTTGATATGCGATAGCATTGTTCGAAAGCGTACAAGTACAAACTGAGAAGGGAGCTCTTTTGGGATTCCCTAATTTCACCAGTCCCGTCAGAGCACCACAATTGTCTCGACTTTCGTGCGCCGCTTGGTGATTCAATCTGCCGTCAGACGTTTCGCATTGCATTTTAAAGGTAGTTCTGATGGATGCCAGTAGATAACTCCGTTAACGCCATAATATAAAAGATAATAGGAACAGGGCTCCCGTCGGATTTTTTCTCTAAGCGATGACATTTCTTGTGCTATAGGTGGGGTGGGTACTACGACAATGACTTTGAATATTACGTGATCGATAGCTCGATTTGCCGCTCCCTGGTCATGCAGCCCGCATGCAGTGCACGCCTTGCACGCCCGCTTATGGCGGACCTTATTCAGGCACTATACTCCACTTGTAAGAAGCAGGAATTTTGTGAAGGAAATTCCCACTCTGGTGCTTTGCTTACAGCTGCAAGGAAAGAATACTGACATCGCTACGAGCTTTTCGACGAAAATATTCAAATTAATATAAACATTGCGAATTTTTTAATTTTTTCGTTTGATTATGCCAGAAATAATTTTTGCTGTACTAGTTGGCGCATAGGTACAATCCCACATCAGAAAAAGCCATAGAGTTAATTTACCTTCTGCTTAGTAGCATTAAACAACAAAAAATTTCGCCTATTTAAGTATGATATGTTTTACTAGACTTTCCTCTGCTATCTGCATCATAGGCACACCAGAATTCAACAATTGGCTTAAAGGCTGACATCTTTTATTCCATGTAAGAATTTGAAGCTTTGAGCCGTGAACCAAATTTTTTTATTTAATTGCGATGGAGCACACGCTCCAGTGGCAATTTCCCTGCATACCCATTTTCCCCCTTTCCTTTTTCCACCTACTTTTTCCCTCTACTTTAAATTCTTTCAGCTTTTTCGTTAAACTAGATGACTCGTGCGAAAATTTCGCGTATACAGTGAAAAGCGTGGTTGGTGGTTTGTAATAGGGTGAAAGGAGAACTGCCTCTATTGTTGCAATTTTTTATTTTGTTTAGGGTAATAGGTACGTAACAAAATACTTACACTATATTATGAAACAATTGAGAAAAACTCTTGGTGCGTATAACGAATGTACGACAAACTGTTACTGATCTTAAAGGAATGCAACTAACAGGAACATAATATACACATCATATCCATATTTCTGTGATGTATGTTGCTGCGATCATAGCCCATGAGAAAATTTCGCGGATAAAATTTTTACATAGGAATTGTACAGCAAAACAGGAATGTTTCCTTAACAGCAAATAATATCCGAAAGGTTACTTATTGTACAAAAAAAAAAAATCACATAATTTATTGATATCCCTGTAATATGTGGTACTGCTATCCATCGGTAATACACTCAATCGTTGTCGATGGCAGTGAAGCAGTTGATTAATAACTAAGTGACTTGACTCTGAACTGTCTCTAACGTGCGACCTTCATAGTTATTAGTTTTACCTTTTAAGGGTGAAATTCCGAAAAATTTCTTTCATCATTTATGATGTTACCTCAGTGGAGATTATTTAAAATGATGCCTCATTTATCGATTTCGATTATATACCATTCAGGTACTTCTGAATACGACACCGTGTGGTAACAAACTTCCAGCGTTACCTTACAAAATCGAGATATCAGCGAGCATACTTTAATTAGTTTCGATCGTGCTCTCCAACCGATGATGTGCCGATGACCGCGTAAAGTACGGTTAGTCACTCAGATCCATAATGGGTATAAATTCTGGTCTTATAAATTCTTTAATGATCCTTTGGGTTAGAGTGAACTTATTGCAAATGAAATTACCAACTATATTTCGATATGAACTACTGGTATTCAAGTTCTTTATATGCTAAATGATTTGTATAGAATGTATAAATTTTGATAAAATTTTTCACTGAGAATCACAATGTTATAACTGAACATGTAAAAGCATACATATTCTTTTCGTTAGGAACAGCCTATTGTATACTGTAATGCTCAATGCCTGAATCAATATGACATGCTATAACACTATTTGCTTAAAAATGGAACCATTTTTAACACAAGAATTCTTCTCTGGTATTCTGCCAAATAATTTCTTCTTTCCACAACGTTTTTTCAGCAACCTCCGTTGCCTTCATCAGGTAAGATCTCATATCTAAGTTACCACTGCGACGACACAGCACCGCTTTCGACGCATTCACAGTCGGTAATATGTGGTCGCAGTGGTAACTTAGATATGAGATCTCACCTGATGAAGGCAACGGAGGTTGCTGAAAAAACGTTGTGGAAAGAAGAAATTATTTGGCAGAATACCCGAGAAGAATTCTTGTCAGCCATGCGCCGGGAAAATCTTAATTCTCACATCATTTTTAACACAGTTAGGTTTCATCGGAGGTTTTTTAAATTTATTTTAATAAACGTCGCTTTTTAAATTGAATGTTTGGTTGGTGCTGGGAAGAGGGGGTTATTATTTCGTAAAATACGTTTTGAAACTTCTGCCTTCTCTTAAAGTGACAATGGAAACAAAAAATCTTTCAGTGAATTATTAAACGTGATACGCCGTAAGAATGATTATATTTATTTTCCAGTGAAGTGTTATTATTATTGTACATCTTCTGGTGAATGTGTTATTTTGTTATGCAATTGTTTGACTATAACATTCACAACTTTAAACATCCCACAGAGCCACTCTCTTATATTGGGATCTATGGAAAATGCATTTGTTGTGCCGGATGGAAACTGTAGTAGCTGTTGTTGCAATCAAACATAATTTGGAGCTTTAAAGCATAAACTGAATATCATTTTATAATTAAGCCAGAGTTCTTAGAAACCTAACCCAGTTTTACAAAGATATTAAATGAGTATAAAAAAACTTTGCAAGCAAAGACTATAGGTTGCGTTCAGTACTTCTGTAGTTGTTGCATGGTGGATAGATTGGTATTTATTCAGACATATGGTTAAGATGGCTTCTGTCATTGGATAGATGATGTGTTTTCGGGTAACAACTGCGTGTCATTCCAGGGGAAGAGCAGTGTGAATGATGACTGCTTATTTGATTACTTAAGAATGAATAATAAACTTTTGTTAAATAGAACATGTTTATAGTTGCCCACGTGTGTCACAGTTGCGTAAAATCATGAATGATGGGGGTTAGATATTTGCTGATATTTGGTTTTCATGTGGAATTAACAATTTGTAAACCTGTGACTTTATTTTGAAATTAACTAAACTTGCAAAATATGGCATCTAGACGCCTTCGAATTAAGGCAGTTGCCAACGTTCCAATCAGAAGGGGAAAAGTCACCGAACAAGGGCAAACTGGCTCTGATAGAGATTGCATACCTGTACAATCACCGTCTGTACAGGATCCCCTTCCATCAGCAATCCTCATTGCTGGCCAAGAAATGCAGAATATAACGAAAATTAAACCCAATGTAGACGTAAATAGTTCTTTGGGGGAAAAAGCTGTTGAACTCGGTAGTGACGGTGTACTGAATCTAGTTACTGGCGAAGAAAAGTTTGATGTTGCTCTTAGTTCATGTGAGTCAGATCCTCCTCCCACTACACAAACAACAGAAACACTTGGAAATGACAGTGTTGTAGGAGCTATGGCATTCCCAGAATCTGTTAAATGTGCAAGGAAACGAATAAATCCATCAGTTACACTTTCATCTGTCGTCAGAAAAGGGAGAGAAATAATAAAGATCCTACACTTGGAGAAGAAACTATTGCTGGCAGTGATTCACTGAATGCATCAGAGGAACATGAAGATGGTGGTGATAAGCTGGTTGAATTTAGCAAATCAAAAACTTCATCAGTCTCTGCAGATATAATGAAAAATGGCATTGAAGAGAATGTGAACACTGCAGTAGTTGCAAAATTGCCAGAACTTGTTAAAATGCCAAGAAAACGTATAAAACCTGTAGTTTCTTTTTCTGCTGCTGGTAGAAAACAGACACTGGAAGGTGTGCATACTTCAGGTGTAAGAATGCAAGAGGAAATCAAAGAAATTACCGATTGTGTCAAAGAGATTACTGATTGTGATTCGCTGAATAAATCTGTTAAAGATTTGGGTGATTGTACAGTTACAACAAATGAAACGATGGTTTCAACGAACAGTGAACCAGTGAATAAATATGTAGAAGATGTCAGTTGTACGATTAGTACAGACGAATCTACCTCGTCAAAAACAATAGATGAGAAAATGAATTCTGGATTAGTTACAAAGCTTTCAAGACTGTCAAGAAAACTAGTGAAGCCATCTGTTTGCCTTCCTGGAGTTAACAGAAGAGAGAAATCTGAGGGAATTATTAAAAAAGATATAGTACCTGACAGAGAGAAGGCACATATCACTTGCAATGATTCTTTGGATATGTGTGAAGAAAAGGGAGATAAAATTGGTGTTCCAGGAGACGAATCGTCATCTGTAAAGATAACTGAAACAAATGAGGATATGAGTTCTACAGCAGATCCCAAGCAAGAAGCTTTGTTTAAGGTACCAAGAAAATATGTGAAACCATCAGCTTGCTTCACAAGGGTCAATAGAAAAGAAAGAACAGAACTGAATGGTACAGGCCCTGCACAGAAGGAACAAACAGAAGATGACATTTGCAGTGAGGTTCTGAATGTGTCAGGGGAAAATAAAGATATAGTAGTAGCTCCTAACAAATTGCATCAGTCGGGATACATTCCTTCCACCACAAAGCAAAAAGATGCTAGTGACAATGTTCAGACACTTTCGGAGTTGACAGATACTATTAAATTGCCCAAGAAACGTATAAAGCCATCAATTTCTCTTGCAAATGTCAAAAGAAGAGAGAGGGGTAATACTTCATTACACGTGAGTAGTGGAAATGAGGGACTTGAAGTAAACAGTACAGTGTCTCTTGAAGCTCATGGAACGAATATAACTAGTAAAACACCTAACAGTGAAGTGGTATCAAATACTGAGGTTTCTCATGACTCTGTTCTTACGTGTACCTTGAATTCAAAAAAAAATTGTGTAAGTAGGCCTAGTTATGATCAGCTAGGTGTGTCAGCAATTGACAATTCAACTAACAGCTCACAAGATACTGATTTACCTGCAGACTCTGAGAATACGAATGATTCTCAAAAAAATTCTTCCACAGTGAATACATTTCGATCAAGATTCATTCGACCAAAACCTCGCTTATTAGACTCCGTGTCAAGGCATTGCAAAAGAAATGCTGAAAGTTCTAGTGAATCAGACAGTGAAAAGAAAGCATTATCAGATGCAAGTACATTGAGCCCACCTTGGCAGCCAAACCTTAGTGCCTCTAGACTTCGACCTCATCAGCTTGGAATAACAGATGTAAATAAAACCAAGACCGTTCTTGGTAGTGCCAGTGAGTCTGAAGATGATCGTAGTGTATTATCTGTTGCAAGTACTGTCTCTCCACCCAGGAAAATAAAGAAGCTTGAGAGGTATGTCCGTACACATGTGGTTTAAAGCATTCTGAGATTTTATAATTTTTATGTATGTTTGTGTGATCTTCCTTCAAACATGAGTTTTAGGTAAAATTCTGGTATTACTGGAGATCGCGATTCCGCCTGGAGTTGCCATCATCTTACTGCAGTGGTCAAACTCAAGATTCCACTAGAAATTCTTTCCGAAGTACATTTAACGGTTTCATGCTGGTCCAGGATGTATTTCAACCCAATTTCTGGTTCAGCTGAATTACTGCTTGAAAATAATACGTCTTGTGACCGACATCAGTATTAAAACGATATTATGTTGTTGTAGTGGAATCGCAATCTCCAATAGACCCAAAATTCTTGTAGGTCAGTTTCTAAAAATCTGTGTAAGATATTGAACTTTGATGAGTAATACATAAAATTAGAAAAATAGTATTGCCTTCTTTTGCTACTATGATAGTTAAGAATTGCAGTTTTTCAGTTTTGTTAAGTTATCCACATGGACCTGGTCTATTGGTAATCCAATAAAACTAAGTCAAAAAGGATTAATCCTTTTTGTAGCAATACAAATAAATTTGTGTGTAAGGAAAGGGAAGATAAAGTAGCTCTCTTACTTGCCTAGATTGAAGGGAGACTAGCAGCAGTAACAAACACACAAACAAACCTGTTTTTCCATATTAACATTACCTCACAGCATTTCCTTTGCTTAGTTCATACCGAGCGTGGTGGGTGAATGGTTAACGTTCTAGCCTCGTATTTGGGAGGACGTGGGTTCAAATCCCCGTCTGGGCATCCAGATTTGAGATCCACTCCAGATCACTCCAGGCGAATGCCGGGTTGCTTCCTTAAAAAAAAAAAAAAAAAAGCTTAGTTCATGTGTATTTAAATATAAACTGCCTGACACAAGAAAGTAATACCCGAAAGGGGAGGAAGAAACAAAATGAGACTTCATGGGTTGAGAGGATATGTGATGTTACTTCAGTGTTTACAAAATTAAGTTCAATTTACAAAGAACTTGGTAATGTGAGCCCACTTATCAGTATGACATTGCACTCCATCTGTCCTGGATGTATGCACTGATTCAGTTGGGTGTTAAGCTGTTTTATCCTCTCCTGAGGCAAGCTGGTCCATGATTGTTGCAACTGGTCCTATACATCCTGGATATTCGCACTGGATGGAGTTGAAGTTAGAGCTGGTCCCATAAATGTACTATTAGGGGCAGATCTCGTAATCTACTGGCCATGGGAGAGCCTCAACGTTATGCAGACAGTTCAAACAGACAAATGCCGTGTGTGGATGACTATTGTCCTGTTGAAAATTAGCGCCATGATCTGTTGCATGAGAGGTAACACACGATTATGCGGGATGTCCGTGACATACACCACTGTGCCTCTCCAAAACATTGGTAGAATGGATTACTGAAGATTTCTATTCCGCAAAGAATTGGCATCATCATACTGCAGGAATGAAATGCAAGACACTGCTATAAATACTTTGAGAAGCGTCATGCTGGTCCAGGGTGTATTATAACCTAATTTCTGCTTGAAAATAATGGTGCAGGCTGTATTACATTGGAATTACTACTTGAAAATAATACAACTTGTGAGTGACTACAGCAGTATTATAACATCAGTAGTGAACGTTGTTGCAACGGAACACAATCTCCAGTTGATCTGGTAGAGTGGGAACTCTTCCAGGTCGCCACCATTCTTTCTGATGATGGTCATCTGAGGTAGTGCAGAACTGTGATTCATTGCTGAACACAATGTGAGGCTATTATATAAACGTTCCAGTGAATCACGCTTCTACATTACCTCGGATAACCATCATTGGCAAGTATGGTAGCGTCCTATCTATCCAATGTTTTGGAGAGGAACAGAGGTGTACATGGTATGGGGAGCCATTGGTATGATGTCAGGTCATGCCTGGTAGTGATCGAAGGAATTCTGACTACACAGTGGTACCTACATCATGAATATTTTGCATCCTCGTCTGTTATCTCTAATGTGACAGTATTTTGATGCCACTGAGATAACAGCAAATAACTTCTTAACCTACAACGTTTCAGGTTTACTAAAAATCACAATTCCGGGGAACTGCACCACTTTCGGTACCTGCCAGAAACTGGTACTATCCTGTTGAAATTTACATCAGTCGCTTCATCAACATGTCCTCTTCACGTTTTGCGATCATACATTCCGGAAAAGTTGCCAGGAATTTAATTAAAAATGCCGAAATATGACATGACGCACAGCAGTTACATGCTGCCAACGTTGAAAAAATCAGTGACAGTCTCTTAAAATGTTAATTTAATCCTTTGTTGTAATGTTTTCATGACTTTTTAACTCTACTCCTTTGTAAAAAGTAGCACAAAATTGACAAACACGCAATAATTATCGGAGTTATAATACGGTGATGACCGCCATCTTACATAGCAACGAGCAACCAGAGATTCCATTGTAAACAAATACGGCTTTGCGTGTTAGATGCCGCATAGCCAAAATTTCGTAATTTTTTATCACTTGGTCCAGGCCGTATTTCAACCTAACCACGATTTCTATGACAAAACTAAACTGTTTAGGTTGAAATGATCCCTGTACCGATAATTTTTATGTTATTTTAGCGATGTTGAAAGCATTTAGCAGTTGCTCAGCCTTTCATATTTCGGCATTTTTAATTAAATCCCTCGAGACTTTTCGCAATGTATGATCGCAAAACGTGAAGAGGACATTTTGACGAAGCGACTGATGTAAATTTCAACAGGATAGTACCAGTTTCTGGCAGGTACCGAAAGTGGTGCAGTTCCCCAATTCCGCTATCACAATATTCACTAATGGTGTCAAGATACTGCTGTAGTCAGTGCCAAGAAATATTATTTTCAAGCAGTAATACTGCCTGAACCAAAATTTTCAAGCAGAAAGTACGGTATAATGTGCCCTGGACCAGCACGACACTGTTAAATGTTTCAGAAAGTATGTCTAGTGGTGTATTCTGTATGACCACTGCAGTATAATGATGCCAATTCCTTGCGGAATCACAATCTCCAGTAATCCCAATGTTTCATTTTGTTTCATCCTTTCCTTCTAGGTGCTTCACTTTTGTCAGGCAGTTTATATATCTGACTTGTGTTAAATTTCAGAAAAGTCAGGCTAGTTGAAGTACATGTAGTGTAATCCATTTGTGAAGCAGTGATACTGAGTTGACCATAAGTAAAACAGCAAGGATATTTTTATTATGTTAGTTGAATGTTCTTTGAGTTGGTGACTAAAATCAGACAGAAAGAAGTTGCTGTTTACATTTCACACATCTGGTGTTTAAAGAAATTTGAGTAAATTTCAGGCAACAAAGAACTTTAAGAAGATTGGACCTTGTCACACTATTGCCTTAGGCTTATCCCCACCAGTGTTAAAATATGAATCAGACAGAATTATGATGAGAAATAAACATACATCAGTAGAGAAAAACAAATTCTGTAAATATGAGTTTGTTTTTTAATTGGGGGTATTTATAGTTAAATGTTAAAAGCAATAACTGGTGCAACAGTAAAGTCTTTATCATGATGACTATCATGAAATAGTGTGTTGTAAATATGATGTTGAACTTTTGTGTTCGTACCTAACTTTCGCATTTTTCACAGTTCTGAATTTTCATGAATGTTCATGAGTAGCTTACACGAATAAACTGTTTCCATGATAACCATATCTAGGTCTATATTTAATAGTAGAATGTATGTCAATTTGTAGAATGAAACTAGGTTTTTGATGTGATTACACCATTCTGGTTTTAGTAACCATTCCATGTAATGTTTTTCTGCCATTGAAGTGTATTTACTGTACTATTAGCATCATTAATATTGTATCTTTTAAGTATATCCTTTGCTATAATTTCAATTTCCTGTGTTTCTTTGCATAATTCTAGGTTTGATGACATAATTGGTGAGATACACGCGCCCCCCCCCCCCCCACACACACACGCACAAAACTAATTCGCTATTCTCAGAACATGTCATGGTATAAAAAAAATTGCTGCTAGTATTTGGTGAAAGCTAGTATGTTAAAATACATTTTGATTGATTTTCATATTGCTGCAGACTTCCTAAAGAAATGTAGCATTCATAATGTAATTCCAACTAACGTTATTCTGGTTGATTATGAAGATATCAATTTCTAGACTTACAATGTGTTGAAAGGGATGTAACTTAGTGACTTGCAGAGACTTGAAGTTAAAGTAGTTGTAGGTGGAATAGGGTGATATAAAGAGATACAGAATTTTATTTTATGTTGTTGGAACTCTCACAGAAGTTTGATAAGTAAACCAAAAATTGATGATACACGTAAAATGGGGGTGATTCTGTGACCTGGTGAGTGGAATGTGCTGAGAATGATCCAGTGATTCAGTGTCTTGAGAGTATGTGGGAAGGTTTGAGGAAATCAGGAATGTGAGGGTTAGGTTATCTCATTTGTTATGAGTGCTGTGACATACTTCACGTTGTTCAGATATTGTACTGTTTTGGTGTTTATTGAAGGAAAGATTGTTGGATAGTCCAGGTGGACTTCAGCTTAACTAAGTGGCTACGGAAGTATTAAATTAAAAATAAATTTTATGAAGTTAGTAGGTAGAATTAATAATAATATTTATAATATGATACAAGAAGAGTTGTTGGTTGAAAGTTTTGAATACTGATATGTAGGAAAACTGAAGCATTTGAAATGTGCTGCTATAGAAAGATGCTGAAAATAAAGTGGACAGACAAAGTGTGAAATGAATGTGTTTTTGAAGCGATGAGTGGGGAAAGAAGTTTGTAGAGGGTTGTTGAAATGAAGAGGTTAGCACAAGATAGGAAAAGATGGAGGATTGCATCAGAATAGTAAAGAGGTTGATGAAAGTAAATGGATAAATAATAATAATAAAGACAAAAAAATAATAGATTATGTAACTTCACTTAAAAATCCAACACCTTGGCTGAATGAAATTCGGAAGGATCTTAAAAGTGCAAACAAAGGAGCAACAGACATCTTAGAAAGAGACACCTTCAGACACAAAGTAGACAAATATGAAGTTATAACTGAGCAACCAAAACAAAAACAATACCGACCAAAGTGGTCGGAAGAACGCAAACAAGCTATCTTGGAAAGAATGAAAGCCTACTGGAACAACAAGAACTCTAAGAAAACTTGATTGGGTCATTTGCTTAACGTGTTCCATTTATTGGGAGAATTCACCAATAATAATAATCAGTCAGTCACTTGTCACCAGCAAAAGTTTTATTCTTATCATATTGTATTAACATAATCTTATCTTTAAACGAGCAATGCTTGTATATATTTGCAATCTCTGAAACTGCTCTAACGAGTTTGTTGAAATTACGTATTTAGATAATGATTTTTTTTTTTTTTTAAGATTGCCTAAATAGTCGTTTTCCCTGCAAAAACGCAATTTTACAAAATACGAACAATTTGTTCACTTGGTATCTTGAAAAGGTCTCTAACGCCATCTCGTAGACAATTCAGGTAGCAGAAAGCCTACTAATAGTCTCTTTGGTTTCAACAAGGAACTTTCTTATGTATTTAAATGAACAGTTCTTGTATACTAGCTGACCCATGGGAATACTAGCATTACATGTTTAATTCTAAATCATTTGAAAAGAAGATATTTAAAAACTAGGCATTGGCTTTGTCAGATACAGTTTTTTCAAACTTCTTTACGTTACAACTTCTTTGAAAACAATATTAACACAATAGCAGCATTTTTATCTTGGAAACGGCTGTTGTAGAAGTTTCAGGTAATGCCTATTGATGTTATTTAAGTTTCTCTTTGATTCGAGCAAGGAAATGTAAACTTCAAAATGCCTAGGAAGCCGTCAAAAAAACTTTTAACTACCTACAAAAAAAAAAAAATAAAAATAAAAATAATAACGTAAGCGACACCCTTGAAAAAATACAAGCTTACACAAGGAAAAAATTTCCAAACGCCATGCAATCTCGTAGAATTTTGAGGCACCAATGAGCCTACTGTTTTATCTTTGGTTGTAGTAAGCAACTGTGAACTTTGAAATACGTAGGATGCATTTAAGATATTTTTTTTTTAACTACAATCAAACTTCACGTAGTCAAGACTCATCTCAAGAAAATCTTGATGAAATTCAACCTAGGCAGGTTTCTATTCATGAAACACTGTCATTAAAAATAAAGTGTTGAACTATTATTCCGATTCTTATTTAACCGACTGCAGTTCTTATATAAGTATAAAAGAAATATATTGTATAGGTAACAATGAAAGGAAAGAAATTCTGCGAGGCAATATTTACATGGAAAGGACAGGTAAAATACACCCAACACTCACCAATGTTAAGTGGTTGCGTTGAACACAAGTCTTGCGCAAGCCTAGTCACCTACTTACCTCTGGTAACTTGAAAAAAGGGGCTTTCACCCGAAATATTGTATTTGTTTCTTTGCGTTGTTTTGTGTCACTGCTGCCCACCTCCATTCAACTTTGGTGAGTGTTGGGTGTATTTTACCTGTCCTTTCCATGTAAAGAAATATATTGAATTTATAACAAAAATCTAACTGTCTGGCAGATCAAATGCAATTAGTGGGAAGAAAAGTTGTTACTGTGCTAGCTCTCAAAAAAATCCTGGTTGCGATCCTGGGTTCAAATCCCGGTGGGGGCAAGAATTTTTAAAATTTGTATTTGATCATATGAACTACGCTGTGGCATTCTGTGGTTAAATTGTAGGTTCCAGAGGAAAGGAACTGGCTGTCCTACCTCTAATACAATGGCTTAGTATGCCTCCGTCTGGAGGATCCAACCAACCTTCAGGTTTGGTTTTTATACTGTCTATATATTTAATCTATACAATCTAATACTATTATATGAGTAGCTCTTGTAAATAGGTAAAATTAAATACTCACAAACTTCTCTAAGGATTTTGATGAAATCTTGCATACTCAACAGAAATCGAAACATGCCGAGTGAAGATCGGTCACTCAGGTACTTGAATTAAACGGAGCTGCTGATTATTCAGTGGCCAAGGATCCTGGGGCTAAACAGGTGCCTGCCCAGTTTGAATATTGGTCTCGGCCAGGATTTTTATGGGTCTTGAGGTGACTCATTTTTAGGAATACTTCACTTTATTAGTGTGAAGTATTCTAGGATGCTCTGTAGTTACAGTTAATTATTATACTGCAGATTCACATTACTCTGTAGGATTGTTAGGTTAAGTTAAATTATGACAGAGACAAAATGTACAACAAATTGAAACTGTGAATAGGTCATAAATGCTAAAAAGATTTTATTTAATGGATTAACTAGCCATTATAGGTAATATTGTAAGTTCATATTAAAATTGCTAATTCTCTTATTGCTATGGGTGCATCCATAAATTACGTGAGGGGTAATGGGGGGGGGGGTCTGGAGAAATCTCACCAAGGGGGGGGGAGGGGGGTCTAAGGCAATCTCATGAGGTTTTGGGGGAAAAAAAATTGGGCTGTAGAGCTATTAAAAGTCTACAAATTGCGCGAAAGTCGATTTTAGGGGGGTATTTCGTTGAAAAGTGGGGGTGTGACCGGATTTTGAAGGGTGAGACCTAAGAAGAAAAAAAAATTCTCCAAAAGTTTCGAGGGTGATTTCTAGATCTCACCAGAAAAGGGGGGCAGCGTCCGGCCATATCTCACGAATGGTGGTATCTGGAAAAACCACCTCACGTAATTTATGGATGCCCCTATCTTAGTATTCAATTATATGAACCACCTCTGTATTCGGTTCTAATTTGTTCAGCTTTACAAGTGCTCTAAAGAATACAACAAAAGTTATCTGAATCTAATCTTTTTCCTTTATACCTTACCCTTCTGTTAGAAAATTAATTAATCATATCCACCACAAAATATGCCCCTGTCCTGTCATTCTCTGCAAATCTTTTATTAGCTCATTTTGAATTTACTACTAACATGAACATATTTAATGTACCTGTTTATTAACTTTTTTGAAACGGTTTTTCACACTTTTATTTGTAGTATTGACATTTTAATTGCTTAGTTGTAGCCTTTAATTTCAGTAATTGTTGTTATACATACAAATATCAAATTTCTTTTTGTTTTGGGAGTCCCTGTTTGATATAAATGATCCTTGTTTTGAAAAAGATTCTTTTTGGGGGGTCAAATCCTCTTCCAATATGTTTCCTACGTCATAAAATTGTAATTTTACTTCTCAGATGATAATGTTATCACTAATTCTAATACAGTTGGTTCTGCTTTCATAAGATTAATTGCTGTAATTTTTACTGCTTTGTGTTTAGCTTGTATTTATACTTTGCTTAAATTCCTCTCCCAGTATATTTTTTCTCAAATAAAATTAATAAATTAACACTTTTGTGCAATTCCTTAGGAGTATGCTGCCATTTCAAATGTCGTAATTTCATTTACCTTTTCTGTACTTTCAGTAAGGAAAGAAGTACTCCACTACGAAAAGCACCAACTAAGTCAGGTTGTGTGACAGACATTGAAGAACCAACAGTAAAGAAATCGCGTTCGAAGCCAGTGAAAACATACCGGAGGAAGGAGTATCAACGAATTGTGGAAATAAAAAAAGAAATAGTTCAAAAACTTGAAAATGGTAAAATAAATAAGAGTCGTCTCACCATGTTTGAGCTGATTTACTACAATCCTGTCACAAATCCAATGAAGTAAGTACTTTTACTATATTCTCAACATTTAATGTTCAGTTATGTTTGGATTGGTAAGTCTGTGATTTGCGGCGTTCACTCCTCACTCTCTGATGCCATGTATGAATATCGCTAATTGTATTTATATTTTTAGTATTGTTACTGCCATTTTGCTTTCATCTTAGGTAAGTGGTAGATTCATTTTCTAAAATTGTTCATTTTTGTTTTTGTATGCTGTCTCATTTTGGAATTTTTGTTGATGTAAGCAGCTGTGCAGCTAGGTCATTAGAGTCCTAGTTTCATTCTTTCTTTACTCATTTATTTTTAGTCTATGTATATGCATTTAAAATAAGAGACAAGATAATGGGACACTTTTTAAGTGATGGAGGATTTGTTAATTTGTTTGTAGAGTAAATATCAAAGGAACAAAGTGTAGGGGTAGACAAGGATTAGAATAATTGAAACAGATGAAGAGGTTAGCTCAAGATAGGAAGATATTAGTTTTTGGAGAAATTTATCATTTTAAGAATATTACAAAAATAGCACAGCTTATGAACCCTGGTAAGTTTTATAGCTTAAATTTTACTGCTACACATTTATTCTGAGAATAAATGTGTTATTGGCTTCATATGTATCTCTGTCGGTCTTGACCATTCTTTGGGCATATTTATTTACTTGGATTTCCAGGTAGCAGTATTTTGCTTGGATGTATCATTGCCATGTGCATTTTTATCCAATTCTCCATGGATATGTGGTTTAGTTGTTTTCAACAGACTTAGGCATTTGAAGTGCACTATTACAGGATGTTTGTCTCTTCTGTGAATAATTTCATGAAATCGAGTGCATGTGCATCATTCTCGTTGAACAGAATATCATGTCCATGATCAGCAATATTTCTGCAGATGGTAAGTTCATATGTTGGCTGGGCAAGTGAAGTGCATTTTTTAGAGAAATTATTCATTCTTCACTTTAGAACTTCACATTACATTCAGCAGTGATGTCTGTCGTAAGTACATTCTTAAGATCTAGCTTGTCGTTGCTGATCTGATTGATTTCTACAAAACTATTTCAATCAGAAATGTAAAAAATCCCTGCTATCAAGTATCCACTTTTCAACACAGCTTTTAGAGTCTGCAAACAAAGCTTTAGTAACCCAACAATTTGCCACACTTTCAACAGTACTTGTGTTTTTGTTTTTATCCAGACAATCCTTAGTGTTGTTGCAAAATACTTTAAATTTTTGACATTGCATTGATGTGATTTGCTTTCATTTCCAGTTTTGACATTCTTCTTATTTTGGAAGCAAGATTTTGCTCGATTCGTAGCTGTCCGGGTGGCGCCGCGTCATATTTGTTGTAGCCGACGTTACGACCCTAATTCCCTGGAAAAAGACCGCAGAATCAGCGAAGAATCAACTGACTCTGGCCATGGAAGCATACTATTACAAGATTTTGTATGTCACAAACTTTGCTTCCAGTATATTTTCATGTTTAATTTTGATGGAGCACACACTCCTCTTAGTCATCTAATTACCCCGCTTTTAGTTGTTTATCTTGTATAATTTGGGTATTAAATTCCTTCCCCATCTACTTTTGTGATTTACAAATTTTAATTTTAAATTCCCTGGCGTTTTTGATAAATTATGTTTTTCTCATATGTCACTTTCTTCTTCTATTTATATTCAAATTACTTTTCGCGTTGGCAAGGTGTTGTATTCCTTTACAGCATATCTGAAATTTTTGATACCAAACTATGATTGATATTAATTCAGGATCCACGTTATCACTCAATTTAGAAAGTTTCTTCTGTGTAAAAAAAAAGTACCTGTGCAACATCAAATTCTTGAACAAAGTTGAATTTTGTGCTAGTCCCAAACACCGTATCAGTTGTTTCAACACAGTCAACCTGATTGACAAGATAATGTCAGATTTGGTCTTTATGTTGTTCTTTTACTACTTACTTATAGCATCTACATTGTCTGTAGTTGGTTCTGGCTCACTTGCTCTTTGCTAGCGTATTGACGCCAGTCATTCTTGAGCAGTTTTTCCACATGCATACATGAATTATTGTGGTTTTCTTCATTCTTAAAGTATTATGGTGACCAGATTCACAAATACACTTCCCAACTCTCACATTTCTGAACGTTCAGGAACATGATATGTCGCCCAATAAATCACAATTTGCTTGGATCCCTAACCTATTATGGATGACAGTCATATGTGGCAATAAATTAATCTCATATTACTGTGGTTAGTAAAATAAAAACTTTAACAGATCAATCAAATAACATTAAAGCAATGTGGACAACAAAGGAAGATGATTATGGTAAGGCTGTTCAGTTATAGTATCATATGGCATGTTAGACCATAGTTCAACAGCATGTTCAGCTTCAGTACCTGACTTGGAGTGCAATCCAAAACAAGATGCACCAAATAGTGATTAGTTCTTTCTCAGATCTCTCTCTCTTACTGAAAACAATAACAGTTTTTATTTTACAAGTGTGATAAGGTTTTGTGCCATGACTGGACCTTCTTCCAAAAATACTGGGCAGGTCTCGAACATTTTTTTATTTCACTAGGTCTTATACAGCTAGCATACTATTCATTTATTGGCTGCCCTTTTTACAGCTTTTGGGAAAATATTTATCCTCTACCTGTCCTCTGTGCAAGCAGGACAATGCTTTTTGTTTTGGTATGGTATTGTTAGTTTGGGAGCCATTTGTCACTTTACATACCCATTTCAATTGTTTTAGTTTGTATATTTGTGGGTGTAGTTGAAAATTGATAATTTGTGTTAGACTGCTTAATACCCTGTTGTTGGTTTGTGCTAAAGCTGCAGTAGTAACAACTGAATCTCCCATTCCTGTGGGAAGGAGGTTGTGTTCTGCTGGGTTCCAAGACTGTTGCTCTGGACATGGATCTAATGTTAGTCTTTGACAAGGTTAGTAAAGACTTTAGTCGCAGGATATGATCTTCTCTTGTCACTGAAGTGCAGGTTCCAATGCTGCTTCGCAAATCTAGGAACTGAAAGTTTAATATAATAAATTTTCATCAGTTGCCTAAGTAAAGGGCGATATTTGGTCTCGTTCTCCACTAAGAAGAATGCAGTCTGGTGGTTAGTGTGATTTTGATAAACACTGTATTCTAATGTATCATATGTTTTGATCTGAACTGATCACAGATTATGGCTTAGCTAAAGACCTCTCATTTATTTTTAACTGTGGCAATAGCATCATTGTAGGAATTTTGTTTTAGGTTGTTGATTTGTCCACAATATTGGTAAGGGCCTTCTGGTTTTTGTAATAGTTCAACTGTTTGTTTGTCACCCCCCCCCCCCCACCCCCTCTATCCTTCGTTTTTATTTAGTGAGTGTGTAGGTTATTACAAGATAATTTACTTTTTATTATTACAAGACTGTATTAAAAAAATCAGATTAGCCTGTTCTATTAGCCAGACAATTTAGCTTATTCTGTAAAAGAAATTTCAGTTTTTTCCATTGCTATTTTCATCACTTTTACTACTTATTTACTGTTAACATGCTAGTGACAAAGATGCTGATGTGACAAAAAGCCAACCATCTGATTAAAAAAGAAGTTATATTGTATTTTAGGCTTGTCTTCATAGTATCTTGTGCTTGTACCATATGCTATAAGATTCTGAAACATTTTTTTTTCTTTTTCTTTCTAGATCGACTCATGAGACTACAAGTAACAAAGAAAACACGCCTGCAGTTCAAATTCCAACTGAAAAGTAAGTTTTGAACAGTTTTCTCCCAATTCTAAGAATCTTACTATTTTTGCACAAAACAATAATACCAAAATGTATAGTGATTGTTTTTGGAAGGGAAATAAGAGGGAAATGTACTCACAAAAACCTTTTTTTGGAGAACAGTTTTCTTAATGTAGGCTGGAATTATGTCTATAATTGTGTTTTGTCATGATTTCTCAGAAAGTGTTGCTTGTTAGGATAATTTTTAAGGTTAAATTATTTTAAATCATTGATTTAGTGTCTCCCTCCACTCTAATTTTTGATAATAAACGTGTATTAAAAAATTGGTAGAATTCTACATTTCATTCAGGTCACGCCTACCAGTTCATTGTCCATTCTGCTTATTTTGTTGAACTCTTTATATTTCTTAGAATCACCATGAGCTCCGGTTAAAAATACAATTCCTCTTTATGACTTTATTAATGATTTGGAGGACTTTTGTGACTACAGCACTTCATAACATCTTTTCTAGCACCGCCTTCCCTAGCTTGTTTGAAGCTTAGTGTAATTGTTTGCATTAAAATGGATGCTACTGAAGGAATGTTAAGCATCTTTTAATTTCGGATCATGTTATCAGTTTTTGTTTAACTGAATCTGCTCATGTGAAAGTCTTCCAATGTAGTTAATTGGACAAAGGGGAGAGGAGCCAGATGAGTTCTGAAAACACATTACATAAAAAAACTAAGACAGTAATAATGTAAAGAAAAATGTTTTAAGGCAATATTACCATTATTTACCAAAGTTGAAGATAGGAGGGTGGCAGGAATTCTAAGCTAGAAAGAAAATATTTTAGGTGGTGTATTAGTCTTCTTAAAGGTAATTAATTATATTTCAAGATTGAAGTGTGCACATGTGTAACACTGTATCACTTGGTTGAATCTTGGGTTGAAAGTAAAGGGGGTACGGATATGACAAATAAAGATAATATTTTTGAGAACACTATCCTCTCTGAATTTTACAGTCGGGCTGGAGATGGTGGTGGGGAAGGGGAGAACAGGCAGCAATGTTATCAGTGCAAATATTAATCACAAAAAGAAATTGATCAAAATAAAATTGAGACATGTAAACCAGGTGAAAATTATTTAGAAAAGGTAAAAACTGTCAGTCACACCCACATAACTTTTTACTTAGAAATCTGTGTGCACTTCTTCTTCTTAAGTCGCCTTCTCCTATTGGAGGTTGGCAGTCCGCATAGCTAGCTCTGGGCGTGAAACTGCAGTATGGAAAGCCTCTTCTAATGTGCAGTTGAACCATCTCCGAATGTCCTTCAGACACGAATTCCTTCTCCTTACAATAGATCTTTTTCCCTGTATCTTTCCTTCAATGATGAGTTGCTGTAGCTGGTACCTCTCACTTCTTATAATGTGTCCTAGATATTGCCTTTTTCTTTGCTTTTTAGTGAGCAGCAGTTCTTTTTGTTTCTCCATCCAATTAAGTACTTCTTTGTTTGAGATTTTCAGCACACAAGATAAGCGTAGGGGACGATGATACAAATACATTTCAAAAGCTTCAATTTTTTTATCTAAGTTTTGGTCTAAGGTCCAGCTTTCACACCCATAAAGAAAAATGGAGAACATGTAGCAGCGAATCATTAGCATTCTTAATTGCAGACTGAGATCCAATCTTATGAAAAAAAAAAAAAAAATCATGCTAATAAATTGTCTCCTGGCCTGTTCTATTCTCGATTTGATTTCTTTTTTGCAATAACACTGCTCATCCATTACAGTGCTGAAGTATTTGAAGGAGGATACTTGCTCGATCTTATTGCCTTTTATTGATATGGTTGCCTGGATTTTTCTCTTAGAGAATACTACAAAGTTGCTCTTGGAAGGGTTGATTAGCAGTCCAAACTCTTCACATGCTGAACTAAGTACTCTATTATCCATTGGAGTGCGGTTAGATCACTAGCTATGACAACAGTGTCATCTGTGTACCTGATATTATTGATCACTTTTCCGTTTATAGTGATCCCACTGTTTTCGTTCTCCAACACTTCCCTGCAAATTACCTCGGAATAAATATTGAACAAGAGAGGTGATAGTACACAGCTCTGGTGAACACCTTTCCTGATTGCAGTCACTTCTGATGTTCCTTGGTCAATTTTGACATCTGCAGTCTGATTCCAATACAGCATGCTGATAATGCATAAATCATTTTGGTCAATACTGGTTGATCTCATGTCTCACGCATTTGAAGGGTTTCTATAGTTTTTACTAACAGTAAGATGATGATAACATGACATTTTGGAATCGTGAGGGGGGATCTAATTATAGTGGGTTTAGCGGTGGGGCTGAAGTAAAGATTTCTTTTAGACAGTATTCTTGGGTATTAAATGAAAGCTGACAACCTGCTGACCTGATTGCGTTTTCGTTTTTGTTTCATCGTTTGGAAGCTTTATGGTTAAAAGCCATAAACAGGAAAACTATAGTGACCTTTCTGAAATTTATTATTTTTGCAGAGTAAATAAATGAGTAATTTTATCAAATTTATTACTTAAGAATTTTGGACAGCAAATGATATGTATCATTCTGTGGAGAATTTTATCAACTGGATAATAAATATGCTATGATAATACTTGTTTTGTTGCTGAAATTTCCAAAATATTTCTGACAATAATTTTATTTGTTAGTTTTGAAAGACAGTTTCACCTATTTTATAATGAATTCCGCTTAAAAATCAATTGTTGATTTTTTTTAAAAAAATCTTTCTTTTCATTTTAGTGAATTCAGTTTAACACACAACCTGAGTACAAAACACTCAGGGTGTGAGATTGTTACTTTGGGCAATGTCACAACAGTTCTTTGAATTGCTTTTCTTGTCAAGGCCATCCCATTACCTCCAATTTTATGGTTTCATCCCAGATCTTTATATCTGATTACAATTCGTTATTTCAGTAGGCAGCTACACAGTTTAAACAAATATTTTTTGGTGCAAGGTGGAGTGGTTTGAAAGTATTTCTCTTGCCTGCGTAACAGCCTGCTGTTTTACTTGAGTTTGTCTGGATTTGCAATATCTCATTTCTTGTGTGTTACCAATATTCTTCACTTAATTTCTGTCCTATCTTTTAGAATTTAATTTCATATACTAAATTTTGGTTTTTAGTGAGAACGTCTTGCTGAAGAATCTGTTGATGAACCATCGCTTGATGCAGAGGAGAACAAGGATGAAGAAAGTGTTGCTATGCCAGTGCCTCAAGTGAAAGTTGGGCCAAATGGTGAGATCATTCTTGATGAACAAAGCTTGGTGAGTGTTATATATTTGATGTTAAAGCAAATATGAGGCAATTTTTTGTCATATCTTGTGTCCTGGAGCCATACTAACAGCTTTTCAGAAAATAACCGAAATTTAATTTTTAGTTTTTATTATTTAACTTGTCGACTAGAAAGTACTTATTTAAACACTTGTCCCAACAGTGTTTCCACTTTGTATATATCCTTTCGAGCTTATTTTGAATGTCCTTTAATGCCTGTGACAAATGTTCTAATATCTTTGGTGGTGTCGAAATGGCACCTTTTCAGAAATTATTTTAATTTTGGGAACAAGAAAAAAATGATAGTGGAGCCAGGTCTGTGGAATAAGGAATTTTGGGAAAGAGATTCATCTGATTCTGACACACAGCTGGTTAATTAACAAGGCTTTGTGTTATTTTGGTGAAGTATCTTGATTCTCTCATCACAACTGTTTTTTCCCTATTTTTTTCCACTATTTGCACAAAATGCCTTCACAGTATTGTTTTACCTTTAAAACAATTCAGAGTACACAACTCCATTGGAATTGGGATAAAACATTATTGCCTAGATATGGGATTGAGATTGTCCTTCTTTCTTTGAACATGGGTATTATTTGGGAACCTGCTATGAAGATTGAACTTCTGTCTCAATGTCATACAACTAAACCCAAGTCTGATTTCCATTAAAGTTTTCTCCAGTTTAATGGAAAACTTCGTGTTGAATCATTGCCCACACAAATCACACATTGTCACTTTAAACCCCTACTATCGAGCCTGATGGGAGAGCGGAAACGTTTGGACTTGGTATTTGAAAAGATGCTGGTTTAAGTGCCTGTCCAGGCATCCAGATTTTTTTTTTTTTTTGTGGTTTCTGGAAATCACTGCAGGCAAATGTGAGGATGGTTCCTTCAAAAAGGCCATGGCTAAATTCCATTGTGTTCGTTGTTCTCAATCCTTTCCCACTTCTAATGATCTTGACACTGATGAGGTGTAAACCACTAAAGGGGGGAAAAGTAAAGAAAGGAAATATCTACTCATGTCTGTAGCCAGTGTCTTTTTTGTTTTGTTAAAATGTGTAATTGGCTTACCTAGAGAGTGCATGTGTGGGGAAAAAAAGAAATATATGTTGGAAGAAGGAAAACGCAATGGAAACATACGTGTTTTTCCCACACTTACCACGTAAAATGTTAGTCCATAGGAAAATGGTAGGATCTACTTTGTGTGATGTTATTAAATTCATCTTTTTCTTATTAAGTGGTTTAGAGAATATTAATTATATTACGGGAATTTCCTTTTATTAGGTAAAGTCAATTTACTGCAGCAACAGAACTAAAATGAAAAAACACATTTTCTTTTAAATTGCTTTTTATTTCTTCCTGTGAAATTTAAATTTTTCCGGATTTCTAGTAGGTATCCTTCAGACTTTTTACTCTGCAAGTAACAATTACTACTTACCTTCCATTCCGATACATTGTTTGACTGAATGCTTTAATGTCAACATATTCAGCACACAACATTACATACTATGAAATTCTTGAAAGACCATTGCAGCAAGTGTTGCCAACCACTTTGCCATATGTCATAGGATTCCAAAATCATTAAATCTGCACATAAACATAAATTTCAATTGTTTGTGAAAAATTTGAGTAACTGCAAAATGAAAGGGTTTGCTCTAATATGAAATGTCATTTTCTAAATTACTGTTTGTTTAACAGGTAATAGAAACTACCGGAGCTAAGAAAAATCGGAGTGATCTACAGAACTCTGCTGTTGTGATGGATTATGGCAATGGTTCCACAACTTTCAATGCTTACAGTAAGAAGAGAAAGAATAGGACGAAAGAATGGACTAGAGAAGGTAATTAAATTATCAACAACTTTGTGATCTATAGTTTAATGTATTTAGTTCTTTCATTGTTTTAAGTGTAAGCCCCTATTGCCTTTACATTGTGGACTGCTATTTTACTTAATGTTTAAGATAATAAGACTTTATGTAATACAGTTAATTACATAATCTATCTATATGTCTATAAATGGGAAAATGAGAAAGTTTGGCTGTGTGTTTGGATGTACTTCTGGAATCAATCACACCTTAATAACTCAACATATTTAAATGAAATTTGGCATGAAGTCGGTTAATTGTGAGGAAAGTCGGTTAATTGTCAGCAAAGTGACATAGGATAGATTTTATCCCACAAAAACGCATAGTTCTTTTAGAAATTGCCATTAATATCAATTCGCAAACAACAAAGAGATTCCTACTTCGTAGACAGCCGTGTCACGTTTTTTCTTTGATTTTTTCGTAAATCGCAAACACTACTTTTCAGAAATAAAAGCAAAAACCTTCTTACATATGCAAGATTGTGTTTAGTTTAAAAGTCATAAAACCGTTGCACTTGACAAATAATAGTTCGGAAGCAGGAAATATAAATCTGTAAATTAAAAAAAATGGTAGGTACTGTTGTTAAGTTCAGAAAGAGAAGTTTTCATTTGCATACATAAAATAGTATGACATCTCAAATATTACACCATAATTTTATTTGGAATATATGCGTCATAATAAATGTGAAAAATCAAAGCTTGGAAAAAAAAGTAAAATCCTATGAGTATACCAGCACGAAAGTCGATTCACTTGAAGTGTAAAATGGTCATGCCCAAAATGTCGTATTTATAAAAATGTAAAGGATTCCATTCTATCTCTGTTTAATTTATTTCCTGTGTGTCTTCTTTTTTGCTACTATACACTCTCTGTAATATTACAAATTATTTTTGCCAAAATTTAAAACTTAACTAACCTTTTTTTTTTTTTTGTTCAAAATTTTTGTATAAATCAGTACAAATAGTAGACTATGATTCACGAAATGGTGCTTTTTACTTGCTGTTCAATTTCTACGAATATCTAATAAATCCTTCACTGAAAATGAATGTATTCAATGGCCTAGTGTAGAAACTTATTGTTTCATGAAGCAATATTGGAAGTCGTTTACAACACGATACATCTCATTTACACGGAGCTTATGAAAGCTGCTTATTTATTACTAATAATAACTAAATTCCTTCTGCCATATGCTGTAACAAAAACATTCTGGTCCAGGCACCATTTCAATTTAATAACTATCTCTGCTAATATTGCCACTATAAAATCAAACGATACGAACACACCTCGACACATTAAATGCATTGATACTGCATTTCGAGTAGTAACAGAATTTTCTATATCAAGATTCCTAAATAGTGTAGCATAAATTGCCATCACATTTAATTTCATTATACACCTTACTAAATCACGAGCAGTAACAGTCACTTTATCGCGATGTAAACTTGACCAGGAATATTAATGAAACTTGTCTTAGAGTTGTAGAGAATTATGGACTTTCCATTGTACACTGTAAGTTACAAGCATTTTAGTATAATTTTTTTTTTGATTGTTTTACTGCAATAATTGTCATAATGCTGACCACATTGTTCATGCAGATGAATGTTTCAGATGTATTCAGTATTTAATTTACTGCACCACATTTTCAGCGTCATTATTCGTGTTCGTCTAGTATCGCGATCTGAAATAATAAGTCAAGTTTTTATGACATTACTAACATGCAATATAGTGAATGTATTAATGCGCGAGTGATAGAAGCTTTGATTTTCTAGCGGTATTATTAGCGAAGTTTGTGACTTGGTTGAAATGTAGCCTGGGCCAAAATGAGAACTGAAACGTTATTAGTTATTTAAGCTTCTTTCACGGACACCATTTTAGTGACGTCATGTATCGCTTTATAATGATATTGTTTCAAAAGATCTATAATAAGCTTGGATGACGTAGTAGAACACTCGGCTTTGCCTGACGTAAATTTTTGAAATTTATAAATGTTTTATTCAGATAGTGGAGTGTCAGACAAGCAGAGTGGTGATTTGCCAGTAGAGATTCAATTCTGTTTGCAGATTAATACACCTATTATGAAGAAAGAATCAATTACTACTTTAACATTGAAATTTATATTTCATAGCAGAATTAATGGATCGAAACGAACGAACTATAGTAAACTGATCTACAGGGTGGTCAGAAATTCACTCATCGGCGGGTAAGGGCAGTGTTCGAGAGGTTGCACTAATGAAATAAATACAAAAAAAAATCTAGTAAAAGTTGTACCATTTTTATACGCAGCTAAAGTTGGCCAGTAAGAGCGCTGCGCGGGCGAATTCAAACAGCCTTCCACAGGCGGTGTTGCCAAGCGTACTCGAGGCATGGGACTTCCAAAGAAAACGAAAAGAAAACTCTCTTCGGAAGTGGGGATCAAACCCACAACCTTCAGATTGAGAGTTTGCCGTCTTACCGACTACGCTGCCAAGGTACTAGAATTTCCTTGTTTTTAGAAGCCACTAGGGTGGACTGTTTGTTCGTAATCGGAATTGATCGGTAATCCGTGACATTTTTCGGGAAGTCGGTGGTGGGGCTAAAGGACCATGCCAGAAGAAGTCTCGCAGTCGAACGCAACTTACCGATAAAGACACTGTCATCATGCAAGGTCATCAATTTTCGTTTGAAGAGTACGCTGATATGCATTTGGCGTATGGTGCTGCTGGACAAAACATGGCCGAAGCAGTTAAGATTTACACGACTCGTTTTCCGAACCGTGTCATTCCATCGGCAAACACTTCTGTATTGGTTGACAGAAGGTTGAGGGAGACGGGAAGTATTGTTGTCCACAGGCCCGACGCCGAACGAAATTGGTTCAGGCGGAGTGTAGGATTTGAAGACAGTGTCCTGGAAATGATTGCTGATAATCAGAGGACAAGCTCTAGGGTCATTGCCAACGCATTGCAGGTACGTCCAGTCTAAGTGATCCCTCAAATTCTCCGTTTAATTGGAGCCTTTCAATAGGGTCATTTTTGTTGTTTTTTAATTACCAGGCCTTGCATGCCACTGTTTTGGGCTTCCTATACGACGAAGGGTTACATCCCTTTCACTTTCATAAGAACCAAGATTTGGAGGTAGACGATTTTCCACTTCGAGTTCAGTTTTCACAGTGGTACTTGCAGCAATGTAACGATTATCCAAACTTTGAAAGGAAGGTGCTGTGGACGGATGAGGCGTGCATTACCAGGGAGGAGTGTTTTAATAGCCGAAACAGCCATATCTGGGATGTCGAAAATCCGCATGTAATTTTGTGCCAGTAACTAAAGTATTTTGGTACAAAAATCTAGCAAGCAGATCAACTAATTAAAAAACAATTCCCATAAAAAATTCTTTTAGCCCCACCACCAACTTCCCGGAAAATGTCGCGGATTACCGATCAATTCCAATTACGAACAAACAGTCCACCCTAGTGGCTTCTAAAAACAAGGAAATTCTAGTGCCTTGGTAGCGTAGTCGGTAAGATGGCAAACTCTCAATTTGAAGGTTGCGGGTTCGATCCCCACTTCCGAAGAGAGTTTTTCTTTTCGTTTTCTTTGGCGGTCCCATGCCTCGAGTACGCTTGGCAACACCGCCTGTGGAAAGCTGTTTGAATTCGCCCGCGCAGCACTCTTATTGGCCAACTTTAGCTGTGTATAACTAAAAAACGGTACGACTTTTACTAGATTTTTTTGTATTTATTTCGTTAGTGCAACGTCCCGAACACTGCCCTTACCCGCCGATGAGTGAATTTCTGACCACCCTGTATATGCAGTCAACTGTTTCCACTGATAGAGAAACCAACATTAACACTGATCATTGTGAATAAAAGAATCAATTACCACTATAATACCTAAATTTCTGTTTTAAAGCATAATTAATTGATGGAACCCATATATCCTCAAAACTAAATCAATATTCAGAGAGGAAATTAAGTTCACTTAAAAAAAAAAATCTGTAATTTTTAGATATTCAGCACAATCAAAATATTTATTTTTAGTTTCACAATTTTTTAACGACATGAACGTCCTTGGGCCACTTTGGTATTTATTTGATCTTTCAATGTTAGTAATTTTTCTGGATGTTTAGTCGCTTGAAACGTTTTGAGTTTCCATTAATTAAAACTATATTCATTTTTATTCGCAAGTCTTGAAATTAGTAAAGATGCCGGGTAAACGAAAGTCAAATCTTTCAGTTATATGTAAGAAAACTATGGCTATGAAAGTAGGAACCCAGGAACAAATCCTTTAGCAGAGCTGCAAAGGGTCGAGCACTTGGCACGTCTTGGGGCTTCTGGGGAAGATGAATTGCCAGAGCAGTCGCAAGTTGGGCGACGACACCAAACTGAAAACTTGGTGTCTAGACGATCACACCGGGGAAAACGCGAGCTCTGTGCAAAGAGCAAGCGGAATGGCAATCGATCTCAAGAGCTTCTGAAACACCGAAGCAAACAAAAAGACGGCAACAACAATACGCCACATATTTGGCATTGCAACGAGTTGCTGAAACACCTGAACAAATGCGAG
Organism: Vandiemenella viatica; assembly: GCA_031002005.1. Classification (NCBI taxonomy): domain Eukaryota; kingdom Metazoa; phylum Arthropoda; class Insecta; order Orthoptera; family Morabidae; genus Vandiemenella; species Vandiemenella viatica. The sequence continues at coordinate 52,165,591 of JARYHS010008074.1, forward strand.
GTCATTACTAATGTTTTCCCGAGCATTCAACTAAATATTATCAATGACGAAAACTGGTTATGTGAGAGGACAATACTTGCCCCGAAAAGTTATTCTGGAGCTAAAAAAAAAAAAAAAGAGAGAAAATAGTTGGGTAAGTGACAACACAATCATCCATCGGTATAGTAATGTTAACTGATGATGCTGCTACCTACCCTGTCGAGTTTTTAAACTCTTTCGAGTTATATGGGCTACCGTCCCACAAACTCGAGCTTAAGGTTGGCACTCGAGTTCTCCCGATGCGTAATCTCGAACCCCCACCTCCCCCCAAGGTATTGCAATGGCACCAGATAACGCATCACAGAACTAGAAAGAAACATGATGGCGACAATTCTTGCCGGTGCATATAAAGGGGAAGCCGTTATAATTCCGCGTATCCCAATTAATCCCAGTACTATTCCCTTTCAATTTAAAACATTACAGTTCCCATTAAAAATTGCATTTTCAATGACAATTAATAAATCACAGGGTCAAACGTTGAAATTCGTGGGAATACACTTGGACACTCCCTGCTTTTCCTTTGGTCAGCTGTATGTTGCCTTCTCGCGGGTATCGAGTGCAAAAAAATTTACATGTTTTTTCAGAAAATAACAAGTCCTACAATATTGTATATACCGATGTATTAAATTGAAAATACTCCTAACTACAGAATATTTTTATTGTTTTAAAAGTTCGATGAAGTTGTTTGGAACAGAAATAAATTTTTGTTATTTTATTGCAATATTTATTACTACTATTACCAATAAAAATAGCTCTAAAATAAATTGTATGGTCGTATTGACCTGGTGGCAAGGCTTCTTTATGTCTATGCAATCAGCCCCTTTTGTAGCCGCTTAACCTAACGCAGTAATCCTACTGGGCATAGAGGACCTACAGTTAAACGTGGGATCAGAACCAGGTGAGCATTCTGGCGTACTGCACATCACACAACAACCTGTGCCAGAGGTGAAGGTCGAGCTGAGTACCTATGAAAATCCTCTCCGAGACTGGGGTTCAAGCTGGGGACTTTTCCATCTCCAGTTGGACGCCCTAACCACTGAGTGATCAGACCTCTCAAGAAAATCTTATATTACAACGCTCTTACACGCGGGCGAAGTCGCGGGTAACTGCTAGTCTTATAATATGGTGGCCAAGAAATTAAATTATATGCAAAAATGGTAGGGTGAGCGAAAGTTATGGGGATTGTGAATGTATATTTTTGGGTATAAATTGTATCATAGGGGGAGAAATATTTTTACTATAATTGGAACGAAACTTGTATGTAAAAACTTAGGACTGGCATTCAGAATCACATGTGATCTTAATACATCTGGCCATCCAGAATTTGGTTTTCCATAGATTCCTTGATAATGCTGTGGCTGAATACCTTGCCTTTCTTTGTCCCTAATATTTGACATTGATTAGGCATAAAAAACATCATTTGTCCAGGTGGTTCTTTATTAACAACAAATCTAAAACTGAAATTTTTCATGCTTAAGCAATTGGTTTAGAGAAACCATTGAAGCTAAACTGGTCAGATTGCAGCAAGGTTTAAGGTAGTGTGTAAGCATATAAAGGATCCTGAATCAGTTGTTGGTTAAAGGTCCGCGCTCACTAGGCCGGGCCGCATCGCGTCGCATCACATTGCAGAAATGCGTCTGCAATCGCTTACATTGATTCTAATGGGGTAACGCACACCAGAGGCGGGGCGGGGCGGGCCGGGCCGGGCCGCGTCGCGTCGCACTGCCGGATCGCTTGGCCAGGCGTATTTTTCCACCTGTGCGCCTCGAAGCGCTCAGTCGCGACCAGGTTTGCGATAGGAGCTCCATCAGCAGTGACTGACTTTTGTAACTTGTGTGTTCCTATTTCTGTGAATTAACTACATTACTTCAACAAAATTAGCTGCAAATTTGCACGCAGGATGGTGGATGATTTCTGAAAAAAAATAAGTAATTACAATCTGAAAGTTTAATTACTTTATGAAATTTAATAAAGATTAAAAATTATAATATTTCTAGCTCATGCTCACTTGTTCTTTGCTTGTATGTTTTAACTTAAACTATTCAAACATAATGGATAAAGAGCACTGCATCTCATTAGTAATGACGTTCAAAGAGTTTTATGATTTACAAGACGCAAAATATAATAACAAAAAAAAAAAAAAAAAAAAATGCGGGAGGAAATAGGAAACTAGTTAAAACAACCAGGTATAATGTCATGTTTCGTATTTTTTGTTTATTTTACGTGTGTATTATAATTTTCTATCACTTTCTTTGAATGCCGCTTCTAAAGCTCCGTGTTACCAACTAACCTAATTGTTAAAAATATTTTGTGAAATAATTCCAAATCTTAATGATTTCTGATGTAACCTAAAAACTTGTGTAAGTCAAGTATTGAAATTTCTTTGTTGTCATTTTTGTTCTTACCTTCTGCAACCCAATTCAAATATCGTTAATCAAAAGGTTATGAATGCAGCACGTGGCTAGTATTACTTTATTTATCTTATTAGGTAACACCGACATTCTTCTTTCAGATTTGAAACCTTCTACTTATAACACCAAAGCAGTTATCGATCACCCTCCATAGTTTATTGAGCCTGTAATTGAAAGTTCATTTCTCTTCATTTCATTTTATCTGATATTCTGAAATAGGCCTCATCTCGAAAGGGGAAAAGCTTCATTTACTACTATTACATACTGCATTTTATCTCACTTGTCAATGTCAAAATTCAGTTTTCCTGCAGCCATTGCCTCACCTAAATTGTTGTGGCTAAATGTTTTGCAGTCTTAATTTTTTTCCCAATCCTGCGGTGACGAAAATACAACTGCAACTGCAAGGGCTATTAAAACCATGAAAAACATTCATTTTTCTGCGTTAAAAATAAAGAGAACCGCAATTCTGTAGAACTGTTGTAAGATGTTTGCCATCTAATGTGCCTAAGAAATGCGGAAAATTCCTTTTTAAATTAAACCCATTGCCTTTTTTGCTTAATTTTCTTCAATGAATAAATAAAAATAAGAGCCCTTTGTCTGATGTGTCCATTTGCTGTGCAGAAGCGGCTGAATAATCGTTGAGAACCGAAGACGGTGACAAAAGAAATGCGACTCGCTGTGTCCAGATGTGCGTTGCAGCATTTTCGCTCAATTTGATGCGATGCGACCCAACCAGATGCGATGTAATGAGGCCCGCCCTAGTGAGCGCTTACCTTAAGAATCCCCCCCAATGTATGTGTGTGTGTGTGCGCGCGTGCGCGCGCGCGTTGTTTCATGTGTTTGTGGTATTACAGAATCATTTTTACATGTTCAGAAAAATATTAATTAGTTTCACTTCAAAGGAATCAATTTTTTTTTATTAGTGTCATGCAAACAAAAAAATATTGCTTTCAAAAAAGGAAAAAGTGAAAAGATATCCTTCCACAGCCACAATTAGTTTGTTGTTGAAGTAAGGAACCTTTTCTCATTGAAATTTCTTAATTTTCTTTTTTTCTCCATTAGTTTTGAAGTATTTGAAACATACTTAATCATGCCAAAAAATACAGAACTACACAAAATAGTATTTTACAGCAGCTTCACATATATAAAGGTCATGCTTATAATGCAACATTTTGGGAATGCTTTGAAGCCTTTTATTAGAATTTAATGTGATGCTGATATAGTTTACATGTAACTATCTAGCCAATCTTGTGACACATTATTTATATGGAAGGAAACATAAACTACACTTACCAAGGTCAATATTCCCCACCTTGAAGGCCTCAGTTCCCTTCAACACTCCCTGGATATGTGCCCTCCAAACAGTCTTCCCAGAACATCCTTTCTCATATCAATAGCCAACTTTATCCTCTCCAAAAACTATTTCTCCTTCAACTCCCAGATTTATCACCAGATACGCGGCACTGCCACGGGTACCCGCATTGCCCCGTCCTATGGTAATCTCATCTTGGGCCGTCTGGAAAATATTTTTTCTGAAGAACTGCCCCCTCAGTTCCCTCGTGTAGTTCAGATACATTGATGATATATTTATGATCTGCACCCATGGGGAAGACCACCTCCTAGACTTCCTCAACTCACTAAATGACAATCACTCCATCAATTTCACGTGGTCATATTCCCACACCTGTATTGTATCCGACCAATTTACAACAATACCTACACTTTGACAGTTGGTACCCCTTCCACATCAAACGTTCCCTCCAATACAGCCTTGCAATCCGTGGCAGACGCATCTGTTCTGATCATGAATCAATCTCCAGTTACTCCCAAAAACTATCCCAAGCCCATGTTTCCCATCGATACCCCCATGTTCTCGAGGAAAAACAAATTTCCCGTGCCATCACCCTCAACCCTCGTTCTGCACCTCCTAAAACTGAACGTAGACCAACACTTGTCACCCAGTTCTTTTCTGGCGTGGAATCTGTCAACCAGATACTCCGCCGTGGGCATGATTTCCTACGTTCCTTCCCTGAAATATGTCTCCTCCTTCACAAAATCCTACCCACTGCTCCCCGCACTTGCTTCAGCAGACCACCCAATCTGTATAACATCTTGGTCCACAAGTATTTACCTGCCAACTCTCCTAGATCTCCACAGGGATTTTTCCCTATTAATAGACCCTGCTGCAAAACTTGCAGCATGCACTACTTACTCTAATCCTGTCACGGGAATCTTTCCCTATAATTGGACATGCTACGTGTGCTACCACTCACATTATTTACCAACACACCTGCCTCTTACATTGGTCCCACCACTCAACCACTTTCCACAGGCAAACAGTTTATACTTCCAACCCAGACCATCCAGTGGCAATTCATGCGAACTTCCATAATTCAAATAACCTCAACACCTGTTTCACAGTTAGAGCTATTAGAGTTTTTCTCAATACCACCACCCCTTCAGAACTCCGCAGATGGGAACTAGCCTACCAACATATCCTTGACACCAGACACACCCCTGGCCTAAACCTACGTTAAACATGTCACTTGCCATCTCTCATTTCATTTTACAGTCAGTTACTTATAAATGTAGATTTCATCTATTCATTTTATATATTTATATATATATTTCTATCTCCCTTTATTTTCATCTATAACCAATCTAAATAAACTATGTACTTGAAGATGACCATTGTGTGAAGGAAGAACTGTTGAAAAGTAGTGTTTTTTTATCAGCACAAAAACTAGTTAAACTATCTGTATTTTTGTAGAACATTTATTTGATTTTTTCTATGATTTTTGACGTTCGGGATATTGCAGATAAATAGATTTTGGAGATGGATGCAAAGTTGTAATATTTTAGGTACTTTTTATGTCAAAAAGTTATTTCCCTTGACATTTTGATCATAAAGTGGATGAGAAATATTGCTTAATGGAGGATAATGTCAACTCTATGACATTAAAAAAATTCAGAACTTCTTTTAAAACTAAGCAACCCATTGCTGAATGTGTAGTACATGGACGGAGCATTATCATGTGTAGAGCATTTGTTTTTGTTTGCATAGTGTAAAATATGGATTTTATTTAGCTGGCTTAAAATTAATAGAACATTTAGAAATTCATACTATTTGAAATGTTTGTTATGTTTGCTGAAAATGGTGATTTTTATGTTTTGTTTTTACAGAAACATTGAGATTTTATCGGGCACTTCAGACTGTGGGAACTGACTTCCTTGTCATGCAGTCACTTTTCCCTAAGTTTACAAGAAGAGAATTAAAAGATAAATTTAAGAAAGAAGAAAGAATTAATCCAGATTTAATAAGAAAAGCATTGTGTAATCCCCTTACTTTTGATTTGACAGAACTGCAAAAAACATTTGGTAAGCAATGTATGAAATTTGATTACAATTAAAACAATACAGTTCAAAAGTTATATAAATCTGAATAATAGTAATGCATGTTCTGGTCGTGATAACTATTATGAAAAAAAATGTATTAAGGAAAATGAATATGTAACTATCCCATTGCTCTTGATGAAAATATAGTTGCACGTGAACTCGTGTTAACTAATGTATCAGTTAGCAGTGTTATTATAGTAAGTAAATTTAATTCCAAATGGAACATTTCTACGGAACTCGGTGGCTGAGCGGTAATGCTCAGATCTGACATTCGACAGAATGAGATTTCAAATCCAGAGACTTTTTTCGATGGTTTCCTGAAATTAATCTATTCAAATGCTGGGTGGTACCTTCAAAAGATCATGGCCTAATTTTTTCCCATTCATCTTTTAATCTTGTCAATGTATAATGACCAAATATAAAAAAGGGGATGATTCCGTAGTGTAATTGAGCTGTGGAATATTGAAAGATGTTTTATCTGCCTTTAACTATCAACAGTAGTTGGGTTGCTTTATAAAATAAATGACTTTACTTAAAAGTATGACCACTTTAGTATCCTATAAATCCTAAAATTACCCACAGCAGCAGTTGACAAAATCTTTTGCTTGAAACTGTACAAATTGTAGCGATACTGTATGCATAAATATTTCCTGCGAAATATCATGTGCTGCCATTTACCTTGTTTAAGACAAAATTGAGTCTCTCTGAGGAACAATAGAATGTGAAAGAATCATAATGCTTCAGTTTCCCTACATTTCTTATTGCTTGTAAGATACAGACAACATTACTTCACTGAATAACAATTTGAATCAGCATTTTGGAGCATCAAATATGCTGGAGATTGTCTATTCACCCACTATTCTGGTAATTGAATTTGTTCTAGTTGACTGTCCTAGTGGTTCCTTAATGTCTTACCTCATCAGCTGACTTTCAATGCATTGACAGTGATCATCTCCCTGAACTAATAACCTCATTTTTAATATGGAATAAAGCTCCAGGAAGGAAAATATTTGTAAATTAGGTTTGTTTAGATGTATTTTCCTCGTTTGACATGTACACCGAATATTAAGGCTTTCTTTTGTATACGGTTAATAACTAAATGCATCATTTTAAAAATCAGTGACATTCCTTTAAGTTGAAACAGACCCGGTAAAATTGAAATTATCGCAAAACCAAATTTTCAGTGCTGTTGGCTTTTTTTCTTCATTTTTTGAAGTAACTAGATTTGTTCCTTAGTATCAACTTAGGATATGTTGTAGCCTCAGTAAGTGAACTGTAATATTCACACTAGTCAATTTTTATGGCATTGAAGCACAGGCCAAATTTTGTTTTTCTCCAAAGAGGTACCAGACTTAGCGATGAAACACTACAGGTTTCATAAACCTTTTTAAGATGATTGTAGTTCATAATTTCAAATTTGCCATCTAATGTCTGTGATAATGCAGAGTATGCTACTTTTTTTGTTTAGGGAAAGTGTTCACCTTTTTAAGGCATGTTTTTCACAAAAGACAGTTAAAATTATTATTTTTTATTTAAATACTGAATAAAGGGCAGATGAGAAAAAAAAGCTTTCCCCTAAGTTTTCAAATTACTGAATTTAGTGCTTATAGGTCTGAAAAAGCCTAATTTAATGCTACTATTTGTATCAATATTCTCTCTGATTTGGCCTTCAAGGTGGCCATTGTGAATCATGAGAGAGTGGGGGAAGGGGAGTTTTTTTCTGAAGTCTTGTGTTATCGTCTTCTGCGAAACATGTAGCTTATTGTGTTCTTTATGATAAGTGTATTTTTATGTTTGTGAAATGTATAGATTATGAGGCAGAGATTTGAAACCGTGTATAAAATATGTTTTAATTACAATTAAAATTGGATGCAATCAGGATGGCTAGTATGCGGAAACATTGGTTCATCATACCTAGACCCATTGCACCGCGCTTATATGGTGTGCAGCACTTCAGTGCATTGAGCCACACTGGCAGTTTATTATTGGGGATTTTCAAAGGTAATTAACTCTTCATTAATAGAACACTTTCACTGTATGGACTGTAGGCCCTCTATACCCAGAAGGAATACTGGGTTCATTTAAGTGGATATGATGCAAGGTTTGAATTCCTGAAACTCACCAAGTTGTGAAACAAAATTATTTCTTACTACTATCAAGTTTGCTCTTTACTAAAAAGAAGTAAGTTTTGTGGTAATGTTGGATGAGTGTACTGTATATAACTAAAAATTGGTAATTATTGGAAGATGGAAGGAGGTAGTTTCTTAACAGAAGCATAAACTGCATATCAGATTGAAATTCGATAGCAAATGGTAATATGCTGAAATTTAAATTACACATGACCTCCAGTTTTACTTAAATGTTTGTTTTTCGTATCATTTTTTGAATTTGATCAGCTTGAGAATAGTTTTTAACGTACCTCATGTAGTGCAATAAATCGGTTTTTTTTTTTGTTAAAAAGAGAAAAATATATTTCCATATATAAAAAATAATGTTTATTTTAAATTATGGAGATCTGTTTCATTGCTCAAGTATATAAATGATCTATCAAACAAAATTTTTGTCTGTGTGGGTATCCTGCCTCAAAGGAAGGATTTTTTTTTTTCTTTTTTGATGGATATGCTCTTATTTAGAATATTGGCTGTAAGCTTTCTAGCTTTCTCTGGTAGTTGCTATGCCTGTGCTGTGTCATGAATTTTATAACTAGCTCAACACACCCTAGCTAGTATAGCATTAAGTTTGCTTTGGTGAAGTGTTTTTATGTATGGCGAGCTCTGCTAATTCTATATCACAAATACCTGAGTTTCAGAAGCCTTGGCATTAATACCCGTGAATATGTGTAGGTGTAAATATTTAAAACTGGAAGGAAAGGGAAATAAGACACAACACTTACTACAGATGAAGGCATCTGGGAATGATTAACATAAAAAAGGATAAACACAAACACGCAAAATTTCGGCAGTAAGCTTTATTCTTTCAGAGCCAGATGTGGCCGTGTCACTTTTAGCAAGAATAAGGCTTACAGCTGAAATATTGCGCGTTTCTTGTGTTTGCTCTTTTTTATGTTAATCATTCCCACCTGCCTTCATCTGTGGTAAGTGTTGGGTTTTATTTCTCTGTCCTTCCTTAGTGTTATTGTATTAAAGCATTTTCCTGCTCATTGTTGTTGTTATTATTTCTTAAAAGCTTGATGAGTAAATGTGTTCATTACTTTAAGATGTGTTGTCATCGGGTTTATTAGTCTGAAACAAAAAACCAGTATCACAATGTGGCTAAAAAATCTAAAATTCCTTATTGCATGACTACATTTCCTTCTTTTGTTCTAATGTGATTTTGGTGAACTTAAATTACTGTGAGCTCATTGGAAAGAACTATTTTAAAGTAGTACTACTGTTTCTTATTTTTGCAGTGTACAAATGTGTAATATAAATTGCCTGACACTAATAATTTTCAAATGGCATTCTCACTGTAACAAATGTCATTTTCCTACAGATCTGGAGCGTCAGGAGGAAGACAGTATATTAAAGAAAAAGGCTGAACACGTTTCTGAAAAGCGTCGCCGAAGCAGTACGTACATATTCTATTTCCATTTTATAGTTTATATTGGAGATTCCCAAGCAAAGGTGCGCAAAGACTACTCAATAGGGGTGCAGGTCGTGGGTAGTTTTGCCGCCCATGTGGACGATACGCTGGCTCTACACTGTAGCAAGTGCTATATTTCCTATGCAGCCTTCTTAGAGTTGATACCTTTATACTAACACCATACACTTAGTGAGTTTCCTCTAACATTTTATTAGTAATGAAAAGTAGGTGTTTACCTTATTAATATAAAATTTTGGCCACAGTGTGTGTGTCTGTGTGTGAAAAATATGCATTGGTCGGAAGTGGAGCATGGGAGGAATTCTCTTGATGGAAGGAGGTTTGGTATCAAACACATGCTCATATGGTTCAAACTAGAAATAATATTTCCCCCCCCCATTTTTGAAAGTGTACACATACTGCCTTTAAATTACTTAATCATAGACAGTGTGTAAACCACAGGAGGAAGAAGTTACTGGAGGTAAGATGGAATGAAAGTAATGCAAGAACACACATAGTACTTGTTGAATTTGGTAATGCAAACTTTCTGTTGGAAAATTGTAGAGATCAAGGAACGAGAGCTGTTGCAGTGTGACTACCATCTATATCCCTGTCCCGGTTAATATTACATTGAGTATCTAGAATCTCAGTTCAGAGGAAGTGCTGCTATCAAGGAGAATGCGGATTGGAGATGTTTCACTTGTAACTGTTTTGTGGGTTGTTTCTGACTTGCAACTAAACAAAATGCTTTTGATGGCATACGCGTTTCGCCTTTATTCAAGGCATCATCAGTGCCCTAGATAAACATATATATACACACACATATATTTATACAATGCTGTTGTTTGATTTTTGTACAGTTTTCTAAAAATATTAAGTGGGTACTTACAGTTTTTATATATTCATTAACACGCACAAGTTACACATAGCTGTGAACAATGGATACAATAGTAACACAGTAGAAAAGCTTAACAAAAAAATCAGAAAACAAACAAACAAGAACATAAATCAAACACCCAATGATCACCACATAAAACTACAATCCATCACACAAAAAGACAACAAACACTGGTACACTATGACATATCAAAACACAAACACACACAAAGTAGCGAACATCTTTAGAAAAATGGGAATAAAAATAGCATTTAGAACCAAAAACACTATCCAAAAACAGTTTAACAGAGGTACATTTACAGACAAATACCACCAATCTGGAATATACCAATTAACATGCCAGCAGTGTGACACTGTATACATAGGACAAACAGCTAGAAAATTTGAGACCAGATACCAGGAACACCTGAGAGCCCTCAGATGTACCAACCACTCAACATTCGCCGAACACTTGTTACAACACAATCATTCACACACTAATATACAAACAGATATGCAAATACTAAAGATTAATAATCACAACAAAAATATGCTGACAATTCAGGAAAATCTTCAAATACAAAAAGCAATCAATAATGGTAAAAAAGTTATGAATGAATACATACACCTAACGAACCAAACCTTGTTCAAAACATTAAAACAGGAATAAATAACACATATCCTATAATCAAACATACCGCCACAAAATAAACACAGCTAATGACCGCAGATTCAAAATAACAAATAGTTACACAACACATAATCTTTGGCTCACGACTTTTCGATGTCAACAACAACAAATAACTATATATACATGATAAAAACTTCTCGGGTTTCAAGCCGCGTCAGAATTGAGCCGTCTGGCGACGTTTCGGAAGCTTGCACTGCTTCCATTGTCAAGCCCCCGCTTAACATTACTGAAGTCTGCCGCACGGTAGTCTATTTTATATAGCGCCAGCAGCCGGGAACGGAGGGGAAAGCGCGTGGAGGGGCGATATAGTTAGGCCCTGCTCGCTTGGTGACGTCACGATCGGGTCACTCGTATGCCCTAATATGGCTCGATTCCGTCTCGTTTGTAATAATCCAAAAGCTGGCTTCCAAGCTTGGCTTAAATTGTTTCCGTTCCCGGCTGCTGGCGCTATATAAAATAGACTACCGTGCGGCAGACTTCAGTAATGTTAAGCGGGGGCTTGACAATGGAAGCAGTGCAAGCTTCCGAAACGTCGCCAGACGGCTCAATTCTGACGCGGCTTGAAACCCGAGAAGTTTTTATCAAGCATTGCCGCCGCGAAAACGTACATAATTATCTAACTATATATACAGTTCGTGGCTGGTGAAATTACCTAAACTGCAGCCTACACAAACTTGGGACAGTAGTGATAGTGCAAAAAGAGTAGCTGGTATGGAAACATGAACTTGTGCGTGTTAATGAATATATAAAAACTGTAAGTACCCACTTAATATTTTTAGAAAACTGTACAAAAATCAAACAACAGCAGTGTATATATATGTGTGTGTATATATGTTTATCTAGGGCACTGATGATGCCTTGAATAAAGGCGAAACGCCTATGCCATCAAAAGCATTTTGTTTAGTTGCAAGTCAGAAACAACCCACAAAACAGTTATCATAGCAACTAAGGACTTGGGCCGAAAAAATCACCAACATGTTTCACTTGTAAATCACAATCTGAGCAGTGTCAAGTTTCTTTGGTACAGTCACAGATTTCATTGCGGGGTCTGTTACATAGATGTTGTTTGGTGGGTACGGAAATTTTAAAAGTTTCTTACGACTGTAGATCTTCAGAAATACGCCAAAGGAAGGATTGGTAGTATTTTTGGAATAATGCTCCTCAGTTATAGATAGTATTAAAAATATCTTTGTTGCAAGATAGTTTTAATACAGTCCAGAAGACCAGAACTACTTAATTTGTATGAACGTTTTATCCTTGACAGTTATTGTTAATATGAAGTGTTTTGCTATGCTATAAATACAATGTTACACACAAATACAATTAAGTTTCCTCTTTGTCTTATTAACTTTTTCATTTTTTGTATGTTTTCTGTTCTAAATTTTTTTTTTCTGCCCTGAGCCCTCCCACCACTTCTTATCAGTCAATATATCTGTTTTCCCCACAGTAATTCTAACTGATGGAGGTGGAAGTGCCACTTTCCATATGTTAAGTCAATTCTTTTGTTTGCATACTAAGATGAGTGGCACAGTAAAACAGTAGTATTGAACTTTACTTGGAAACTGAACGTGTCTGGTTGGTTTCACATTAAAGGCCAAAAGTTTTGCAGACCTCTAACTTGACTTATACCACTGGAAGAACTTGATTTGTAAATGAGAATTTCACCAGAGTCACTTTATGATTCATACGCTACTTTAATCTCTATTTTCCCGAAGAAACGAACTTTCTTTTGAGATGCTAGCTTTGTATAGGACTGAGACAAGATACGGGCTGCCAACTAAGTTAAGTTTATAGTTTTATGAGGGTTTGTAGCTTACTCTATCATATATGAGCCCCTTAAAGCCCAAGTGGTGTAACTCACATGAATCAAATTTCGAGAAAATTAATGTTTTACTGCAGTTTTAATAAAAAAATTCGTTTTATATATTTTGAAGTTTTTTTCTCAACAATGTATCATTAAAGAGTTATTCTAACTTATGCTGGCAGTTTTAAAAACTTTTAAAATGTTTTCTTTTTTGGGGGGGCTTTGTTTGGAGTTACACCACTTGTGATATAAACAGGGAACAGATTCTCTTTAAAGAAGGGGGAAAGAATACAGTATTTTACTGCAACATTTATTTTTTATTCTACTGTTTATACACTTCTTACTCTGCATCTAGCGGCCCAATGTCTGCAGCATCATCTTGAGTCGATAGACTATAAAAGTAAGGATGACAGATGGGTGGAATGAATGGTAACATGTCTTGCATATCCTTTTTCTTCTCTTTTGTTACAGATCTTTGATTTCTGTACAGTTATTCTTGAGATACATTAGTAAGATTAACAGGTCTGCCTCTTTTAGGTCCAGGTTTGAAGTTTAGTTCTGAAAAGGGCATTTCTTTGGAAAGAGTTTCTTTGAAAAAAATTGAAAATGTTTCTTCCTTTCGATACTGGATCCACTGCATTTGTAGCAATGATAAAGGATGTTTTTCTGTATCAACCTTTCTTTTGGTGATATGTTGTAAAAGATTTCCAACAGACAAAAAGTCATCATGAGTCATCACTGTTATGTAAAAAGGATTTTTCTTCCTAGATTTTGCAACGACAGTGTACCTGTACCAATCATTGTGACGATATATCTGCTAAATACTGCTGTAGTTTGCTATTGAGGCAAAATCACAGTCATTGGGCAAATAAGAATAACCACTTCTCATAAACTTCTGGTCAATAACTTCAATGTTATTATCTTCACTCAGAACCAGTTTCATCGCCATGGCAACATTCCAGTTTCTATTTTGCTTGGCACAGGTGTCACTATACATTAAAACATTTTTCGCAGCTGAAGCCCTGTTTTCAATGTGCTTGACCAAACATGCACTAATTTCTTGGGAACTTTGTGATCCATTTATTTCATTAACAATACATAAATCCTAATTTTGAGGAAAGCTCATGGCATCCCAAATTATAAACATTATTGCATTTGTAATAGGGCACTTGACATGATAGTTTAGGAAAAGGAAGAGACTTTTCCAAATCATAGGAAAATGTATAGTAAGAGCTATTATTAATGGACCGTTGAGTGCCCTCGTTCATGGCATTATGAGCTTTTTCTGCTTGCCGAACATGAATTCAGAATCTGCTGGAATACATTCATGACGTGCTCCAATATCTGCCAAAATGCTTGGCTCACTAACACTGCTCTCATCACTGCTCATAATGACACGTCAAAACTTAAAAATCTTTTACATCTAGGTTATTAAAATGTTCTTTAGTTTACCTGGTTACAACATTTCTAGATGAGCAACAAGTGGTTGACCTGCAAACAGTTACAGGCACAGTGGTGTATCTCCAATATACACCACTTTAGCTTTTACCCAACAGATGGCTGCATTGACTCCATAAACTAGTGCTGCTAACTATGAGGTTGTTAAGGGAACTAGAATTTACACCACCTGTGCTTTAAATAGAATGCAACTTGCTGAACGCTTCTGAAACATCAACTCCAAAAAAACAAAAATTGGACTTACACCACTTGGGCTTTAAGGGGCTCATATTTTTATGACTGTGGACTAGTATGGATTTTTGCTATATTTAACTTTAATCAGTTATAATTGAGTAATTTAAATTTATGATCAATGAAGTAAAGGATTGATATTGGTTTTGTTTCAAATATTTTCTGCTGTGTGTTCAGTAAATTCCATTTATTTTTATAGCCTATTAGTGAAATGACTATCCACATTTGTTATCTTTGTGTGTTAAAACAGCATGAATGCTACCACTTTTAATCACAATATATTACAAGTGATCAGATGACATAAGAATGCTTTAGGTATCTAATTGTAGTTTTGCCTAGAAGCTGATGTTCTCTGGTATGGATCCAAATACTGCTAGATTTTCAACGAGCTCTTAATCAGTTCCTTTTTTCCACAATAAGTTTAAGGCCATATCATGAGGCCATTGCTGTAATGTATTTATGTAAACAGGGAAACACTACAGTTTAGTGTTTTGAATTATGAATTTAAATTATAAAATGAATGCTGTTTAATGAACATTTAAAAAATGTGACAGTTATACAAACTCATTCTCACTGGATGATCAGGATTCTTATATAATTTTTTTCTAAAGCCTTTGGTTTCTTATAAAAGATAGTTTCAAGTAAAAAATTGCGTAAAAGTCAGTTTTGAAATGAGAAATGTATTATTTTGTTGCAGCATCCTTCAGAAACATGCTTGAACCACAAAGGAAAGAAGACAAGACCACCAAAAGATTTCCTAAAATTCGGAGGAAGAGAAAAGTTTCTGCGGAGAGCAGTGATGATGGACAACCCACCAGTAGTGATACTGAGAAAAGAAGACAAAAGAAATTGCCACATACACGAAATGAAACCCCATGTGTAAAAGAAAGGATGCGAAAAGCTTACATTTCTGCTTTGAATCCTTCGCAGGAAGTTGCAGAAACACCATCATCACCAGGACAAGTTTCCAAATCCTCACAAAATGAAAACTCTGTAGAAGACATTTATTCTGATAATGAGTCTGATAACCAGGAAGCTTTGTATTTGTTGAAACCACCTAAACCAACTAGGTCGGGTCGGATTCCACAGAAAAAATATCCTAAAAATTTCACAACTGCTGTGAAATCTGTAAAGGAAGAAAGAGTTGAGGTACAAGAATTTTTTGAGGAAGATGTATCTGTAGCTTCAAATGATGCCTGTGCCCGAGAAGAAAACTTCATAATAGCAGAGGATGCAGCAACTTTTTCCGGGAACCAAGTGCAATTGGGAAGTGTCTATGAAAACGTGAAGCCAGGTACACTCATTGTACTTGCTACAGAATCTCCAGACAATCCTGGCCAACAGATATATAACATTTTCATGGTTTCTGGCGAGAACAACAAAACTGTACCTGTGTCTATTACCAACAGTGACACACCTGCATCTGATAAACAAGGTGGTAGTGAATTTGTAGTTTCCGAAAGTCAAGAAGTGCCAACTGGCAGTGGCAATCCCAGCTGTCACGAGTATGCGGGAATTTATAGTGATACTGCAGACATGCGTGAAAGCTGGTGGCCAGGACCAAGGCAAACTGAAGACAGTGTAGATAGTTGCCACAACTGTGAAGAATGTGACTGTGCAGAGAGTGAAGAGAACATAGGTGACAATGATAGTGCAAGATTAATGGAGACAGATGCTGGTGTAGGTGCTCACCAAGGCTGTGATAATGCAGTGAGCGAAGAGCTAGCCAACAGTTCTTCTACGGATGCCGTGGAAGCAGAATCTGCTAGCATTGTGTGTCATGCTAATGAACAAAGTGTTCATGAAGAGTGTGAAGAATTGTCTGGTAACAAATTTTGTACTGAACCAGTTATAGCTTATACTGATGGACCTTTTCGATTTAAGTGATGAAAATAAGCGCCAGGTAATGTTAGTCATTGTGAAGTTTATCTGTAAATATTCGTGTGAGTGTTCTGATGTAAATAGTTTGATTATTGTTTTGTTTCTGAATGTGTTTTTCACATTTGATTTTGTGATATTGAAGGAATGGTTGTTTTTTCTTATTGAGATTTTGTGCTTGTGCACTGTAATATGTGATATATACATATATATATATATATGTTTTATTTTGAATATTTATAATTTATTGCCCCCTTGATAATTATAATAAAAATACATATTTTTCAAAACTTAAAAATTGATGTCCTTAACTGCTTCTACTTTGTGTTGCTATGGACAAAAATGTTTTTAAGGCGTAAGTGCTTAGCTCACTTGTGTAGGATTAAATGGATTAACAAGCATTTTAGTTTAATACTATATGTTCTTCCTGAACCTATCTGTTCTTTGGATTGGTAATTTTTTTCCAATTTAACAATATCATATTGTTGAACCATATAATATGACACATGACTGTTGCAGTTGTTAGATGTTTTGTCTTTATTTTAATTTTTTGTATAGGAGAGTTATCTGTATTGTTTTACAGTTGAAAGGAACTTTTATCCTAATTATTAAAAAGCAAATATTGACAATGAAGAGTCCAGTTTCAATTACATATTCTAAGAATATTTTGTTTGGAATATATTAGTAGCTTCTGCTACTTAAGAATCTCTGGTTGCTTTGGTGACTAATGTTAAAAATTTGTCTTTAGTTTTTCTATAAATTTATAACATAATTTGCATTACCAAAAACTTTGACTATCATTGTCTATCTTTGAAGCTGAATTTCCTTATCACACACAATACTTGCTTTTGATTGATATTTATGAAGAGGCAAGTCTGGTGATAGCTTTACACTATAATAATACTAAAGAAAAGGAAACAACTTTTTGACAAGGTGTAGATAACGAAGGATAGATAAAATAACCCATCACTCACCAAAGAGAGCCAAAAGCTCACCTGACACAAGCTAGGTTGGTCAGAGTAGAAGCCTGATAAATTAAATATTATTTAGGAGATGTCTCCATTCAAAATTAACACATGTAACACCAGTTGGTTGTAGCAGGCTTTAAGAAACTTTGCCAGGGCAAAACAGCAAACAAAAAGAACAAGTGTTGAAGCTGGCAGATACGGGCAAGAAGAAATCATTTCAAGAGGAGGTGAAGGCCAATTTGCCCAAGCAGAAAAGGCAGAAGAAAAGAATTGTAGAAGAGGAAGGAGAAGGAATCGACTCAGTAGGACGAGTGTGTATTAGAAGCAATAAAACTGAACAGAGCGTGAGGAGAATTATTTCGAGACCAAACAAAAAAGTGCTAAATGGAAATGATTAGCGAATGCCCCAGAAGAAAGTATGAAAGATCATCTTTCTTTTTACAGTAGCAGATGAGATTCTTCTTACTGATCAAAAGGATTCCACAAACTCTCTGGAAAAACATTGCCAATAAACCTTGAAAAGTATATTATACTGCGTCATATTACACCCCTTTTGAATTTGAAATAACACTACTGGGAGAACTACAATTAAGGATGTGTTGAAATTCACTTGACAGAACAAAATTAGAATTGTTTTATCAAAGATCGGTGTTGTGATATGCAGGCGATCCAAATCAGTTTTTGAAAACATCAAAAAATTCTGTCACCAACGTGGAAAATCAGGTGCGACACCTGTATGCGAATTTGAATCTAAGTACCGGGTACCTAATGTTTTTCAGCACACAATGCGTTGTTGATTAGTATAGCTAATGGCTTAGCTTTAAATTTTGATAAAATTAAAAAAAATGCAATTCAGTACATCACACAGATTAACACCAGACATAGACATAAAATTTGGAGGCCAGTCCATTCAAGAGATAGGGTGGGTGAAATTTCTAGGTTTGCATATTGATCATAATTAAAGTTGGAAGGTATATGTGCCTGACTTATTGAAGCGATGGATGAAGTTATATTTGCAATTCGTACAATGTTATATATATATAAATCTCGTGTCACGATGTTTGTCTGGGATGAACTCCGAAACTACTTAACAGATTTTGATGAAATTTGGCTTAATCTGCGTAATTTGCTCCAACTTAAGATATAGGATAGTTTTTATCTCCATTATTGACATCAATATTTATTATTGTGAATTAAACATTTGTCATAGGACAGTGGTTTGTAAATTCCATAAGTTTCTAACAGATGGCAGTGTGTTAATTTATCGTCACAGATTGGGTAACTATCCAGTAGATGGCGTTGTTTTGATTTATTTATGCTACAATCTATTCCAAGCCATCATAAGTTTCTAACAGATGGCGGTGTGTTAATTTATCGAACCATCCAGTAGATTGCGTTGTTTTGATTTTTTTATGCTGCAGTCTGTTCCACACCATATGTGTGTTTCTTGAATTTTAATTGTGTTATAATTATACCATATTATTGTGCATCGTTTGTGAGTTATACGTAACGACAAAGTAAGTACACACATGAATATAACATTGAAGAAAACGTGTAAGTATTTCTTGCTTGCTTCTCATTTTTCTTCTTTTTGTTATGGCCAGCTCTCCAGTACTCCTTTGTTATTGCACTGTGTTTTCTTTTTCTCTCCTCTCTACCTTGGAATCCAGCCATATTCGAAATCTGCTTTCGAAAAAATTTTCTTTCCATACTGTTCACTGATATTATTTCGTACAGCAACACGTGACTGGGAGAGAGTGTTGCTGGGTATATCAAATTATTACTTAGATCGAAATTGGCTCAGTGATTGTGCCATTTTGGCATCAAAAAATGTTGACGTCAATGAAATTAAATCAATAGACACTGTTGTAGATGAAAATGAAGCCGTGAATTTTCCAACTCAGTTTTTAAATTCTTTGAATATAACAGGAATTCCACCATACAATCTTCAGTTAAAGGTTGGTTTACGGATTACTCTTCTTCGTAATTTGAATCTACCTAGATCATGCTACTGTACACGTTTGGTCATCAAAAGGATCACCGGAAATGTTCTTGAAGCAACTATTTTGACTGAAAAGTTTAAAGGAGAAATTGTCCTGTTGCCACGTATTCCAATGATACAGTTAGAATCTCCAATACCATTTAAAAGGCTTCAATTTCAGATTTGTTTGGCTTTCGCTATGACCATAAATAAGTCTCAAGGCCAAACAATGTCCGTTTGCGGCTTGGACTTGGAAAATACGTGTTTCTCCCAGGGGTAACTCTGCCTGCTCATGTGTTGGGAAACAATCAAATCTATTTGTATTAGCAAAAGACTGGCTAACCAAAAATATTGTGCACCAATTAGTTCTTAGATAAATTAAAATTTTAAATTATAATAATTTAAAATTAAAATAATTTTTAAAAATGTTTAAAAATCGACTTCTTCTACCTCATTTATTAAACTGAAATTTCGATATATAAATAAATAATTTATTTTTTATAAATATCAATTTTTTATATATTTTCCATTAAGTAATTTGTAATAAAATGTAAATTAAATTTTTTTATGTTCGTTTGTCCTTAATTTTAATTCCCCGAAACTCTTTACCAATTTCTTTCAAATATTCAAATCGACTAAAATGTTTTTGTCTTTATTAGTGAATATAAATTTGACTACATTATGAAGTTTAGAATAACATTGATCCAACGTGGGTACTATAACTACTGAGTCACAGCAACCCGTGACTGGGTCAGCTAGTTTCAGCTGTAGGTGATCTCTGTGTGAGGAAACTAGTTTATTTTGCTTATTTTCACTCATTAATGCCATATGGAATAATATTATTGGGCAATTCTACTCAAGAATTACTTGTATGTGTGGCATTAGCTGCAGAACTTCCTGTAGAGAGCTGTTCAAGAAGTTAAGGATTTTAACATTGGTGGCTCAGTATATATACACATTAATGTCCTTTGTAATAGCAGATTAGCAGATTATATGATGTTTGAAACAGATTGTAAAATACACAATTATGACACTAGAATTAAAAATGATCTTCACAAGAATACAAGTCATCATCGTTTGTTCAAAAAATGGGTCCGCTACTCAATACTTCAATGAGCTCCCAACACATTTTAAACATCCAGCAAATGATAAGTTTTTTTAAATTGAAAACTACCACTACTCTGTTGAAGGAATACAAAATAAATGTGGTTGATGTAATTATTGTACCATGTATGCTATGACTGTACATGTGGTGTATGTACAGGGTGAGTCAAAAAGGACTTTATAACTTTGTAATGATATAGAAATTTGTTGAGATAACTTACAGAATCGGTAGATGTCATTTTGTAGCAAACAATCTGAAGTTTGATGCACATAGTGCATCAGTACACCATTCTGCCTCCAGGAGCACCAATGTAGTGCACAGTTAAAATGGCTACTTTCACTGGTGTGATGCGTGCTAATTGTGTATTTTGGTTTCATGAAACGAACTCACAGCTGCAGAATATTGGGCAGTGAAAACCTACATGCTACCCTGGAACACGTTCATGACAGCCAGAAGTTAATGATTTTTGTGCCCTTAGCAAATTTAAAGTGTACGGTCCTTTCTTCTTCATGGAGAAAACTCACTGGTATTGAGTATCTGGATGTGCTTGAAAACTTTTTTTAATTCCACATACCGATGAAGACAGAGATGGGACTACCAGCAAGACAGTGCACTACCTCATTTCCTAACGGAATTTTGGGGTTTCCTCTATAATCGCTTCCCAAGTCAGGTGGATTAGCCATGAAGGGTTAATTTCATGGCCACCTCGCTCCTCAGACTTTACAGCGTTGGATTTAATGCTCTAGGGTTTCATTAAAGATTGTGAGTTTGTTCCTCCCCTACCAAACATTTTGGCCAACCTGAAAAATCAAATCTACAAGTTGCGCCCGATTTGCTGCAAAGAGTGTGGGAAGAAATTGATTACTGGTGGGATGTTTGCCGCAAGACAAATGGTAGCTGAATCGAACCAAAATGACACTTTACACTTTTATGTGAAACTTGAGGTGGTTTGCTACAAAATGACACATCTACCGATTCTGTAAGTTATCTCAATAAATTTCTATATCCTAAAGTGCTTTTTGACTCACCCTGTATTATTCTGATATGCAATTGTTTAATTGTAAATCAACAACTTTCCACATCCCACAGAGCCAGTCTATTATATTGGGATCTAGGGAAGATGAATGTGTATTTTATTGTAGTTCAAATGCGTAGGTCGTGGGCAATCCAAACACTGTCACTGCAGTACATGTCAGTATCTAAAATAAGGAGATTAAATGATGGAAATAAATATCCACATATTGTTGTGTATTCTTACCCTATTTCAACCGTGAAATATAAAATGAATGAAAAGCTACGTAGCTTGACTCTGACCCCAACCTCCAACCCCCCCCCCCCCCCCCCCCGCCCCCGCCCGGGGTATAGACTTTTACCCTACCCCTCTCCGCCCCCTTCAACTAGCCACATAGTTTATGGACATTCCTTACTGGATCATAGCCAAACTATCCATATTAATATGTAGAGATGATTATTGTATATTAGTATTATCCTAAGCCACAAAGAAGTACAGAATTAGATCACCAAGCATAAACTTTGGTTAGGATTACAGCTGTGGTCACAACGAAAAATATCAGTTCCATAACATATTTCTATCATATTATTAAAAGTTGATACGGAATAAAACAACAAAATGTTATCAGGTTTTAATATTGATGTTATCTATAAGTTACCGGTACCAGAAATTAAATATCACAATTCCGTTACGCTTATTGAAGTTTGTCTATTACATAGGGGTTCGATTATCGTATTCCGTTGTTTTTAATTTATTTCATTTAAGAAAACCGAAGAAATAAATAACGGAAGTCGAAAAAGTTTTAGAGCCATCTTAATCGATATCCCTTCAGACAAGTTGTTTACAGTAAATACAGTATTGCGTACACTTATTATGTTTGATTCACAAGTTCTGTTTGTTTTAATGTACTGCATTTCAGAAAACTGAAGAAATAATAGAGAATCCAAAGAGCTTTTGTTAGTATTTAATGAGTGTGTGAGAATTGCTCGGGGATAGATAAAAAGTAGTGTAGTATACATTGAGTTGGAGAGGGAGCAAAAAAGGGCTGCTAGATTTGTTTCTGGAAATTACCGCAGAATGCAATCAGTAACAGATGTGATTAAAGAGCTGGAATGGGATTCATTGCAAGATAGGAGGAGGGTGAAGAGGGTCATGGGGATGTACAAGGCGTATACTGGCGATGAGGCATGGAAAGATATTGGTGTAGGTATGAAAAGTAGTGCATGGAAGGAAAAAGATGACCACGACCACAAGCTGGCACTGGATTTCAGGCACAAGGGTGGGAAGATTCTTTTTTTTTTGTGAGGGTGTCAGGGATTGGAATAAGTTACCAAGGGAAATGATGAATAATTTACCAAAAAATTTAAAGAATTCAAAGTTAGAATTTGTATAGGGCAAATATAGGTGGGTGCAGGAAAAGGGGAAGATGGGAGTTTAGGGAAATTGCCAACGGAGCGTTTGCTCCATTGCAATTTAATTAAGTAATGATACACGCTGATTGATTTCACGCGAAAAGGGGAATTAGACAAGGAAGTGTCACAAGATTTGTTTAATGTAAGTTTAGATGAAGTCATTCTAGAAGTTCAAGGGTACAGAAATCCAGCAGAATTAAAGGTGATAGGAAACTGGACAGAACAGAGGACCAGGAAAATAATGGACTGGAATGGAGGAAATAGCCTGGAGATTGGAAAAAACCAAAATAATGATAGCAAGAAACATTGGCCCTTGTTAGTAGATAACAAGAAAATTTAATTGGTAGAGTGTTTTGTTTTTTGTGATGCAAAGTAACTATCATCAGAAAGATGGAGGAAGAAATAGTGTACAGAATAAGGAAGTGTGGACAATTTTATCATTGTATAATCTAGAACGAGAATATAGCGAAAGAGTCTTTATAAAGCTATAAATAGTACACTGACAGCCAATACTGATCTATGGACCAATAGAAATATTAACCGATTACACGTGCCAGAGATAAGATTTCTGAGAGGGATGGAGAACACCACAAGAAAGTATAAAAATGGAAATGAAAACATCAAGGGGAGATTATTTCAAAGAGACGTTAACCAAGAAAATATAGCAGTGGCTTTGACATTTCATCAGAATGGAAGAGGGGAGATTGCCACTCTTCAACAGTGGGAAGGAAAGGAGACCTACGAGTAATTTAGGACCAGGACAAGATGGTTGGACCAGGGTAAGGACGACTCAGAAGTTAACTCCGGACAAGTGGTGGAGGGGGAAAATTTAATTGACTGTCAGACATGGAAGAGGATGTGCCTGACGACGCCCAAAAGTGGATGATGATTATGATGACAACGGCTCACCATAGTTTAACGCTTGACAAATACACTAAACACGAGACGAAACAAATATATCGGTTTAAAACCTTATTCATGCAGAGAGGAGCGAACTATTCGGCAAAAGAGTTGTGCGCACATATATTTCGATGATAATAATTTCATTGCGCTTAAATTTAGCGCCCATGAGGTTGTTCGTATTCATAGTTAATCATTTATTTGTTTCTCATTCCGTTCGTTTTAATTATTTTAATGCATCAATGAAGTGGCGGACGCATGGACATGTCCGCAATTGTTTTTATCGATCATTAGGCATAATTTTTTGCTTATTTTAAAAGTTGTTCTTTACGTTCGGTTTTTAAGATTGTTAATAATATTAAAATTCTAATAAATCAGTGAAAATAATATATTTATTTTATTACATTTACGTCTTCCGCTCTGATCTAGATATTTAGTCTATCAAGCTTAAGATAGCTCACTCATTGTCGTACAAGGATTTAATAAAGAAATTGAACATACAAAATGAACAAAGATTAAGTTTACTAACAAATTACAGCAATCCCTTCAAAAAGTTATGTTCACCCTTTGGCTCACGCTTAAAAATGAAAAATTGAGGACCCATTTTTTTTAATAAAGGTGTAAATTAGGCTATGCTGCATTAATGTAACCAGTACTAACAACTTAACAAAAATTTTTTAATGAAAATAGTAAAAAACAAGTATTGTTACAATAAAGGTTTTTTTTTCTCTATTTCTTTCAACTAACTCAAAAGTTCAGGAATCTCAATTGCCCAATTTGTCCCTCGCATGAACCAAAATGCTAAGTTTTGGTACGAACATTCTATCGTTAGCCGCTTCATACAAAATGTTTTTTAATCAACATTTTATAAATTTGTTTTTAAATTAATATTTAATAAATTTAGTGGCACTGAAAATTTAATGGTAAGAATAGCTTTCCAGGATGATAAACCGAGTATCACATGTTGCGTGTAAAAATAATTGGATCACTGAGTGACGTTTGTTATCAAAATATGATTTACCTTCTTGCGACTGCAATAAAAGTTGGTAGTCCTCTGAAGAAAGCCACAGAATGCCGGCTGAAACGTCAGGTTTCAATAAATTGAAGCGGTTCCACCTTGACAACCAAGATAACAACAAAAACAAAACCAAGTTTTGTTTTTGTATGTTTGCTCACTATAATTCAATTTCATCATTTTTTCCCCTTTTTTCGCAAGAAAAATTCCAGAACTAAAATGAATAAGCACCATGTTACAACCGAGCATGTTAAAATTGGAGTATTACCAATTTGAGATTATGTAAATAAATACTTTGAAATTTCATACATGTTGTTTCTTTATTATATGTTATTGTGGCTGACAAACAGAGATACAAACACCTTTCTTAAAATTGTGAAACGGCCTCTGTGAAGAAACATTGAAAAATCTAAGACTTATGTGCCAAAAGACAGATTCCCCAAGTAGACCGCATAACTCAGGTGGTTTAGAGTTTATTTAGGGCCTGGATGACTGAACGTCCGAAATGATTCTTAAGGCTCAATCATTCTGCTGTTCAATGAGTACCAGAGGTAGGTAAATTCGGATTGGAGCGTGGCACAGATCTTATTCCGGAGATCAATGGAAAATGGATCTATGACTCAATGAATACCTGCGCATGGTCCTTAATTTTTCCTGTTTTCTTTATACTTTTGTGTCTGGAGGCCGTAAATATACATCTGGGGCATTGTATTTGTAAAATCATAATGTTGATAAAATTATTTCGACGAGACGTGACTCGTGCCACCACCTTTCGACTGAATTTGTCCAACACTGCAGACAAAGTGAAGACGCATGTGAACCTTACAAAGAAACTTACTGGTACGTCTTGGGGCGCAAGTGTGTATATCGTTGGCCTGGGATCCCCTGCGGGATAGTGCTGTTGTTCTACTTGGCTTGGTAGTGCTCAACAGGCCCGCCGCTAGCTGTTTGAGCGCCCGCGTGCAATACCGATTATGCCGCCTCCTATCTAACTACAGCCAGTGGTGGATCTAGGAATTTTCCGAACCGGGTCAAAAGAATGTGAAATTGCCGCCCCTTCAAACATTATTTGCCGCCCCCATTGTTGCCACACCGAGTGTTGCCGGCCGCCTGAAGCAGCTGTTGAGCTAAAAAAAAAAAAAAATGGTCGTCCACTCCATAATAGGCGGCGACTGTCGATCACTTCATTTGCCGCCCCCCCTCGACCTGCCGCACGCGTGCGGTGCACGCCTTGCACGCCCGCTTACGGCGGCCCTGGTGCTCATAGTGTCAAAGTTGACACCCAGCTCAACTCCTCTGTGAGAACAGTAAGTGGGTTAATTTAGTCAATCTAAGTATCTTGGCTGCTAGGCTACGATGTGACAGTGGGTTGTAGAAACTAGTTGGAAACCAACAAACAGCTCACACAGTATTGAACTTGTAAAAGACTCTACATGCTGCGTCTCATGGTTCAATGAGCCTAGGTGACGTTGGTCCTAGTTTAATAGGCTTTGCTCAGGACACGGAGTGTCCAATGTTACAGCACAGAAATGGGGCCTCTAGTAAGATGCACTATGTGATTGTCGAAACAGGCGGACTACCAACCACATTGCAATGGACTGCTCGGAGACCAGATCACCCTGCACCAAGCTGGACCGGCCGCTAGAAGATGGCTTGAATCCCCAAATGTTGTTTTATGATTTATAGTGTTGTATTTTCTCTGTGGTTTGTTATCTTGGGTAATCTGACATACAATAATAATATTAAGAGAAAGAAAAGTTCACTGACAATATGTTGACACGAGAACTTACGGCTTTTAGAAAAATCTTTACGTGCGTTTAGAGCACTCCCTTGCTCCAAACATGGGGGAAAGATACATGAGATTGAACAGCCAGTAAGGGTTGTCGAAACGCTGGGTGAACGCATTGCTGGTTGGATTGGCGTTGGAGAACTCAGCGGCGAACTGCGGGGCTACCTTCTCAGACATGAGCACGAAGCCACTGAACAAAGAATAGAAGAGTCCAAGTGGGAGGGCGTCGTCCATTTCCTTCCTAAGCTGCTCTAGAGCAGTGTTCCGCAACCTTTTCCTACTGGCGGCACACCATAAGGTTGTCCATAAATCTCGCGGCACACCGTACCATTCGGGGGCTTGAGCAAAAAAAAAAAAAAAAGTTTGATATTACTATTAAAGTAAATAATTGTACACGTACCTTCAATGCTACACTTGTGCCTGCTTACCTTCATACAGGTGGCTGATCCGTGGAGAAATCGTTGAAAAGCCTTATTTCTTCAACGACGTTATCGAGTCTTTCCCTCTTGGATGTTTTAATCTGAGTCAACTTCGAGAAGTCCAATTCACATAAATATGCAGTTGGAAATGGCAATAACACATTAACTGCCATGTCGGAGATAGTCAGATATTCATTCCTTATTGTTAGCCAAAATGTATCTAAAGGAACTTCGAGAAGTTTTAATTTCAATGTACTGTCAGCTTTTAAATCTGCGAGTTACTCTTGAACATTAATGGGAAGATTTTCCGAATTTGTAACGAATGGATCACCCAGTCGAAATCTTCAACACTTTCTACAAAGTACTTTTTGAATCTCTGCTGCAGGACTTCTAAATGTTCTTTAATTAAGTCCATCACCATTTTATTAGTCATCAAGTGACCGTACAGTCGGGAACATCTCACACGATCCATTTTCAGTCCTCTGTAACCATAAATTCAGCTTATTCTCAAATCCTTTAATCTTATCCATACTAATGAGAATATTTTCGTTCCTACCTTCCATTTTTGATGTTAAGCTCATTCAAGTAGTATACGAAAATATCTGAAAGATGTGCCAACATACATATCCATTCGTCATCTGTGAATAAATCCGCGTACTTAGTCTTTCAACAGTCAAAAGTGACTGGACCTGTTCTCTCAGTTCAAATATTCGCTTTAACGCTTTTCCTCGTGACAGCCAGCATACTACTGTATTTATCAGGCGTGTAGTGTACTGAACCTATTTCAAGACATAAAACGGAAAAAGTCGCTAATTTATGGGCCGCGATTTTATGAAGTTCGCGACTACTTCCTGCAGCACATCTTTCACAGAAGGTGGGAGAGACTTAGCAACAATGGCTTTGCGGTGAATGAGACAATGATTGCATCGTGTTTTGGGATTTACTTCAAGTACTTTAGCTGCAAATCACTGAATGGCCCTGTCATAGCAGCCACTCCGGCTGCACGAACACTAACGCAATCCTTCCATGTTAATTCATTAAGGAGCTAATATTCATCAGTCAAGCGAAATATTTCTTCACCGGTAGTTTGCTCTGGAAGTTCTTTGCAAAAGAAGAAATTACTTACAATTACATCTCCATCGATGTAGCGAATGTAAACCAGAAGTTGTGCGTGGTGGCTAATATTTTTTGGACTCGTCAATCTGAAGTGAGAACTTCTGACTGCTATTGATTTTCTCCTTCATAATGTCTTCAGTATTACGAGACATATCAATAACTCGGCGACTGTGTCAGCAGAAAGATGAATTTTTGAAATTTCACTAGCAGATTCTAAACCCTGAACTATTCTCACCATCTCTTTACAAACAGGGTTTCACCTATTGTGTGTGGTTTCTTGGCCTTTGTTATAAGTTCGGCTACCTAATAACTAGCTTTCTGTACTTTTTCCGAAACACGTACTGTAGTGGTCATAAAAGTTCTTTTTTTTTTTTTTTTCTCTCTTATTTTCCAGCAACCTACGAAAATAATTGACATCTTTGCTTGACAGAGAAGAATGTTCTGTTGACAAGTGTCTTTTCAATTTACTGCGAACCAAAACAGCGTTACTGATTTTTCACAACAAACGATATACTTGGTACTTGGGCACGTTTTTTCACCACACCAAAAACAACCATAGGTGATTATCACTATATTTCCTCTGCATCAAATTTGGTTTCTTCCTTTCTGGCTCAACGCTTTGACCCGTTGCACTCATAGACAGAACACTCCGTTCAAGGAATTTTTCCATCTTGAATAAATAAAATAGTCTGCTAATTGTACGGTAATAGAAAATATCAAGACTAACTACTAACACCTTTTATGGACCACTTGAGAGCGCAGTTACGATGGAACTGAAGTAATTGTAAGAAGCGAGACTTCAAAGAAGTCACATATACGGTGCTGATTTTTTTAAAAGTGGTGTCTAACAATGTGTCGATGCAACGGTACAGGAACAAAGTAGTTTTGTTGAAGCACCGACAGCGAAAATGTAATAAAATAATATAAGGCTTGGAAAATTCTGCTAATCCCAGCAGTTTAGACAGGGGGAAAATCACATACACAGAACATGTAAATATAATAGAACCTCAAAGAGCAGCAGTAGAGGCCAGGAATAAAAATATTTCTTAAATGACTAAACAAAACTAACAGTAGAATGCGACAGTATGTAACGATTTTGGGCACATGAAACTAAAATATAAGTAATAAAAAACTTGACAATTCCTTATAATGGGTATAATTTCGCGGCACACGTTTCACCCTGGTTGCGGACCACTGCTCTAGACTCTAGAGCATAGGTTCCCAACCTTTTTTGACCTAGCACCCCCTTTTTGAAAAAAAATACCGCCCCCCCGTTTGAAAAAAAAAAACAGTACCGTTGTAATCAACGTGGTGTAATCCATAGCGCTTCAATTTAATATGGCTTGTTACCCACCTCTTCAAACAGTGATTTAATGGCACCCCTCTTAGGTGAATTGGGCTATATTAAATATTGAAAAACAAGGACAGATTTTTAAAATTACTTTATTAAAGAATATTAACAATATTGGTGCCTTGTATAAAATTTTATTAAACACATATATTGAAAATTATTGTAAAATTATCAGTGAGAGGTCTGAGCTTGATGTAATGATACTAATTTTTCTACATTTGGTGCTATATTTGTCAGCAGGAGTCTTAAATCGCCACGTTCCAATACTAACAATCTGTTTCTTTTCTTTGTTAGTAAATTGCTTACTACACTAAATTACCTTTCCGCTAAATATGACGATAGGAATGCAACAAAAAAACTTTTATGTTGCAGCCCACAAAACCGAATATAACTCTGGATTTTGCCTCTGTAGCCAAACTTCTTGATATCAATTTTTTTTAATTCCAATTTTAATTCTTCATTTGTTGACAGTTATATCAACTCTTCCTGTAGCGATAAATCTGCTGTTTGTAGATTCGAGAAAGGTTCTAATACCCTATCTGGGATGGTTATGTTAAGAATATCCTGAAATCTATGTTTAAAAGCTTCTTTAAGTGCTTACAAATGTTAACTAAATACTAAAATATCTTCATCATTTGTATCCGCAGAGGAAATATTTGGAAACCCATAGAATAGTCTTCGATCCACATCCTGTTTGTACAAGTCAAGTTTTGACATGAACGCACAAATAACTGACTTTGCTTTGATCAAATTCAAATTATCTCCTCGCAGCTGAAGGTTTGTTTCATTAAATTTATGATATAGATCAGTTAAATGAGCTATATCATTCTTATAGGCCTATTTCAATAAATTTTCTCTTAATGAATCATCCTTGTTTTCAAAAAACGTTATAATGGAGTCAAAAAAGTCATAAAATCTTGTTAGACAGGTACCCTTTGACAGCCAAAGAACTTCTGTGTGCAATAGCAAACGATTGAAATCCTCGTCATTTTCATCACAAAGTTTTCCAAATAATCTACTACTGAGAGCATTGCTTCTGATCTTGTTAACTGCGGTAATTACATACTGTAGTGAGCAGTGCAGGCGATCACTTAGGTTTTTTGCAACCAAATGGTGTCTGTGAATTACACAATGCACGGCGACAACATTTGGTACTGCCTTTTTCAAATATGAAATCAGCCTTCGGTATCGTCCAACCATTGCTGGAGCACCATCAGTAGCAATGGACACGATATTATTCAGAGGTATACTTTTTTCTTCGAGATAATGTTCAAAAACTTGAAATATAGATTTTCCTTTAGTATCAGTTTTTTATTTATTTTGCGAACAGTAATTCATGATAAATTTTTTCGCATTTAATGAAGCAAATGTACGCAAGAAGTAATGAATCATTGTTTGGTAAAGTAGATTCATCAAGCTGTAAAGAAAATTCGGCATTCTTCAAAAAATCAGTTAGAGAACTCTCCACGTCCTCCGACATTTCATCGATTCGTCTCTGTACTGTGTTATTGCTAAGTGGGATTCCTTAATAATATCAGATGCGGGCTTGTGCATTACAGTACGCAGAACCTCACTCACAGATAGCAGTATCTTTTTTTTTTTTTTTAACTGCTTAACGTCTCTTAACAGCGAGGTCTTTAGAGACGGAAAAGGATGGTGAACAAGGAATGGGAAGGAATTCGGCCATGGCCTTTTGAAGGAAGCATCCCGGCATTTGCCTGGAGTGGTTTGGGAAACCATGGAAAACGCAAATCTGGATGCCCGGACGGTAGATGGCAGTATCAATTCTTCCCCAATCGTTTGTGGTTTTCCCGATTTAACAATAAGCAAGGAAATGTAAGAGGCACGCAGGCCATCTGCGACTTGTTTGGTTGACACTGAAAACATACCAGCTAAAGATGGACATCTTGAATATTGTTCTTTGAGCATTTGAAGGTAAGATAAACTTTTATCTTTTCTGTCAGGGTGTATTTTGGTTATATGTTCTAAACGTGAAGGTTTCATAGCTTCATTTGAGAAAACGCACTGGCAAATCAGGCACATTAGTAATGTCTTGTTTGAGGGTGCCTCAATAAAATCAAATTTCAAGTATTCGACATTGTACTGTCTACATGTTTTCTTTGAATGTGACATCTGTCAAAATAAAAATAAAATTTGATATGACCAGCATCACGTTATTCAATTAAATAGATTTACTATTACAATTTAATTAAATAAATTGAAATTTTTGTTCATTATTTCATGAATATTTTGCCACGAACAAATAAAATGTAAAAAAAAATATATTATTTATTTAAAATGTTTAAATAAAAATTTAGAAGTATTTTTAAATTACGTTACCACCGAGCCACTGAAACGATATACAAAATAGTAGTAATGAAATAAGAATAATAAAAATTATTAAGCCTTATCGAAAAAAAATTAGAAATAAAAGTTGTTAATTATAACTCGTTTATTTAACTTTTGTAAATAACTTTTTATTTAAATTTCTCATTTGAAAAATCTTCTTAAAATTACTTAGATAAAAGTGACATGATTAATCTGCCACTTCCGGTTGGCAGATCACTATCAAGAGTGGATAGAATTGAGATATTCAGGTCCGAAACTTGAATATGTAATTTCATAACAAGGATAACTGACTGTCTTCAGAGGACGTCTATGTGTGAGTCAGCATTAGACATGAGTCCCTCGCTCCCCACTAACACACAGTACTACAGACCGTCTTCGATTCACGCATTTTCAGCTAAAATGGTAAAGATGTTCTAAGTTATTTTATGAAAATATATCACCGATTTTCATCTCTATTAAAGTTAAAAGGCGCAGTATAATTAATAAAAATTTAGAGAATGAGGCGTATCATATATTTCATAAGCCATATATCCCGAATGCAGGCTTGGGATTTTTCAAAACAATAATTCAGATTTTGCGTAGTAAGTGGAAATGATCAAAAGAAACGGAATAAAATCGGTAGATTCATGTGACCCAACTTGATGGTACTTTTGGATTCGGTTGTTTATAAGAGTATGAAGAGAGAACAGAAAACAAAAATTAAAATATTGAAGAAAAAGAATAATATAAATTAAATAATATAATATTACTATATAAATGCTATTGACATAAATAAATTGTTATACCCATAAATTTTAAGGTATCATTATCATTAGTGTTTCAAGATACAAGAATATATTGTTCTATGCTTTGAGAATCGAAGTTTAAATGAATTTTGTAATGTGGTAAAAAAAAGTCTCATCCAATTTTAGAACCATCTGTTTGATGCGCCTTAAATCTAGCGTAAGAGGCCTGTGACTGAAATCTTCAATTTTTCACGAAAAAGTTTAACTATCTGCACACAGAGCTCATAACTGACCGATGCCCTTCGAACCACCATCAGGACTTTCGACTTGTTGAAATCCTAAGGAAGTTTGCCAACGTACTGTGAAGTGTTCTCTGCAGCACGCTTACGCGAGACGGAGGCCTCTTGCTCGTGTTCCATCACTGTGTAATCCACTACACATTCCGTAGTAGGCGTTGAGTCCAGGTCTGCAATCTCCACCAAGTCCATAGCGTCGGTATAGGCGCCGCTGATGATGACATGGGCGCATTGTTGTCACAGGAAGTTGATTTGGCTGATCCTCTGGTGGGGCGTGAGTTGCTTCTATTTTCACGTTGTAACTGTCACCACCCACTCGAGTAACAGTAACAACCGCAGCAGGCTTAGACGTCATTTTCGTTACCGATGTAGCGGACGCGAACGGCACGGAACAGCGCGGCGCGGAAGCCGACGATCGCGAACGCGATGGCGGACGCGGCCCGGCGGTGCTGCCCGTGCAGCTAGACGCGTTTATCGGCTTCGTCGTAAAAACACGATAGAAAGCACTCGACTGCAATCTACGAAATGAATGACCGATACGCGGAATTCGAAATCACGCACTCGTAAATAGTCAATCACTACAATTGATTTCACACAATTAACAATTCGAACATACATACATCAAAATTCCACGTCACACTGCAAATCATACGATACACCAGACGATAATACCAGACGGCCACAAGCCACTCATGCAGAAATAGCGGAAGTAGGAAACATCGACGAGGAAATGCTTCCCAGAAGGCATCCCAAAAGGATGCTAACTAGGACATTCTCCTTCTAAATTCCCTCCACCTACCCTCCAACCCCCCAGTAGTTATAAGTAGAAGTAGGCCCAAATCTTCATAAGTTAAGGTCCCCTTGTAAACAATAGAAAATAAATTAAATTACCCACCTTTAGTATAAGTAGGATTCCCACTTAGTTAGGTCCCTTGTATGTATATAAAACTAACCTCCATTAGCATAAGAATGTAGGATAGGTCCCTTTATATTTAAAAAAAAAAAAACCTCCCTTAGCTTTTAACTAGATCAAATAAAACATGATAAAGATAGAATAGCAACTTAAGACAAAGACAGAAAGTCAGCCCCAAAATGCAATTCAGACATTAGTCATAGGATATATTCTCCTGGCACTAAGGATGACAATGCAGCTCTACAGACTGCAACATGATATGCCCTTGCCTTTTGCCACTATTATTCAGGAGCTGTATTGTGATTGTGATGTTCCTTAGAACTGAGTCGTAGAAATCTTCTATATGTAGTTAGCTGCAGAAACTTTGACTGCGAGAAGTAAATTCTGTTTCGCTGAGTTTGATTCTCTCCAAACAGCCTACACAGATTTTCAAAGTGTTGAGAACATTATGCAGCTTTAAAGCTGGTCGTTTTGGGAGGTGATGTTCTAAAACATTACCTCCGTGAGTCTTCTCTTGATTTGAATTCACTTAGCTAATTTTTTTTTTTTACTTATGGCTTTACGCCTCGTCGACGTCGAGGTCATTAGAGGCGGGATGGGACTAGGAACAAGTAAGGGAAGGAATTCGGCCATGGCATTTTGAAGGAAGCATCCTGGCATTCGCCTGGAGTGATTTGGGGACATCATGGAAACCCCAAATCTAGATGCCCGGACGGTGGTTCGAACCTGCGTCCTCCCGAATGAGAGGCCAGAGCGTTAACCGCCCACCTACCACTCTCGGTAACTTTCGGATTGTCGTCTTGTTATTCTTATCGTTTCGTCAGCAGCAACGGCCAGTTGTGCTCGTCAGCGGCATTTTCATAATCTCCGAGACAGCTGGCCAGAGCATCGCCAGAGACATGTGCCACGTTGTAGAGTTTATAGAGATGCTTCCGGGATCTTTCGAAGACCACCGCTGTTGCCGATACCTCGCGGTCTACGTCAGTGGGGGAACGGTTGGGCAGAAGTAGTGCCCGCTTCAGTGCTATGTTTTGTCGAACTTGTAGCTTTCCCAGGTGGCAATTAACAGTGTACCCCCAGACGTGGCAAGCATACTCAATTACCGGCCTAATCAAGGGGCAGTAAATGGCAACTCTTAGATGTGATGCCAATGAGCCTTCCAGTTTAAGTATCCGGTAAATAGTATAGAGCCGAGCACTTACCCATTGCCTGATTTCCTCAATGCTAGCTCACCAGACCAGGTTGCAGTTAAGTATCACAACGAGGTAGTTGGTTCCCAGGCAATGGTTTCACCTCCGAGCGGGTGTAGTAGTTGCTGTCAGCGTAATCGCTTGCGTTTTGACAGGATTCATATTTACCAACCACCTCCTGGCTCAGGGTTCCGTCTACTGGAGAGCTTCCTGCAATCGTATCGTGGCGAATGCTCTACTGCGGCTGGATGTATGCCGTATCGTCGGCGTACAGGGCCGTCTTCACATTCGCAGGTGCTGTGATGTCGGCTGTGTAGGGATATATATACTGAAGAGGCAAAGAAACTGGTATAGGCATATGTATACAAACACAGAGATATGTAAAGACTCAGAGTAAGGCGCAGCGGTCGGCAATGCCTATATGAGACAACAGGTGTCTGGCGCAGGCGTTAGATCGGTTACTGCTACCACGATGGCAGGTTATCACGATTTAAGTGAGTTTGAACGTGGTGTTATAGTCAGCGCACGAGAGCGATGAGGTGGGGATTTTCCCAAACGACCATTTAACGAGTGCATCGTGAATATAGGGAATCCGGTAAAACATCAAATCTCCGACATCGCTGCGGCTGGAAAAAGATCCTGCAAGAACGGGACCAACGACGACTGAAGAGAATCGTTCAACATGCCAGAAGTGCAACCCTTCTGCAAATTTCAATGCTGGGCCATCAACAAGTGTTAGCGTACGAACCATTCAACGAAACATCATCGATATGGGCTTTCGGAACCGAAGGCCCACTCGTGTACCATTGCTGAGTGCACGACACAAAGTTTTATGCCTCGCCTGCGGCCGTCAACACCGACTGTTGATGAATCGAAACATATTG
This sequence comes from Vandiemenella viatica, assembly GCA_031002005.1. Lineage (NCBI taxonomy): Eukaryota > Metazoa > Arthropoda > Insecta > Orthoptera > Morabidae > Vandiemenella > Vandiemenella viatica. The sequence goes on from JARYHS010008074.1 coordinate 52,201,379, forward strand.
CCTTGTCTGACGAGTCTCGTTTCCAATTGTATCATGCGGATGGACGTGTACGAGTATGGAGACCACCTCATGAATTTACGGACCCTGCATGTCAGCAGGGGACTGTTCAAGCTGGTGGAAGCTCTGCAATGGAGTGACATGGGTCCCCTGATACGTCTAGATACAACTCTGACAGGTGACACATACGTACGCATCCTGGCTGATCACCTGCATCCATTCATGTCCATTGTGCATTCCGACGGACTTGGACAATTCCAGCAGGACAATGCGACACCCCACAAGTCCAGAATTGCTCCAGGAACACTCTTCTGAGTTTAAACACCTCCGAAATCCCGAGACATGAACATTATTGAGCATATCTGGGACGCCTTGTAACATGCCGTTCAGAAGAGATCTCCACTCCTTCGTACTCTTAGGGATTTATGGACAGTCCTGCAGGATGCATGGTGTCAGTTGCATCGAGCACTACTTCAGACATTAGTCGAGTCCATGCCACGTCGTGTTGTGACACTTCTGCGTGCTTGCAGGGGCCCTATACGATATTAGGCTGGTGTACCAGTTTCTTTGGCTCTTCAGTGTAGAGTAGGACGCAGTACAGAGACATGTGGTACACCTGTACGTTTGCGTCGTGGTGTTGGCAAGGCCTCACTGACCTTGATGTAAAAGGGGTGCCTCGACTTGTAACTGTGGATCAGTTTCATGTAGGATCCATAAAAAATCCATTCGTACATCTTGCAAAGTCCATGTGCGACATTGCGTCGAATGCGCTGGTAACGTCAAGCCACTCCAGACCACCGTAGCTTCTCTCGCTGAAGGGCCTCATTGCCTTCTTCATAAACGCATCTGCTGCTCCGTCATGAAATGTGTTTGACGGAACCCCAGTTGGTGATCGCAGATGGCGCCTGCAACCTGGAAATGGGAGTAAACACGCTTCAGTAGAATTCACTCGAACACTTTTCCGAGCTCTGGAAGCAGGATGATGGATCGGTAATACTGGGGAAAGATTGGATCTTTCCCAGCCTTATGGATCTCGACCATAAAGGGAGAGTCTGGTTTAATAGGATGGCATTGAAGAGTCGTGCCAAGTAGTTGATGTTATCTGGTGGTAGATTTCTGAGTGCTTGATTGTCCGCTTGCTGGTGCCCTGGTGCTTTTTGCGAATACAGCTCGGCAATGCAGCTATCTATCTGCTGCGGTTAAATCTATGTCATGTCATGGTAGTCGTCTGCTGACAGGTACAGCGGTAATCGGCGATGTACTATGGCGGTCGTCAACGTCGTTATTGACAGGCTGGAAACCTTTCTCAAAGCTGTCGGCGACTGCGTTAGCCTTGTCTTCCGGTAGAAATACAAGACCACGTTCGCCGTGGAGTGGTGGTATAAGCTTCCTCCAGCGGGTGAGCCGCCTATTTTCGTTCATGTGCTTACATCGTCTGGTCGCAGCTTTGAAATACATGAGGACCATTCACGGGTTTGGTGTTCTACGAATGCTGCTTGACTGAGGAGGCGGTGATCATTGTGCATCCCAATGTGGCAAGAACTGAAATGAATTATATTTTGCTTGCTGTGACATAAGGAATCTGAAAAATATATTAAAACGTGTATATTTTTCTGCCTTTTCGTTTGGTTTAAATTCACGTTAAAACTGCTGGTCAGATTTTGATGGACCCTGAAATAAAACAGACTAAGTTTCATTTTGATGTGACGTAGAAAAGCTGCGGAATGAAGAAGAAAGTGTCTGGAAATTAGTGTCCTTTTGAAGGTAAGGTAATTCTTGCAGTCTAAATTTTCATCGTGATTTCAGCGTACGAACTGCATCATAATAATCGCAATTGAAACTTATCATCACCAGTCGTTGCCACATTGGATTTCTTACCACATTTGTAACAGTATTGATTATGCGTTGAATTGAAACTAGAAGGTCATATCGTGCGCGCGAATAACGTCAGTAGAAGTTCCGACTTGTGTCACAATCCTTCGTAGAATAATAATAAGAATAACTATAGTAATAATAATAATAATAATGATAATAATAATAAAACAACTAGAAGTCATTGGGGACTGCCGACAGAAGTGAGAACATAAAATCATTAATATCAGAAGCGCAACACGTCATACTTTTAGCTACAGATATACTAAATAATAATAATTCCGTGTGGTCGAAATGAATTGGTGACTTGGCCGTGCATGCCGCCCCTGTCTTAGCCACCTTAACCTAACCCGTTAGGGATACCACGTACGGGGGACCTATAGTTTAACGAGGACTCTGAACCACGGAAGCGTTCTCGCGTAGTTCACATTACACAGCAAGCTGTGATAGATGTGAAGGTTGTAGCGAATCGAGTGGCAAATCCGCTACATACAGTGGGTCCTATCAACGAAACTGCTGCCGGTTCGGTTTCAACCAACATTTGCATCATTATGTTGGTAGACAACTAGCGGTTTAATTTACTTCTACAGTTAGCTAGACTGATCGAAGCAGGCAATGCACCTGTTACTCGCTGCTTGAGACAAGAAACAAGGTTACAGCTAAGCAACTGTCCGTTCGCTAGTGCGGCTCAACTAGACAAGTTACTTACAGGAGGAAACGACTCACTACTGAATGCTAATACTTTAATTCTTAACTAATGACAAGGTATTCTTGAAGGAAAACACACCTACCCAGTAAACCCTATATTTTATTCTATCACTTGATGAAAACATACGACATTACATAGATCACGCAATAAGACTGAAATCATGATGGCACAAACATTTACGTAAACTCCTCCGTTCTAGGCACATATAACCTTTTACGATGATCTAACTGTTACACAAGACCTATCCTTTGAAATGAGTGACTTGAATGACTGACTATAAATCTTTAAGGAACAAGCGTAGGAATATCAGATGCTTCGGTGTTACCTTAATTCTTGTATATGTTTCTTGAGTCGAAGGTGGTGGTAGACTCTCCGTTCAACTAGCTACGAAGCGTCGTCTGCTAGCATTAGCGGTGGAGGGGGCATCTCGCCCTATAATTGGCTAGACCATTCACGTGGTTACTCTTAAGGTTCATAAGTGGCTTCCAGCGGTTCAACACATACCACAGGGTGGGGACGGTAAATCTCACACACTCAGTGCTTACGAAAGGGAAACTTGCCACCCACGCAGTTCCCAGGCTATGCAAGTGAACTTTCAGCTCTCAACCTTGAAGCTCGTGTGCTGTTACAACTTGACTCTGACAACAAAGCTCGCTTCCTGTCCGGCCGACTGGGAACCTGGCTCGCTCGCCGAGGCCCACAGCTCAATAAAGATAAATGAAATCTAATAAATATTCCTTTCCTCTCTGATTGATAATCCAAAATTAGCGCCATCGCTATAAGGTCAGGTTAAGGGTCTATGAAAACCCCCGCCGAGACGGAGATTCGAAGCAGGGACCTTTCGTTCGCTAGTGAGACACCTTAACCACTTGATCTCTACAGGTCGGTAACGCGAACTCACAAGATTTCACCCATCCAAATATTGCCCAATGCGCCTAAAGAAGCTTTCACTTCAAAAACCAAAGCGAATGATGTTACGCGCAACAGCTTGTACTCCATCTATGTCTAAGGCTACTCTGGTCACTGTGTCCGTAATGCTGACGTCATGCGCCGGGCTTTCGTTATCGGGATGAATGTGGTCAGAGATGTTATTGCAAAATTAACTTTATGGCCGTTATTTAGTAATTAAACAGTTTGGTTAAGCAACCGAGAAGAAATGAATTGTCAGAACACTGAAAGAAAAATATGTGTTGAGTTTAAATTAATATATTTATTATTAGATACACTCTGTCCAGAGATGTTGCTGTTACAGTAATTAATAATTAATTATTTAATAACAGTTGCATTCAGTTAAACAATTGCGAGCAACTAAACTGCCTGAACACTGCGTTTAAGCAGATTTTTGACCGTTTTAGTAGTTATTTATATTTGACGTTACCGTTTTCGTTATATTCTGTCAAAGATGTAGTAAGCTCGATAAAATGAACTGCTACGACTCTGTTCTATGCGCCATTTTTAACGCAGTCGCTGGCTGCTCTATTGGCAGTTGGTTAAGACACCGTAATACTGCTTCGAGTCCTGGAAGAGCAAGAAATTTTCATCATTAGGATTTGCTCGGTAGGATAGAATAGGAAAGGTAGTGGTTCTCAACTCCTCGTTACTAATTTATGCACCAAAGGTCTTGGGTTACGTCCCAAACCCTTTCATCGTGCGTATGGAGTGAGGGCATACGACATTATATATAGTTATTAGTTCACTGACTGGGGACGTTTAGACTGGCGGCCCTCGAGGTGTCTTTCAGAAGAGCAGGTCTGGAAGGGCCGGCACTGGGTTTCATCCTCTCTCTTCTTTCATTCTTTCGCAAGGCAAACAACACACTAAACTCAACATACGCCTACATCAGAGTTACCCACAAAAAACAGTAACACGTAGTGACGTTGGAGCAGTGTGCATAAATTGTGGGACTGCTGGAACGCCAAGTTTATATATATACCAAGCCGCCATTTAGATGGCTCTGACGATAGTTTGGGTGGCCGTGATGGTATAAGTCGCAATACATATAGTGGCGTGTCTCGAAGAATGAAGGTTCGACTTCTAGGTAGAACTCGAGTGGTTCAATTGTTCGTTCCAGTGTACTTAACGGCTGTCAGTGAGCAGCGGACACATTGAATTGTATCTGGTGCGGGAGCCATAACAGAATTTTGTGGAAACGTTTGGTGACAGAGAAAGTGTTACGTGGACGATACAGGACAGTTTGTGCCAAAAGAAATGTCATGCTGTTGAACCTCATTGTGATGTGTTTACTAGTTTTTATATTGTTCCTCATGTTTTTCTTCTTACTAATTCTGCATTAAAGTTTTGTTTTTTTATGGCTTTACGCCTCGTCGACATCTAGGTCATTAGGGGCGGAATGGGACTGGGGAAAAGGAAAGGGAAGGAATTCAGCCATGGCCTTTTGAAGGAAGCATCCCGGCATTCGTTTGGATTTATCTGGCGAAACCATGGAAAACCCAAATCTGTATTCCCACCGCTCAGCCACCACGATCGGTGCGCAATTTAAGGAAAGGAATTTCGATATGCGTGGTTGGTTTCTCCGGGTGAAAATAAATCTTGTAAAAACTCTGAATCTTGACTGCGAAATATAAATGCTGGTTTTGTCCCTGATCATTATTCCTCAAATCCTTTCCCCTCTCCAACACGAGACATCCACCTTGCGGACGTGACATACGGGAAGAAGTATCTTTCGCAGGCAGTCACCATTTACGAGCTGCTACAGGCGTGTATTCTTGAGGTCGACCACGTTCACTCCTTTTTACACATGTAGGCCATCAGCTCGGAATTTGCAGTAATTTTATACTATGTAAATAAAATTAACGGTCTGCTGGATATAATGTTGCTTTTATTTTTAACACCACTTTTACTTTTACATACAAGCTGCTTCGGCTTGTGCACAGTGAGACTGCCTGCCCTGGCAGCTCACAGCCTCTGCTCTCGACGCCACACACAGACACTCTGTCTGACCCAACCCCTGCGCCTTTATAAAAAAACAGCAGACCAAATTAACAACTGTTGTCTAACAGAGGGCTCGTCAGGGTCACGGATTTATACTAATATAAAAACACTAAGCTACCCAAGATTTCTACACAAACTACTGTAGCGGATAGGTTGGTTGGGCAGATTAATTGCTCACCTTGCATGATTTATAATCGCCACCTTCCACTACCTTATGCAAAACACATATATTAATTTCAGGAAACAGAGGTGAAACCATTACTTCTGTTATTAATATTTGAAAAGATCCTAACATGTTGGTTTATTTGGTACTCATTACTGCTTACAGACAGACATATATTTACCATTAATCTTAAACATCTGTCTATGCAAAATAAAGTTCAACGCATTACCTTGTCTTACAGGTACAACATAGCAAACAAACAATTATCATTTATTGAAGCTAAGAAATTGCAATACATGTACATTACAAAGAGTTACAAATTCCATATGCAACTGAAGCAAAAACTCTCTTATACATAACGAGAGCGATTCTTGTTTGACAATGATAACAAGAAAACATCAGATTGAACTGGATTACATAGGGCGCCAGGGAGTTAATTTGTTCCCACAAATAATAGTCATTGAAAGATTCCAAACATGGAAATCAGTCTTTCAATTCAAACTGGATAAAAACAAAAAATCACTCGGCTTTTAGATACAACTAGCTCAGGAATTAATGTCCGGCGGCATAAGAACTCACACTCATCAGGCCGTTAAAGGGCTATCTCAAGGATTCGTCTGAGTACACACTGTTTCCGGAGGTATAATTACCGTGACTGTCTGTCTGGCTGCACGCAGTGTCGTAACAAGAGCGCTGTCGTCTATCAACGGCGCACCATCCAGGTAATGCTAGGCACTTGTCATGTCAACCAACACAAGTGACAACATCGATCGGACTAGGCGCTCAGTCATCGAAGCCTCCAGAACGAAATCATGCGCAGTACTCTGGGAGGCAGTTGCCAGCGTGATCGTTCTGGACGGAATGACCTCTTCTCGCCCCTCAGAGCTCGTCTCTCCTTCTCCTCGGCAAGTATCATGAAAAAACACAAAATTTGTAATATTTCCAACCACGTGAGGAAATAAAAACATTGGATTGGCTTCGCAAAAGTCTTCCCTCTATGCTGGCTAATACATTGCCTCTTATTTGCTAAGAGTCTTCGGGTTTTGTCGGGATTGTTCGGGAGGATATGTAGAAATAATTTTTCTCACGACACCGAGCAATCGGCGCATCTACGGATCCCTTCCGCAAAATTCCCCAGAGTCCAGCCTTTCTCACCGATACCAGCGTCGGAGATAATCCTCTCATTGTCTCGACCTCCCGGACACTTCCGGCTAAGTCAGAGTGTCGCTCACGCTAACACAACCCTTAGCTAGACGCGGATTTCTGTCTCCAACTCAAGAAAAGAATATCTATTTATTTCTTATGTTTTTATATCAAACAATAATTAATTTACATTGTACGAGATGACCCATCTAGTCATTTTGCTACGCTACAAACTGTGGAAACCCTACATTAAATATAACTTAAGTAACTAACTTTAATACAGAACTTAATTCTAATAACACACCCATAAAAATATTCATAAAAATAATAATATAATGACTGGGCGAATTAAAGATAATGTCACACATTCCTGGATCACCGCGTATTGCAGATGATTATCACAGTGTTGTTATAGTTTTACATTACTCAAGCTAAAATGTGAATGTTTTTTATTATACAGAAAATAAATATTATGTCGTAACTATGTGATATATTTATAGTACATTTTTTCGATATGTCTGGGATGACCGCTCGATTTGTATTTTTCAAATGTTATTTGCATTTTTCGTATCATTCATTATCTGGTGATAAAAAGGTAGTTGAGCTCTTTTAGCAATTATGGCGATAACAGGCTAGCAAAGAATGCGATCAGCAAGTGAGGTCGTGGCACTGTCCTGAGGTGTCAGGAGGCTTAAGATACTGCAAAAGTTCTAGCGGTATGATGTATTGTTACAAAGAGGAAAGAACTTGACAAGGAGTCAGTATAAAGCTGTTAATTCACAGCTGACTGAAAGCATACTAGTCTCGTTTTCTCGGCTCCTGCCAGCACCTCGGTGAGACGCTAAGTTAGTACGACATCTTCCTGACTGTGAGGCTCTCGCACCGATTTTTGTCCAAAGACTGAGTGAGATTTATGTGAAAATTAATTAATTAATATGGGAATTGTTTCTTATTCATTACATTATGCCACTGTTAGAATTTATATGTGAAGTACAGTAATTAGTTTTACCGTTGCAAAAAAATATTGATTTTTTTTTTTATTTAACGGCTGACCTTACAAATGTGTAATTTTTAACATAAAAACAGGAGTGAAGAACCTTTTGTATAATAATTAACTTGGCTAAAGAAACCATTTTTTTTCTAGTCGTATTATGATTTTCTGTTAGTAAAAATGAATTTTTCGCAAAAGCGCAATTTCGAAAAGAAATCTTTTTGTTTTAAACATTGAACTGGGACTGAGAAAGAAGCTTCTAAAGCTATATCTATGGATCCCAGCAGATTCAAGAATACAAGAAAAGAGAAAATTAAAGCATATGAAATGTTTTCATAGAACGATGTTGAAAATTAACTACAGACAAACTGTAAATGATGGATGAACAAAGAAGTTACTAGAAGAGTCATAGATAAGGAAGAGACAGGGTGGGTCACAAGACAAGTGGGACTGCGAGGGAAGAAATTGCAGGAGAAATAGGAGATTGGAATATATGAAGTAGATAGTTGAGAATTTAGGTTGTAAGGGGCATATTGAGATGAAAAGATTAGCCCATAAGAGGAAGAGATGGAAGATTATACCAAAACAGTCTAGAGAGTAATAGCGAAAATACGCCAAATTGCAAAGATAGCGTAACACACATACTTAACACTATCGCACATACATTTCTTACTCAGAAACTGATTTCTCCTAAATAATTTGAGGTCTTGTAGCATCTTTTGTTGAATTCCCTTATGCGCAATGTAATCATATTTAATACTTGATCACAATAAAATTAAAATTAATTATACAGTTTTCACTATTTGGGAAATGATGAATGGCGGTTTGGACTCCCAAGTAGTAGATTGGTAGAGTTTTCACTCAACTCATCGCTTTCGTGATCTGCTTTTCATTTAATCCAAAAAGCCTGCCGTGTGGAAGGGATCACTGTTTTACATAGAACCCGAACAAAGGAGCTGAGAGTTTTTAGGTATAGTATTACTTTTGTGAAATGTTTTAGAAGAGTTTAGTTAGGGATATTTATGAATTATGTGATACACTATTTTTCTGTATCGAATATCACAAGGAAGATAAAGGTGCAACATATGAATCTCATCTCAGCATATTAAGTTTACTTCATAAAAGTTGCTTATTAGCATTACACACAGCCGTTTTCACACTTTGCTGGCTTTCAAAATAGAGTTGATTAGTGTTGGAAGTTTTAGTGAGTTATTACCAGTGAGATCGATGATAAAGACTGTACGACACAGCTGTTGTAACATGTGGTTAGCCTATTTGTGAGCCGAAAAATACTTTTTTGGCAGATTCGGGATTTGAATGACGGTGTTCACGATGTACTAGGTATAACATCTCCGATCCACCTGGTTCAATATAGAATTTACAGATGTGTTCATCATCTGTCTTGTCAAGGGAGATGACGGTTTGTGAGGAATTCATGGATAGTTCGGAGTTAGATCGTCTTTCATGAGTAATACTGCATTTTTCCCCTGTGTGTTCTTGATCCTGGTGGTGTGTTATGTTTCCTGGGTTGCCTAAACACAGGCGATCACCATTCCCTCACTCTAGTTCGTGAAGTGACACAAATATTTGTATTTAGTGAAATCTGTATACCTTTAAATTTTTATTTTACTAATGCGAAATTAAAACTGTTAATCTTAAGGTTTTAGATTTTTTGTTTGATATGTTCGCAAAGAAAAAAATAAAAATAAAAGAAATATATCCATTTCAAAGAAACTTTAAAAGCAACGTACAGAGCCTAGTAATTAAAAGACACGAACGATAGATTTTGCCCGGGGACATTTTTCACCTGTCCATTTGGATTCACAATCAGTTAAAACTAAGGGGACATTCATGGTAGCATTAGTCTACGCCGGAACAATCCAGTCCGCGCCTACACCTTTCGCTATCGTGTTTATAGGTACGAAAAGATTTAAGGAAATCAGCACATCGATTAAAACAAATTTTTCCTACTTGATTTTATTTTACAGAGAGAAAAAAAAACTAAATGCCTGGTACGTGAATTCTTAAAACCTATTATCTTAGATAGTGAAAATTATAAGAACATAGAAAATACTAAATACCGGGCTATTCAGAAACATACCGAACCTTGCTTTCCCAAGTACTGGAAGTTTGTGTAGGTGTTACTGTTTCGCGTGGAGTACTGAGATGTGTGTATGTTCTTTGTAGTGTATTGTTTATGTTAATGAATGAGAGATAAAGGAAGAGGTGAAATCAATTGCACATTAATTCAGGCTACCAAGCTTAACATTTCCATCCCAAGCCGTATCACTATTGACAACATACGAGGAGGTCCCAGAAACTAATGCACCACATTTTTTTTCTTCAACAATTATTTATTGAACACAATGAAGCTTATACACGAGAAAGAATGATGTTTGTTCTAAACTCCATATTTATACACGTAATCTCCTTCCCGTTCTATGGCCTTCCTCGAGCGAGACACAAGAGCGTGTGTGCCCTGGCAGTACCACTCCTTGTTCTGTTCACGAAGCCATTTCTTCACTGTGCGAATCACCTCTTCGTCATCCTCAAAATGTCTCCCACGAATGGCATTCTTCAATGGCCCAAACAAGTGAAAGTCTGAGGGAGCTAGGTTGGGGCTACAGGGTGGACGGGGTAACACTGTCCAACCCTGTTTGGTGATGTGTTCCAACGTCCTCAAACTTGTGTGAGGGAGTGCGTTATCATGTTGAAGCAAACAATCACCTGAGTTTTTATGGCATGCAAGTAGCTGGAAGCGCTTCTTGAGTTTGGTTAATGTGTTCTCATATGTCTCAGAAGTAATGGTGGTGCCTCTCGGCATCACATCAATGAGTATGACACCATCACAGTCCCAAAAACACAGTGATCATGACCTTACCAGCGGAAGCAGTTTGTTAGGGTTCTTCGGTGGTTTAATTACTGATTAATTAATTAAAAAATCCACCAAACAGGTTATGTTTGAAGATGTCTGTTTTATTGTGATCCAAACAAGTCAGCGATATTCACAAGTACAGTTACAATACAGAGACGCACAGTCGCAAAGAAACTCTCTGTGAACTCAACTGAATGATTGAAACTCTCTGTAACACTGAATACTGTCAACTAAAATGACTTACTAACTGAATTCAAACTAAAACTTCCTTGTCCAGGCGATCTGTTTATATAGTCTTTATCGAAATTACGAGAATTCTTCAAAGGCATCCGCCCGATATTTCTCGATCATTAACAATCACTCAAACAATCTAACATATTAAAAACAATCGGAATTAATACAAAATTAATTAACAACATTACAAAATGATCAGAAATGGTAATTATAGATACTTAAATACAAAATTATTTACAGAAATCCTTTCAAACGGTAGAAAATTGTCCTGTAGACACCGTAACTTACATTAATACATATAATTACAAACATTTAAGAAATTCTCTTGCATCATTCGGTTCTTAAACATATTAAATGGACTTTAAATAATTTTCTTACCTAAAACAAAGTCTATATACACTGATTTACAAGAAATTACAAAACAAACATACCAAATCACTTTCAACCAAACATTAGCTCACTACAAATACTTCATACAGTACAATGCTATTCAAAATTCAGGTATTAGGGCTGTTACAAGTTGCTTTGAATTTTTTCTTCTGTGGAGAGTCAGGATGGCGCTATTCCATCGATTGCCGTTTTGTTTCCGGCTCAAAATAGTGAACCCAGGTTTCATCACCTGTCACAATCCGGGACAAGAAGGCTTCCACCTCAGCTTCAAAACGTTGCAGTAACTCAGAAGAAACGTTTTTTCTGAGAGTTTTGTGTCCTTCCGTAAGACGGCGCGGAACCCATCGTGAACGCTTTTTTTTCGTAATCAAGAGCACTGACGATTACACCCACACTTCTTTTGCTGATTGACAGCGCCGAGTCCTTATGCGTCTGTCCTCGCGAATGAGCACATCAGCACGCTGCATCTTGTCAGGTGTTACAGCCGTTGGTGGCCTTCCCGACCGCTGCAAATCTTGGAGCTCTGTAGAACCGCTTTCACATGGCCTCACCCTCTGTGCCCAGCGAGTAACCATACTTCTATCGACTGATGATGTTCCATTAACTGCACATACACGTTGTGGTTGTTTCCAACCGTTTTTTGCATTTCAGTGAGAAATTCAATGACGACACGCTGCTTATAACGTACATCACTCACAGACCACTGCTGCAAGTACTCTGTCTGTCGGAAGAAACGGAAACTTTGCTCGCGCACTCTGAAATCTTCAAAGAATTTATATCTATAGTTTCGAATTCTTACCAATTTTGGGGGCTGAGAAAAAAATGTGGTGCATTAGTTTCTGGGCCACCCTCGCAGTATGCTCTCACTCCATACGTTCTGCAGAGTTTAACCCAGGACTTGAAGGCACAATATAATGATCAGGAATTATGCACCACCAGCTCTTCTGACTAAGACTCGATGGTGAAAATTTCTGCCATCACCGGGACTCGAACCAGCTAACCATGTTGCCACCGGATACATTAACGGTGCTAGAACAACCTGAGTCAACGGGGTGCGATTATCATATACGTAACACAAAACTATACCAAATCTTTCTTAATCAGTCATGATAGTCACAAACAAACACACAAAAACCACTTAGAGTCGCGCCGGAGAAGAAGTGTCCACCTTACCTTGACATCTATATCTATAAATCGAAAACCGGATATATTGGTCTTATAAAAACTCGGACATTAGGAAGCAGATTTTGATTGGGTTTTCGCCGTTTTAAACCTTAGAATCTTAATTCAGTTGTTTGGCTTGTCATGTGTTTCAACGTAAAACAATGCAGGAGCATTAAATGAAATTCTGAACGTATGATGACAAATTCCAAAGATGGAAGGATTAGATGTTGCATACTTCGCCCCAAGCACACATATAAACGTCTCTGACCATAGCCTTTAATGAAAGCAATAAGATAAATTTACAATAATAACTATTTTGCACACTAAACAAAACTTGAAGTATTCTTTCCTTTAATTCGGGATATCCAGTTTTTAAACGCCATAGATAGCCGTAAAAACAACAGAGATTTTCTTTAAGCACGATCTCTGGACAATGTCTTTAGCCATCAGCATTAATCTTCTGTTTACGATAATATTATTCCGGATTCACTTTTCATATTTGTATAAAAGGATGAATCTGCGGAGTTAAAGTATCTGGCATTTCTAGCAAAAAAAATATCCATTCACTTCGAAATTAAATCAAATGTGAGTTTCTAACATGATCCAGCGTTGTTCAGTAATGCCGTAATGCAATTTTTTAACCAAAATTAACGAAGCATGGTATACATGAATCTTTTCTGACGAATTAAAATAAACGTGCAAATAAACTTCAACCCAACAATTTGTTGGTAAGGGGTGTGTGAATCTAGCTTTGTTTTAATTCCGAAAAAAGTTGGCGCGAATTTTATGAAACTTTGTACAAATGTTTTTCATTGCGGGAATAAAAATAGGGTACGTGTAAATTTACGCCAACTATATCGGACACCGTCAGGAACTCCGATAGTTCAGGATAAAATAAAGCGGTCCGAAACGGCGTTTATCTCGTGTCTTTCTGTAGGCTAGCTCACGTGTTTAATCCTCTCTCTTCTTTTTTCTCTTATGAACAACGCAATTCACTTGCTACAATGAACACACGCACATCACATTCATCTACAGACAACAACACCACCCGCTTACGACCAGTTCCACAGTAGAAGTAGAAACTGCCTGCAGTAATAGTTCTCCGTGAGGTTGCTCCGTCCTAACAATCTTTGCCTGAACATGGGTGCAGTGCGGTACTGTTTATATTTCGTAAGTCATCATCATCATCATTATCGTTGGGGACCATCTCCAATCTCCTGGGTTTGGTTTACGAGCCTTACTGTGTTTCCGTCTTGGTGGTAAAGGCTTGTTCGCACTAGGCTAGTAATTTAGTCGAGTAGCGAGTATTTTAGTAGCTACTGCTAAAAAAATGTTCGCACTACGGCCCAGTACAGTACACAAATTTCGTGGTATTTTCCTAGATGAACAGGCTGTAACGCAATAAAATGATTGAGTTGATAAAGCTTAGGTTAATCGCTATCTTATAATCTACATCTACATATATACTCTGCAAATCTCAAAACTGTGGGTGGCAGAGGGTGCTCAGCACCAAACCTAATCTCTTTGTTGTGCATTCCAATCCCTAATGGTACGAGGAAAAAAAGAATTCATATAAGAATCAGTGCGGCACCTTATTTCTCTAATTTTATCTTTCCTGTCATTCCGACCCAAATAGGTTGGTGGACGAAGTATTTCACTACACTCGTAAGTGAATGTGGGAGTACGCATGTTTACCAATAAGTTTATACGAAACGTGCGTCGTCTATCTACCAGAGACTCCCAGCCTAGTTTACTAATCAGTTCTGTAACGCCTTCATAAGGACTGTAGCAAGCGGTCACGAATCGAGCGGCTCTTCTCTGTACTCTGTACTCTCAATCAGCCCCTTACGAAACGGATCACAAATGGCACAATAATAGTCCAAATGTGGACGCACAAGAGATTTGTACGCTATCTCCTTTGTTTGTTCATTGCAATTTTTCAAAATTCGACCTAGGAACCGCAGCCTAGAATTAGCTCTACCTACCAACGTATTAATATGTAAGTCCCATTTCATGTTCCTTTGTATTGTTACTCCCAAATATTTCATAGAATCGACCATATTAATAACTGAACTGTTTACCTCGTATTTCTGAACAATCGGATTCTTTTTGTTAGTTATGCTCATTGTCTTACACTTTTTACAATTTAGTGTGAGTTCCCACTCAGCGCACCATGCCAAAAATAACATACAGATCACGCTGAATTGCTAAACAATCGGCCAAATTTCTTACTTTCCTATAAATAACCGCATCATCAGCAAACAATCTAAAAAGGCTTTTCACTTTGTCTCCGAGATCGTTTATAAAAATTAAGAAAAGAAGTGGTCCTATTACACTTCCTTGAGGTACACCCGATGTGACATCTAGATTAGAAGAACTTTCTCCTTCAACAACGACATACTGCGATCAACCAGTTAGAAAATCCTTTATCCATTCGCAAAGCTGATCCGATATACCGTACGCTAGTAGTTTCGCTAAAAGGCGGTTGTGTGGCAGAGAAGAGGTGGATAAAGAAGTTTATGGAATAAAAACAATAAGGGGTACGAAAATGAATTAATAGAAGGGGTGAACTAGGACCTACAAATTGTCTTCTGAAGGAATTAGCATTAGGAGATCCCTAGGCATAGTTTGATGATGTCCAAAAGTGATGTAAATTTTGTGTTAGTGAAAATGCAGTTGCAAATTCAGTGTGAAGATACCTATTTAAGAAGTGCAATTCCGGCAATTACAGGCAATTCTCTACTTTATTGCCACCGGATGTAGTTTAAGGACATTCACACCTCGTATTTATATACGGAAAATCGGCTATTTCCTAATTCATCACAGTGTGAAGGAATCTATGAAACATTAAAGGAATGTTTCATAGAGATGCATCCAGTAAACTGAATCATTTTACGGAAGTAATGTAAACTGTTTCAGTCCCTGCGCCTAAATTTTTGGACTCCTTTATTTTTGTTTTAACTTCTGCTAATAGATCATTCTAAAAAGATTTTTATCGCGTTAGGTAGTACTTCTAATAACAATAGTAATAATAAGGTCTTATTGTTAAATCTAGATGCTATTGTAATAAAATAATTAATAAAATTTTGCACTAAACAAATGTTTTTAATTTTCAATTTAATTTACTTCTCATCAAATCCAGGTATGTTCATTGCACTTTTCAAATCCATTTGTGCAGATTGCTTCCCTTGTTTGTTTTTACAGCGCGGGGATCTAATATTCTATAAGCACTCGTGTTCTATTTAGAAACAAATTTTAAAATTGTTTCTTTTCTCCGGTGAAACGTCATTTTTGGGGCAGCTAACGAACTGGACTAAATGAAAAGTTCAGACTTGTTTAGCCGATGAACCAATAAGCATTGGCGCGTGGTAGGGGGCGCTACTCGCCCGATATAATAGAACAAAATTGATGAACTGAACTAAACTACTAGCTAAAATGCTCGACTAAATTTTCGCTATTCAGACACGTTTAATTACTAAATTACTCGCAACTCGACTAAATTACTAGCCTAGTGCGAATCAGCCTTAATAAACGATTGTCTTCCACTATTTCCTATTTATAAAAGTTTTTCTGTCCATAATAATAATAGATTCCCAGTTCCAGCCTCTTCTCTCTATGTCCTCCTTCAGTTGATCTATCCATCTTCTTGTTGGTCTTCCCATTGGTCTTTTGCCCATTATCTTTTTTTTCCAAATAAGCCGTTGGGACTCTTGTGCTCTTTATTCTTTTAACATGCCCAAACAATTTAAGCCTGGATGACTTTAGTATCTCTTATATGGATTCCTTTAACTATAGGATTGATCTAATATCATTCTTTATACGATCAAATCTCGTTTTTTGGATGACAGTTCTAAGAAACCTCATTTCTCAGGTTTGGATCTTGTTAAGGTCCTTTGATGTTTGTGTGCATGTTTCCAGAGAATGTGTGAGAGTAGGAATGAGATATATATCAAGCACTAAGCAGCCACCTTACAGGGGGCTCGAAGGTAGTTTATACTGGAAAACATCTAAAATACTTCTTGGACAACAAGACAGATCACCAAACCTTACTTGCGGTTTTCAAACAACACAGAATAGACCACTTACCCACCAAATTCCGGACGAAAAGCCAATGAAGGTGGTTATTAAGGGACTACCATCCTCAATTAGAACTGACAGCATTACAGAAGACTTAACATCCAAGGATTTTGAAGTCATGACCGTTCACGTATTTAAAAAAAACAGAATTATGAAACAAGAGAGCTAATCAAATTTTCTCCCTTCGCAGTGGCTCTAAAACCTGGCGTAGATCTATAACGTCCGTGAAATTCTGAATAAAACAGTAAAAACAGAACGCTACAAAACGCTACCCTATCCCCCCCCTTCCCCACCCAATGTGTTAAATATCCAAGACATGGATATACAGCAAATTATTGCAATTTTCCTGCAAGATGTGTCAAATGTGCTGGCCTACACACAAGTAAAAACCGCACCATTCTAGACAGCCAAAAAGCTAAATTTATAAACTGTAACGCCGATCATGCAGCCTGCTAAAGAGGATGTCCCACTTATCAAAAAAAAGTGAAACCACTGAAGGAAAATTAGAAAGTCGACGAAGCCCAGAAGGGGAATTGGCACTGGAACGTTAGCTCCATCACAATTAAAATTAATAATAATAATAGCTGTGTGCATGACTTTAACCAGTGATAAATCTGGTATCATGCATAAGGGAATGGGAAAATTTTCTTTTGTTGGGAATGGTGTCAGGGATTGGAACAAATTACCAAGTGAAGTGATGAATAATTTACCAAAAATGCTTAATGAATTTAAAATTTCTAAATCGGAAAAGTAAATGGATTAGGAATTAAATACTCCAATTATAAAAGAAAGTTAAAAAATATATATGAAAAGGGGTAATTAGATGACTAACGCTCCGGTGGCAATTAAATTAATAATAATAAAATTCTAAATAACCACCGTATCACGAAAACAAGTCATAGTGAGATACGTAGCCAATGCAATAATCAAACCAGAAAAGATCAGAAATTCGATCCACGAAGAAGGAAAACGGAAGGATACCACTCCTTCGCTGACACGCTGAAAGGATCTAGGAAACACAGGAACTGATAATTAGAGTCAGAAGAAGAACAGGAATCTGATAGCCAAGTCGACTTCCTCGATATGAAGAAATTCATTAATACGATGAGACAAACAATGAAAAAAGTGAATAATGCTAAAGACAAATTCACCAAACTTTTTGCTTTGATGGTAGGTGTTATGGCGGAGCGACCTAAGAATTTCTATCTGGAACGCGAATGGAATTAAAAACAAGAAGTTACAATTGTTATATTTCTCAAATCGCCATAATTCTACGTAATTCTCGTACTATCAGAAATCCACCTTAAACCAAAGGACACTTTTGGACTAACAGGCTTCCAAATATACCGATCAGACATAATAGGTCAACGAGGCGGAAGCACAACCATCGCAGCCAGGAATTCCCTGACGCACGCAATCGTCCAACCTATCAACCTACTGGAATTGGAAACTACGGCTTTTTTTTTTACTTATGACTTTACGCTTCGTTGATGTCGAGGTCATTAGGGATAGGACTGGGGACAAGGAACAGGAAGGAATTCAACCATGGCCTTTTGAAGGAAGCATCCCGGCATTCGCCAGCTGTGATTTGGGGAAACAATGGGAAACCCAAATCTGGATGCCCGAACGGGGATTCGAACAGCTACGGCTATTAAAATTCTTACCGATGAAGGGAACATACGTCTTCAGCCTATCACCGAACAGGGTCTTAAATGAGCACGAATTCTTTCTAAAGGGGACAAGATTATAATAAGAGGAGATTTAAACAGCAACCATACTGTATGGAACTTCCGGACATCAAACGCCAAAGGAGAGCTACTGGTCCAACTATGTGAAAGGGGGAACATACATACCTACGGGCCCACCGAACCTACATACATTCCAAACTGCCTGACGTCCTCGATATTGTCATAGCCAAAAACATCGTTCAAGACATACATCTCAGTAAATTGAAGGATTGGGTCTCCAAGGACACTCAGCGTGTGCATTAAATCGTCGTTGCGTTACGCGACCAATCGCATCCGTTTCCTGCATCGAGCAGAGGTGGAAGATATGAACATTTCAAGATTTTTCTGTCGAATGTTATCCTCTGTTCAGCAGTCGTTGAGAAGTACCTGGTTTAATCTGATAGCTTTCATCTCTCGTAATTCTGTGAAGCTACCTAGTAACGAACTGGAAAGATTTACTCATGTCAAAAAAATAAAATTGAAATATTCCACTTAGGAGATGGCAGGCCAATTAATTAATAACTGACGCGAAGTTAGCTGGTTGCAGTTATGGAGGAACTGCAACCGGTTTGCTGTTAATTTCCATTGCTATGAGTATGAGTAGCTGATTTTTCTATATAATAAAGTAACGAAATAATTTGTTGTGAATATGTGCGATTATTCCACGAATATGTGTGATATTTTGATTAGTATATTGTGAAAATGCTTCACATGATCTAAATAACTTGTGTTAAACGTTTCGCAACATCTGGCTGATTAATTAAAGAGCAGTAATTGAGAATATTGTGCCAGAAATTACATTGAAAGTGTAATTTTGACAGTTTGAATTGTTTAATTTAGCCAATGCGATGTTAAATGTTTGTAAATATTTTGTATTTTCATTTAAAAATGTTTCAATTTTTGTTTAGTTTTATGGAGAGTTTAATTGTTTTTAAATGGTTTCTATTGTTTAAATATTGTTTAGAGTTAAAGGATCTTGTGCCGATGGCTAAAACTTCGACTGCTGGGTATATAAATTTACGATAGCTGAGCGATCAGCTTTCTATCGAAACAATAATATCACAATCTATGTCAGTTTGTGCCTCAATGTTTTTCGAGCAGGTAGGCTGATTTTTTTTCTGATATGTTTTTCTAGATAAATAAAAGTAAAGGTAAATGGTATTGACAGGTTTGTTGTTTATAAATCCATCTATAATGGTTATTAAGAATTTTTAAATACTTCAGTACGGAATTAAATTCACGTGGAGATCGATACCACCGAGAGTGGTGGTGTAACGGTTAGCGCTCTCGCCTCGCATTCGGGAGGACGGCGGTTCGAATCCCCGTCCGGGCATCCAGATTTGGGTTTTCCATGGTTTCCCAAATCACTCCAGGCAAATGCCGGGATATTTCCTTCAAAAGGCCATGGCCGAATTCCTTCCCATTCCTTGTCCCCCATCCTTTCCCGTCTCTGAAGACCTCGCTGTTAGAGAGACGTTAAGTAGATATAAATATATATATAAAAGAACGATACTAACATGAAGTCCATAATTTTTCGGAGTTACATAAGAGAATCCTGGTGGTGGAAAAAAGTTTATCCTAATGATTTCGTCGGAATGATAAGAGAGGAGATATAAGAAAATTATGCTCCAAGTCTTGAGTTAAGTACGAAACACTCCCTGCAGTGCGTATCGAGTGACTTGTCCGTAGGATTAAGGATATTGAACCTGGCTGTCGATGTGTCATCTTTCGGAAAAAGGCCAGATTTCCGGTATTCCATGATCTCTAAAAATCACTCGCAGTGAATGCCGGGATGGTCGCTTCAAATGGCCAGGGTCGAATTTATTTTCGTTTCTTCCTCTTCGATGTCGACGAGGCGTTCTACCACTTACGCGAGAGGGGCATGATAGCCTTTATTATTTATTTGTGTGTATATTATACAGTGTCTTAACTGGATATAGGGAACTGTAAGGGTGAAAACATGCCGAGCAGGTCGCCGTGCAGGTGGCGGTGGCGGTCGCGCTGTAGGTCGATGTCGCGGTAGATGGGTAAAAACATGCCGCGCAGCTCGCGCTGGAGGGTAAGCTAGATGTCGAGGTACTGCTGCTAGTGTTCACTAGTGTTTTTAAAATCCTTGTAGGTGCCACAAGTTGTAAATCGTTAATATTTTGTGTTTAATGCGAGTATCATTTACTTCATTTGATCTCCAATTATTTGTGGAAGCGATAACGATAGGGATGATGATGGTCTGTCAGTAGCCACAAAGTGGTGGCTACTTTCTACGGCTGGTAACGGAAAGTTCAGTTAACAGCAAATAAATGAACGTAGACAAACGCTTGGTGGATTTCACCATTTGAATCAGGATCTGAAAAATCATCCATACTAATTCCATGCCCACCTACGAAACACACTACAAACTTAACGGTAAAATCATGGACAAACTGAAGTCAAATGTTTATAACAGTTACCACAACAATCCAATACATGCTGAGTGAAAACTCGTCGTGACTATAAATTAATGATAATTATTGTAAATAAAGTAATGTACCGTATAACAAAACATTTTCGAGTCAAATTTAAAATTTATCAATCCAAAATCAGAATTTCTATTTAAAAATCAGAATTTTCCATTTCAAATTCAGTCAACAGTTTATTTTAAACAATAATTAACACGAAATATTTTTTTTACTTTCTTTAAATTTATAACGATTGTTGGACTGAATTGTCTGATGTTCCATATTCGTCGGTATATGATGTGTAATAATTTCTGTATAGTCAATCAAGTCATCAACAATAGATAATTATTTCAATTTGGGCAAATGTAGATGGGAGCAGGAAAGGAGGAAAGCTGGGTGCGTAGGAAAATTGCCACCGGAGCGTGCGCTCCATTGCAATTTAATTAAATATTATTATTATTATAAAATTTGTTTGAATTTATCTGCCGCTGACTTGCTTGAAACATTCACTTTTCCGTAGTTGTACAATTTATAAAAATCTGTACTTATTATTTCATCAGTAATTTATTTAAAACAGAATGTAGCATTGTCAATGTCAGTACTTTGATAATTTAGTAGTGCAGTTGTGTAAAACTAAATGAGATCCATTAAATAAATCAATATTTAGAACATGACAAAATTAAACAACACCACTCTCTATAATACGAAAGCCGAACTGCGTAATCAATTGTAGAAGCTGGATCGCGTGGCCTTGACATAGCTCAGCCAATCAGAGCCAAGCAGACCTCCAGCGGCGCGCTAGGCCGCGAGGAAAAACAAAATACTTTGTTCTGCCATCGACCTCCAGCTAAGTGGCGAGCAGCGACGGCGACCGCGACCGCCTCGGCGTGCGCTGACGCGTTACTAACAATGGTTTTGTTTCACGTGGATGAAACATCTACCGCGACCGCTAGCGCGACCTGCACGGCGACCTGCTCGGCATGTTTTCACCCTAACAGTTTCTGCCTAAAGCGTTGACATGATGGCTGATACGCCCACCCTTAAGGTCTGAACGTCGAGCTTTCATTTTTCAGGCTAAAAAAAAAAAAAAAAATAGATTTCCACTCATACATTTTTATTTTATTTTAAGTGTGAAGCAATCATTTCTATCAAAAATCTGAACATAACAATTTTTGATCAGTATAAGAAATGCTATCTAAAGCATTTTTTTGGATTCGAATGTCCTCTATATTCCAATTCCGGACCACTGTGCGTCAGCCCGAATGCGAGGCCAGAGCGTTAACCGCTCACCCACCACTCTCGGTAACGTTGGTTCCATTCCCGGTTCGACAGTCTAGGTTTCGGTATTTCTGAAAGAATCCTGGGCAAAAGGAGGGCTAGTTCTTTTGTAATGGCGATAGACGAATTTCTTTCTATCCTTTACTCTCAGTCTTATACCTTGTCTAATTATATCGACGTCGCTGAGCCGTCAAGTCATAGAAAATACCCAGTCTATGTTTATATCCTGAAGCCTCTTTGCCTCGTCGATGACATTAGCAGCTGGAAAGGATTGCGGACAAGAAACGGGAAGGGATTTTGAAGGAAAATTTCGGCATTCGCCCGGAGTGATTTCGCAAATCTACATATACCAGACGACCCGCGCGAAAATTTCGCGAATAAAATGCGATTGAATATAATGTCACCAAGTTCAGTCATTACTCTTCATACTCCTACTTCATTTATCGATTTTGGTTAGAAATCCAGGGAGATAAATGGCTCGAAACACAAAAAAACGTATTTTAGAAATATTGACATTTTTGCGCTTTATGGGTCGAATTACGAAAAATTCCTTTCTTAGAATATAATGTTACCACGGCGGAAACCATAGTCTTTAATACGATATGTCATTTATCTATATCGATTAGATATCAAGGGAAATATAAGGCTCGTGACACAAAAATACGTTGTAGAACAATTTATACTTTTTCCCTTTAATAGTTGAATTCCAAACACTTCTTCCTTAAAATATGATGTCAGCAAAGCTGAGACATTATTCCTTACAATCGTACTTGATTTATCGATTTTGGATAGATATCAAGGGAGATAAGTGGCTCGAGACACAAAAAACGCATTTTAGAAAAATTGACTTTTTTGCCTTTTATGGGTCGAATTACGAAAAATTCCTTTCTTAAAATATAATGTTACCACGGCGGAGACCTTATTCTTTAATATGATACCTCATTTATCTATATCGGTTAGATATCAAGGGAGATAAATCGCTCGTGACACAAAAATCGGTTATAGAAAAATTTATACTTTTTTCCTTTAACGCTTGAATTCCAAAAACATTCTTTCTTAAAATATGATTTCACAAAGCTGACACATTACTCCTTATATTTCTACTTCATTTATCGATTTTGGTTAGATATCCAGGGAGATAAATGGCTCGAGATACAAAAAAACGCATTTTAGAAAAATTGACATTTTTGCCTTTTAAGGATCGAATTACGAAAAATTCCTTTGTTAAAATATAATGTTACCGCGGCGGAGACCTTATTCTTTAATATGATACCTCATTTATCTATATCGGTTAGATATCAAGGGAGATAAATCGCCCGTGACACAAAAATCGGTAATAGAAAAATTTATACTTTTTTCCTTTAAGGGTTGAATTCAAAAACATTCTTTCTTAAAATATGATGTCACGAAGCTAAGACATTACTCCTCATAATCCTACCTCATTTATCGATTTTGGTTAGATATCTAGGGAGATAAATGGCTTGAGATACAATAAACGCATTTTAGAAAAAGTGACATTTTTGCCCTATAAGGGTCGAATTACGAAAAATTCCTTTCTTAAAATATAATGTTACCATGGCGGAGACCTTATTCTTTAATATGATACCTCATTTATCTAGATCGGTTACATATTAAGGGAGATAAATCGCTCGTGACACAAAAATGCGTTATAGAAAAATTTATACTTTTTCCCTTTAAGGGTTGAATTCCAAACACATTCTTTCTTAAAATATGATGTCACAAAGCTGAGACATTACTCCTCATAATCCTACCTCATTTATCGATTTTGGTTAGATATCCAGGGAGATAAATGGCTCGAGATACAAAAAACGGATTTTAGAAAAAGTGACATTTTTGCCCTATAAGGGTCGAATTACAAAAAATTTCTTTCTTAAAATATAATGTTACCATGGCGGAGACCTTATTCTTTTATATGATACCTCATTTATCTATATCGGTTAGATATTAAGGGAGATAAATCGCTCGTGACACAAAAACGCATTGCAAAAATATTGATACTTTTGCCCTTTAAGGGACGAATTCCGAAAACTTTCTGGCTTAATATATGACGTCACTAAAGCGGAGATCTTAATCTTTAAAACGATACTTCATAAAACGGTTTCAGATAGGTATCAAGGGAGATAACTGACTCGTAACACAGAAAACAGCATTTTAGAAAAATGTACATTTTTGCCCTTTAAGGGTCGAATTCCGAAAACTTTCTTGCTTTAAATACGATTTAACCCAAGTGGAGACCATAAGCTTTAAAATGACACCTCATTCATTGATTTCGGTTAAGTATGAAGGAAGATATAGGCTTGTGACAAAAAAATACCTTATAGAAATAATATATATGATACTCTGCAATTCACAAAATTGTGGGTGGCAGAGAGTGCTCAGCACCAAAGCTAATCTCTTTGTTGTGCATTCCAATCCCTAATGGTACGAGGGAAAAAAGAATTCATGTAGGAATCATTTTGGCACCTTATTTCTCTAATCTTATCTTTCCTGTCATTCAGGTTCAAATAGGTTGGTGGATGAAGCATTTCACTACACTCGTAAGTGAAAGTGGGAGTACACTTGTTTACTAATAAGTTTAGACGAAACGTGCGTCGTCTATCTACCAAAGATTCCCAGCCTAGTCTACTAATCAGTTCTGTGACGCTTTCATAAGGACTACAGCAAGCGGTATCGAATCGAGCGGCTGTTTTTTGTTCTTTCTCTATACTTTTGATCAACCCCTTACGAAATGGATCCCAAATGGCACAACGATAGTCCAAATGTGGACGCACAAGAGATTTATACGCTATCTCCTTTGTTTTCCTACGACCATTTCCTTTTCTACTTCTTCACACTTTTCTTGTAGCCATTTTTCTTTTGCTATTTTGCATTTCCAATTTATTTGATTTCTAAATTGCCTGTACTGCTCTCTTCCTGCTTCATCATGAGCATTTTTGTACCTTCTCCTCTGATCCATCAGCTCCAAGATTTCTTCTGTGATCCAAGGTTTTCGGGCAGCTTGTTCCCTAAAGCCTAATGTTTATTTACCAGCTTTCATTATTTCGGTTTTTAATGCATTCCATTCATCCTCGGTTGAGCTACTTTCAGAGTTACTTCTTAGACCTAAGTCTACCATTTCTGCAAATTTTTCTCTCGTGCTAGATTGTTTCAGTTTATTCACTTCCAGTCTGTTCTGCTTATACTGCTTCATTATTCACTTAAATTTCAGCCTGCACTTCATTATTATCAAATTTTGTCTGCTCCTGGGTACGTTTTACAGTCTAGTAATTGATTCCTGAATATCTGTTTGACCGTGATATAATCTAGCTGAAATCTGCCTGTATCCCAGGACGTTTCCAGATGTATATTCTTCTTGCATGGTTCTGAAACAGTGTGTTTGCCACTACTAACTTATATCTTTCACAAAATTCTAGCAACCTGCTTCCTCGCTCATTTCTTTCTCCTAGACCAAAACTTCCTACAGTATTCCCCTCTTTTCCTTCTCCCACTATTGCATTCCAATCACCTATGATTATTAGATTTTCCTCCCCCTTCACATAATGGATTAATTCTTCAATTTCAGGGTACATTTTTTCTATTTCTTCGTCATCTTCCTGTGACGTTGGCATATATACTTGTACTAATGTGGTTGGTACAGGCTTAGCTTCTAACCTCATCAAAATAATCCTGTCACTAAACTGTTCATAATATCTCACCCGTTTCCCTACGTTATTGTTCATTACAAATCCTACACCAGTGACTCCATTGACAGCTTGTGTGCTAATTATCCTGTGTTCCCCAGACCAGAAATCCTGTGCGTCCTACCATTTAATCTCACTAATCCCAACAACATCTAACTTAAGTTGTCCCATCTCCCTTTTTAAGTTTTCTAACCTACCTGCCCTATTCAGACTTCTAACATTCCACGCTCCGACTCGTAGAATGTTTCTATCCATTCTGATGACTCCTCCCTGAGCAGTCCCCACCCGGAGATCCGATTGGGGGACTATTTTACCTCCGGAATATTTTACCCAGGAAGAAGCCATCATGATATATGTAATCTGAGAGGATTACATGTCCTCGGGATACCCTTTGGGTCTTTAATGCAGTGGTTTCCCGTTGCCTTCTGCATCCCCATGCCGTTGATAATCCGGCTTTAGGGGCCGTTTCCAACCCCAAGGGCAAGAGGGTGCCCTGAACCACTGCCCGCTCTTCCGCCCTCCTTTCGAAGTCCGTTGGCAAGCAGTGGGTGACTCCTTATACCGGGAATCTTTCAGTCCCTAGAGCCTCGTCCGTGCAAACAGGGTGCACCACGTGAAGGAGGGGTTGACATTTGGTTGGAAAAGACTAGTATAGTCTCTCCCAAACACTTACACCCCTCTACCTACTAACGAATTAATGTGTAAGTCCCATTTCATTTTCCTTTGTACTGTTACTACCAAATATTTCATAGAATTAACCATATCAACAACTGAATTGTTTAACTCGTATCTCTGAACAATTGGATTCTTTTTGTTAGTTATGCTCATTGTCTTGCACTTTTTACAATTTAGCGTAAGTTGTCACTCAGCGCAAGAGGTAAATTTTTGTTATTAAAAACATATTCTAACTTTTGCAATACTTGTTTATAAACAACATTTTTGATTTTGTTATCGGGGGGATATATGTACAAATTTTTAGAATAGTTGACCTTGAGAGAAGCATGAGTCTTTGAGGTTGATACTGCAATGTTTTAAAGTTTGTCCTTGCACTTTGTTAATTGTAAAACTATAGGCTAATTTGATTGAAAATTGCAGTCTTTTAAATTGAAATGGCAGTTCAGTAGAGATCAGTATTCTGAGGATTAATACTATGTGTTTCGATTCTGCAGTTTCCCCAGTCATGTAATGTAGAAATTCCTGTGGAGGCGCTTCCAGGGGTGGTAATCGAATTTTTCCATTCATGCAACAGAATCCCGGTGTTTCTCCACTGAATTTTTTCGCGTTGGAAAATTGGTAGACGTTATACATTTTTCCGATTATGACGTGGTTGTTATTGTTATATTGTTTTGCCGGGTCGTAGTGTAATACTTCATTTGTCGGGTTGTACTGTTTACTTGTCCTCGTCCGCGCTTCTCGTAGGGTGATATTTTCAGGGGCGGCTTGCGACCGCAGTATTCTGTTATAATAGTGTGTCACAATTCTTGATTCTTTAATTCCTTCATTTCGTTATTCTTCGGTTTCTCTGCTTCTCACGATGTTCATTCACGTTCGCAGAGAACATAAACATGCCTCGCGCTCTTCGACTGTTTCGTTTTTTTTCGCTGTTGTTTTTGTTTCGTTCGTTGGCAACGTAAACGTGCCTCGCGCACTTCGACTGTTTCGGTTTTTCGCTGTTCTAGAGGGTGAAACTTCCAGCCCTTCTATGTTCAAAATCACGCCCTTCGGGTAAAAACGGAAACCTTCAGGAATAAGGTATAGAGGTCTACCATACCATATAACTGCCTTGATCGTACCGGTACTCGTTTTTGAGTTTTATCGGCACGCACATTGTACACTTACTTTTATAATATATATTGATTACTTTAAAACATAAGAAAACGAAAGATGGAAGACTTATGATGTCACTGATTTGAACATCCGTCACAGCTTCACCATGTATATTATTTCTAAAAGATGTATTTTGTGACGAGCCATTTATCTTCGTTCATACCTAAACGAATTAGATAAATGAGGTATAATTTTAAAGATTAAGGTAAAATCATAAATTAAGAAAGGACTTTATTGGAAGTCAACCCGTAATGGGCAAAATTATTAAGTATTAAGATCACGATTATGAGACAGTTCAGAGCCAAGTCACTGGGCTCAGATGCCACCGATAAGGATTGATCGCGTTACCGCTAGACACCAGCTCCACATAGCTGAGAGGTATCGGTAAGCTGTGTGTGTTTTCTACAGCAAGGAGCTTTTTGGATTTTTTTTTTCTGTTAACGAAACATTTCTGTTTTGCTACACAATTACTATGTAAACCTTACCGCACAACATACCTTATAGCAGCACGACGAATCACAGAGATATGGATAAATTGTGTGTGTTTTCTATAGTAACAAGCTTTCTGGATATTTTTGGTTCTGTAAGTGTTTTGTTGCATACCTATTTCAGTTGATAAATTTACAAATAAGTAGGCTTATCTTTCATCCTGCCTCAAACCACCAACTTTGTTATTCATCGTATTTGATTTGCAAATTTTTCGTACGGGTCATCTAATAATTTAAAAATTCTTAATACTGCTCCATTTAAGTCCATCGTTCCGCAACAATGTTATATCCGAATATTTGAAAAAAAATTTTTTTCTCCCCCTTTATTTTCAGAACTACTGATCCTAAATTTCTTTCATAATTTTCAGTCATAAAAAATATTATTGCAAAAATATAGCGATCTTTCTGTAGTTAACGTTTCTCGCAAAAAATTAAATCAATTATTGTACGTGTTTTGATTCTTCAGTAGAAAATTTCTTCGACAGAGAAAATCACGCTATGTTATTATTTAAAGAATTTAATTTTTGAATAACAAATACGTCGTGAAAAACTCCTGAGCGAAAAAAAAATTCGTAATCATTTTTTTATAAATTTTTTAAGATAAGTTTTTACATAATATTGTGTATAGCGAATTAAATCTACTCCATAATATTTGTGCAAAGCCCTTAGAGCGCCAGTTTGACAAAGTTTTTTCTGTGTTCATAATAAAATCTTCTTTCACTGATGAAAGAATTCAAATCCAATTCGTGCATTCGTTCACTATCCTCTGCAAATGAATATAAAAATAGTTTTTTTTTTTTACTTGTGGCTTTACGCCTCGTCGACGTCAAGGTCATTAGAGGCGGGATGGGACTGGGGACAAGGAACGGGAAGGAATTCGGCCATGGACTTTTGAAGGAAGCATCCCGGCATTCGCCGTAAGTCATTTGGAGAAACCATGGAAAACCCAAAGTTGGATGCCCGAACGGGGATTCGAACCGGCGTCCTCCAGAATGCGAGGCCAGAGGTTTATCCGATCACCCACCACGCTCGGTGTATAAAAATAGAAGTGCCTCCAAGTAACTAATTAAATCATCAAAACTTTTTTCCCGGAAAACTAGGTTCGTAAGCAGTCAGTAACTGAGGAATTATTTACCGTCCATCTTACATCACTGTATTTCCTCACCGTGCGTAGATTGTAAGTCGCAAACGATATGAGTTATTTGGTTTGTAACTATTACCAATACTAATCTAAAGTATGCCGCGAAGGTTAGAAGCTTTTAAAGCTACACAGTAAATATTCTTTATTTCTTCATATTTTTTCAGCCCTAGCACACACAAACATTTCCATCAGTTCGTTCATCGTTCAACCACTATATTTAAAACACTTTCTGAATATCGCTACACATTTTTTAGTGTGACGAATGTTTTGGAATAATTCTGACAGCGTTCGGATTGTGAGAAATGAATTCTGGAGGTGATACTGTTTACTCTTGTCATTCATATTTTTCCTTCTAATTCCGCGTCTAGAGAAAAATTAATTAACATTTAATACGGAATCGTACCTTCCATTATCCAAAGCGAAGAGATTTTACTTGTAGCGGGATCATTTCATCTCGAAATCTCGAACGGAAATATCTCAATCATTAGTACGTCGACCATATTAAATCCGGGAAACAAAATCACACTGGAGGGTCCTGAAGGATATTACTTTCTCGATATCAGACACCATCGAAAATAATTGGAGCAATCGAAATGAAAGACCTCGCCAAATCTCAGGTGAGATAATTGATTGTATTTTCTGCTGCGCGAGAGTGTACTGTTTAATACTACTTTTTAATTTTCCTGAGTGGGGAACGGAAGCTGTTGCTTTACCACCAATTATGCATTGTCATATTTCAT
Source organism: Vandiemenella viatica (assembly GCA_031002005.1). Taxonomy (NCBI): domain Eukaryota; kingdom Metazoa; phylum Arthropoda; class Insecta; order Orthoptera; family Morabidae; genus Vandiemenella; species Vandiemenella viatica. The sequence goes on from JARYHS010008074.1 coordinate 52,231,283, forward strand.
TAGGATCCTCTTGTTCTGCATTTTCCCGAAGCGACTGAGCACTATTTTGTACTGTACATGATATTTGTCTGTGAATATTTTTTTTCTGTGAACTGAACGAAATATAATTGCAGTAAAGACAATTACACACCGAGGGTGGTGGTGTAACGGCTAGCGTTCTGGCCTCGCATTCGGGAGGACGGCGGTTCGAATCCCCGTCCGGGCATCCAGATTTGGGTTTTCCATGGTTTCCCCAAATCACTCCAGGTGAATGCCGGGATGCTTCCTTCAAAAGGCCATGGCCGAATTCCTTCCAATTCCTTGCCCCCCATCCTTTCCCGTCTCTAAAGACCTAGTTGTTATAGGAGACGTTAAGCAGTTAAAAAAAAAAAGAAGACAATTACAGGAGGTAGAATGCAGTGTTTACATAATATCCCAATAGTAATTAGAGAATTTTTTTTTTTTGGCACAGAGTGATCATATATCATGAACAAGTAGACAGACAAAGTACGAATACTGTCTCTGCATTCTGTTAGTCATTCGGGTTCTCACTACTTAACTTTTGGTTTATTTTCGTCTTTTAAATTTGTAATTTTTGAATTAATAATTGGACATGTACAGCGTACCTGTTGTGACCATCAAGGAATTTTTTTTATTTTATTTTATTACATCCCCGTCCGGGCATCCAGATTTGGGTTTTCCATGGTTTTCCCAAATCACTCCAGGAAAAAGCCGGGATGCTTCCTTCAAAAAGGCAATGGTCAAATTCCTTCCCGTTCCTTGTCCCCAGTCCCATCTCGCCTCTAATGACCTTAGCCGTCGACGAGGCGTAAAAAAATAAGTAAAAAAATATTCCAATTAATTTTCTGTATTTGTGTATCTGTATACAATCCCAGGATTCGTTTAATAAATTAATTACTAAGAAATTCTTTTGAAAATAAATAATTTTATGATGTGTAGGATGTATTTGACATAAATGAGCTATGCGATGCTTACATGATCTGATTGATTCTATAAAAATCCGACGTATGCACCATTTTGTTTTTTGTGTTTTTGTTTGTTTGTTTTTTGTTTGTTTGTTTTTGTTTGTTTGTTTTTTGTTTGTTTTTTTTTGTTGTTGTTGTTGTTGTTTTTTGTAAAATTACGACTTATGCTATTGACATACTCTGGCATATTCAACATTTTGAAATTTTTTCTCACTCTTGAGTGATAGAAAATAAAATTTGAAATTATCAGTGGAAAGTCTGACCTAGTTACATTTCTTATTTCTGTCTTAAGTGAAAATGATATTACATCCGCGAGGAAAAATATTCGAGAGTATTTTCATCGCATTTCGCAGAAATGTAACGCTATCGTAACGCGGCGCGATAGGAGAGGTGGGATGGCACAATTTCTAATCACCAGATTCTGCACCAAAGTTTTAGGTTAATTGCCAAACCTCTCCGCAGTACGTATGGAGTGAGGGCATGCGACACTGTCGACGGTGATTGGACCCTCCGATGGGGACGTTGAGGTTGGCGACCCTGTTGGTGACTTTCGGAAGAGTCTGCCTGAATGAGCCTGCATGGGTTTCACCATCTCTCTTGTACAACGCAAATACTCTACACAGAAACCACACACCCTCGTAATCATACACATTTATAACAATCAGGAACACTGTCACACTGGGACAGTTAACAGGAAACACCCCATTTCATCCCCATGGGACGTTGCGAAGGAAGGATAAGCATCCCCCACGATAACCGCCTAGAATCAGACACGGTTTAACGGCCCTCAAACCCAAACCTTAATTGTATTTTTATAATTATTTGTAGCAAGCTGCGAGTTGAGTGAATGTGGTTTTGTATGTATTTCTTCCATTAATAGTGAATTTGGGTAAATGGACCTTGTTTTATGGAAAGAAACTATGTACATACTATTTAATATGTCGAAGGACAGTACTATACACGAAACATTGATTAAAAGATTGTAATTCTTGGTATTGAAGTGAGTTACAATGTTTAGACGACAACAGTAACTTTGTTGTTGGCCATGTTCCGCAGTTGTTGCATAAATAACAGAAATAGGTTGGTACAACTGTACATACAAAACAAGGACATCGTTGTAGACACTATAATTAATTTCGTGTAGTTAAAAGTGCAATTTAACAGCAAATTATATAAATAGAGTGAAGTGAGCAATATAAAAGGAAATAATGTTAAGTTGTAGGAAGAATCAATGGTCCAGAAAAACGCGGAAGGTGCTGTTCTGGACTGACATGTGCTAGCCACCACAATTTTAGTAAGTAGAGTTTATGTGCATAAAGCTTGTAATCATACAGATAATTTAGTATTAAGAAGTGAATTTATGTTTGAACGCAGATACTATTAAAACAATATATAGAATAATTACGGCAGACTGAACCTACAAACGTTACAATATTACAACATGAATATATGTATACTAGGCGACCCGTGCGAAAATTTCGCTATTAAAATGCATGAATAGTGAGGTTGAATAAGATGTCACCAAAGCTGAGTCATTACTCTTCATATCCCTACTTCATTTATTGATTTTGGTTAGAAATCCAGGGAGATAAGTGCCTCGAAACAAACAAAAAAATGTATTTTAGAAATATTGAAATTTTTGCCCTTTAAGGGTCGAATTAGCAAAAATTCCTTTCTTAGAATATAATGTTACCATAGCGGAAACATTAGTCTCTAATATGATATATCATTTATCTATATTTGTTAGATATCAAGGGAGACGCAAAAATGCGTTGTAGAACCATTTATATTTGATCCCTTTAAGGGTTGAATTCCAAAAACTTCTTTCTTAAAATATGATGTCATCAAAGCTGAGACATTAATCATCATAATCTTCATTGATTTATCGATTTTGGATAGATATCCAGGGAGATAAATGGCTCGAGACACAAAAAAAGCATTTTAGAAAAATTGACATATTTGCCTTTTAAGGGTCGAATTACGAAAAATTTCTTTCTTAAAATATAATGTTACCACGGCGGAGACCTTATTTCATTAATATGATACCTCATTTACCTATATCGGTTAGATATCAAGGGAGATAAATCGCTCGTGACACAAAAATGCGTTATAGTAAAATTTATACTTTTCCCCTTTAAGGGTTGAATTCCAAAAACATTCTTTCTTAAAATATGATTTCACAAAGCTGAGACATTACTCCTTATAATCCTACTTCATTTATCGATTTTGGTTAGATATCCAGGGAGATAAATGGCTCGAGACACAAAAAAAACGAATTTTAGAAATATTGTCATGTTTGCGCTTTAAGGGTCAAATTACGAAAAATTCCTTTCTTGAAATTAGAGATGGGCAGGTCCGAGATTTTAAAGGATTCGGGTCCGGATGTACATCCAGCGCTGCGGATTTGCATCCAGGTTCCGTGTCCGGCGGACCTGTATGGGTCCGGCTCTGCAATCGGGCGGGCGGAGTACACGGCGGAACTGGATGTGTACGGACCTACATCCATTACGTGTCCGGCGGAACTGCATGGGTCCGGATCTACAATCGGGCGGGAGGAGTGTACGGCGGAACTGTATGTGTACGGACCTACATCCAGTAATACATGTCCGGCGGAGCTGTATGGGTCCGAACCTACAATCGAGCGTATGGTGGATACAAATCCGACCAAGGAGAACTGCAGTATGAGTTATATCGTGTTCATCTAAAATTTCTGTGGGCTTCTATAAGAATAAAATGAAATCATTTCTTAATAATGTTTAAATACTACTTATTTTTTTTAAAAAAAAATCGAAATTCTTTGTTAGTTATTTTTTTTTACTAAAAATGAAATTATTCAAGACTCAACATTTTGAGATAATTATTGCCTTTCCACAATATACCAGCTTAAGAAACAGCGTATTATAAATGAACAAAAAACAAAATTGCAAGTATAACTTATTTTAAATTGTGAGCGAGAAATTACGTGAGATTTGTTCTTATATTATGTAGTGTTTTTCTCTGTATACTTTGTGAAACTGTTTTGATTGAGTGAATAAAACATTGTCGTGAGTGCTAAATCGAGTGCGATACAATGCATTTTAATTAATCAGTAATATTTATGTTTTGCTAGCTACCGTAACGTGTTTTTGGTGCTTTCAAAATCATTATTTTATTTTGTGCAATTTCAAAAACGTTTAATTTCTTAGCAATTTTATTTCCAATTTAGTTTAAAGTATTTTAAGCAAGATTTAATTCTTAGTAATAATAACCGATTGTTTGAGCCATTGTTAGACGTTCTAGGAACGGCTGGATGTGAGGGGTTTTTTTTTCATGTTGGATTATAAAATATTGCTGTAAAAGCGGTCAGCAGAGTCGCTCGCAATAATGCCACATAATCATATTTATGTATACATTACTAGCTGTTACCCGCGACAACGTACGCGTGGATTTAGGATTTGATTGCTAGAATTGGATATACAAAGCTGAAAATTATCTAAGATGTCCTAAACAACACTGAGTCGGCATAATATAACGGGAACGCCATCGATATACCATTCTACCTTCGAACCTGTCTCATGACTAAAACTTATTCATATCGGAAAAAGTATCCTATTTCGTTCCTAAATATACAAAGTATTTCCTTGTCACCGGTATACACATATAGTCGTCAAAACGCAAAAAAAGATGGAAACTCACTTTCGCATATACGATATTATTAGTTTAGATCACGCAAAAACTAACTGTGGAATCAGTATACCGTAAATAAAGTAAACGCTTAGTGCACTATTCTACCGCCAAAGGCTTGCCAGAACATGGTATCCTTACTACAAAATCCTAGGCTTGGCTCAAACTATGAAAAACAATTCATAAAAATATATGCAGCCAGTGGGATTTGAACCCAAAACAACGGTGAATATTTTTGGTGAGCAAGCACGCTACCACTACGCTATCCTACCATAGCTGTATACTATTGCGCATTAGAAATACACTTAGATTTTATGCCTTTGTCTTTCACAGTTAGATAGTCTTCATAATTTAATGATAATATGTTCTTATCTATACATAACATAGTATCCCATCTCGATCCTAATGTCAAACAGCATCTCCATGTCAAATTTCATCACGATCGGAATATCCGTTCAGCACAAGAAATGTAACAAACAGACATAAAGACAGACAGAGTTACTTTCGCATTTATAATATTAGTATAGATATGTATTATGTTCCTTGGAAACCCTACGAACCGTGTTTCTGCAATAAAGAGATGTTAAATGTATTATCTAATTTGTCCTTAAGCCATCAGAATTGAGAAAGTTAAAAATTCTAGAGACTTTGTGATTAATCAAACTGAACGTTAAAAGTTTAATAAGACTGCAACGCATTAAAATCACAAGTTAAATTATAAGTCCATTCTTATTTAGCACCTAATACACTCCTCACCTTACAAGCATGAACCTGACCAATAAGAAAGTACTAACGGGGTTTAGCTACCCATTGACATTTAATAGTTATTGTAATTATCTACTAGTAGTCAGCCATTAAGAAATAGTTTTTCATTTATAATCTTATCTTTAAACAGAACTGTAATCGAATCGTACAGTAAATGACATTAAACTCTTCAGAACATAGATTTCAAATCGGAATTGTAATGAAAAATTGCGTTCCAGCTCCGCGTTACAGGTCCGGCCGTGGTTCAACCTCCGGCCACGCGAGAACTGTGGCGCTGTTACAGGTCCGGCTGGAAGCAGATCCGACAAACGCTGGGATGTACATCCATCCCTAGCGCAAGTGATACGGGTCCGCGGAACTGCATCCATCCGGACCTACCCATCTCTACTTGAAATATAATGTTACCACGGCGGAAACATTAGTCTTTAACATTATACCTCATTTATCTATATCGGTTAGATATTAAGGGAGATAAATCGCACGTGACACAAAAATGCGTTATAGAAAAACTTATACTTTTCCCCTTTGAGGGTTGAATTAAAAAAAACATTATTTCTTAAAATATGATTTCACAAAGCTGAGACATTACTCCTTATAATCCTACTACATTTATCGATTGTGATTAGATATCCAGGGAGATAAATGGCTCTAGATACAAAAAAACGAATATTTGAAAAATTGACATTTTTGCGCTTTGAGGGTCGTATTACGAAAAATTTCTTTCTTAAAATGTAATGTTACCACGGCGCAGACCTTATTCTTTAATATGATACCTCATTTATCTATATCGGTTAGATATTAAGGGAGATAAATCGGTCGTGACACAAAAACGAATTGCAAAAATATTGATATTTTTTCCCTTTAAGGGTTGAATTCCGAAAAATTTCTGTCTTAATATATGACGTCACTAAAGCGGAGATCTTAATCTTTAAAATGATACTTTATTAAACGATCTCAGATAGGTATCCAGGGAGACAAATGACTCGTAACACAGAAAACAGCATTTCAGAAATATTGACATTTTCGCCCTTTAAGGGTCGAATTCCGTAAACTTCGTTTCTTAAAATATGACGTGATCAAAGTGAAGGCCATAAGCTTTAAAATGACACCTCATTCATTGATTTCGGTTAAGTATGAAGGAAGATACAGGCTTGTGACAAAAAAATACCTTATATCAATAATATATATGATAATTAATGTACTTGATCGCATACACAAATAAAATCATAATATTGTGTTATTTATAGTCACTGACGATGCCCCATTCCAGAAGGGCGAAACGCGTCTGGTAGATGAAAGTTAATAATAGAAACAGTTGTTAGAAGACGGATTCTTATTCAAAAATATTTAGAGGACAATTTCCGACTGTTTGCACTGATTTACGTGAAGAATTTTGTGTGTAAATATATTTAATTTTCATTTCTGTGCATTTCACAATGATTGTGAATTATTTTGTATTAATTTTGATTGTGATTTTAATTGTTTAAATATTGTTACAATTCTAGAAACGTCGGTCGGAAGTCTTTGAAATATTCTGGAATTTTCTATGAAGCTTATACAGGGCGTTCGCCGGGAAACGCAACCCTCCCAGTCTGTTGCCGTCGGCAACTTGCTCGGTCAGTCGGGCCAGCAGCTGCCGCCACGCGGCGCCGTGAATCACCGCACTGTTTAACACCTCCGCTGCCCCAACAGTGCAGTGACGCAGTATATTGGGACCCTTACATTGTTAAGAACGGTTTCTTTGCATTGTAGCTAGTTTGTGACTTCAGTCTCTTATTAATCAGTGTTGTGAATAAACGTTTCTTCGCGGTTTGGCTGGTTTGGGGCTTCATACTCTTACTAATCTGTACCGTGTTTGAGTGTGAGTAAAATTATGGTATGTTACAGTTTGCAACAAAGAATATTTCTCTACGATACATATGTGAAGAAGAAGTCGTTTAAAAAGTGTCGCAGTAAATTTCGTCGCGAATTTCCTGGCGCTTTACTGCCAGCTAAATCAACAATTCTGCGTCTGGTTAAAAAAGTAAGAGAAACGGGTTCATTTTTTAACAAATAGAGACTGTCGGTCAACCGTATTCTCACAGAGGAGAAAATTGACGATATCGCTTTTCGACTAGAACAGTCACCCAAAAAATCATTAAGTCAATTAGGGCAGCGTGTGTCTCGAAAAATGTTCAGAAGATGTGAAATGTGCATTACACAAGAGGGTCAACACTTCCAGCATCTTTTATAAGGTAAGCTAATGAATTACGTCACATTTAAATGCTTAGCACATACAAGTTTATGAAGTTTATGAAGCGTAATTATTATGAAATAGTCCGCGGCCGACGGTCGAACAATGCCGGAAGATGAGCGCTCACTCGCCGGGAGCAGTTTCTTCCTTGTAGCGCTAACAGTGGGTTGCGTTTCCCGGCGAACGCCCTGTATAAGCAGAGGCGAGTTTTCAGTATTGTCGGTGTGTAGTTCTTTGAAAGTAGTATTGAGTGCTGGTATGATCGCTGGAGCATTTGTTTACGTTTGCATTCTTTGGAGTCCGATGTCTTAAAAATAAATAAACAAATTTGAAAGTGAATCTTCTTGGAGTAATTGTTTCTCGTTTATAAAACGAGATATCTAACACGGTGAACTCAACAGGACTGAATAGCAAGAAAGATCAATAACTAGATATCTATCAACGGGGGATGGCACCCAAAGAAGACGAAAAACAAAACAACTGCGGCCTGGAATGATATGTGGCAATCCAGTGAACAACACAAGGGAAGAGACTACAGGTGCATACAATCTCAAATACCGACAACACAATGGTTTCATCAAAAATATATATATATATATATATATATGCCACAAAAAAAGCTGTGACTAAAATATCGAGATTAAAATTCAATAACGGCAGATTCGGAAGCCACTTGTACAAAATAAATTTAGTAAACTCCCCACTTTGTCAGTGCGACGGGGAATCCGAGGCCGATACAAACCACTTATTCTTCGGAAGCAAGAATTACATAGAAGAAACAGACACTTTCTTGAAAGACCTAAAACATTGGGACGTAAGTTATCGAGTTAATGTAGGCCACCTCCTTGCTCTAGAAAATATCATAATGTACCAGAGGATGGAGCACTCCATAACAAGAAACCATATAGAAATATAACCGGGTAGAACCCACTCTACTACTCAATCTTTCAAACAATTATTGTTTACAGAGCACCAGAAGGTTACCGTTTTATTGTTAAAATTTTATTAATGTGCGGTGACTTGTATCTATGTGTAATGCATTACAGGGTGGGGCATTTAATATGTTTTCTGGAAATATTTCGGAAAGAAAGCATTTTAACAAACAATAACCTATATAAAAAATAATCGTACAGTAGGGGGCTACAATTATGTGATATTGGTTTTTTCACAGGTGGCGCTGTTGTCGTTACAACAAGGTCAACTTAATTCTTTTAAATGGGAACCCCTATTTTTTTTTTTGAAGATTCCGATTCCTCATGAAAAAATAAAATTGTTTGCTTAACTCACTTTTCTGTTAGCCTCACAGATGGCGCTGTAATCGCGAAAAATGATAATTCATTTGAATATTCGCGTTTTTTGTGTATAATTTTAATTATTGTTTAAATAATTACATGTAATTTTCATTCTGTAAACATGGAAGATAATTTTAAAGGATAATGACGAAATTAATTTTTTAAATGCTTTTTCTTACTTATTTGCAGCCATGTCTACAGCAGGTGCTCAAAAAGGTGACCATTTACTTCCAAACATTTTCTGACCCTTTGCAGAAATGATGCCTGAACAGCTCTCTGCTGATGTTAGCGCAAGCATCACGAATGCGCTGCTTCATGTTATCTGGCGTTGTTGGTATTTCCGCATAACATTTTTCCTTCAGCATTCCCCAAAGGAAGAAATCTGGCACAGTCAGGTCCGGAGAACGCGCCGGCCAAAGCACTGGTCCCCCACGACCAATCCATTTGTTCGGAAATCGGCGGACTTCATGCGCAAAATGTGCGGGGCAGCCATCATGTTGATACCACATTGTTAGGCGGTCCTGTAGAGGGACATCTTCCAGCAAAACTGGGAGCTCAGTTATCAAAAATCGGCTGTACTTTTCGGCATTAAGGTTTCCGTCGATAAAGTAAGGACCGATCAGATGATCTCCCATAACACCGCACCAAACATTGACGCTCCATGGTCGTTGATGATCCACTTCACGTATCCAATGTGGATTTTCTTCAGCCCAATAGTGCATGTTATGGCGGTTGACGTGGCCACGATTGATGAAACTTGCTTCGTCCGAGAAAAGGATCTTTGAAACGAAGTCACGGTTGTTGTTCACTTCTTGCAGAACCCAGTTGCAAAAGTTCACTCGCTTTTGGAAGTCTTCCCCATGAAGTTCCTGATGCAATGACACGTGATACGGATGGAATTTATGCCGGTGGAGAATTCGCAGGATACTTCCTCTGGAAATTCCTGACATCCGTTCAAGTTGTCGAGAACTTATGTGTGGATTGACTTCAACAGCAGCCAAAATATTCGCTTCGTTGTCTTCATCTGTGACCGATCGTCCTCGAGCTCTGCTTCGTTTCACGCTGCCAGTACCCATAAATAAGTTGACAGTTCGACGAAAAGTCATGGGACTTGGATGATGCAGATCCCGATACCTCTCAGCGTATAAAGCACACGCAGCGATAGCATTGCGACCAGCTTCACCGTACACAAGAACCATTTCAATTTTATCCGCAATTGTAAGTCACACCATTCTGATGGAGCTACCGTCAAATCAAAATTACGACTAATTGCCAAACTTGTCCGGCGTCATGTTTTGATGTTCCAAGCCTCGTCATATCCTTTAAAATTACCTTCCATTACAGCGCCATCTGTGAGGCTAACAGAAAAGTGAGTTAAGCAAACTATTTTTATTTTTTCATGAGGAATCGGAATCTTCAAAAAAAATAGGGGTTCCCATTTAAAAGAATTAAGTTGACCTTGTTGTAACGACAACAGCGCCACCTGTGAAAAAACCAATATCACATAATTGTAGCCCCCTACTGTACGATTATTTTTTATATAGGTTATTGTTTGTTAAAATGCTTTCTTTCCGAAATATTTCCAGAAAACATATTAAATGCCCCACCCTGTATGTAAATGTGGGGGCATGTATTTATATATATAAAAATACGGCAATAAATATAATGTATCTTGACTGTATGGCCAACAGGCCAAGTTTCGGTAAATATTTAAAAAAAAAAAAAATCTCTGATTTTAGCAGGCTTCTCTTTTCGCAATCCGTTCGTCACTAGGTGATTTGCATGTGTGCAACTGAGTGCATCTGGAGCACGATGTTATCCGCGACTGCTCGGTGATGAATAGGACGGGTCACTCGGCCAAGGATGGTCACGGCCGCATTATTTCTTCACACAATAGCGCTTAGAAGGAAAACATGGCCTTCAGCTGTTCTCCACTCCTACTTCCTACTGTATGCTACCGCACCTCACATAAATGGACTACGTTCGACACTCATGAAAAAAAGTATATCAGCAGACATCATACCATAGTCCTATTATGCTGGGATTTAACACTGAATGGGACCTCATTTTCGCACCGACATAACCGTTAGCTAAAATATGTGTTCTATTACTATTACTGTTACTCCGCGATTCACTAAAAGTGTGTGGCGGAGGGTGCATTGCACCTATCCGGAAGGGTAATGGTTTGGAAGGGATATACGGGATATGGTAGGAGACACCCATGGGCTATTGTGAGGAACCATCCCAGCATTCGCCTGGATCGATCTGGAGAAACCAAAACCCAGATCAGGATGGCCGGAGTGCTTTATCGAAAGCTACTCTTGTCAGGTTTTAGGTTTACTCACTCGGTAAATCCTTTCTATTCCACTCCCTAATCGCTCGTGGAAGAAATGAGCACAGAAATGAATCGGTTCTGGCCCTGATTTCTCTTATCTTATTTTCGCGGTCATTCCGAGATATGAATGTTGCTGGTAGCAATATTTATTTACTGTCATTCCGAAATACATAAGTCGAGAAATTTTCAATTATCTTCTGTCGAGAGCAACACCTTCGGTGCTCCAGGTCTTCCCAACATAACTCCTTCAACATCGCACTTATGCTTTCCCTCCAACTATATATACCTGTCACGAATCGGGCGGCTCTTCTTTGGACCATCTCTAATGCCTCCATTAATCACTTTTGATGGTGACCCTATACAGAGCAACAATATTCTAAGTGAGGCCGCACTAGTGACTTGTATGCAATCGATTTAACTTCCGGAGTGCATTGTTTTAAATTACAACCTAGAAATTGAAGCATAACCCTGGTGACGTAGGAGTTATCGTAGTAAGATGGTCATCGGTTCGAGTCCAGCCTAGGGTATGGGCGTTTCTAATTAAGTGTTGTGTCCGTCCCGTGCCGTTTGTATTGTTATGAGAACGAATACTCGAATAATATCACACGTACGCTGAGATAAATGATAAAGAACTAAAAAATTAATATTTACACTTGTAGCATTATTATACTCGTATTTGTAGGAAAAAGAAGTTCGATAAAACTCTATGTGTGGACCACAGCACTTTATTGTAGCGCAGCATGGACATTATGAATGCCAAAAAGAAGGAAAATTGAAGCATTTGTAATGTGCTGCTACAGAAGGATGCTGGAAAGATAAGTACGAACTGAACGTGTTTTGCAAATGATGGGTGAGAAAAGAAGCTTGTGGAAAAGTGTTACAGGATGGCGGGTTAAATTTCGAGACTTTCGGGATTGGTTAATTTGTTAGTGTAGGCAACAGTCGAGCGAAAGAAATGTAGAGGTAGACAAAGATTGGAATATATGAGGCGGATAATTGAAGGTTGTAAGGTGTATGTTGAGATGAAGAGGTTCACACAAGATAGGAAGTGATGAAACATTGCATCAAACCAGCCGAGAGACTGATGACAAACAAACAAAAATCTTGGAAAGCTGGCTGAATGGGTCTGTATTGCGAAAGATATATTTAAAACAAACAAAAATTATTGTAGCTACTGTACGATTGAAATATGGAATTTACATTTTGTCCTGTGTTAAATTATTAATAGCTCGTTCACAAATAGCCTAAATGAAATCTGTTTTTCGTTTAATCCGTCCGTCAGACATAACTCTTAAAGCCAGTATTGCTTCTCTTGTACAAGTGTACCTTTTTTAGCAAAGCGTCATTCTTCTGTATGTTATACCTCTCTTTTGTTTTTTGTTCTTCTCCGTATTATGCTAGTCCTCCTCCTCCCTGAAATTTTGTCTGTTTGGAGGTAGTCGCACTACTGCGATATTCGATATCTTATAATCCATGTCGAATTCTGTTATTAAATATGCGTGTCATCAACATTAATATTTCCCTCTATTTCCTGTACATTGTTTGTTGTCTAGGCAGTCTCGGAGTGTATGCATTTGTTCGGGCCGGTCAACGAGTAGAAGTTTTGTTTATCAATCTCAATACTTAAAGGTAACAATGAAAGGAAAGAAATGCCGCAAGGCAATATTTATGTGGAAAGGACAGATAAAATACACCCAACAATCACCAAAGTTGAAGGGAGGAGGGCAGCAGCAACACAAAACAACCCACAAAGAAAGAAAAGTTTCTTTGTTTGTGTGTTGTTTTGTGTTGCTGCTGCCCTCCTCCCTTCAACTTTGGTGGTGTTGAGTGTCCTTTCATTATCAATACCTAAAGGAATTTTTATGTTCAAGTCCTTATTCTTGATCTTACACGGAACTCACTACTTTGAATTGTAACCGATAATTGTTGTTTGAGTGTGTTCGGCAAAACTCTCTATTATTCAATTCACCTATAATGTTATTAAAATAATGAACTGGTTGCCTCTGGTTCAACAAATTTGGTTTCTTGTCATTTGGTAAAAATTAAATAAAATTCCACTTCAAAGTGTCTCCTCTTTGTCTTTTCTGGATATACTTGAAGCACTCTCCATGTTTGTCCAAAGCTTTAACCAATTGTTTTATCAATCCGACTTTGATGTGCAAAGGTGGGAAGGTGATTTTCTTCGCTTTCAACTATCAGGTCTTCTCGTGTATCGTAACTCTGCAAGGAACAATATAAACTCGAGGGACCAGTCTTTCTTAACATTATGATTGTCATGGTCCCTACTATCCCACATGCAAAGGAAGCAGGGGCGGACTTTGGTTTGGGGGGGGGGGGGGCTTGGCTTGAATGAAATTTGGTTCAGAGGGCTTGCCTTCAGTGGATTTTGGTTTTTAGGGGGGCTTGAGTCGGCCCTTAGGGTAGTCTTTATAGCCTTCTCGGGCCTCAAATCCGTAGAGATAAAAAAAAGGTCTCCAAAATCAAAATTACAGTGTCGGGGGTGGACCTAGATACTTTTTGGGAGGGGGCTTGTGCCCCCTAGCCCCCCCCCCCTCCTGGATCCGCCCCTGAAAGGAAGTATGGATATTTGATATATCCCTGTTGCTGTCTTACGAGAAAATTCACCTATTTCAATGTTGGCATCCGAAAGGATTGTAACAAATTGATGACGAATAAACGCAGTAGACGTACATACATAAATAATAACTTCAAAAAAATGGACTGGGAGTGAGTGAGCGAGCTTAATAGCTTCGGATTGTGACTGTAAATCACTACGAAAAATTAATTCCGGACATGCAGTGAAATTAAACACGACTCCAGTCGAGAACCACGTGGGCCATTTTTCCATGTTAGGATGAAAAGAAACATATGGGCTGTTTCTCACACGCATACACTTATAAACACCATTCACTTTGATTATCGCCTAATACATAATAGACAGATGTAGCGTAGCTTAAAATCTAGACCTGATACGCGAAAATAAAGATGATAGTTGGAATCAAGGGACCAATTTCGTATAGAGACGGTGTTTATTTACTAAAAACCGAAATCGTTGTTGCTCAGTGACATCAGTTACCATTACTTTAAACCAGGGGTGGCCAAACCGCGGCCCGCCTTGAATATTTTTCTGGCCCGCGAGATTCATCACACTTTTACAAAATATATTTATTTTACAATGGCCGAAGTAGTGAAAACCAATGTATTAAAAATATGATTTTTGCATCCATATATTAAAAAATTAACTGTAGAAATTGTGAGAAAAAATTAATTTTGAATTTAAAATAATATTTTTGCGAATATGTGAAGGATATTGATAGCATCATTATTAATATATTATCTATGTTTACATGTGAAAATAATAGTAAACAGAATAATAATTACTTATTATGTTTCATTTTTCTCTCCAAAAATGTCTATAATATGATTATATATAATTTTATATGTGGCCCGCAGAAGTATGGTGCATTTCCAAAGTGGCCCGCAAGATCATTTGGGTTGGCCATCCCTGATTTACACAATAATAAAAAATATATTTACAAACCCAAAATTATCGCAGACAAAATTTAG
>JARYHS010008074.1:52247102-52288107 GCA_031002005.1 Vandiemenella viatica
GATAGAAGCAACTCACGACCCACCAGAGGATCAGCCAAATCAACTTCCCGTGACAACAATGCGCCCATGTCATCATCAGCGGCGCCTATACCGACGCTATGGACTTGGTGGAGATTGCAGACCTGGACTCAACGCCTACTACGGAATGTGTAGTGGATTACACAGTGATGGAACACGAGCAAGAGGCCTCCGTCTCGCGTAAGCGTGCTGCAGAGAACACTTCAAATGATAAAGATGACACACAGTCCAAGCGGGCTGCAAAAATTTCTGTGAAGACCAATACCAGAATGCCGACTCCTCAGCTCAAATCCGACCGGAGAAGAGCAACCAAAGACTCAGACAAGTGGCGTGAGCCGCGTCGACCTGCTCCTGCCGCTCAGCTGAGCTCCAATGCTGCCAATGCTCCCAGCACGAGCAACTCTTTCTCCCATCTCCCCATAGAAGCTGAGCAAGTTATGGAAACAGTGGAAGCCTTTTAGGGAGTCGAAGCCGGCACCCCTGATAGTGTCCTTCAAAGAGGATTATAGAAACCTCGAAATGACACTAAAGAAGCTTTGTAAGCACGAGTACCGCGTCAAACCTGCGGGACGCGAGTTATGCAAGCTCTTCCTCAAAACTAAGGCCTACTATCAAGCCGTCTTAGGCTATGCGTCACAAAACAGCATACCCTTCTACACCTTCCCAACTGAAGCTGATAAAAACCTGAAAGTCGTGTTACGAGGACTCCCATTCAATTTCTGCACCGAGTACATCAAAGAAGAACTGGAAATGCGCGGCATAGTGGTGAGGACAGTCGTTCGTCTGCGTTCGCTAAAAACGCGACAGGAAGTACCACTGTTCCTGGTAGTCCTCTCGGATATCATCGAGAATAGATCAATTTAAAAAATGACGTCTCTATGCTCATTGATGATCACCACCGAAAAATTACGTAGCACTCGAGGTCCTCCTCAGTGTTACAATTGTCAGCGGTAGGACACATATCCCGGCACTGTGTTATGCCGCCCAAATGCGTCAAGTATGCTGGCGAACACCCAACGCGTCAATGCGCTCTCAAAAAAGGAGAAGCTTTCCCAAATGTGTTAACTGCGGCGGTAATCATGTCGTAAGCTATCGGAAATCCACCGCTTTCAGTAGATTTAATGACAAACAGAAGGCAAACAATGCCTCCTACGTTGCCAATCTTAAGAAGAGGCAACAACAGAAAAATAAGAAGGAGGAGGAAGAGGCAGCAGCCTCCAACAAGGGCCTAACCAACCCTGAGCTGAGACAGGGTACAACCTACGCAGAAGCATCAGTTGGTGCTCATGACAATGGGAGGGATCACCAGAGAGACTCCTCCGCCCAGGCAAAACCTCCGAGGAGGATGAGGAAAACTGAAGAATTGAAGAACCGCCCACCGGATAAGAACACCCGGAATGATGACGGCTCCATCCTCTTAAACATGGTGCAGTAACTATTGCAGACGGTGACTGCATTAATTCAAGACTTGCCGCGTCAGATGGCGGAGGCCGTTAGGATGGCAATAACTGGCGTGCAACAAGGTAACCAAGAACGTCATGGCTAATGCCATTGAAGACTTAACCATTTGTATATGGAACGCTAATGGCTTCTGGCACCAGATGGGTGAATTTAAGGAATTCCTGAGGGACGAAGGCATTGATGTGTGCCTCGTTAATGTGACTCATCTTAAGCAGGGGATCAAAGCTGCTGCCCCCAACTATTCCTGCTATAGGTGTGATTGGCCAACCGCCGGAAGTGGTACCGCGGTCTTCTTTAGGAACTCCATTAAGCACTACCAAATAGAATTACCCCGCATGGAGACCATAGAAGTAACCGATGTCGCCATCGAGACATGTCGGGGGAGACTTGTGTTTGTTGCTGTATACCGACCACCAGGACGCCTACATGAAGGGGATATTTCTGCGCTTCTCAGTCTGCGCGGCAATCTGTTTATTGCGGGTGACCTGAACGCCAAGCACATCGCCTGGAATTTACGAATCACCAACAATCACGGAAGGAAACTCCTACGAGTGGTCGAGAACCACTATGCGGTAGTTTGGGGACCCACCGAACCTATCATCTATGGACGTGGTCTCCCTGATGTTCTTGGCATCGTCATAACCAAGGACCTAAGATACAACATATCCGTCACCACAAAAACCGTCTTGTCATCTGATCATGTCCCAGTGCTTTATTATATGGCGGCGGACGTATCATCACGCTGGAACAGACTAGCCAGAAACTTACGTGAGATTAACTGGGAAGTCTTTAAGAACCTCCTCACACAGCGGATCGAATCTGCTGCGCCACCCTCTGCTACTGGCCCCTCTGCCGCCGTTGCTGTACTGGCTGACTGGATAAACGAGGCAGCAGATGCGGCTACCCTGACGCGCCGTATCCAGTCTCCACGATCTCGACATTGCCTCCCCGAGAGGCAATAACAATCAAAAACCAACTAAATATGGAATGGCATCTCACTAGGGATCCGGCTACTAAGAGAGCGGTAAACCGCATGCAGCGGGAGATCAAAGCGGAGGTATAACAGTTCTGACTGGTCTAATTTCATTTCCACCTTGATCATAGAAGACGGATCTGCATGGCGAGCCACGAAGGCCCGACTCCGGCAGAGGATAAAGATCCCACCTCTGGTTGTTGGAAACAACCATGTCTGCGTTCCAGAAGAAAAGGCTGAAGCTCTTGCTGGGACCTTTGGGGCAAACTTTAAACCAGTCGACGTCCGTAGAGACGATGAGCCCATAAACTTCGTGGAGCGACGCCTGAGTCACTTCCTAGTAGCTGTTCCTTCGGAGGAAGACCTCATAGAGCAAATCACGGTGCAGGAGGTGACATCTGCCCTCGCGAACCTGAAAATCAAGAAAGTCGCCGGACACGTCGGAATCGGTGGAGGTATTCTGCGGCAAATGCCTCCTACGGCAATCCTATACATCACGGAGTCTTTCAATGAAATTCTCCGTACAGGCGACCGCTAACGTCAAAACATGCCCACATTATACCCATTCCCAAAGTGGGCAAGGACAGGAGGTCGCCCAAGTCTTACCGACCAATCAGCCTGCTGCCTACACTTTCCAAAGTGTTTGAAAGGATATACCTTAAGATACTGCGCAGAATCATAGACAACGAGAGGCTGCTGCCGGATGAACAGTTTGGCTTCCGACAAGGGCATTCCACCCCTCTGCATCTCCTTCGTCTTGCTGAAGAAGCCGTTGCCGTTTTTTGAACGTTGCGAGTACTTCGGTGCGGTCCTGATGGATGTCAGCCGAGCCTTCGACTCGGTGTGGCACCAAAGACTCTTATATAAACTTCTCACGCAAGGAGTACCTCTTTCTCATGTTAAACTACTCAAGAGCTACCTGGAGGGACGAACCATTCGAGTAGTCATGGACGGGGCCAGTTCCTCAATCAAGAACATCGCTGCAGGCGTCCCACAAGGCTCGGTCTTAGGCCCGGTGCTATACGGCCTCTACACTGCTGATACACCTACTACAATACGTGTTAAAAAAGCACTGTATGCCGATGACACGGCCATGTATGCCAGAAGCCTGAACAACAACAATCTGCGACGTCGACTACAACAAGTGTGAGACAATATTCAGGAATGGGCAACGAAATGCCGGCTAACCGTTAATGCGCCAAAGAGCCAAGTGATTGTATTGACTAGGAAAAAGGTTCCACAAAACCTGACTCATCTAACCCTCTTCGGCGAATATATCAACTGGACAAGTACTGCCACCTACCTAGGTGTGAAAATGGACAAAAGAATGACGTGGAAGCCTCACGTCACCAACGTCCGCGCAAAAGCATCTGGGAGAATGAGAATTCTATACCCCATTTTCAACCACTCTTCAGCACTGAGGGCGCAGCTGGGACTCCGTCTCTAGTGTTGCGCTAGTCACGCCAGAAATGGAGTACGCAGCAGTTGTCTGGGGGATCACTGCTGCCTCCAACCTACAGCAACTGCAAGTTGTACAAAACAGGACCATAAGACAGGCATATCATTTACCACGTGAGACGAGGACACATGTGCTGCACCAAATAAGTGGCCTACCCAAGTTTCGCGAGAGGTTTGAACAGCTGCCAAGACAATTTTACGCCAATGATAAAAACTCTACTAATCCGCTGATAACCGCTCTAGGTGCGGATCCAATATATAACAACACTCTCAGGTGGCCAAAGAAACTACTGGACCATTAATGCTCTAAAATATAAGAACAATGACAAAAGCACCGGATACGACAAATCCAGATAGAGACGAACCGTTTTGATACTGACAAGCAACAACATAAACTGGAAGGAGATGCGCTATAGCACAAAAACTTCCCCTCAACCTGGGACTTAGGTTTTTCCCAGTAAGGAATGTCACAGGTGCTGCTCAGTGGTAATTAATGTTTTAGATTGGAAGTTGTTATTATTTCCAAATTTATCCAGATTTTATATGAATTTTTCTTATATAGTCTATCTGCATTAATATAAGGAAAAACTTGCGAAATAAAATTTTCAAAAATATAAGCATACTAGTTGAATAGATAACGCTAATGCAACTGTTTTGATTTTATTTTATTGCCGTACTCGTGTTGTCTCTCATCGAGGCATTTAAGTTTACATAGTTTTTAAATAGCTTTTTAACTTTTTCGTTATTCTAAAAATGTAAAATTTTATGGTTGTATGCTACTTACTCTTTACATTGATTGATTATGGTTTGTAGCTGCACATCTCGGCTTTTTCACCCAAAACATCTTCTCATGGGATCAAACAGTAATAGTCACATTTTTTACAATCGGGTGATTATGGACCGCATGCTTTTCGCTACTCAGTTGTCTGCTGTGGCCATTTTGTTCGTTTATATCGCGTCTCATGTTGACAGCACCAGTTTTAAAAAATGTATGGGTGAGTGATGTTTTTCTATTTCTGTTTTAGATATCAGATTTTTGTGTTTATTTTATTTTCATGGCTGTCAAGTTTGTGTTTATTAGCTTGAATAACGTTTGGATTGTAATATTTAACTAATCATTAAGTAGCTGTTTCCTACTGTTTTTTTGGTTTCTGAATATGGAAATTTCCTGTGTTGTGAAGGTGTTGTGTCTGTTGTTGTTGATTGTGAGAATCTGCATATCTGTGTTTATATTTGTTGGTGAATGATCATTTTCTACGAAGTGTTCGGCGAATGGAAATGGTTACTGTATTTTAATGTTGCCATGCGTTCTCTGTATCTAGTTTGGAACTGTCTTCGTGTCTGCCTCACATTTTTGACATGTAAGTTGATAAATACCTGAGTTGTGTTTGCGTCTGAGAGGGTTTTTTTCAATGAGTTGTCTGTTCGCAGTGCAATGTTGATGCCTTATTTTTGAAAATGTTTGAGATTCGATGTGTACATTTGTTAGAGTATGTCACTGAATACCATTTTCTCATATTTTCTGTATCCTGTGTAGTTTGCTCTTCTGAATTGTCTCTGTAGTTGGTGTATTTGTTTGCTGAGTTCTGTGTGGCTGAAGTTTGGTTCTGTTGTTTATTGTTTGTTCTTTTTCATTTTGTTTATGATTTTTCTGTTATTCTGTCAACTGTCTGTGATTTATATCCATCTTTTGATGCTATTTCCTTTATTGTGTTCAGTTCTATTTGATAATTAATCTTTGTTTGTGGGTGGTTTGATGAGGAATGTACTATCTATTCTGTTGGTATTGGTTTTCTGTATACATGGAATGTGTGTTTGTTTGCATGTTTTGTAACGGTGAGATGATCATCTATTGTGACTGTGACTTTTTTGGTATATATTATTTAGGTCCTGGTGAAATTCATTTATCATTTCATCTGATTAATTGATGAGGCATATGGCATTATCCACATATCTCGATCACTATATGATCTTAGAACTCTTTGGGGGGATTAGTTTTTCCAGTATTTCCATTTCTATACGATCTACAAATATATTGGCTGTTTCACTTTCAATAGCAAATACTACCTACAACAAGAAGGTCTTCCTATATTCTCCCCAGTTTCAGGCACATTAACCAATAGGCAAATTTCCCCTTCGCATGTATGGGTGAGGACAACGGAGTGGGGATACAGCAGAGTAACCTTGAGCCGCCTGAGTTAATTGAACGGGCTACAGTATGACGTAAGATAGCTCTCCCCTCACGCTGATTATTGTTTGTTGAACCTGTAATAAAATGTTCATTAAATACAAACACATTTTGGAGCGTTCACCCGTACTCACACACTAAATAAAAATAGACAGTATGGGACATTAAGCCTGGCAGCATTCTGGTGTCTTTCGGAAGAGTATGGCTGAATGGGCCGGCACATGGTTTTACCCCCTCCCTTCCTCACCTCTCATTTCATACAACAGTCATCTCCAACTACAATAACACATAGGTATAACGTTGGTGAAGACAATGGGAAATCGCTCTAGTTCATCTTGCCATCCAGGGGTACAAACTCAATGGTAAACCATCTACACGCGGAATAGATCATGGCACCATAGGGGGGCGTGTAGTGAAATGGGGGTCCGGCGAAATCTCACAAAAGGGGGGAAGGGTGTTGACGGTAATCTCACGTCATCTTTTTAAATTCTTGATGGACAGTAGAGCTGAAGATAGATCCACAAATGCCGCGCATATCGATTTAACGGGGGGGGAAGGATATATGGTCTACACCAGTGGTTCCCAATTAGTGTTAATCGTACCCCCAGGGGTACGTGAGGTTTCTTCAGGGGGTACGCGCGGTAGTCTCTTGGCTAAGGTGATCACTAAAATAATTGAAAAGAAATCCACTTTTATCAGCCTAAAGAAACATTACTATCACCCAAATATATTTTAAGATAAATTGTGTTTGTTTCAATTATATTATTGTAATCCTGTGGTTGTGAGAAGCACTCTACTGGATGAACGAATTCATTTATTTATCATTTCAGCTGTAAGGGGTACGCGCGGTTGAGCTCCTTCTTGCAGTGGTACTCGGGAAAAAATAATTGGGAACCACTGGTCTACACAAACGACGCGGATACTGACTTTAGGAGGAGTGGGGGAGGGGGGGTTATACCCGCTCTCGGAAGCAGGAGAGTTAGAAGAAAGAAAAAAACCCTCACGTTATCTTAGGGCGGAGTCCGACCAGATCTCACCAGAGGGAAAAAAAAGGGGGTGGGGTAAGGTATTGCCACCACACCTCGCGTAATTAATAGACGCCCCCTAAGAAAAATTTTAAGTTTTGGGCGTAAAACCATAAAATAATATGGTCTGCTATTTATTTACGAAACAATTTGTTTATGAAGAATTTACAGCGATATGTTTAGCCTCCTAAAGATTACATGTGTGCTACAGTGATATTTCTGGTGTTAATGATTTTTAGAAAAAGTACCTGGGTGACCGATCTTCGCTTGGCATCTTTCGATTTCTGTTTCAAGATTTCGAGTAAAGTTTCATTAAAGTAAAATGCTTCCTAGGCGTTTTGAGGTGCACAGTTAACATCAGTAGGCTTACTGGTACTTGAATCTTCTACGTAATGAGATTAGAGCCGTTTTTGAGAAACCAAATACAAAAAATGCTCCTTTTTTAAGAAAAAATCGTGTTAAAAACTTGAAAAGCAAAACGTTATCTACATATGAAATTTCATCCAAATCGCTAGATACATTTGCGAGACCACCTCATAAATTTCTTTCAAAGAAAAATGCTATTATTATGTTAAATAGAAATCTTAATGCCAGTCAGGGATTAATTAATTGTGCCAAATTTGTGGTAATTCAGGGGATTCTACGATAACCCTTGATGGCGGATTCTTATGTAACTCGACGAGAAAAATTGAAAGTAAACAATATTTTTTATATATCTCGCTTAGTTCTCGAGATATCGTATCTCAAAGTTGACGTGGTTCATTGAAATGTGACCTGGACCAGAAGATAAAATTCGCCATAGACAAGTTTGATGATGAATTCGTATGAAACTCGTCGAGACAAATCTAAAATAAATAATTTATTTTTTTAAGAGGTTAGGATTAGATTCGGCCTGGACCAGAAAAAAAATCCACCAAAACCACTATGTCTATATGGTGGTAATGTACTTTCAATGTTTTATTTTGTTTCTAATGGTTGTTGTTAGGTTGAAATACGGCCTGGACCAGAAGAAACATCGCCAATAGCACGTAAGGAACTATACCTATAATTGATTTTTGACATGCTGTATCTCGAAAACCAAGCGAGATATCAAGAACATTATTCTTTATTTTCGATATAATATTTCTTCATCAGATTGTGACGTCAATAGAATATCATCAGTGCTAAATTCATTCACTCCGATAAAACTATGCTTATACCTCGCGTGGTAGTATTTAATGACAAACTAACAGCCACTTTTTACCGTCAAAAAGTTAACGATTATTACTTTATAACTGGAACCGGTAATATTATTTTCAAAGAAGTTTCTGTAAAGTATTACCTCTGACAAAACCAATCATAAATGTTTAATGTTTTACAATTAAACTTGCAGTGCTAATATTTCCACGGGTCAGCCAGTATACAAGAACTGTTTGTTTAAATATTCTTTGAAATCAAAGAGAATTTATTTGTAGGCTCTCTGGTACCTGAATTGTCTACGAGATGGTGCTAGTGTCGTTTTCGAGATATCGATTTAAAAAATTGTTAGTATTTTGTAAACTCGCTTTTTTGTAGGGAAGACGACTATTTAGGTAATTTTAAAAGTCAAAACGTTATCTAAATATCAAATATCATCCAAATCGTCATAACCGTTTCCGAGAACCGAAATATATATATATATATATATATATATATATATATATATATATATATATATATATATATATATACAAGAATTGCTTGTTTAAAGATATAAGATAATTAACTGATTAAGTATGACAAATTTGATTCTTCAGTACTAAACATTATTTTTTCAGCAAAATTCATTCGACTAAGATTTCCATGAATCGGTTGATATGTCGCGAAAATATTATTTTTAAACATTTTCAATATTTTTATAAGTTTACAGTCCTATCTGCCCCGATGGCTCAATTCGCCTCTTCTTCGTAGCATATCTTTCACATGAAGGATACTGATCAATGAGAAAAAGATTTTTTTTTTTTTTTTTAGCTTTATTCAATATAAGAGTTAAGAAACTAGAAGGTGAGTGCAAATCAGTTTCCATTCGCAGGTCAGGACCTCGCACATTCTATTATGGTTAGAGAGCAAGAAATAATATCAAACCAAGACTGAGTGTGTCACAGCAAGGGGAACTATTTACATCAACAAGTTCACATTAGTTCAGCACTGAGTGCTTGAGAAAACCAGTTCCCAATCTGCACAACTAGTTATGCTGTAGCCTAATTCAGCCCATGAAGAAACGCTTATGTAATCCGCAAGATGTGACTGAGCCAATTAGCGAAGCTTCCCCCACCACCACGGGTCTTACCCAGCATGCCACTCACGAACACTAAGTGACTCATTTGTCAACATTTAACTCGATAACATCAGGACTTCTTCAAGGTAAATAACATCATCTGATACTCCGTAGCTAAGTGTAGTAACTCAGTCTAAAACAGTTTCCAGTTACTGATTTCAAAGGAAATATACTGTCCCAAGAAAACTTCATAAAGAGTGTATTGTAAGATTGATTTTTAGGTTATGTGCTTTATCATCCACGATTCTCGTATGTTAGTCTATTGTTCCCCCTTTAGTGTCTTTGTGATGAGGGAGCGTGCATAAACCACGTAGCTCCATTTTGATCTCCTGCGAACCCCCCTCCCCCCCACGTAGCTCTACGTGGCTTTTGCCCCTACCCTCCTCCCTCCCCCCACGTAGCTTTTTTCCCTTTTGATTGCAGAAGACATTTTGTAATGTTTTCTTTTGTCAGACTGTTGTAAATTACATACGGAGATAATTAACTGAGAGAAATCAATGTTCACATGCTATTGTGAGTTCTATTCCTCATTTTAACTGTGAAGAATGTTATGAAAGGAAAGCTACGTGGCCTGGCTCGGCCTTCCAGCCAACCCCCCCCCCTCCCCCCTTGGACCGAGCCACGTAGTTTGTGCACGGTCCCTGACTAGTAAATATAATTTAAGTTCATACGAGTGTTTTCGTTTCACGAGTTCATTCCATTTAATAATGAAGATTAGAATTTAATTAGAATATGACTATTGAGTTAAGTAAATAGTTTTATGCTCCAGTTCCTATGATATCAGTTAATACAGTCACCTCACACACATGTCTGAAAGCATTAAGTTAGTTGCTTTATTTACCTCGCTTCAAATTATCTTAGCTTGACTTATGAATCATTTTAACAAACCACTTCTTGGGTACAGAGTACAAACGCGGGTTGAAACTTAACTTACGGTAACTAGGCTAATACTGGCTCACAGTACATAGAGTGGCCACCGCTCAGCACGCTGTATACGGGGGAACGACCCTTCAACCCGTCTGTTGGTTGGAACCGTCATAGAACGTGTAGCTGAGACTTGTTACGGATATAGGTCGGTTAATTCCTGTACTCCACTGACTATAAGCTACTTGCAGTGTATTACAGACAGTGATGTTGTATTACAAACATTACTATCGATGCTTTAGTTAAGCACAATGATGACTGAGGTCTCGTATCCACTTGAGCAGGATCAGGCGAATGAGCCGCACAGTGAAGTGAGCGGATCAAGTGTGGACGTCTGAGCACGCTCTCAACGATGAACGGCGAGTGCGCTCGGATCGAGCCGATCGTGTGTCGGTATTTTCGAATGCTCAAAGGCGAGTGGGGATACCTCATACGAACATTATTATGATCGAAGTAAAAAATAAGATGCATGGTGTAAAATCAGGAAGGTATTAAACCTTGGTATTGATCTACATCTACATCCATACTCTGCAATTCACAAATATTGTGAGTGGCAGAGTGTGCCTTGCACCTCAACAAATTCTACACATTCATATCCTGAATAACACGAGGAAAGAAAGAATACATACTAGCTTTAGTACAACACCATATTTCTCTAATCTTATCATTCCTGGCATTGTGACCTAAATAGGTTGGTGGACGAAGTATTACTTCGCACTTGTAAATGAAAGACAATATTTGCCTGCCTCGGTAGCGTAGGGGCTGGGAGTGCTAGCTCCGCGTGCCGAAGGTCGCCGGTTCGAGTCCGGCCGCGGGCGTGTGTTGTGTCTATGAATGTCGTGTCCATCCTGTCTTGAGAGCTTTTAGATTTCCGTCGAAACCCCTCCCTCCCCCCCCTGGTCAGTTTTGGTTAGATTTCACCGGTTCCCCGCCCCCCTCTATTTCACCCCACGTAATTAGTGGACGCCCCCTTACTGTGCATCATTTCAGCGATGTATTTCAAATGGAGAACTTTGAAAGAAAAGATTTCTTCATGTCCTCAGTGATAACAGCTGTACCGACATTCTATTATGATCCATCTGCTTTTAATCATATTTTTATCACGATGAATTTCATGGTTACCAGACCTCCGTGATTCGCATAAAGTCAGTTTGGTGAAACAAACCAAACTATCAGTCTCTGTCCACAATAGAATGAATTGCTTGTTGAAGACTTGAAAAGTAAATAACTTGGCATGACATTCGATAACAAGCTCAACTGGGCAGGACTCATTGCACAGATAGTAGGAAAAGGTTTAAAAATCCTCACTTGTTGGAGAGGCTGATGAGGGTATGTACCAGAGAAGTAAGGTTGAAAAACTCTGGTCAGACCAATGCTTGAATATGGTAGTGTAGTATGGGACCCACATTTTGGGTATCAGATACAGGAGTTGGAGAGGGTGCAAGAAAGGACGACTGCTAGATTTGTCTCTAGAAATTACCGCAGAACACAATCAGTAACTGATATGATAAAAGAGCTCAAATGGGATTCTTTGTAAGACAGGAGGAGAGTGAAAAGAGTCAGGGGAGTGTACAAGGCGTTTATTGGTGATCGTCGAAAGATATTGGGGGGAGAATTAGGAGAAGAGGGTGGAAGGGAAAAGATGACCATGACCACCAGCTGGCACTCGATTTCAGTCATAAGGGTGTGTGAAGATTTTCTTTCGTAGGAAATGGGGTCAGGATTGGAATAAATTACCAAGAGAGATTGTATAATTTACCAAAAACGCTGAAAGAATTTAAAGCTGAAATTTGTAGAGAGCAAAAGTAGGCGGGTACAAAAAGGGAAAGATAGAAGTGTAAGAGAATTGCCACCGGAGCATCACCATACCTGAGCCAACAGGACATTAAAACTGCAACTCGAAACAGCAAAAATTTTATGACGATGCTGAATTGGGAAAAAATTCGTAAATGAAAACTGAATAGAAACTGTTGCTTGAGTAGTCTTGTTAGGGAAAAATTTCTTCTGAGCCCACCGTTTCAAACTCATAAGTGTTCAGAATTGTAGTAATAATAATTCCGTGTGGTCGTAATGACCTGGGCACGGTGTTTCTGATGACTGCGTATTCCGTCCCTGTCGTAGCCGGCTTAAGGCCCATTCATACTAGAGATCAGATCAGCTCAGGTCAGCTCAGCTTACGATAGTGAATAATGCCGTTTTCTACCCCAACGTCAATTAAATCGCAATGATTTTGGATCAAGAGCCTAAAAATACGTCAAGATCAAAAAGAGAGTGGTTCTGGTGCATCCAGAGTTTCAAGTGCAAACAGATCAAGAGAAAAAAAGAATGCCAATTACTGGCTATGCCGTGCGAGACGAGTGGTGGGAAATGCTTTTGATATTTTAGGGCTCAAAGGTTTCGAATTTATTTTAGAAAAATTAATTCTGATCCAGGATTAATTTATAACATAATTTTAGCAACACGTATTTTGCACAATTATTTACGAAAGTATAATATTTCATGCCGTGTAGAAAGTGAATTTCAGGATGAACGAGAGAAAACTTATTTTACAAATATTCTTTATTTGGGTGCTAACGCTCACACATTCAAGAAATAAATTCACAATATATTTTTAATTCGGAAACAGGATCTGTATCTTGCTAGTAGTGAAATGTATAGTAATATTTGAATTTATATTAAAGTTTGCCGACTTTATAATAAACAGAAATAACATACCGTTAAAATATTTATTTTTTTATTTATTACTCTTTTTTATTGCTTACGAGCATAGTTTTCAGACGTTCGTCGCCCATTTGACCTGACCTGACCTGACCGTTATTCGTTCACACTAGCGGTCAGCTCAGCTCAGTTCAGGTCTTGACCGTTGTTAATCTTCAATTTGACCTGCCTTGCCCTGACCTGAACGGACCGCGTAGTGTGTGAATGCTCCCATTGGATTACGTGTATGGCGGTTTTTAATCTAAGTTGAGCTTAGCTGACCGCTAGTTTGAAAGGGCCTTTAACCTAATCAGGCGATCGTACCGGATACAGGGAACCTACAGTTTAACGAGGAATCCGAAACACGGGAGCATTTGGCGTACTTCACATTACACAGCAAGATGCGCCAGAGGTGAAGGTCAGGTTAAGGGTCTATGAAAATCCCCGCCCAGACAGAGATTTGAACCGGGGACATTTCGATCCCCAGTTAGACATCTTAACCGCTGATCCACCAGATCGCACTATAATTGTAGCATTCAGCTTGTGCGTACACTTTTTACTCCTACATCATATTGTGTAATCCACATTTAATTCAGCGGCTGATGGGAAGCTCACTGTAGTAAGTTTCGTCTTGGTCATTCTATTCTTTAATAGCTATTTTGAAGAAACAATATCTCAAGTTCATTCTCTCGACAGCTTATCTGTCTGACTTGCTTACCATAACTCTGTGTTTTCTTTTCAGAAAAAAAACTTTTATTGCAGTTACAACAACATACAGCCAACAAGATTTTTGTATATGAGTCATCAGTTTTTTTGGAAGGGAAGGGGGGAATTGGAGCTAATTCTGTTCCTGATATCTATAAACGATCTGGGAGATCATGTTCTCTTCCTACAACCATATACAGCAACTTTCCAGTGAACAAATCTCGTACCTACGCTTTCGATAACTTTCTGAAAACCAAAAAGAAAAGTGAATCATTTCCCTGCAATCTTATTCTCAACTATAATACTTGCCGGCCTCGGTAGCGCAAGGGCTGGAGTGCTAGCTCCGCGTGCCGAAGGCCGCCGGTTCGAATCCGGCCGCGGGCATGGATGTATAAGTGTTGTGTGTCTGTGTGAATGTCTGTCCGTCCTGTGGCGTCCATAAATTGGAAAAATGCAATATATCTACTGGATGACGACTTATACACTAAAATAATAATAATTACATTGAGCTGGCTGTATGGACTCCGTTGCCAAATACCATTTTTAAAAAAAAAAACTATAATACTTGTCATGTAGTATCGTGTATGAAACAAATATAAAATAAAAACGCGGTATAGTTTTGGTATGTGTCAATAGGTTAGTTAATTTTGGTGTGCCCTACTGTGAGGCAGTAAACATAAAGAGAAGTGGCGCATAATTCCTGAGTCACTGTACTTATCTTCGAATTGAGTTCCGTCACTTTAGTTACATACAGGGCCGCCGTAAGTGGGCGTGCAAGGCGTGCACCGCACGCGGGCGGCATGTCGAGGGGGGCGGCAAAACGAGTGATCGATAGTCGCCACCCCGCGATAGTTGCTACTCCATTGTCGCCGCGACGAAATTCGCAGCATATTATGTTGCGGGAGACCTTTTTTTTTTTTAGATCTACAGTTGCTTCGGGCGGCCGGCGACACTCGGGATGGCAACAATGGGGGCGGCAAATCTCACAGTTTTTTGACCCGATTCGGAAATTTCCTATATCCACCACTGGCTGTAGTTAGACAGGGGGAGGCATAATCGGTATTGCACTTGGGCGCTCAAACAGCTAGCGGCGGGCCTGTTTACATAGGAATACCTGCCGACTGCTGGTATGGGCCATTCAGAAAACACACGTATGCCTGTCGGCAAGTCCCCGTCTTCGCAATAACAGCACTTCAGTTAAAAGCAAGTACGAACCTGACTTTCTAAACCAAATGCTGTTTCACACGCCTCATTGTTAGAAGAATCGTTTTGATTGTAAGCTTTAAGTCAATGATGAGTTCCTTGCAACTTTACTGTGTACGTATTACGGTTTCTGCCGATGGGTCCTTGATGTTACCATTTAAAATCGGGGAAAGTAGTGGTCATATGAAAAATACAGCTTTCAGTATTAGTTGTTGATATCACAGAGGAAAATGTTGTTTAAGCCTTTAAGATCCTTTCTCAGGTATCTTAGCCAAAGGTTCCATTGCCAACACTCTGCTGTCTGTTCTTCTGCTTGTTACAGACTCCAACACTTAAACGCAATAAGTTGGAGGTTTCAAATCTGCGGGTATTATGTTTTTCCTTCACCCAAAACTGAATATCATATTTAAAATTTTATATATATATATATATGGTTTTCGTAGAAGAAAAAGTGGGTCGAAAAAGGTAATTTTTTCCGCCTCCAGAATGTATGTAGGCCAAGTTAAGTAGAAAAAGAAAACTTTTATAATTCTTTTCACTCACGATGTATAGGAGTGATTTAGAAAAGTTAGATGAGATATGAGGTGTGTGAGAAAAATAACGAGATTGGTAACAATGCGAGCAATCTGGCAACGCTGTGTCTACCGGTCTGTGTTAGACCGTTTTGTTCATCCCTCCCACATGCTTAGTCCGAGTTCCAACTCCGTTCAGCCAACACATTATTTTTGACAGCGCTATCAGTGAAGCTGTGTTTTTGTTGTGTGTTACGAAAATGGAGCATGGGACTTCAGAGCAACGTTGTGCAATCAAGTTTTGTGTTAAACTTGGGGAATCCGCGAGTGTGAACTTTGAAACAGGTCAATGAGAAACATTGCTTATCAAAAGTACAAGTTTTCCTCCGGCAAAAATCATTTTTGGAAGTCCGAGAACACGTTGAAGATCAGCCTCGCTCAGGGAGACCTTCAACTTCAAAAACTGACGAAAACGTTGAACGTGTGAGGGCTCTTGTGAGATCAAACTGTCTTTTAGCAATAAGGATGATGACTGAACAGTTAAATTTAAACACTATCACCTTAGATCAAATTTTGAAAGACGATTTGTACATGCGACAGCTTTGTGCCAAAATGGTGCCAAAAAACCTCACAAATGAACAGAAGGACAATCGAAGAAAGGTGTTCGTTGATCTTGAGAGGATTGACAATGACCAAGAATTCTTCAGTCGTATGATCACAAGTGATGAATCCTGGATATTTGAGTGCGACCCTGAAACAAAACTGCAAAGCGAAGAATGGCACATTCCGTCGTCTCCTAGACCGAAAAAATGTCGAGTGAGCAAATCAATGACCAAAACAATGCTGATTTTCTTACTTGATAGTAGGGGTATCGTGCATAAAGAATTTGTTCTCTCCAGGACAAACTGTCAACCAAGGATTATACAAAGGTGTCCTTGAAAGACTCAGAAAAAGATTCGTGTGAGACCAGACATTGCAGACAAGTGGATGCTTCATCATGAAAATGCCCCGTGTCACACGGCTTGTTCCATCATTGAATTTTTGTCCTCAAAACGCATTCCTCTTGTTCCTCAACCTCCCTATTCACATGGTTTAGGTCCTTGTGATGTTTTCCTTTTCCCGCAATTGAAACAGGTCTTAAAATGCCATCACTTAGCCTGCTATTGGAGGTAGGATGACTAGCTCCTTTCCTCATTACCTAACCTAACACAGTAATCCTACCAGGTATAGGAGACCTACAGCTTGCCGTGGAATCCAAAACTTTCTGGCGTACTTCACATTACACAGCAAAGTGTCACAGAGATTCGGATCGCGAATCTTTCGATCTTCAGTCAGACGCCTTAACCACTGAGCCACCAGGCCGATGTATTAATACTGTATTACTAGCAGAGTACCCGGCGTTTCTCGGTCTAATTACGATTGATTTACCCGTACACAATTTTTATATTTCTGACCTGAATCATGTGTACCGTGTTTCATTAATTTGGCACCAGCCATTTCCAGAAGTAAATTAAACGTTGATAAACCCGAACAGTTCCCAGAACAGAGTGAATTGGTTGCTTTGATACGGAATACCAGCTTATATTTTGATCCAGGCTGTATTTCAACCTAATTGTAACATCTGTTAAGTTGCTGCTCGATAATCGACACATGGACCATCCGCGCATTAATACATACCACATTCATAAATCTGTATCTGGAATATATCCGTTTGTACCTGCATCACACAGAAAATGCAGATTATTAATTGGTGTTGGGTTCAGGTTAAAATCTGACGTATATGTTTAGACATTAGAACAGATTTGTTTTATAAATATTCCAGCATACCTTAAAAACAGCTGTATTGATTTTGACGGGATTTAAAACTTCGAGTTTCTATAAAGAACATTCGAAATTAAAAGCGGTGGGGTACAGGGATAAAGGGGTTCGGCTTTTGTAAGCCAAATATTGACAGTATTATTCTGTTTGATTTAAAGTATACATGTGCAAGTTAAAAACTGTGGATATGTGTAAAGAACATTGGAGAAAATTAAGGAGGAGTAAAGTAGAAAAGTAGTTTTTTTGTAAAAATATTATGGACAGTATTTTTCTCTTTGTTTTAAAGTCTGTCTGTGTAAAGTTCCTTCAAAATCGGATAGAAACCATCACTTTATATATAGAGCAGGACAAAAGTTAAGAGGATGGAAAGGGGGAGAGGTGTTGGTTTTCTGTAAGCCAAATGCAGACACTATTTTTCTGTTTGTTTTAAAGTATACTTGTGTAAACTTCCTTCAGAATCGGACAGAAACTGTAGCTTTATATGAAGATCATTACCAATAATTAAGGGGGTGAAAAAAGGGAAAGGGAAGGGGTTTTTGTAAAACTAACGTGAACAATTTTTTCTCTTTGTTTTAATGTATACATGTGCAAAGTTTCATAAAAATCGGATAAAAAATGTGGGTTTGTTTAAAAATTAAGGGATGTAAAGGGGGAAGGAGTGACTCTTGGATTTTTTTGGGTCGGAAACCTTCTTTAAGATAAAATACTTTCATGGTGATCGGTCAAATTGTGTGGACTGTATCTTTGTGTAAAGAACATTGACAAAAATTAAGGGGTAGAAATGGGAAGAGAAGTTTGGTTTTTGCAAACCAAATGTTCGCAATATTTCTCTCTTTGTTTTAAAGTATACGAGTGCAAGTTCCATCGAAATCGGATAAAAACTGTGGATCTGTAGGAAAATTATGGGGTGTAAAGGAGGTGAGGGGATGGTTTTTGAAAATTTTTTGATCTTCTCCATGAAAAAAAAAATACATATATGTGCAAACCTTCATGGTGATCTGTTAAACTGTGTCGACTGTAGCTTTCAATAAATAACATTGCAAAAAATTAAAGGGGTGGAAAGGGAGAGAGGGGTTGGATGTTTGTAAATAAAATTCTGATATTATTTTTGTCTATATTTTAAAGTATAGGTGTGCAAAGTTCCATCGAAATCGGATAAAAGCTGTCGGTTTGTCTAAAATTTTAGGGGTGTTAAGGGGGAATGGTAGGTGATTTTTTGTCATAAATATTCTCCATGAAAAAATACATATCTGTGCCATTTTTCATTCTGATCGGTGAAATGGTGTCTACTGTAAAGAACATTGACAAAAATTGAGGGCGTGGAAAGATGGAGAGGAGTTAGGTTATTGCAAATCAAATGTTGACAGTATTTTTCTATTTATTTTAAAGTATATATGTACAAAGCTCCATAGAAATCGGATAATAAATGTGGGTTTGCATAAAAATTAAGTGTTTTAAAGGGGGAGAGGGGTTGGCTTTTTAATTGTTTGGTGAGAAACCTTCTCAATTAAAAAATAAAAGTATCTGCGAACTTTTATTGTGATCAGGAAAATAGTGTCGACTACAGCTTTGTATAAAGAACATTGAAAAAAATTAAGGGGGGTCGAAAGAGGGAGAGGGGCTGTGTTTTTGCAAACCAAATGTTGACTGTATTTTCATCTTTATTTTAAAGTATACGTGTGCAAAGTTCCATCGAAATCCGATAAAAAATGCAGTTTTGTATAAAAAAAGATTTGTAAAGTGGGAGAAAGGGTGGCTTTATTTATTATTATTATTATTGGTGAATTCTCCTAATAAATGGAAGACGTTAAGCAAATGACCCAATCAAGTTTTCTTTGAATTCTTCTTGTTGTTCCAGTAGGCTTTCATTCTTTCCGAGAAAGCTTGTTTGTGTTCTTCCGACAACTTTGATCGGTATTTTTTTATTTTTATTTTTTTGCTCAGTTATAACTTTCCATTTGTCTACTTTGTATCTGAAGATGTCTCTTTTTAAGAAGTCTGTTGCTCCTATGTTTGCACTTTTAAGATCCTTCCGAATTTCAATCAGCCAAGGTGTTGGTTTTTATTTTTTTATTTATTATTATTATTTTGTCATAAACATTCTCCAAGAAGAATAAGATGTATGTGCCAACTTTCATGGTGATCGATCAACCGGTGTTGACGTCTATTAATCTCGCATATATATATATATATATATATACACCAACATCCACTTTTATATATAAGATTGAAAAGTACTTTTAACTAAGATTTCATTCCATAGCAATATAGCTATCATAAGTTTTCTTCGAAACAAACGACTGAACTAGTGGTCTGAGCGCCAACGTGATGTGGCTCGGGGGACCGTGGAGCTGAGTCCAATTAACTAACAGGGGGTACCCAAATACAACCGGAATAGCATTTTATTTATTTTATTTGGCCAGTTGCATAGAAGTAATAATGACTACACTTAAATATATGCGTTTTATACATGAACTTTAGTTCTTGACACTTACTTGTACAGTAATTTAGAGGACTTTTTATTGGGATAGGCAAGAACCTGCATAAGGGATTGTATATCTGTTATCTGTAGACCTTCTTCTAAAAATTCATGTCTTTCGTCTTGGTAGTTACTGCTGCTCAACATAAAATGGTATATGTCCTTCATCTCTGCACAGGACGCACACATTCTGGAGTCGATTTGTTCCATAATGAATTTTTTTTGTCGTTTAACAAAGCGTGATCTGATCATGCAGGTAATCTCCTTTCTGACGAGGTCCATACGATCGTACCATGGCTTATCCTGGATTATATTCATTATTTCCCGGTACCATCTGCCCAGCTCTTGTCTATCCTCCCGTCACATTTTTCCGTCCTGAGCGGAGCTGGTGTAATACGCATTTCTGCCGCTAGGCGTTTATAGCGCAACTCATTTTCAGTTCAGTGCCGCCTGTGTTGTCGACCTGGTTAGTTCTGTTAATCTGCAGTGATTGTTTTTGCTAGCGCTGTTTTGTTATTGTTTCGTTTTTGAGTATCGCAAGTTTATGTGAACAGCGTGCAGCTGTGAAATTTTGTTTTCCACTCAGTAAAACTGCTGCTGAAACTGTTTTAATGTTGAAAAAAGCCTTCAGACATGACGCTACCGGAAATTTTCAAGTGTAGGAGTGGTTCGCTTGGTTAAAAAATGGCGACGTATCGATTGATGACAAACTTCGTTCTGGACGTCCATCAATTGCCCGAATCAACGAAAATGTTGAAAACATTCGACAGCTTGTGCTCTCAGACCGTCGACAGACAATTGATCAACTGTCAGAGATTAGTGGGTTATCTTGGAGCTCGGTTCAGCGAATTTTAACTGAAGATTTGGGAATGAAAAGGGTTGTTGCCAAGTTTGTTCCTCGGGCTCTAACTGACAATCAAAAAGAAAGTCGAGTTGAAACGTGTCGTGCTTTGAAACAACAGCTTGAAATTGATCCAGATTTTCTGTCAAAGGTCATTATGCTAATTTGCGTTTTTGATACCAAGGGCATAGTTCATTCAGAGTTTGTTCCTGCACATCACACCTTCAATCAAACCTATTATTTGGAAGTTTTAAGAAGATTACGCAACAGTTTTCGTCAAAAAAGACCAGATTTGTGGCAGACAGAAGACTGGTACTTCCACCACTACTATGCACCTGCACACACAGCTGTCTCTGTTAGGCAGTTTTTGGGTAAAAATGGCATGTGTCCGCTGCCCCACGCACCTTAAGCCGCGTACTCACTAGCAAGCTGTAACTGTAACCGTTGAACGTTACTGTTACCAAATACGATAGTGAGTACGTGGCTCGCGAGCCTGCCGGGGGTGGAATGCGTTGCATTCGCAGCGAGCCGACAAGAAACACGTCCACATTCTGTAACTGTAACCGATGCACGTTACTGTTACCGTGAACTATAGTGAGTACGTGGCTCGCGAGCCTGCCGCGAGCGGAACGCGTTGCATTCGCAGCGAGCCGACGACTGTCGGTTTTTGCTGCGAATCAAAGGGCGCTCGCAGTGCGCTCGTGGACGTCGAGAGTGAAGGTTGTTGCACGCTGCGAACCTACCAGTATCCTCAGCGTCATGAGTCAATGGACAGAAGATAAATGTCTTCAGCTGATAGACGCCTGACCTGGCTCCGTGCGACTTTTTCTTATTTCCACGCATGAAAAGGGGCATGAAAGTACACCGATTTGACAACACTGAAGAGGTCAAGAAAAAAACGAGGGAGGTGCTGTCAGCCATTTCTAAAGATGACTACAGAAAATGTTTCGAACAGTGGAAACACCGGTGGGATAAATGTATTAGTAATGGAGAGTATTTTGAAGGGGATAAGGTTGTTTTATAAAAAAAAAATTGAAAAAATAATTCCTGTTTTTTTTGGGTACCCCTTGTAATCTCAAAACCTGTCAAACATTGATTTTTGTACCAACCGACTACATTCTGACCTTCCACGTGCAAGACATATCTTGAAGTCATTACTGCATCTGTACGAGGTTCGACTGGCATTCGTTAGGTTATTTAAGCAGTGATACATTAATAAGACTGAATATCTGTTAGCTCTGTGATACATCCACGATGTTATTGTAGCTAATTTTTCAGTTGTTTGATATTTTTATAGATGACTAGCTGTTTCCCACGACTTCGTTTCTTGTTTGTCAAGAATTTAGAAGGTTTTTATGTTTTCACTGAACCTTAAATATTTCCAGGATAAAAGTAGTCTATGTTACTTCCTGCTAAATCAGCAACACGCTTGTGACTGTCAAAATTGGTTCACACACTAAATATGTTGCATATACGAGGTGCGTCCAGAAAGTAAGTTCCGTTTGGTAATAAAATGAAATTGTACACAGATACAGAAGAAATTTTTATTGCACAAAATTCTACAACTCTTAAACTACTTTTCCACATAACTGCCGAAATTTTGCAGGTTTTGCATACCTTCTTCATAGAAATCTGCCGCCTGTGTCTTCAACCAGTTGGAAACAGTTTCTTTCAGCTCGTCGTCATTGGTGAAGTGATGACCGCCAAGGAAAGACTTGAGATATAAGAACATCAATCACGTGAACCAGTTCTTCTGTAACCAAAGGTGGACGCCCACTTCGTTCTTCATCGTGCACATCACTACGCCCGCCATTGAACTGTCGGACCCATCTTCTCACCATCGAATCACTCATCGCATTTGGTCCGTAAACATCGCAAATTTGCCGATAAATTTCACTTGGTTTCACTTTCCTCGCATTCAGAAACCGAATCACAGAACTGATTTCACAGGCGGCGGGATTTTCAACCAACGCCGACATTTCAAACAAGCACAACAAAGCGTACGTAACTGACAACGATCTCCAATGGCGGACGTTCTTCCCCTTGATACACATCGTCTACAGCACATGTGCGGAACTGCAATCGCAGCGCTGCAGCGGAGATAAATTGAAACGGAACTTACTTTCTGGACGCGCCTCGTAAATGACTTATATTTGATAATAACTGAAAAATCTGGAAAAATATCTGAAAATCTGAAAAATGTGTTCTATTCTAGAACATTCTAGTTCATTCAAGAACATTCAAGTCAATTCTAGTACTGTGGTGATTGTTTTGTCGGAGGGCCGTTGTGTATAATCTGTACTTGGCTAAATTCGTCTTTTCATGTTTCCTAAGACTTGCGACGTATTTCTTCTTCTGCCATACTGTTATTCTTCTGTACTTGTCGGACACCTAAATAAATCGTTTTTGAGCTTCGATGGGAACGGAGAATCATACGGGCTTTACACTAGTCGAATAAAATACTGAAGTCGCTATACTTGATGTTTATTGCAACATTTTGTAATTCTGTCACAAGAAAATACATCCGCGAACTCCACGCGACATAATGCCAGCAAAGCTAGGTTTATGTTGTAGCAAATATTCTGCGACATGTAGATGAACGAGAATTTGACGGGTACTAGCGACTCGATCGGTAGTCGATACGAGGCAGAACTTGCCGCTTCCACCGATCAGATACGAATGGGAAAAGTTACAAGTTATTTGTTCTAATGTGCTACGCGCGGCGCATTTCTGCTGAGCAGGGAGCCAGCGGCTCCGGTTAGTTGAAGCCAGCGTTTTATTGCACATATGCCTCCGGCTAAGACTTGAGCAACTAAAAATACAAGAATCAATTACATTTCATTCTACAAGATTCCAAAGAGTTTTTAGAACAGTTTGGTCGAATTATGAAAATGCCCTAGGTTGACAACTTTCAACCACCATATCACCCACACCCCCACAGCTATCAACATGCAACAACCATAGCTCATTGTGGGTTACTCGAGGCTACTACAACACACAAACACCAGTGGTTTGCTCTATGTAGTCGTGGCTGCAAAGTGAAATATAGTGACACACATGTCTTTGGTCGAAATATGAAAATTCCATAGGTCGACCACTTTCAACCACCATATCTCCCACACCCCTACATCTACAGACATACAACCAACGTAGTCCACGATGGGAGACTCGAGGGTACTACCGCATACAAACACCAGTGGTCTGCGCTAGGTAGTTGTGGCTGCAAAGTGTTCGTAAGGAGCTATATACCCCGCTATAGCTCAGTTGATATTGCTTAGAAACAAATATATATATATTAAAAACTGTGCTTTTTTTCTCTGGAAGCATTTTCTTAGCCGTAGTTGTATGATGATATAAAATTCGGAAGCAAACGTTGGAATTTGAAGAAATTAAAAATGAATGAAATGCAGTTTTTCAGAGCGGTACTAAAGACACGGTTAATCAAATTAACAGTTATACTATCCACCATCTCAAGTAAACTGACAGAGTTAATAGGTTTCATATGTCATCGCGGGAGGCAGAGTTATAGAGAATAATGAACTGTAGATCGAGACCAAGCCTTGAATACTAGATAGATCTATGTTCAACAAGCAGTAGTTGTGTAGCGATAAGAAATCAACCATATGTAAAGAGAGAAATCTGGTAGTGTGAAAGCAGCCAAATGCCAATTTAACTGATTCCAAAGGTCAATATTGCTTGTTAATGGACAGTATTTTGCAATAAGCGAAATCTCTGACTTTTGTGGAGGTCTTACTAATAAGCCAAACAATAAAGAGCTAGGCTAGATTCTTTCTGCCCTATGTCTATTGTATCTGTGTAAATAACTGTGATATTATGTATAGTCAATTCCAGTGTGGTCATATAGGGGGACAAAATATCGACACCCTATCGCAAATTGAATCCTAATCCTTTTTTAATTTAACCACGAACTGGCTTTATGGCTGTCGTGCCGTCGAGGTCATTAGAGGCGGGATGAGACTGGGAAGAAGGAGCTGATAGGAATTCGACCATGGCCTTTTGAAGGAAGCATCCCGGCATTCGCCTGGAGTGGATTATGGGAAACATGGAAAACCCAAATCGCGATGCCCGGACGGGGATTCGAGCCGGCGTCTACATCTACATATATACTCTGCAATTCACAAAATTGTGGGTGGCAGAGGGTGCTCAGCACCAAAGCTAATCTCTTTGCTGTGCATTCCAATCCCTAATGGTACGAGGGAAAAAAGAATTCATATAAGAATCAGTCCGACACCTTATGTCTGTAATTTTATCTTTCCTGTCCTTCCGACTCAAATAGGTTGGTGGAAGAAGTATTTCACTACACTCAAAAGTGAAAGTGGGAGTACGCATGTTTACCAATAAGTTTAAACGAAACGTGTGTCGTCTATCTACCAGAGACTCCCAACCTAATCTACTAATCAGTTCTGTGACGCTTTCATAAGGACTGTAGCAAGCGGTCACGAATCGAGCGGCTCTTCTCTGTACTTTCTCTATACTTTCGATCAACCCCTTACGAAACGGGTCCCAAATGGCACGACAATAATCCAAATGTGGACGCACAAGAGAGTTGTACGCTATCTCCTTTGTTTGTTCATTACAATTTTTCAAGATTCGACCTATGAATCGCAGCCTAGAATTTGCTCTACCTACTAACGAATTAATGTGTATGTCCCATTTCATGTTCCTTTGTACTGTTACTCCCAAATATTTCATAGAATCGACCATATTAATAACTGTATTGTTTAACTCGTATTTCTGAACAATTGGATTCTTTTTGTTAGTTATGCTCATTGTCTTGCACTTTTTACAATTTAGAGTAAGTTGCCACTCAGCGCACCAAGCCAAAATAACATCCAGATCGCGCTGAATTTCTAAGCAATCGGCCAAATTTCTTACTTCCCTATAAATAACCGCATCATCAGCAAACAATCTAAAAAGGCTTTTCACTTTGTCTCCGAGATCGTTTATAAAAATTAAGAAAAGAAGTGGTCCTATTACACTTCCTTGAGGTACACCCGATGTAACATCTAGATTAGAAGAACTTTCTCCTTCAACGACAAAATACTGCGACCGACCAGTTAGAAAATCCTTTATCCATTCACAAAGCTGATCCGATATACCGTACGCTCGAAGCTTCACTAAAAGGCGGTTGTGTGTCACAGAGTCAAAGGCTTTCTGGAAATCTAAAAAAATTGCATCTACTTGTGAACCTGCATCGATAACTTTCATTACGTCGTGTGTAAATAGGGACAGCTGTGTTTCACATGATCTTTTCTTCCGAAATCCGTGTTGATTTGTTGTAAGCAAATTATTATCATCTAGAAAATTCATAAAGTTCGAGCATATAATATGCTCCATAACTCTACTACAAACAGATGTTATAGATATGGGACGATAGTTTCCAGGATCACTTCGATCACCTTTTTTGAAAATCGGAGTTACTTGCGCGATTTTCCAGTCTGGAGGTACTTTTCGCTCTTCTAACGATTTACTGAATATATCAGACAGAAATGGTCCGATTTCCGCCGCATACTCTGAAAATACTCTTACTGGAATTCCATCCGGGCCCGGTGATTTCCCCCCTTCAGGAGCTTTAATTGCTTTATTATACCTGCAGTATCTATTCGTAATGATTCCATCACCGACTGGCCACGGCGTGGGAAAACGGGAATACTATCCTTATGTTCATTTGTAAATGAATTTTTGAATACAGAGATTTAGTACGTTAGCTTTATCGCGGCTTTCATTAACCTCGGAACCTTCACGAATTAGTGCTGGAATATTGCTGTTGGTACAATTAACTTTTCGTACATAGTACCAAAATTTCTTTGGGTTTTCTGTGAGACTCTTAGAGAGAGAGTTTGAGTGAAAATCGTTAAAGGCCTCGCGCATTACATTCTTAATACGTCCTCTTAACTCAGCTAAGGTTTCTAAATCGCTGCGACACCCCTTCCTTCTTGAGCGTGCGTGTATTTTCCCGAATGCGAGGCCAGAACGCTAACTGTTACATCGCCACTCTCAGTTTTTCTTATGATTTAATATTACTGCTTCCAAGGTGCTTTCTCTATATACACTATCTATTATATTATTTCTAGATAATTATTCTGATGGTAAAATCATGAACGATTTTAGTGAGATTTCTCAGCAATCAAAATACACATAACTTTGTGATAATATAGACCAATGCACTATTGTCAGGTAGAAATTCTGATATTCTCTCGAGCAGATCGTTTTGTAAGATGCATGAATATCTTATTTCATTTGCAGAAAACATGGAACATGGGCCAACAGACGTTGAAGAGGCTACCACCACTAGTTGGATTGACGTCGGGTTCCTGAAGAAGACACTGAAGAATGAACACGGTAGCCAAG
The DNA here is from genome assembly GCA_031002005.1 of Vandiemenella viatica. NCBI lineage: Eukaryota > Metazoa > Arthropoda > Insecta > Orthoptera > Morabidae > Vandiemenella > Vandiemenella viatica. The sequence continues at coordinate 52,274,073 of JARYHS010008074.1, forward strand.
CCATGTCTGTGGATTCGGTGAACGTGAGCTACGCAAACAAGGAGGGTTCAGGCTACATGAACCTGATGTTCAGGGTCATCTACCGAACCAGAAAGATTGGTGAAGTCGAGGGGCAGAGTAAGACATTACTGGTCAAATGCGCCCGTACGAACGCTATTGACATAATGGACGTTTTCCACCTAGAGGCGCGCATTCTGTACGAGATAATGCCTCAGCTTCACGAGGCTCTGAGATCCGTCGAAGGTGACTCCTTCAAACCACTTGTCGCAAAGTGTTTTGGCCACGGCAACCAACCGAGAGCGTTCATAGTAATGGAAGACCTAGTCAATTCTGGCTTCAGAATGGCTGATGTGGGCAAGCCACTAGATCGGGAACACTGCTCCCTCGTCATAAGGAAGTACGGGCGGATGCATAGTGCTACAGCATTCCTCTTCAAGACACAACCCAAATACAAAGAACAGCTTAATAAAGAATGCATGGCAACAGAGGCAGAGGGACGGTTTTTTCAGAAACTGTGCAACGCAGCAGGGGAAGAGTTGAAGGGGTGTTCTGGCTACGAGCAGTATGCTGAAAAGTTCTTCCATCTCCCTGCAAATATTAACCAGATAGTGAGAGAACTCTTCATTAGGATGAAAAAGGAGACCAAATTTGAAGTAATGAATCACGGTGATTGCTGGAAAAATAACATCATGTTCAAGTATTCCAAACAAGAAGTGGACGAAATGCGGTTCCTCGATTTTCAGGTGAGTTGGAGAAATTCATAAATCATTTGTGCAAACAGAATACTGCTTTAATGTTAACAGAATATCATCAGAAATTTTACGATTGGTGTCTGTCTCCATAATGGAACTATCAGATCAGCAAAACATCATATAGCTTTAGGCCTCTGTCCTGGTTGTTGTTACTACGAAGTTTAGCAATCTCAAGCGCCTCTTTTATCGCCTCAGTCACCACTGATCTTCTCTCGGAAAAAAAAAAAAGAGACTCTGGCATGGCCAGTCGCATATGAATGAAGCGCAGTGACAGAGTTCTCCACATTATTTTCTTTGTAATGGTGCATATTTTATCGCAGGCGTTGGTAGTGTGTGGTCAATGCAATGATATCTGCCACCAGAAAGCCCTCAACAGATGTAAGCTAACCGTAAACCCATACATGTCTACAACCGTTGCAGTGCTCTAACGTCGAATCAACACTGGGCACGAAGCTGTTCTGTCGTTTACAGCCCGTGCTGTGGTGCTTGAGTGATCCCAGTACTCTTTCGTCGCTATGTACGTTGTACGGCCCTGTTCTGTTTACCGCTACCACACGCGCATCACTATCGCAGTAGCGTGCCCTATACGAACTGCATTGTCACAGTACGACAAATCCGTTTCCCGGAATTCATTCTGCTCGAACTAACTCGCATGCTATTGTACTCTTTGACGTCTTCAAGGCATATCGGCACTTTCTGAAAAGATACATCTGAAAACATACTTAGCTAGCCAGAACACATTGGACAGGTCGTAGGAAAAGGTTTCAAAATTCTGCACTTGTTGGAGAGAGTGATGAGGGGATGTACGAGAGAAGTAAAGGAATTGGGTTACAAAACTGTCGTCAGGCCATTGCTTGAACATGGTGGTGTACTATTGGACCCACATTTCGAGTATCAAATACAGGAGTTGGAGAGGGTGCGAAGAAGGGCTGCTAGATTTGTTTCTGGAAATTATCGCACAACGCAATCAGTAACAGATATGATAAAAGAGCTGGAGTGGGACTCATTGGAAGACGGGAGGAGGGTGAAGAGTGTCATGGGAGTGTACAAGGCGTATATTGGTTATGAAGCATGGAAAGATGTTGGTGTAAGAATTAAAAGTAATGCCTGGAAGGGAAAAGATGACCATTACTACAAGCTGGTACTAGATTTCAGGCAAAAGGGTGTAGGAAGATTCTCTTTTTTTAGATTAGGGTGTCAGGGGCTGGAATAAGTTACCAAGAGAAATAATAATTTACCAAAAACATTGAAAGAATTTAAAGTTAAAATTTGTAAAGGGCAAATATAGGTGTGTGCAGGAAAGGGGTGAAATGGGTGTGTAGGGAAATTGTCATTGGGGCTTGAGCTCTATAGTAATTGTAATTAAATTAAATTAAATCTTGCTGCTGATTGTTTCTTGCGGATCCGGGACGGCATGTTTTGTTCGTCCGCTTTTCAACTGAAAACTACTCGTCTGTGACCGAGGAGTGTCTTAAGAATTGTATATGGCTAAAAGTCGATATTACCGTCACTGTCCTTGAAGCAATGTTCGTGTTTTGTACATGGCAAGTACAGAATCCCTGTGTGATGTTGCAGATATCTAACACGAACAGCCCTGCGACTGACCTGACGTACTTCCTGTACGCCAACGCCATCACGTGGAACACTTGTTGGAGGAATACCACGCGACCATGATCGGCACTCTGCGGACGCTCGGCATGTCCGACGCCGCCGATCAGTATCCTCTAGAGCAGTGGTCCGCAACCGGTGAGCCGCGACTAGGGATTTCAATCCAGCAAAGCGGGATCCCGCAATCCCGAGGGATCCCGCACAAAATTAAGCGAATCCGCAATCCGCAAAATCCGGCGGAAACGAGTGTCAGTCTGCGTGACTCGCTGCCCCACTCGGTCTCTATTGGATGTACTGCACTGTTTGCCTGCACCCTTCTAGTTGGCATTTGACTCATGTGAACAAGCGTTTGTTTTTGTCAACCTTCGTCATTCGTAAGTAAATAAATATACTTTTACGTATTCATCAAAACTTACGTTTGTTTTGAGTACACATTTCTGTAATTTGAGTTATGGTGCGTATTTAGTACGATTTTCTAACTATATAATTATTTTTTAAGTGTCCCACACGTTAGCTGAACTACACGGTTACAGCTTTTTATTCACGGTTTCATTATTCCCATTTTCTGTATTTGCGGATAAAGTAATTGTGACAATTTCATTATTTGCGGCTGAAAATTTGATTATTCGTTGATATGAAACTAATGTTATCGTAATTTTAACGATCACGTACCTATTTATTTAACAGCTATCAAAAGGAAATTGTATATCCTTTGACTTATTGTTGTTTTGGCCACTGCCTCAGTGCATTTCTTTGACGAAAGCCACCTGCTTACATGTACCGCTCAGGCTTTCGACTTTCCTTGTCATTATTTCGACTAAAAGTAAAAAAAGTTATAATGAAATTTTCACGGGTGTATAGACGAATTGTGTTGTAGGAACACCATACTTCGACGGCTGCCTCCACCGTCTTCCTCACGTGTGTAATTTCGTGTGTTTGCAATGAAATTCGGAAATACAATCTATGAGGACTTCACTGCAATCATTCGCTGAGAAAGGCTCCTTTCTTACTAAAAAATAATAATTTCCACTCTAAAAAAGTCGTTACGCCACATAAGTAAATCTGAAATACTTGACAGTTTATGTGTTGGTGAGTAGTTTCTTTTAATAACATTGAATCAACTGTAATGTCAATAAAGGAATCAGGAGATATAATAATGAATCACGCAAAAAAGGCCAAGTCTCGTGCTTGTGCAGTGACAAAAAGTTATGAGATCTTGTTCTGAGCCAAGTCTACACTTTACAGAGCATATTCACTTCACTTTGTGAAATGGAATGCTTTCCTCGGTGTTATGGAACATTTATTTAGAATTTAAAAAAAAAAAAACTCTGGTAACTTGGTCATTAAGCATACCATATTTTTAAACTTATGTGATGTATTGTAAGACACATAATATGACCTAAGACTCATTATTTTCCATTTTTATTATTTATTTAAAAATTGGTTTAGATTAAAAAACAAAAATGTAAAACCTCGAAATACACTTAAGACACGCTAAAAAGTTTTAATGTCATTTTGCCAATCAAAATATTGTTAACTGTTAATTTTTATCATTTAACATTAAAAGTTATTTATTAATTAAATTATTATTTAATTTATTAACTTTTTAAGTAACTATGTTTTAAATATATGCGTTAAAAAACTGTTTGTAGCAATCCCGCACGGATCCCACGGGATTGGCGCAAATCCTGCGCGGATCCCGCGGGATTGAAAACACTGCGGGATTGCAATCCTTAGCCGCGACAGGGTGAAACGTGTGCCGCGAAATTATACCCATTATAAGGAATTGTCAAGTTTTTTATTACTTATATTTTAGTTTCATGTGCCCCAAATTGTTACATATTGTCGCATTCTAAGAAATTAAACGTTATTTACTTACAGTTGCTGTTAGTTTTGTTTAGTCATTTATGAAATATTTTTATTCCTGGCCTCTACTGCTGCTCTTTGAGGTTCTATTATATTTACCACATGTTCTGTGTATGTGATTTTCCCCCTGTCTAAACTGCTGGGATTAGCAGAATTTTCCAAGCCTTATATTATTTTATTACATTTTCGCTGTCGGTGCTTCTCCAACAAAACTACTTTGTGCCTGTACCGTTGCATCGACACATTGTTAGACACCACTTTTTAAAAAATCAGCACCGTATATGTGACTTCTTTGAAGTCCCGCTTCTTACAATTACTTCAGTTCCATCGTAAAGCCCCCTACACACGACCTGATCTGACGCCTGATACGGTCAGATCAGGAGCAATAGCGTATGGTGTGTAGGCTTGTCGCCTGATAAATCCTTGTCGGGTGGCAGAGTCGGCCGATCTGGTCGGGGCCTGGCAAGATCAGGTCGTGTAGAGCGTGACATGATTTAGTCGGGCCGATTTCGCCCCAGTCGCTCCGAGACCTTCGAACAGTAAACACCTAATTGTAACGTCACAATGGAGGAAGCTGTCACTGAGCGACGGGTTTTAGTAGAATTATTGGAAGCATACAAAGATTTTCCGTGTTTGTTGGATATTTCTCACAAACTATACAAAAATAGAGATGTCAGGCAACAATCCATGGAAACATTATTAAACATTTGGAGAAAAGTTGACTACAACGCCAGTGTAGAAGGATTTTGAAAAAAAAAAATTAGAAAATATGCGGGCAGCGTTTGGGAGAGAGTGGAAAAGGTATGTTATTAAATAATCATTAAGCATAAGAAACATTATTTTTTTACTCAGTTATTATGTTAATTATTATAGGTTGTAAACAGTAAAACTACTGGTGCTGGAACTGTACAGGTGTATCAGCCTACATTGTGGTATTATGAATATTTAACTTTCTTAAATGAAAACCAAACACCGAAAAGAACTGGAGTAGATACTCTTTCTGATGACGAGAATGTAAGTTGTTTTGAATATCATTCCTTTCATTTGCTTAAAATGTTTACCATTTTTTCTTGAAAATGAACACTGCCTTGTCCATTAAAATAAGTAGTAAATATGTCCCTTACTTGTTTACCAACCTCTGTCTGTTGTCTTTGGCTGTTTCTTTGAAGTGGCAATAATTCTTTCTGCTGGCGCCATTGCCCTGGTTGTAATATTTCACTTTCAACATCTTCGTTATCAATACATGAATTTGTAATATAGTTCACAGATTTTTTTCTCAAGTAATTATGCAATAGACAACTGGCCATTATTATTTTATCAACATTTTGAATATACACCTGTATGGGTTTCTGGAATACTCGGAAACGTGAAGCAAAAATGCCGAAAACGTTTTCCACGACCCTTCTAGCTCTGGAAAGCCTATAATTAAAAATTCTCATTTCATGTGTTATACTTTTCAGTGGGTATGGTTTCAAGATATGTTCATTTATAGCAAATGCGTTGTCGCCAATGAAAACATATGGAGCCAATGAAAACATATGGAGCCAATGTATTTGTTCCAGGCAACAATGACGCTTCTGGCAGCTTCAGCTCATCTTCAATTAACTTCTTATAAAACTTTGTGCATTTTAAAATTCCTCCATCTGATACACTCCCGTTGGTGCCAGAATGCACGTAAAAAACTCGTAATTGGCGTTAACGACTGCAAACAGTACGACGCTAAATGTCCCCTTGTAATTGTAAAACAGTGATCCGCTTCTTGTTGGTTTTAAAATAACAATATGCTTGCCGTCCATTGAGCCGACGCAGTGATTAAATTGCCACATTCTTTCATATTGTCTGGCTATACTTAACCATTCATTTTCTGTTTTAGGCATCTGAAAAAGAAGAAATGCACAAAAGTAAAAGACGTTTGACTGACCTTCAGAAGAAACAAGAACAACTGATCGATACTGCTCAGTGATTAATTTCTGCTGAGGAAGATTCCACTGATAGTTTTGGGAGAGCAATTGGATTACAGTTGAAAGAAATGACAAAGTTTCAAAGATGTGTCGCTGAAAAGTTAATTTCGGAAGTTATGTTTTATGGAAAAATGGAACAGTTAACTATGAAATCTTCGATTAATGTTAACAATAATACAACTGATTATCATTCTGTAGTATCACCACTCCACCCCAGTTATTCACATAGCCACAGACACAATTCTGTTCCTTACATACCAACTCCGGAATCATATTCATGCAGTCCAAATTATTACCATTCAGTCCCACCACCACAAAATAATTTAACTAAACCTATTTCTACTGAAAACTCTGTCCCATCCCCAAAATCACGCCAAGGCAAATACTTGTAAACAATTCAAGACCTAATACCCCAAGTAGCGATAATACCATGGTAATATTACATGCAGTTTCTCCAGAGTTTGTATCACCACCGCAAACATCTGTTAAACATCATAACAGTTTTCCGGAAAATTGTTCATAACAACCAAATGCAGTATTTGAAGGCGAAGGGACAGTTTTTAAAGAATTTTTAATCATGAAAAACTGGTTGAGATTAATATGATTAATAAAATAAAAAATAATTCTTGTGAAAATAAAAAATAACTGTTCTATAAGTTGTCCTTATCATATTTGTTTGAAAAAGAGGTTCTAATAAAAAGATTTTCTTACCTGTATACAGTTTTTTAAAACCTTACAAATTGCTTCACACGTTTCAGGAATTATTTGTGACAGTAACTGTGCAGAGATTGCAGTACTGAACTTGAGATCAGCATACTCCCTACCCGTTGCTAAATACTTAAGAGTTGCAATCAGTCGTTCTTCCGCTGTAACAGATTCTCTCAAGATGGTATCCTGCTTAGTGATCAGCGGTTTTACTAGATTTAATAACTCGATGAAACTTTCGCAATCCATTCGTATATAACTGCGGTAATCATCACTATCAAGTTCTCTAATTAATTTCATGTGACTTAATTCATTTCTTTTCTTAAGCCATTCTTTAGCCCACATTCTTCTTTTTCTTCTTTTGTTTTCTAAATCAACACTTAACGCTAAAACAAGTGCAACTGTCTGTTGTTTCGACAGAACAGGCGGCATGATTACCGTGCGTTCGCACCGACTGTCTCAAGCAGACTGCAGATCAGGCCTCGTGTGGATGCGAGACCTGATTTTACGGCTGATATGGTCAGGCCGACCAAATCAGGTCGTCTGTAGGGGGCATAACTGTGCTCTCAAGTGGTCCAAAAAAGGTGTTAGTAGTTAATCCTGATATTTTCTATTACCGTACAATTAGCAGACTATTTTATTTATTCAAGCTGGAAAAATTCCTTAAACGGAGTGTTCTGTCTATGAGTGCAACGGGTCAAAGCGTTGAGCCAGAAAGGAAGAAACCAAATTTGATGCAGAGGAAATATAGTGATAATCACCTATGGTTGTTTTTGGTGCGGTGAAAAAACGTGCCCAATTACCAAGTACAGTATCGTTTGTTGTGAAAAATCAGTAACGCTGTTTTGGTTCCCAGTAAGTTGAAAAGACACTTGTCAACAGAACATTCTTCTCTGTCAAGCAAAGATGTCAATTATTTTCATAGGTTGTTGGAAAATAAGAGAGAAAAAAAAAGAACTTTCATGAGCGCTACAGTAAGTGTTTCGGAAAAAGTACAGAAAGCTAGTTATTAGGCAGCCGAACTTATAGCAAAGGCCAAGAAACCACAAACAATAGGTGAAACCCTGTCTGTAAAGAGATGGTGAGAATAGTTCAGGGTTTAGAATCTGCTAGTGAAATTTCACAAAATTCATCTTTCTGCTGACACAGTCGTTGAGTTATTGATATGTCTCGTAATGCTGAAGACCTTATGAAGGAGAAAATCAATAACAGTCAGAAGTTCTCACTTCAGATTGACGAGTCCAAAAAATATTAGCCACCACGCACAACTGGTTTACATTCGCTACATCGATGGAGATGTAATTGTAAGTAATTTCTTCTTTTGCAAAGAACTTCCAGGGCAAACTACCGGTGAAGAAATATTTCGCTTGACTGATGAATATTAGCTCCTTACTGAATTAACATGGAATATATTGTCTCTGATGGAAGGATTGCGTTAGTGTTCGTGCAGCCGGAGTGGCTGCTATGACAGGGCCATTCAGTGATTTGCAGCTAAAGTACTTGAAGTAAATCCCAAAACACAATGCAATCATTGTCTCATTCACCGCAAAGCCATTGTTGCTAAGTCTCTCCCACCTTCTGTGAAAGATGTGCTGCAGGAAGTAGTAAAAGTCGCGAACTTCATAAAATCGCGGCCCATAAATTAGCGACTTTTTCCGTTTTATGTCTGGAAATGGGTTCAGTACACACTACACTCCCGATAAATACCATGTGTTTTTTTAAGCTAGATAGAACTTTAAATTGTAAAAAATAACACAAAAAATTAAATTTTGACGAAACTGTTTGTTTTATTTGTTTCAGTATACTCTGACAAATCATCATGAATAGACTCACGCTGGAACAACGCTACGAAATTATCCAAATTTACTTTGAAAATCAGTCGTCGATTCGCGCAACTTATAGACGACTTCGTCATTTGTATGGCGTACATAATCGTCCATCTGAACAAGCCATTCGTCGAACTGTGGATAGATTTCGTACCACATACTCTCTAGAGGATGCAAGAACACCAGCACGTCGAAGGAATGTGCGTACTGAAGACAATATCGCCGCTGTAAACGAAAGTGTGGAAGAAGATCCAAATTTATCGATTCGTCGTCGGTCGCAGGAATTGGGGCTCTGTCCATCCACTACGTGGAAAATTTTGCGCAAAGATCTCGGCCTACACCCGTATAAGATCCAGCTGGTGCAGGAATTGAAGCCACGAGACCATTATATGCGTCGTTCTTTCGCCGATTGGGCTCTAGAGCAGTTGGAAACTGACCCGTTGTTTTATCGCAAAATTGTGTTCAGCGATGAGGCGCATTTTTGGCTTAACGGGTTTGTTAATAAGCAAAATTGCCGCATATGGAGTGAGACCAATCCACAACAGACCCTACAGACTCCATTACATCCAGAAAAATGCACCGTATGGTGCGGTTTTCACGCTGGTGGCATCATCGGACCTTATTTCTTCAAAAATGAGGCCGGAGCTCGCGTTACGGTCAATGGAGATCGTTACCGCACCATGATCAATGATTTTTTGTTTGAAAATATGGATGACATTGATCCGGAGGAGATGTGGTTTCAACAGGATGGCGCTACGTGCCATACGGCGAACGCAACCATCGACTTATTGAAATCAAAATTTGGCGATAAGTTTGATTTCGAGAAATGGACCTGTCAATTGGCCTCCAAGGTCGTGCGATTTGACACCTCTCGATTATTTCCTGTGGGGCTACGTGAAGTCACTGGTTTATGCTGATAAACCAGCAACAATTGACGCCTTGGAGGCCAGCATTGTTCGTGTTATTCGTGACATACGGCCAGCAGTGCTCGAAAAAGTGGCCCAAAATTGGACGTCCAGAATGCACTTCGTCAAGAACAGCCGCGGTGCCCATATGCCCGAAATCATTTTCAAATGTTAATGTCACGTATTGATCTTTTGAATAAAAAAAAAATTTTGATTACAATTTAATTTTGTGTGTTATTTTTTACAATTTAAAGTTCTCTCGGGCTTAAAAAAACACCCATTACAGTAGTATGCTGGCTGTCACGAGGAAAAGCGTTAATAGTCCAGTCATTATAGTAAGTTCACCTCGGAATTCGAGATACCCAGCTGTAAGTCTGTAAATACTTGTATATTGACACCCTAAAAGTTGTGTCAAAACCTACATATGGTAGGGTGTACGCAACTATTAAATTTCAAGGTCAAAGGTCACAAAAATCGTTTTTTTTCCGCTTTTATTGTAAATATCTCATTTTCTATGGGTTTTTTGCTATTTGTGTTTATTATCAATATTGTAGAATACAAAATTCTCTACAAATTTTGTTCAAAAATTTTTTTTATACGGTGAACCGTTTTCGAGATAGAGGGCCGAGAGCGCGCGGTCACAGCATCACTTCAGGTCAACCGGTGCCTCCGGTCGAAAACGCTCCATATACAGTTGATGAATTATCGATAAATCAATGATTATAAATATTTGTCAATTTTTATTAACTATTATATTATATTTTATCATTTTTTTCCTAACCTATCCACTTTTTATTCAGTATTAATTTATTTAACAACACTTACCTGCCCATGTAATTGCAGAATTGTTAATGAAAATATAGGAATTATATTTGAATTTTAACCTAATTAATATTAATAACTTCTTACATGATGAAAAAAACAAATAAATTATGAATTAATCTTTTTATTAAAAAATATAATTCAATATATTTATTTTTATTAAAAGTAAAAAATGGAATAAAGGGTACAAAAACTATAATTTTAATCATCTTCTGCCTCTTCTTCGTCGTCTTCCGGCTGCTGGTAAATTTCAAACTGGTCTTCATTACCGTCTTCAACGACATTTGTCTCAAGTTCTTCTATGAATTCGGGGTCAAAGGTTCCATCTTCGTTAAGGTCGCTCTGATATGGTAGAGCATTGAGACAAGCTTGTCCATTACATTGGCCACAAGTTAAAGAGCATTGCAAGCCCGCTTTCCTGCATCCGCATCGCGAACCACAACCACTCTTGCAGTTGCAGAAAATTGTATTTAGCAAATCTTCTGGAGCAGGTGGTAAAATTGTCATGATAGGCTCCAGAAAATCGTTTCGCATTGCCCAACCCCATACCTGGGGTTCCAAATCATGCCCTAACCAAGTTTGAACTTGATAATATACACGTTTGAAATGTTGATAAGCAGCTGCACTTGGTGGAATATTTGAAAGCTGCACAGGTTTATTAAGTTTTGTAGACTTGACGTAATGCATATAACGAAGATGATCGAGACTTTTCACAGATTTCGGAGCATTATAATAGACTGCCAATAAGGTTTGAGTTCCACTCTCTAATAATCTCTGGGCCGAACAATTTTCTTCCTCAAATGCTGCAGCTAGTTCATCCAAATTTGTCAGTTTCTCAAAAACTTTTAAAAATGATTTTTTTCCCCTTTTTAAAAAGCGCTGAAGTTGTGTCACAGTCACTTAATGCGTGCAGAAATAAAATTTGTGTTTTGGAATGAGGATAATTATCAAAACTTTTAGTCGAGTATATCTCCGTTTTTACATTTCCTTTCCCAACTTTTTTAAAGAAAACTTCTTGTTCGTAAGACAGTGTATGCCCAATTAAAATGACAAGTAAATCAATATCTTGTCCTATTATAACTGCAGTTTTTTCAGACTTTGATTCTTCAATTGCAGTTTCAACAATAAGAACATCCGCATCATCTCTGGCTTGTTTAGTAGTAGAAGTAGTAGAGATTTCATACCGCGCACTACTTCAATAAGCGATTCACCTCCCGAATCTGACTTATTACATAGAAAACACAAATCAGCCATAGTTCTTGAAATTGTATGTCCGTAGTTACCAAGATACGATTCAAACTGAAAGAAAGAGAAGACGGTCGTAACTATACAATACAATTGAACACCTGTCCCTACTGGCTATAAATAGAAAGGTCCGTAGAGTATAATAGGGGCCCGTATAATTCCCAGGTATAATTTTTGACGTAGTGGAAGGATTTTAAAATTTACAGATTTTAAAGAAGATGCACTTAATTATTTTCTATTTAAAATGTCATTAGTGTAAATGGGAATATAATTATATTATGATTTAAGTTTTTCCCTTAATTATTTTTTAATTTTAGGAAACGGTAATCAGTATTATTGAATAGATATAGATTTAATGCATGAAGAAAATGATAAAATATAATATAATAGTTAATAAAAATTGACAAATATTTATAATCACTGATTTATCGATAGTTCATCAACTATATATGGCGCGTTTTCGACCGGAGGCACCGGTTGACCTGAAGTGATGCTGTGACCGCGCGCTCTCCGCCCTCTATCCCGAAAACGGTTCACCGTATAAAAAAATTTTTTAGACAAAATTTGTAGAGAATTTTGTATTATACAATATTGATAATAAATACAAATAGCAGAAAACCCATAGGAAATGAGATATTTACAATAAAAGCGGAAAAAAAAACGATTTTTGTGACCTATGACCTTGAAATTTAATAGTTGCGTACACCCTACCATATGTAGGTTTTGAGACAACTTTTAGGGTGTCAATATACAAGTATTTACAGACTTACAGCTGGGTATCTCGAATTCCGAGATTCTTACCTAATTTAAGCTTAAATGACTGGACTATAAAGCTTTTTTTTTTTTTTTTTTTTTTGTAACAGTTTAACGTCCCTTTTTAACAACGTGGTCTTTAGAGACGGGAAAGGATGGGGGCAAGGAATGGGAAGGAATTCGGCCATGGCCTTTTGAAGGAAGCATCTCGGCATTCGCCTGGAGTGATTTGGGGAAACCATGGAAAACCCAAATCTGGATGCCCGGACGGGGATTCGAACCGCCGTCCTCCCGAATGCGAGGCCAGAACGCTATCCGTTACACCACCACGCTCGGTGACTATAAAGCGAATATTTGAACTTAGAGAATAGGTCCAGTCACTTTTGACTGTTGAAAGACTAAGTACGCGGATTTATTCACAGATGACGAATGGATATGTAAGTTGGCACATCTTTCAGATATTTTCGTATACTACTTGAATGAGCTTAACATCAAAAATGGAAGGTAGGAACGAAAATATTCTTATTAGTATGGGTAAGATTAAAGGATTTGAGAATAAGCTGAATTTCTGGTTACAGAGGACTGAAAATGGGTCGTGTGAGATGTTCCCGACTGTACGGTCACTTGATGACTAATAAAATGGCGATGGACTTAATTAAAGAACTTTTAGAAGTCCTGCAGCAGAGATTCAAAAAGTACTTTGTAGAAAGTGTTGAAGATTTCGACTGGGTGATCCATTCGTTACAAATTCGGAAAATCTTCCCATTAATGTTCAAGAGTAACTCGCAGATTTAAAAGCTGACAGTACATTGAAATTAAAACTTCTCAAAGTTCCTTTAGATACATTTTGGCTAACAATAAGGAATGAATATCTGACTATCTCCGACATGGCACTTAATGTGTTATTGCCATTTCCAACTGCATATTTATATAAATTGGACTTCTCGAAGTTGACTCAGATTAAAACATCCAAGAGGGAAAGACTCGATAACGTCGTTAAAGAAATAAGGCTTTTCAACGATTTCTCCACGGATCAGCCACCTGTGTGAAGGTAAGCAGGCACAAGTGTAGCATTGAAGGTACGTGTACAATTATTTACTTTAATAGTAATATCAAACTTTTTTTTTTTTTTGCTCAAGCCCCCGAATGGTACGGTGTGCCGCGAGATTTATGGACAACCTTATGGTGTGCCGCCAGTAGGAAAAGGTTGCGGAACACTGCTCTAGACAGGTCCGGCGCTAGGATTTTTGGGCCCGGGGTAATCAGTTGGGGGCCCTTGGCCAATTCATCGGTTAGGGCCCTCCCTCAGACCAAATGGGCGACCTCTTCTCCTTTTTTTTTTTTTTTAAAAAAAACCAGCTCTACAACTTATTATTCAGGGGGCCCCTACAGCCGGTGATCGGGCCCCCTAAGCCGGGCGGGCCCGGGTACATTTGACCCGCTTACCCCCCCTTAACGCCGGCCCTGGCTCTAGAGCAGCTTAGGAAGGAAATGGACGACGCCCTCCCACTTGGACTCTTCTATTCTTTGTTCAGTGGCTTCGTGCTCATGTCTGAGAAGGTAGCCCCGCAGTTCGCCGCTGAGTTCTCCAA
>JARYHS010008074.1:52289107-52342882 GCA_031002005.1 Vandiemenella viatica
GGATGGCGGGTTAAATTTTAAGACTTTCGGGATTGGTTAATTTGTTAGTGCAGGCAACAGTCGAGCGAAAGAAACTGTAGAGGTAGACAAAGATTGGAATATATGAGGCAGATAATTGAAGATGAAGGTTTTTTTTTTTTTTTTTTTTTTTTAACTGCTTTACGTCTCTTTTTTAACATCGAGGTCTTTAGAGACGGGAAAGGATGGGGGGCAAGGATGGGGGCAAGGAATGGGAAGGAATTCGGCCATGGCCTTTTTTGAAGGAAGCATCCCGGCACTTGCCTGGAGTGATTTGGGGAAACCATGGAAAACCCAAATCTGGATGCCCGGACGGGGATTCGAACCGCCGTCCTCCCGAATGCGAGGGGAGAACGCTAACCGTTACACCGCCCCACTCGGTAAGATGAAGGTTGTAAGGTGTATGTTGAGATGAAGAGATTTACACAAGATAGGAAGTGATGGAACATTGCATCAAATCAGCCGAGAGACTGATGACAAACAAACAAAAAAAAAAGATCTTGGAAAGCTGGTTGAATGGGTCTGTATTGCGAAAGATATATTTAAAACAAACAAAAATTATTGTAGCTACTGTACGATTGAAATATGGAGTTGACATTTTGTCCTGTGTTAAATTATTAATAGCTCGTCGTCAGTTCACAAATAGCCTAAATGAAATCTGTTTTTCGTTTAATCCGTCCGTCAGATATAACTCTTAAAGCCAGTATTGCTTCTCTTGTACAAGTGTACCTTTTTAACAAAGCGTCATTCTTCTGTATGTTATACCTCTCTTTTGTTTTTTTGTTCTTCTTTCCATATTATGCTAGTCCTCCTCCTCCCAGAAATTTTGTCTGTTTTGATGGAGTCGCACTACTGCGTTATTCGAGACCTTACAACACATGTCGAATTCTGTTATTAAATATGCGTGTCATCAACATCAATACCTCCTCTATTTCCTGTATTTCCTGTCCATTGTTTGTTGTCGAAGCCGTCTCGGAGTGTATTCATTTGTTCGGGCCGGTCAACGAGCAGAAATTTTGTTAGTCAATCGCAATACCTCAAGGAATTTTTATGTTGAAGGCCTTATTCTTGTTCTGACACGGAGCCCACTACTTTGATTTATAGGCGATAATTGTTGTTTGACTGTGTGTGTTCGGCAAAACTAGCTATTACTCAATTCACCTAGAATGTTATTAAAATAATGAACTAGTTGCCTGTGGTTCAACAAATTCGGTTTATTGTCATTTGGCGAACATTAAATTTAAACTTGCACTTCAAAGTCGCCTCTTTGTCTTTTCTGGATATACTTGAAGCTCTCTCCATGTTTGTCCAAAGCTTTAACCAACTGTTTTATCAATCCGACTTTGATGTGAAAAGGTGGGAAGGTGATTTTTTTCTCTTTCAACTATCAGGTCTTCTGGTGTATCGGTAAATCTACAAGGAACTTCGAGGGACCAGTCTTTCTTAATATTATGATTGTCATGGTCCCTACCATCCCACATGCAAAGGAAGTATGGATATTTGATATATCCCTATTGCTGTCTTACGAGAAAATTCACCTGTTTCAATGTTGGCATCTGAAAGGATTGTAACAAATTGATGACAAATAAACGCAGTAGACGTACATACATACATAATAACTTCAAAAAAAATGGACTGGGAGTGAGCGAGCGAGCTTAATAGCTTCGGATTGTGACTGTAAATCACTACGAAAAATTAATTCCGGACATGCAGTGAAATTAAACACGACTCCAGTCGAGAACCACGTGGGCCATTTTTCCATGTTAGAATGAAAAGAAACATATGGGCTGTCTCTCACACACATACACTTATAAACATCATTCACTTTAACTAACGCCTAATACATAATAGACAGATGTAACATAGTCTAGACCTGATACGCGAAAATGAAGTTGCTAGTTGGAATCAAGGGACCAATTTCGTATAGAGACGGTGTTTACTTACTAAAAACCAAAATCATTGCTGCTCAATGACGTCAATTACCATTACTTTAAACCAGGGTTGGCCAACCCGCCGCCCGCCTTGAATATTTTTCCGGTCCGCGAGATTCATCACACTTTAACAAAATATATTTATTTTACAATGGCCGAAGTAATTAAAACCAATGTATTAAAAAAATATGATTTGTGCATCCATATATTAAAAAATTAACTGTAGAAATTGTGAAAAAAATAATTTTGAATTTAAAATAATATTTTTGCGAATATATGAAGGATATTGTTAGCATCATTATTAATATATTATTTATGTTTACATGTGAAAATAATAGTAAACACAATAATAATTACTTATTATGTTTCAATTTTTTATGAGGATATATAATTTTATATGCGGCCCGCAGAGGTATGGTGCATTTACAAAGTGGCCCGCAAGATCATTTGGGTTGGCCATTCCTGCTTTACACAATAATAAAAAATATATTTACAAACCCAAAATTATCGCAGACGAAATTTAGTAGTCTTTGTTTAAACACAAATATCCCAACAGGAATATTCAGAAGAACTCAACCACGATCAGCCAATGCTTCCGTTGTCAAGGGTTCTGGTATCAGGTGATGGAGTGCAATAACCAAGTGCGGTGTGTCCGCTGTGGGGGAACCCACAGCGCTGTAGTCTGCACGCGTCCGTTGTATGCCACGCCGACATGTGCAAACTGTGGGGGTGATCATGCGGCGTGCTACGGCGGATGTGCGGTCAATAAGAAACTGCAAGCCTCCGCCGACAGAAGACGACAGCAAACTAATCACACCCAGACTGCAGAAGAAGAAAATCGTCGAGAAAAGAACATCAGAAAATCAACCCTAGGTCATCCAAGCTGCCACAGACCACTACCACGGAGCCAAGGGGAGGTCCACCACAAGAATAAAAACTGCTGCGGCCATGACTTTCACCACAAACCGGGCAATCGGTTGGGGAAAATCGTCCACCTCCTAACGGAGGTGATTACGACGATGATCCCCAACTGGCTACACCAACGTTTAGAGGGTTTTTAAGATAAGGGCGCCGACTGCGTCCATAGTCATTTTTCCCCCAACGTGAAATAAAATATGTCCTCAAAAACGACCAGACCAGAAAAATAACAGTAAAGTTGCTAATAGCAATGGGACTGTACAGAAAAGTCGTTGAGGCTGTCGATCACTCGTTTTGCCGCCCTCCTTGATATGCCGCCCGCGTGTGGTGCACGCCTTGCACGCCCACTTACGGTGGGCCTGCACTTAATCTCTAAGATTGAAATTCATAAAAGCCTGGGTCTAAAGGCTGTTACAACACTTTCTTGTAATTAAGTTGGTAACGTAAACACTACTAAAAATCCTCACAATATTGATGTCTAACGGGTGAATCAAATGGCATTAACAAAATATTTTAAGAGGAATTAGGACTAAGTAAAAGAAAACAAGTTCATGAATTGTAAGAGAAATAGCAACAGTAACAACAGAGTAACGGGAAGAACTAAAAGATATTTTTTATTAATCACTTTAATATTACAACCGACTCCCACGTAGGGGATTGCTCCGATAAAGCAGAATACTTCTGGTATCAGAAATTCGTCTAAGACATTTTGCAGTGCCTTGTGGAGATGAAACAACTTTGTGGAAGAGTGCTAAAAAAAGAGATGTAATGTTATTGCACCGAGGGTGGTGGTGTAACGGCTAGCGTTCTGGCCTCGCATTCGGGAGGACGGCGGTTCGAATCCCCGTCCGGGTATCCAGATTTGGGTTTTCCATGGTTTCCCAAATCACTCCAGGCAAATGCCGGGATGCTTCCTTCAAAAGGCCATGGCCGAATTTCTTCCAATTCCTTGCCGCCCATCCTTTCCCGTCTCTAAAGACCTCGCTGTTAGAGAGACGTTAAACAGATAAAAAAGAAAGTTATTGCAGATTTAACAATTTTTGATGCAGAGTTACTGAAGTATACAGACTAATAAAAGATGGCAACATCAGTAGTTGAGGCTGTAGATTTTACCGGTCAAGTGATGACGGTTTAGGAAGACGTGCTGGGTGGAAAGAATTAGACCCTCTTTTGCAGGATCAGCTGGGCACAGGTTACCAGGTCACAAGTTTTTTCATTCCTAGTGCCACTTTGGGTGGGGTAATGGAGGATATGGGTTCGATTTGTAGGGGTTTCACCAAGGAGGATAGGGTAGTGATAGTGGGAGGTGTAGTATCGATAGAAATGCTAATTATAGTACAGTGACCTGACGAAAGTGTTGAAGGAGAGAGAACACACTAGGGTGGAGCTCATGCAAGTCCTAAGTGCCATGACCAGTCGCAATTGAACCACGCTGTGAGGCGGGTAAAAGTGGAAATGGAGGAGCTGCTTGGGAACAGCATAAGTTCTGTCGTGGGGGTGGTGCCTGTGGAGAACGTCAGTAGGTGGGGTTTCACTATTTTAGGCATAAGGGTATAGGGTAATTTTCTTTCGTAGGAAAAGGTGTAAGGGATTGGAATAAATTACCAAGAGAATCGATGAATAATTTACCAAAAACGTCGAAAGAATTTAAAGTAAAATTTAGTTGAGGGCACAAGTAGACTGGAAGAGGAAAGAAGAATGGCGGGTGTGTAAGGAGATTGCCACCGGCGCGTGTGTTCCATCGCAGTTTTATCAATCATTGTCATTATTATGAAGAGATGGGATAAAATTATTACAAAAGAAAAGTAGACGTGAATAAGGCACGGTTCCTGCAAAGTGTTAGAATGGTAAATTTCCTACAACTATTAATGATTTTTAAACGAGCTATTTTGTTAACTTAGGCTTTACGTTAGTTAAAGGTGTTAATTGACAGAGATTATCAAAATCATACGTACAGTTGTGCAGAAGCGTTTTGTGTTATCCTTTAATTTTAATAGGTAAATTTTGGGCGTGACCTTGGTATCATTTGTTTTGGCTGTACAATAACTTCGTACGCTTCTCATACCAGAAACTGTGCTTTGTTTTTCAACATAATCCCCTCCTCCATAAAAGGTTTTCTGAATGGTGTTTTAAATGAGGTGACGCAACACAGACTAAGTGTAGTGGATGAGAAGTAACGTTAAGGCGTGTGAAAATATCACTCCCTACCAATCATTTCTATGTTGTATATACGAGGGTTATTCCAAAACTAAGGTCCGATTCGCTGTAACTATTTGAATTGGGCGCCAAGGACAAAACACGCATGCGCGCCGACTCCCGGCATGCCTTGCGCGTCAAGCGCCGCCATTAGCGTTGTTACTGTTGCCGTGTGCTGTTTGTAGTGTCAGTTCACAATGTTGAAGACAATTTATCGGCCCGCCGATTGTGAAGTAAGGGCAGTGATACGGTTTTTGTCTGCAAGAAGCGGCAGAAATTCATCGGCAGATTACTGAAGTTTATGGTCCTAACATAATGAGTGACAGTAAAGTGCGCAAGTGGGTGCGAGCTTTTAATGAAGGACCGGAAAATGTGCATGATGAACCACGGTCTGGCCGACCATCAGTGATTTCAGAAGATTTGGTCAATGCAGTTGACCAAAAAATTCGTGAAGATCGACGATTCACTATTTCCACTTGTTCCGCTACCTAAAGGAGTTTCTTGGCGGCAAGCGCTTCGACACAGATGATGAAGTGAAAGAAGCAGTTAAAAACTGGTTATCTTCGCAGGCGGCTGATTTCTACGACTTAGGCATTCAAAAGCTTGTTGAACGACGTGACAAATGTTTAAATAAGCGTGGAAATTATGTAGAAAAATAGAGAAATATGCAACGAATGTAAATAAAACAATTGTTTTTGAAAAAATTTTGTTTTTCTTAACGGGACCTTACTTTTGGAATTACCCTCGTATTTAAGTTCGTTTGGATCAACTAGGATCACGTTAAGCCTATGTGTGGCTTGAACTTTCTGTGGATGTGTGCTAGGCTTGTTAGCCCTAGAGGGAACATACAGTTTAACGTGGGATTACAACCACGGAGGAGTTTGGCGTACTTCATATTACTGGAAACCTGCACCAGAGGTGAAGGTTGGGTTAAGAGCTTATGAAAATCCCAGCAGAGACAGGGATTAAAAACGACGACCTTTCGATCTCCAGACAGATGCCTTAACCAATGAGCCACCTGGCCTCTCTTTTTAATTCTATATTTATGAATAATTTTACAGATGTATGTAAATTAATACGTGTATCGCAGGATTTCCACAAGCTACAGCATATATAGTCTTGGGGTAGCATAGGTTCACTATTGTTGGTGCTAAGAATCTTTGTCGGTAGCGCAGTCTTTTCCCTCCTCTAATAACCTCGATGTGACGCCTGTATTGCTTATGAGAGACGGTAGGCCTATAATATGAAGAATTTGAAAGTTGGATTAATGTTTTGGCAGTTATTGCAAGAAGTGCTGTAAAGAATATTTAAATGTAGATTTTGGTAACAGATACAGTGAAAGATAAATCGAGTGGTCTTTCTTTTGGGACAGTGATTTCCATTTCTTTACAACAATAGTTCCCATAGTTTAGGCGGAATTAAATTAATTAACAGAAATGTTAATATAAATAATAAGTGAGCAGCAACTAAAATGTGTTGACGATGAGATGGGCCTGTCTCATCCAAACCGAGCGTGGTGGGTGAGCAGTTAACGCTCTGGACTCGTATTCGGGTTCGAATCCCCGTCCGGGAATTCAGATTTGGGTTTTCAGTGGTTTCCTCAAATCATTCCTGGCGAAAGGCCATGACCAAAGTCCTTCCAGTTCCATGTCCCCAGTCCTATCCCGTCTCTAATGACCTCAACGTCGACGAGGCATAAGGTCATAAGTAAAAAAAAAAAAATAATCTCATCCATAACACGGTGCAATTTCCTGTAGAGTGGAATGTTGTTATACCAGCTAATTATTCTGGAGCTGCCCTTCAGTTAATGAACCACAGTAATTAAGGAAAACTCATAGACCTCGCATTCGGGAGGACGTAGGTTCGAATCCATATCGTACCATGCAGATTTCGGTTTTCCATAGTACCCGAAAATCACTCCAGGCGACTGCGGAATGGTTCCTTCAAAAGGCCATGGCTGAATTCCATCCCATTCATTACCTTCAGTCTTTTCCCTCCTCTAATAACCTCGATGTGACAAAGCGCAAAACCAAACAACAAATAAAGCACCCATGCCGTCAAAATTTATCTTGAATTGTGTGCCAGCCAGATGATTTTTATGTTTTCGAAATAGATGAAATTCTGAGGGGGCCAGACAGTATGAATAGAGGTATGACGGCACCAAATGAAACCTGTATTCAAGAACTACAGCCGTGGCAATAGTTGACTTGTGACTGATCAATGTCCTGATGAAACAGCATCTTTTTGATAATTTTCCTCTTATCTTCTAATAGATAACATGTGACAGTTGCTTCATAATCTATCCGTCTGATGGGTTTTATTTCACTTTACCTTACGGGCAGTTAAAGTTTGTTCAGAACATGAAGCAATCGAAATCATTTGCGAGCTTGACATTCAAATATTGTCACACATCAAGTGGAGCAGGCGACGAAAAAGGAAAGACTGTCGTAGCGTAGTGGTTACGCTGAGAGACTGTGGGACTAAAGGTCGTGGGTTCGAATCTATTAAGTGCTGTAAAATTTTAATTTCTTAACTTTGTGTGAGCTGTTCTGGAATATTCATGTTGTTACTAGTGTTGATGTTCTAGACTGTTCTTCATCACTATATGAGCGATGCTCCTTTCTAGCCGGAGTCAGTTCGCTCCGTGCTTCTGTACTGTGCCAACTGTTAATAAAGCTTCGTTGCCTTAAAGTGAGTGTTTCGTCTACCACCCCGCTACGCCCTAGGATTCAGAATTTGGTTTACTACGTGACAATATGACTCTGCTCTTTTCCTTAAATGTAATCTATTAATTTTTTGTAATATTTCCTTGTTGTTATTCATGTTTGCACCAATAAGTTAATTAAATAAATACCATACTTTAAGCATGGATGATTGTGTTTAGTGGAGATTTGGGAGGACGCCGGTTCGAATCCCCGTCCGTGCATCCAGATTTGGGTTTTCCATGGGTTCCCCAAAGTACTCCAGGCGAATGCCGGGATGCTTCCTTCAAAAAGGCCATGGAAGAATTCCTTTCCGTTCCTTGCCCCCAGTACCACACCCCCACTAATGACCTTAACCGTCGATGAGGCGTAAAGCAGTAAAAAAAAAGTTTAGTGGAGAGTATTTTTTCGTGGTTGTGAGGAATGGATCTCTATGCCAAACCATTCAGGCCTTCTCTTCGGAAAGACACCAACAGTACCGCCAGACTTAACTTCCCCAACCACCGGACGAATCGCCACTGACCACTAACGATAAAGATTTTTTTTTGATGTGTTAGAAGAATTAAATCAGTTGTTTTCATAACAAACATTCCTTTCCGTTGACTTCCAATTTATTGACTATTGCTTTGGTTCTGGTGTAAAGTAACGAGCGCATAGTAAGAATTCATTCTAAAAGATATACAATTTCAAACAGGACTAGTTTTCTGACAGAAACTTGGCTGTTGATTCGCTGTCAAATGCTTCATAATCAAGTCGGACAAAATCTTTCTCTTGTCCACTGTCAGAATACGTATACTTCTGTTCCTGGAATGCCTGATATCTCCTCAATCTGTTCATCTGTTAACCTCCTTTCAGTCATCATCAATTCACTTACCCTGTCAATATTTTCCTGAGTGATTGTCTTCACAGGTCTGCAGTATGTGGTGGGTATCTTCATAGCTGGTTTTCCACCTTTTCAATCCAGAATCTATTTTGTTGCTGTGAAATGTGTAGGTTCACACTCTTCTAATGTTACCATTACATCCTCATTAACGTTCTTCGATCTCATTTGCTCACTGAAATATTTATTCGCTGCATCAATTTCTTTCTTCTACATTTCAGGTTAAACGTACAACTTATCCTCTTTCAATACATTTGTTCAAGAAACGAAACTTCTTTGTGGGTTTGGACGTATTATACACTGCTGTTTGTGAAAATTGAAACATCAAGAAGGAGATAGGTGAATACAATGATATTTGTTCCACAGATTACGGACATGACAATACAGGGTGTCACAAAAAGGTACGGCCAAACTTTCAGGAAACATTCCTCACACACAAATAAAGAAAATATGTTATGTGGACATGTGTCCGGAAACGCTTACTTTCCATGTTAGAGCTCATTTTAGTTTCGTTAGTATGTTAGTACGCTCTCCTGACCTCAACCCTCTTGACTTCCATTTATGGGGGCATTTGAAAGCCCTTGTCTACGCAACCCCGGTACCAAATGTAGAGACTCTTCGTCCTCGTATTGTGGACGGCTGTGATACAATACGCCATTCTCCAGGGCTGCATCAGCGCATCAGGGATTCCATGCGACGGAGGGTGGATGCATGTATCCTCGCTAACGGAGGATATTTTGAACATTTCCCGTAACAAAGTGTTTTGAAGTCAAGCTGGTACGTTCTGTTGCTGTGTGTTTCCATTCCATGTTTAATGTGATTTGAAGAGAAGTAATAAAATGAGCTCTAACATGGAAAGTAAGCGTTTCCGGACACATGTCCACATAACATATTTTCTTTGTTTGTGTGTGAGGAATGTTTCCTGAAAGTTTGGCCGTACTTTTTTGTAACACCCTGTAGACAAGTGACTACAGAACTGTACAAGCACTCTGACCGTGAGAATTCAGTACGGTGTGAAGCCGACACGTGCTGCAATCATCTACAATTCGTGGCATGGAACCAATGAGAGCCTGGATATGCTGTTGGGGAACACACTGCCACGCGGTTTGTAGGGGCGTCAGTAAAGCATCGACAGTGGTTGCAGGAGAACCAGAACTAACAAGCTGCCTAGTGGCCATATCCCAGACACGTTCGATAGGTGACATATCAAGCGAACGTGCAGGTCAAGGAAGCAGTGGTACCCGTCGTTCTTCGAAGAAGGTTTTCACATTCCTCGCTACATGTGTTCGGGCATTGAACGGTTTTGTTATCTAAGCGTCGAATTCACAAGTTTGAAATTGCATGTAAAGTAAAGCGGCCTATTCACGATCCAACATGTAGGACATCCGTTTAGAACTACCGTAGCATGCACTCATCCATTCACGCTACTGGAAAGGGTACTACAAGATGTTTCAAGTAGTGCTTTCCACTCGTACTTTCTCGCGACACAACAGTGTCTTTATCGCACACTTGTAGGATGCTTCCTCCAGTCACGATCCAACGCCATAGCTTGTTGGACGGCAGGGCTCCGTGCTGGTTGTTTGAGAGTCCAACGACATCCAACACGTCCTGCATGCAGTCCTGTAGTCCCTTCCACGATCCAACAAGAGTCTTATACTGAAAAATCGGATCATCGTAGGTCCTACAAGCTGGACTGAGAATGGGCCTCTAGAGCGGTGATGTGCGGTGCGTCGAGGACCGAACTCCGCAATATTCATATGACAAAGATTGTTTTGTTGCCGTGTCCATAGTTAAGTAAATAATTTAACTCACTCGTGAAATCTTTGTTGTTGAAAGATGAAGCAAAAAAATCAATCAAAATGGTAGTATTATAAGGAAATAGACTATGCTTATGCAAAAGGTAGAATTTGTGATATTAATATATTAATTTCGATTTTAAAGGAATTTTTGATAAAATATTAAAATCTAAGTAATTATAAATTTATTTTTCCACCTCCGCATCCACACATATCCGCGGAGAACAAGCACTGTTAACTCCGCATCTGCATCCACAAAGATACCAAAATGGAATATTACCAATCAATACGAAGCCACTGAGTCGACTAGAAAACCCACAGAACAATGTCTCTGATAGTGCATCTCTAAGCCTCTTAACGTTGCTGCAGAAATGGTGACTATTCAGTCTCCTCTCCAAAGACGTAGCTGTCACATCCCACTAGACCACAACAGAGGCTCTAATTAGGTAGATAATAATGTGTTATTTTCAGTACCATCAGCGTTCTCAGTATCCATCACAAACAACGTCGTCAGTATTCTATCTCATACTGCAATCTTCTTGCCCATAATTAAACTAAACTAAATTCTCTAAAATGTATTTAAAAAAACAACAACAACAACAAAAAAACAAAAAACAACAACAAAAACATCATCAACAACAAAAACATCAACAACAACAACAAAAATAACAACAATAATAACAACAACAACAACAAACAACAACTTATTTTTAAACAGATTTTGTTCTTAAACATCTTTTAAATTATGTGAATAAATCAAATACCAAAAGGAATTACGGTTCAAAACAATTACAGCTAGTCCTAAAAACATTTTTAAAATGTTCGAAAAAAGTTTTTTCACAACATATTTACTATACTATTCTTGAAATTATGTATCAAATGATGCAAAATATTGTTTTGGTCTAAAATTATTTGCTGAAATTTTATATTGAATTACTCATGTAGCTGTTTTGTGAAATCCATAAACTCCAGAAACATCAGTATAACTTTCCTCTGATGTTTACGAGGTTGCACACCACTATGAAGTTAGATAGAATATTCTGATCGATACTTTCCCACAAAACATGTCTACACAGTTTTTATCCGATCTCGGTGAAACATTGCACACGTATTCTTTAAAACGATTAAAACGAGGGGAAAATACTGTCTACATTTGGTTTGCAAAAATTCAATCCCCCCCCCCCCCCCAATCACACCAATTAAAGAAAATTTAGACGTGCAACTGTTCAGTTTTATTCAAATATCTCGAAAACCATAGTTAAATCATCTAAAGTCGATGATGATATTGTGAAAGCGCATAAAATTTACTGATTATTGGAGTTGGAATGCTTCCAGTAGTACAATTAGTGACCGAGAATTTTGTATTTGAAATTAAAAAAAAAAATTGTTTTATAGTTGGCAGGGTAAAACACAAACCCACAGTTTTCATCCGATTTTGATGAAAGTTTGCACACTCATACTTTGGAACAAAGAAAAAAATACTGTCTACATTTGGTTTGCAAAGACGCAACACCTCTTCCCTTTCACCCATTTTAAGTCAAATTTAAAACAATCCGATCAAATGGGTAAAACATCAGAGTTCTTATAAAGAATCCCGAGGAACGCGGAGTACTCTGTTAGTGGCAGGACAAAAGGAAAACTGCAGATGTTTTACTAGTCCACAGTTTACAGCCTTCATTTGATACCCTTCAAGATTTACTTGAGATAAGTTATCACTTAAATATCTCTATCCCACACTAAACCCATTTCAATTATTTTCAGCACCATGATTTTTCCAAATTTTATGGTATAATAATGTTGAAGTTACATTCAGAAGGTATGATGCGACGAGCGAGCAGTTACCGAGTTTAATCACAGATCTTTGTCAACAACAGGGAAGGTGTTGGGTCCCTTCGGATGTGCGGGATTCGGTGATGAGAACCAAGTATGGCCAAAACGCCGTTGTGTGAAAAGCGGCTTCCATACAACCACCGAGCGTGGTGGTGTAACGGTTAGCGTTCTGGCCTCGCATTCGGGAGGACGGCGGTTCGAATCTCCGTCCGGGCATCCGGATTTCGGTTTTACATGGTTTCCCAAATCACTCCAGGCAAATGCCGGGATGCTTAATTCAAAAGTCCATGGCCAAATTCCTTCCCATTCCTTGCCCCCCATCCTTTCCCGTATCTAAAGACCTTGCTGTTAAGAGACGTTAAGCAGTTAAAAAAAAATTCCATACAACCGCTGCATCAGAACTAGATCACAGTCAGAATGTGACTCTATACTTCTCATCCCCACCGACGAAACAGATTGTTAAGGTTCTTTGGGTGGGTTAATTTACTGCTTTAATTAATTAACAAAGTCCACCAAAAAAAAACAATGTATGTTGATGCTCGTTTATTTTCAATCAAAACAAGTCTGCGACATTCACAAGCATAGTTGTTACAATCCAAAGATGCAATACTGACTTACTTGCATGAATGTCTCTGTAACACTGAATGAACCATGGAATGAACACTTAATGCAAACTAAACTCTCTGTCCAGGCGATCTGTTTATATAGAGTCTATCGAATTTACGAGAATTCTTCAAAGGCATCCGCCCGATATTTCTCGATCATTAACAATCACTCAAACAATCAAACATATTAAAAACAATCGGAATTGATACAAAATTAATTAATAACATTACAAAATGATTAGAAATGGTAATTAGAGATACTTGAATACAAAATTATTTACAGAAATCCTTTCAAACGGTAGAAAATCGTCCTGTAGACATCGTAAATTACAGTAATACATGGAATTACAAACTTTTAATAAATTCTCTTGCACCATTCGGTTCTTAAACATATTAAATGGTCTTTAAATAATTTTCTTACCTAAAACAAAGTCTATATACACTTATTTACAAGAAATTACAAAATAAAAATATCAAATCACTTTCAACCAAACATTAGCTCACTACAAATATTTCACACAGTCCAATACTATTCAAAATACAGGTATTAGGGCTGTTACAACCCCTCCCCAGGATTCACTTAATTTTACACAGATAAAATTGATTGAATCCGTCACGAATCTAAGCAGGTTGAATGTACACACAATGCAGACACGAACAGATTACAATCAATCAACCATAATGACTTTTACAATGAACAAATACAATTCTTCATACAACATCTGCACATAGTCCATGACACTGATTTTGTTTACAATAATTGTCTTTTCTCAGGTCCAATCATTTTATCATTTACTGTTTTTACACAACAAACGTTCAATGCCATCACCTTAAGTTACAATTTTTTCACTCCAAATTACACACTTGATGTCTGCTTGTTAATTACACCAGTCTGTTTACATTTTACAGCTGATAATTTGTCACCAAAATGTAGAAAGTCACAACATCATGAAAACCAAAAGTCTCTACACAAAACTGTCACAAATTATACATTGAAATGCTTACATCTGCATCTGCGCTTAAGTACTCACACAAACTATTTACATGCATCAATTCAAAAACTTATTTACAAAATTAGATATTTACAGGTAGGGACCCCTCCCCAAACCATGCATTTCAATTAATTCTCATAAGTGGGTTCCAGGATTTCCCTGGAAACCCAGAACCATGTAAGTTACTTTTTCCTAACCTTCCAGTTTTCTTCAACTTTTGTATACACATTTAATATTACATTTCTATTTTCACAAAGCTTCATTATATACATACAGAAACACAAACTTCCAATCATCTCAGACAACAGACTTTGGTACAACCACGCAACAGCTGAGACATACAATGGTTCTGTTTTAGTAAATTGATTGTCACTTAAAAGCAATGCTGTTGACTCAACTGGTAATACAAATTTATTATTCTCACTACTACAGTTTAGTCCATCATTACTCCCAACCCCACTCTTCATCATCTGATTACTACTTAAACTTAGCAAATTACATGAATCAGTACCTAAAACTGTTTTAACATCTGGCTTACTGACTTCATCCACCAAATAATTATTTTTCTCAGCAACTACTACTTCACTATCAACTTCCACATCAAAGAGAGTACAAAACATAGTGTCATCTAAGTCACATTCTGTACAATTTTCCAAATTAGAAACTGGTTCAAATAAATCCTTACTCCCACCCATTTCTTCAATGTCATCATCTACACCAAATAAAGAGCTAAATAACGTATCAGCTAGGTCAAAATTAGGACATTTTTCCAACTTAGGGATTGGTACATAAGGCTTTTCAACCACTCTCTCTTCAGAAGACAAATACTTTGACTTACAATTCTCCTCCTCATCTGGGTCTCCTATCCACACCACTGTATCACCTTCATCTTCAAGATATTTGAGAAACTCCTCGATTTCAGCACTTCTACAAACTTCATTACCACCTATACAAGCACACATAGTCCCAACTATGCCATTCTGGACCTTACAAGTTTCTGATAGCCACACTGTAGTATGCACTATAAATTCTGCACCCCTTTTTGTAATTAAGTAGTGACCATTTCGAAAATCTTCTACATGAAAATTATTACTTTCGCACACTGATTCTAGTGATAAGGTACTATGGTGGTCCCCTTCCCGCTTTATCTTATTATCAACCTTTACATCATTAATTACATCTATCATAACCTTATCCTGAAATTCACTTGCTGCTACCCCCACCTCTTCCAATAAATCTTCTCGAGGATTATTCATGAAAATAGTATTAACGCTATAGCAGTTGGTACCTGGACCCACATTTTTGTCCACCACTGCGGGGCCCATCACAGGGGTGGTCTTTAGTTTGTCTGCCCCCCATGCTGCCTTTCCCTTTCAGATTGAGGGTTCTGTTCTCTCACTTCCCCATTATCATTCCCCCTTGTGTAATTATCACGAACCCTTCCCCTCGATCTACCATCTCTTGACCCATTACCCCTTCTAGGGGGACTCCTGCTGCCCCTCCTATGGTGTTGATGGTGGTAATGTTGTTCATTGAATGACTCCTGGGCATCCAAGCGTCTCAACAATTCAGAAACTCTATCCACATTTACTACATCCAAAGTGGCAATTAAATTTCTTGTTTGCTGAGGTAGCCTAGCTCCTATCAAATCAATGAATTCCTCCTCGCCATAAGGATGGTCTAAATACTTACAACGGATCCAACATTTATGAAAAAATCATGTTGAGTTTCCCTACCAGGTTTATAGGGTCTACCAGTCATCAACTCTCTCTTTTCTTGAATCTGCCTGCTTGTCGACCAAAAATGTTTCAAAAGTTTTCTTTAAACAGCTTGTAGTCAGTCACTTCCCTAGCTTGTCTATCACCCCATGTCCTAGCATAAGATTTTAGATGTTTACCCACAAGTGCAATTTTCTTACTATCGGGTAACAAATTAAAGTAGTCTGACCTTTCAAAATTATCTATAATTCAATAGGGTGAAGCCTCCCACTATCATCATAGAATTCAAATTCTTCTTTACATCGACACTGAAATTTGGACTACCTGTTAAGGGAACCTGACTTAATTGAATCTGCAACCCAGTAACCCTTTTCTCTAACTGATTAACGTTAGATTGGGTTGTCTCCAATCCCTGGGTAAGTTGTTCCTGATGATGTACCAATGTATTAATATTTTTCCCCTAAACCAACCACTTCCTGTCTCAACTCAGTAGCTTTAACATCATTAGTTTGGAATAAAGCAACATATTCCTCCCTCATCTTATCACAATTTTCATCTGACTTCTTTATAAATTAAATTTTCACATTCAGCCTTATTCTGTTCACAAAATTTTGTAACCTTTTCAAATTTCTCTTTACATTCTGTTACTACCTTCCCCAATTTTGAATCTAAATTGTTAATATCTTCCTTGAATTGAGAGCTAAAACCCTGAAATTGCTCTGCGATTTTAACATCAAAACATTTAGTCAAATCAGAGAATGTTTTATCATTGTTTTGTTGCAGGTTGAGAAAACTGATCATTGATTACAGCAACTGAGAATTAATTTCAGAAAATTTGCTATCAAATTTGGAAAATTTATTATCAAATTTGCCATCAATTTCGGAAAATTGAGACTTAATTTCAGAAAATTTGTTGTCAAGATTTAACTCAGTTTTAAATTCAGAAAATTTGCTATCATTATCACTTTTTAAACTCATTCCTAAATTCAGAAAATTTACTATCAAGTTTACCATCAAGTTCAGACAATTTTGCATTAAAATTGGTTACAAATGACTCTAGAAAAGCTTGCAGGTTCTGATTATCCGCCATTTTTAGTAATCAGCCAAATCAATATAAAAAACAAAATTAAAATCTTTCCAATCTGTCACACTATAACATGCAAAAGAAATCACTTGAATATTCAATGCCGTACTTACAGTTATTCCTCACTTTTGTATCACATTCAATTTCACTTAGAAGCACTTAATTAATCATTAAACACCACACTGACTTCAAACACTTAACCACACTTTTCACAATTCACTGTAGGAAGACGATGTTGAGGCCGAAGAAAATCCACTCGTCGTCGGAAGATTACAGCCGATTCCCGATGAAAATTCTCCGCCTTAGGCCGAAGAAGGTCTGCTTGGCGTCAAATCCGTGTCGTAGCCGGTCGAAATTCTCTCGCAGGTTACCCTCGCTTATCGCCGATAATCCGTCGCAATTTCTGCAGATTCTTTTTAGAAGATAAACATCCCACAGATGTTTAAGAACTTCTCGTCATGTCAACGGTCGCCATGTTAAGGTTCTTTGGGGTGGTTTTATTACCTGCATTAATTTAAAGTCCACAAAAAAACAAGGTTATGTGAAGATGTTCGTTTATTTTGAACAAATCAAAACAAGTCTGCGACATTCACAAGCATAGTTGTTACAATCCAAAGATGCAATACTGACTTACTTGCATGAATGTCTCTGTAACACTGAATGAACCATGGAATGAACACTTAATGCAAACTAAACTCTCTGTCAGGCGATCTGTTTATATAGAGTCTATCGAATTTACGAGAATTCTTCAAAGGCATCCGCCCGATATTTCTCGATCATTAACAATCACTCAAACAATCAAACATATTAAAAACAATCGGAATTGATACAAAATTAATTAATAACATTACAAAATGATTAGAAATGGTAATTAGAGATACTTGAATACAAAATTATTTACAGAAATCCTTTCAAACGGTAGAAAATCGTCCTGTAGACATCGTAAATTACAGTAATACATGGAATTACAAACTTTTAATAAATTCTCTTGCACCATTCGGTTCTTAAACATATTAAATGGTCTTTAAATAATTTTCTTACCTAAAACAAAGTCTATATACACTTATTTACAAGAAATTACAAAATAAACATATCAAATCAATTTCAACCAAACATTAGCTCACTACAAATATTTCACACAGTCCAATACTATTCGAAATACAGGTATTAGGGCTGTTACAAGATCCTTAAAAGATGCTGAGGTAGGACTAACATCTCACAACGACGCGGTTTTTCACAGTAGCTTCCAAATTAATATAGCAGCTGCTTTCGAGTGCAAATGGAGAAGACATAATCTGGTTGGATTTTTTTTTTGCTGTCATCAGTCTTTCGACTGGTTTGATGCAATCCTCCAACCCTTCCTATCCTGTGCTAACCTCTTCATCTCTACATATCCCTCACAATCCACGTCCTCAATTATCTGCTTCATATATTCTAATCTCTGTCTACCTCTGCAGTTCTTACCTTCGAACTGTTCCCTCCACTAACAAATTAACCAATCCAGCATGTCTCAAAATATGACCTACCAGCCTGTCTCTTCTTTCTGTAAGCTCCTTCCACAAACTTCTTTTCTCACCCATCATTTCCAAAACTCGTTCATTTCATACTTTGTCTGTCCACTTAATTTTCAGCATTCTTCCGTAGCACCACATTTCAAATGCTTCAATTTTCCTTCTTTCTGGTATTCCTAAAGTCCATGTTTCGCTACCGTAAAGTGCCGTGGTCCAGACATAGAGTTTTAAAAAGTTTTGTTTTTCTAATTCCTAGATCAGTAATTGAAACTAAAAGATTTATCTTTTTCATGAAGGCTCCTTTTGCTAGTGCTATTCTGCTTTTAACATCATTCCTGCTTCGGGCATCGGTTGTAATTTTGCTTCCCAAGTAACAGGATTCACTTTCTTCTCCAGATGCATTCGATCCTATTTTTATATTTAAACTACTACTATTGGTATCATTTCTGCTACATTTCATCTCTTTATGTGTAATACGAGGGTAATGAATCTTTTCCTGAGAACGAAGAGAGGAGTTGTGTTCCCCATTCATCTCCCTCCATACACTTGGATGAAGAATGCGTGATCAACAGTAGCCTCAACGTCCTGTCAGTGTGCTAGATCTAGGTTAAGTGGGTATGGGCACCGTTCGAAAGATTCAGCTTTTATGAAAAAATCCTCTGCTTTTTATATTTGAATCCTTGAGCTCGTCCCTTGGTATCGCTGCGGTATGGCGACTTGACCTTAGTCATCAAGCATACATGAATACAGTTGTTACTCATTAAGGAAACTAGAGGACAAATACTGACATCTCAGAACTTTTGAGGTCCTGCCTCCGTTGTTTTCGTGCTGTCAGGTGCAAAATGTTGCGGGACGCTATAGCTGTCTACGGAGCTGACTACGGACGTCTTGTGTTTACAGTGCAGACATTGGCCAAGTCAACGATCTGTCCCATAATTTAGACAATGATAGTGGCAATGTAGCGAAGGTCTTAAAATTTTGTGTATTAGCCGGTGTTGTCTCAAAAATTTTGGACACCCGGCATAGGCTTTAATTTTTTTTTAACTGCTTTACGTCTCTCAACATCGAGGTCTTTAGAGACGGGAAAGGATGGGGGCAAGGAATGAGAAGGAATTCGGCCATGGCCTTTTTAAGGAAGCATCCCGGCATTTGCCTGGAGTGATTTGAGAAACCATGGAAAACCCAAATCTGGATGCCCGGACGGGGATTCGAACCGCCGTCCTCCCGAATGCGAGGCCAGAACGCTATCCGTTACACAACCACGCTCGGTATTGGCTTTAAGATAAATGAGAGGCCCCTTTACAGCCTCCCATCCTTGTTTTAATACTTAATCTGGTGGGCCTATTTAAAACCTACAAGACACTGCAATGTTTGTGGTTTTAGTGGCCCATATACAGCCAACATTTATCTTATTTCGCTGCCTGTGTGGCCGACCTCTTTACAGTCGGCCACACAGACTATAATTTTGTCAGTTTTTAAACCACGTTGCTAGGGTGCTAATGACCTCGTTGTTGACGCGCCCTTAAAACTAAAAAACAAGAACAACGATAAAAAAACAAGTCCTGTGTTGACCAAGAGGTCACCGATTTGTAACACTTGGTGGCTTTCTTGAGCCAATGGAAACAAATGCAGATATGGTCGGTTGATCTCAGCATATGGAGATTATCATATATATTATTTCTATAAGGTATTTTTTTGTCACAAGCCTATATCTTCCTTCATACTTAACCGAAATCAATGAACGAGGTGTCATTTTAAAGCTTATGGTCTCCACTTTGGTTAAATCGTATTTTAAGCAAGAAAGTTTTCGGAATTCGACCCTTAAAGGGCAAAAATGTAAATTTTTCTAAAATGCTGTTTTCTGTGTTACGAGTCGGTTATCTCCCTGCATACCTATCTGAAACCGTTTTATGAAGTATCGTTTTAATGATTAAGATCTCCGCTTTAGTGACGTCATATATTAAGCCAGAAAGTTTTCGGAATTCGACCCTTAAAGGGCAAAAGTATCAATATTTTTGCAATGCGTTTTTGTGTCACGAGCGATTTATCTCCCTTAATATCTAACCGATATAGATAAATGAGGTATCATATTAAAGAATAAGGTCTCCGCCATGGTAACAATATATTTTAAGAAAGGAATTTTTCGTAATTCGACCCTTATAGGGCAAAAATGTAACTTTTTCTAAAATGCGTTTTTTGTATCTCGTGCCATTTATCTCCCTGGATATCTAACCAAAATCGATAAATGAAGTAGGAATATAAGGAGTAATTTATCAGTTTTGTGAAATCATATTTTAAGAAAGAATGTTTTTGGAATTCAACCGTTAAAGGAAAAAAGTATAAATTTTTCTATTACCGATTTTTGTGTCACGAGCGATTTATCTCCCTTGATATCTATCCAAAATCGATAAATCAAGTACGATTGTGAGGAATAATGTCTCAGCTTTGCTGACATCATATTTTAAGAAAGAAGTCTTTGGAATTCAACTATTAAAGGGAAAAATTATAAATTGTTCTAAAACGTATTTTTGTGTCACGAGCCTTATATTTCCCTTCATTTCATTTCATTTCTCGTCTGGTGTGTGTCGGTCCCCGGTCCCAGGGGAGGTTCTTCTAGTGTTTGGGGAACGTCGGCCCCTGATTGTTTCCATTAAATGTGACTTATGGCATAACAGCCTCGTGACAAGGCCCGCGACTCAAGATGGAGTGGGAGCCTGGGCTGTTTTAGTAAACAAATAAAATAAGAAGTAAATCTGTATCGAAGAACGAAGGGTAAGGGGAAGCCAGGGAGTACAGCCAATAGGAACAATTTGTATTTTTATCGCAAAAAAGGGTGGTTTTGTTGCGTGTCCCGAGCCAACCAGCGGAAAAAGCTTCCCTCCAAAGACAGTGATTGGCAGACGTCATGAAGAGGGGGCGGAAAACGATGCTTCTTCGAGGCAGCGCTAGAAGACATGAGGACTTGGTTGACTACCGACGGAGAGGTGTGGATCGACCGAACAGCTGACTACTGGGGACAGCAGTGAGGCAGCCGGTCGTGATGGAGAGCTGGTCAACCCACCGACTGCACAACGTAGATTCGCCTGCACGGTAACCACCATTCAGAAAAAGGAACTTTTGCATCATCGTCGTTTTTTACCCTAGTTATCGCCCCGAGACAGAGTCTCTTGCTCCACCTAGAAAGTTATGTACCCTTGTGTTGCAAAATAAAAATTAATCTTTGTAAAATCTTGTCAAGGAAACAATTAAAATATATAAGTAAAACGTAAAGTCAGATTGTGAACCTTGTTTTCAATAGATCCCATCCAATCATGTAATGTGTCATTTGACTTTATTAATAATTCTAGTTGTTCAATAATTCATGTTTAAATAATATGAGATAACATGAGATCTGGATGTCGCTTCCCTCAGAATAGGGTACACTCCAATCTCTGGCGCCAACCTGATTTTTTTAATCTTAATATTATTTGGAAATTAATAACTGGTAGTGAACGGCCACAGTAAGGTCGAGAAGTCGCTTTCCTAACATAGGGAACACTTCAATATACTGAATGCAAGGTGTTGCAATCGACAGAATGCAATTCGCCATAACACTGAAATAAAAGGCATGGTTGTTTCGAGGTTCATTAAAAAGTATTGGGTCTTTGTCCAAGCAGAAGACATGTTTTACCGTTGTATATTGATACACTGAATTTCTTGACTTCGTGACATTGAGAACGATTGTCCGTCCATCCTCTGAGTTGACGGCAATCAGATTTTAAAGTACGATGCGTATTCCAAAACTAAGGTCCGGTGAACAACATACAATGTCCAGCCTCTGCTGTCATTGATTTTCCGTCACCTCTCCATTTGTGAGACATTTCATCCAGCCGTTTTGGAAGACAGGGAAGGTTGGAAAATTTCTGCTGGCGTCCTGTTGTCGGCTAGGTTGCTTTGTTTGACGCAGGTAGAGATGCCACTCCCGGAGGCGGGGGGTGAGAGTGGTCAAGCTGTCGCGGGCACTTGGGGGCTAGACCCCGTATAGTCCGCATGTGTGTGTGTACGCGGACTTTTCAAAGAAACGTGGAGGAGCGTTTTTGTCATGACATCATTTGTCGTGCTGTTTTTTTCGTCATGTGCTGCCAAGAGTGAACTCATCTCAGTTGGTGGAGGGTGTTAAGTGGTTCCTCATCGCGAGGGAAATATCAAGGTCGCCGACAGCCGTCTGCGTAAACGATAAGTGACAAAAATTCATCTAACATATGCCCAGTATTCGCCCAAACTGATGGAGTTTCGTACTCTCCCTAGCCGGGAACAATTTTGTTCATTGTCTGATAGCTTATTTTCTCTTTCTTTTGCCAGCTGAGTCCAATTTTTGGTATAAATGTTAAACAAACATGTATTTTTTCCAGTGTTTTATTTTATGAATGTAATTTTGTCCTTTTGTAATTAGGGGGTGTCATTTAAATTTAAGCCTGTTATTTTGCAATTAAAAAAATATTATAAGAATTTTTTTGTTAATAAATAAAATCTTGCATCTCATGCACTTAAAAAAATGTTTTTCTCGGCATAACGAACCTAGACATTTCAAACATGTCACAGATAATAGGCTTGAATAACGTTTCTCGCCTGCAGCGCTGTCTACCAACTCCTGGGGAACATGCAGCAGTGTCGGTGTGCCGCAGTAGGCGCACGCCTGTCGATGAGAACAGATCGAAATGGTCGCGACAATCGCAGCTCCCGTCAGTTGTGAAGTGCGCGGTGTGATTAGATTTTTGCGACAAAAGGATCGTCAGCTGCGGACATCCATCGTGAGTTGTGTCTAGTGTATGGACCGGACATAATGAGTGACAAACATGTTCGACACTGGTGTCGAGAATTTCGAAATGGCGGCACAAATGTGCACGATGAACAGCGGAGTGGCAGGCCCAGTACTCGGAACGACGACATCGTTGATCAAGCTCACCAAAAACTTCCAAGTAATCGGCGTTTGACGATTAGTGGACTGGCTACGGAATTCCCAAATGTTGCTCGAACCTCACTTTACAGGATTATCACTGAAGAGCTTGGATATTGGAAGCTATGTACGAGGTGGATGTCCAAACAGGTCACCGGTCAGCACAAAGAGCAACGAATGCATTGTGCACGACAGTTATTGGAGCCCTATAGACAAGATGGAGACAGTTTGTTTATCCACATTATTACGGGAGATGAGACGTGGATAGCGTACACCAACGCAGAATCAAAACAACAGTCAATGCAGTGGAGCCATTCCGGATCACCCAAACCAAAAAAGTGTTAGCAGTCGCCGTACACGAATCGCAAAATGATGGTTTCCGTGTTTTTGGGACGAAAAGGGCGTCCTTTTGATCGAATTCATGGACTGTGGGACTACCATTATAGCTGACGTTTACTGTGCAACGCTCACCAAACTGAGACGTGCGTTCCAAAATCGACGCCGCGGGAAACTGTCGTCTGGCACGACAACGCTCGCCCCCATGCCGCTGCCAAAACCAAAGAGAATATTCAAGAGTTTCGTTGGGAACTCCTTGACCACCCTCCATACAGTCCCGATCTTGCAGCAAGTGACTATTTCCTCTTCCTGCATTTGAAATGGTGGCTTGATGGACAACGATTTCAAACCGATGATGAACGCAAGACGAGCGTTACGAACTGGTTCGGTTCCCAGCTGTCAGACACTTTTGCCGAGGGGTTAAAGAAGCTGGTGCAGCGTTACAGAAAGTGTATAGATGTGAACGGCGATTATTTGGAAAAGTCAATTATATATGTAGTCACATATTACTGTCAATAAAAACCTTGTCTCATGAGCAATGTTTTTAGTATGACCAATCGGACCTTCGTTTTGGAGTATGCCTCGTAAATGAATTAAAAATAAGTGGTTGGTATCCATCAGGAACTACAAGTGAGTACTCTGTATTTGCTTGACGTTAAATAATATTAATCTTGATAACATAAAAATATGAAGGAAATACAAATATGAATCCTATATACTTGTTGCGTTGATGAGTCAGTTATTGCGGACATCAAAGTTGCAGAAGTTTTCTTTTTGGTAAGACGGACGTCCTACCAATTAGAAACACACAGGTTGTTCACCGGACGTGTAAGTGTTGTGTTGACATGTGCTGTCTTATTCTGTTTGTAGTCCTAAGTGTGGATCATCCCAGAATTCACCTAGATCAGTGAGTATTCGCAATGATAATGACCGAACCGTAGAATGCATAATTTCAGTACTTATCCGACGAGCATAATTTTTTGCAATATGGCAACACTGTCACTGAAATACCCTGGAAACAAAGTTATTAGAAATCGCTTATTTAAAGTTAATATTAATTAGACTGAAATGTTTGATTAAACAACAAGTGGCAACTGTTAAGAAAAGAAACGGCAAGTGTGGAATTTTTTAATTTTTTTAGTTTATATCGTATCGTAAACATTTACCTTCGCTACTTTTTCCATTCTGTACCATTATGCATAGCTTTAATACCGTCAAACATATCCCTGTGATTTTCATTAGACTAACGAACTTTCAATACCCACCAGTTCCACTGATCTCGTGAAAGGGGCTCCATATTCAAAACGGGAATTTTAAATCGTGCAGATTAAAACATTGGGTGCAGCGTATTTTTAGTCATTTTGTGTAGCTGTAAAGTATATGCTGGAACGGTTCGGAGTTTACGCTTTCAGCAGAACACTTTTCAAACAGCAAAAATTGCACTTAACACGACAGTATGTCGTTGTTGACGGGGAAGCCTCTTCTAAGGTAGATGTTACTTCGGGCGTTTGTCAAGGAAGTGTAATAGGACCACTTCTTTTCTTAATTTTTATAAAAAATCTCTGTGACGACTTTAATTGCAGGATGCGATTTTTTGCTGATGGTATTTATAGGGAAGTGAGGTGCTCTGACGATTGTTTAGAAATTCAGCGCGATCTGGATGTTATTTCGGAATGGGGCCGTAAATGGCAGCTTACACGTAACTGCAAAAAGTGCAAGGCAATGCAAATAAGTAATAAAAAGACCCCACTTGCTCAGGAGTATAAAGTTAACAATTCAGTTGTTGACACTGTGGATTCCCTGAAGTATC
Source organism: Vandiemenella viatica (assembly GCA_031002005.1). Taxonomy (NCBI): domain Eukaryota; kingdom Metazoa; phylum Arthropoda; class Insecta; order Orthoptera; family Morabidae; genus Vandiemenella; species Vandiemenella viatica. The sequence continues at coordinate 52,314,371 of JARYHS010008074.1, forward strand.
TAGGCGTAACAGTAGAAAGCAACATGAAATGGGACTTGCACATAACTTCCGTCGTAGGCAAAGCTAATTCTAAACTGCGATTTATAGGTCGTATTTTGAGAAGTTGTAATGCTCATACAAAGGAAATAGGGTACAAAACACTAGTGCGTCCGCATTTGGAATACTGATGTGAAATTTGGGATCCGTATCGCAAGGGATTGATTGACACGTTAGAGAAAGTACAGAAGAGAGCCGCTCGATTCGTGACTGCTAGTTACAGTCCTTATGTAAGTGTCACAGAGCTGATACGTGGGTTGGTCTGGGATTCTTTGGCGGACAGACGATGTAGTTTTCATTTGAATTTGTTGGAGAATATGCGAAAATCTTTAATTTACGAATGCAATGAAATACTTCTTCCGCCTCCCTGTTTAGTTCACAATGACAGGAGGGATAAGATTCGAGAAATATGATGCCATACTGATACATTTATGTATTATTTCTTTCCTCGTTCTGTTCAGGATTGGAATGCACTGAAATAGGATTGGTACTTAGCACCCTTTGCCACCCACAGTATTTGTGATTTGCAGAGTATAGATGTAGATGTAGATATTACATTTTGCACGATGACAGAAAATGGTGACATCTACGTTCATCCATTACGTTGTATTCCTAAGGCAGAGGTAGAATAAGTTGTCTTAAAACTTAGACTATTCCATATTTCTCGGCCAATAACACCACCCTCATGCGTTCATCGTATTCACAACTTCGAAAAATAAGAAATTTAACTTTCGTATATAAATCCAAAATATTGTCGAAAACTCACGAAGCTACTCCATTCTGTAAATTAACACAAATCCTTGCATTATCAACTGTTATTTTCACATACACAGGAAGTGAAACACAGAAGCACACACAGTTCAAACCAAATCGGAAATTAAATAAGAAACCATCGCGTGAAAGTGACTATGTGTTAGCGAAGCTGCCTTGTGCCGTCTGATTTCTTACAATTCTCAAAACGCTGAAAGATTTTTCACAAAGGAAGAATGATCTATGTTGAAAATCGAGAGAACACGAGTATGCAATCGTAGGCTGAATCATTTTGTCTCCACCTAAATAGAAAATAAGCTAATAGGTAGTGTTGGAAGTTTCACTTTCCCAACTTTTATTTATTTATTTATTTCGTTTCAGAAACGCATTGTTACTCAATTAGAAACATCAAATTGTGCTAGATCAAAATTTGGCCTCTTCCACTGCCTCATATAGATCGTCTTCCGAGCAGGATGGTGGACGCAGTCAACACTGGAGCATGTGCTGAACAGTCCGATTTTCTGCACAGTCACACTTGATATTTTCGACTTCATCATTGCCCCATCTTGGTAGGTTTACCTTGGATCTATCCACTGCTCATCTCAGTCTATTCAGAGACTTCCATATCAACCATCCCTTGTCATAGCCAGGTGGTAAAGATTCCCAACTTTGAATTTATTACATTTATTACACTTGGCAGAGAAAAAAAAATTGAAACATCCAGAACACATGTCAATGTAACTTCTTACACATATACGCCATGCGTGGATATAAATGATTAGTGTTGTTTGTGTTTAGTGTTATTGCCAAGTGTGGTAGGGTATATACAGGGTGTTACAAAAAGGTACGGCCAAACTTTCAGGAAACATTCCTCACACACAAACAAAGAAAATATGTTATGTGGACATGTGTCCGGAAACGCTTACTTTCCATGTTAGAGCTCATTTTATTACTTCTCTTCAAATCACATTAAACATGGAATGGTAACACACAGCAACAGAACGTACCAGCGTGACTTCAAACACTTTGTTACAGGAAATATTCAAAATATCCTCCGTTAGCGAGGATACATGCATCCACCCCCCGTCGCATGGAATCCCTGATGCGCTGATGCAGCCCTGGAGAATGGCGTATTGTATCACAGCTGTCCACAATGCGACCACGAAGAGTCTCTACCTTCCTGCAATTGGGCCAACTGGCGGTGAATCGAGGAAGTACAGTACATACCAACGAAACTAAAATGAGCTCTAACATGGAAAGTAAGCGTTTCCGGACACATGTCCACATAATATATTTTCTTTGTTTGTGTGTGAGGAATGTTTCCTGAAAGTTTGGCCGTACCTTTTTGTAACACCCTGTATAGGGCGTGAACAGCATCAGGATTTGAGATTCACGGGTTACAGCGTTATTAGTACCTGACAGATATGAAGTCTTCACAGGTTCTTCGCGTTTGGTGTTGAAGAAAAACAACAACGAGCTGGCTGCTTGAAGATGGCGGCATCTTCAAGAGCCAGCCACCGAAAGCTCGTTGTTGTTTTTCTTCAACACCATACGGCGGAGAACCCGTGAAGACTTCATACCATCGATACGCCGTGAAAGCCTTCGTTCTCACAGTACCTGACAGAGTTTGGAAGTGACCGCAGTCTCCATTTGGCCAGCTGATCCAATTGTGCAATATCCAGATTTTTGGGGTATTTGGATGCGACAGTGGACCAATGTTGGACTGCAAGGGATCGTGAGGGCAGGCATACTCGTCGTCAACGTTCCGGTCACAGCCTCAGACAACCAAAAGGAATATTCCCACCAGTAACATCGTAGCCCCTTCACATCTTCTCCTATCATCCGCGAACAAGTAATGGACTGTCTGAAACATTCTCTGTCATTCCGGATCTTTGGTCAGAGATTAGCAACAGCCTAACTAAAGAATTATCATCCCATGTGTCGGCAGCTGTTGACACCACATCGCAAACAGCTGCGTTTGGAGAGGCGCCGTGACCGGCAAGCATGGGCTCTTGATGAAGGATGTCACAATGTGTTCAGCGACGAATCGCGGTATTGCACTACATCTGATGCCGGGGACATGGGTAGAGGACTCACTCTTCAAATATTTGGAGAAGGACAACGGTATTACTCCTAGCGTCATGGTGAGGGGAACCATAGGGTATGACTTGAGGTCACTGTAGGTAGTGACTTAGGGAACTCTGAGGGCACAACGGTACGTCACGGACACGTGTTACCTCTCATGCGACAGTATCGTGGTGCCATTTTTCAACAGGACCATGTACATCCACACACGGCACTTGTTTCTACGAACTGTCTGCATGATGTTGAGGTCACTCACGTGGTCTGTTCCAAATAGAACATGTCTGGAACCAGCTCTGACGTCAACTCCGCCTCAAGGCCAGAATACAGGATATGAGGATCCATTTAAACACAGTTGTGAGCCACATTTCCTCGGAAGAGGTTAAAACAGCTTTATGACACACCTAACTCTCGAATCAGAAGATGCCTCCAGACCAGAAGGGTGCAACCTCATACTGGTAAGCGATCTTATGCTCCCAAATTGTCTGTAAATTTCAGTCGATTTTGTATTCACTGAAATAACATCAAATACCCTCTCAATACGGGAAGTTTCATAACATTTCTTCGCTTCTGGGCGCTTCACTTTTTTTTTTGTCATTCAGTGTGTAAATCTATAACGGGACTAGTTTGTTATAACATCACAAAAAACTATTCAGCCGATTTTGACGCGGTTTCCACAGTCAAAAATCCTAAAAATAGTATTAAAATAAAAGAATGTTTCCCTATGTTTTGTCGTTGGGTGCTAAAAATGTACATCAGTCAAGTAGATCCTGTAAATAGTTAGTTATAAAGTTAACTGGTGCTTCCATGCTTCAAGTCGTTTCCTGACAAACCTGAAGAAATCCTGCGCTTTTATTCACCCTTCATACATTTTTTTTTCCTTATGGCTTTGCGCCTTGTCGACGTCGTGGTCATTAGAGCCGGGAAAGGACTGGGGACAAGGAATGGGAACGAATTCAGCCATGGTCTTTTGAAGGAAGAATCCCGGCATTCGCCTGGAGCGATTTGGGGAAACTAAGGAAAACCCAAACCCAGATTCCCGGGTGGGGATTCGAACCCGCATCCTCCCGAAAGTGAGGCTAGAGTGTTAACCGCTCACCCAACACGCTTGGTCCACCTTTCGTCTGTTTCCTTTCCGAGTCTCCGGTTATCTTAAGTAATTGGACACTTGTACACCTCTTTCAATTTATTTCTGGTAATACACAACATCCAAAATATCATACTAAAGTTTTATGAATAAGGTAAACGGTTGGGCTAAGTTAGATCGCTTTGTCACTCACAAAAGTCTCCTCCATTAACTGCATTATCAGGATCACTATTTGGTGCCAAAGTCAGGTATGTGTGCGCACTACTGAATATAGGTATAGCTTCTCGTTACAGGTATGCCACGCGCAACGCAATGTGGGGTCCCACCGCCGTATGTGGTATTAATGAGAAGTGACGGTGGGTGTCGTCTGCAACAAAATGACCGTCTGCGGTTGCAGAGATGCCCCTCGGGTGCATGGTATGACTAACGCGACCATACGTCCCGGTTTTGGTGGTACAGTCCCGCTTTCAGGCTGTCCGGGTGCGGGGGAAAGCGCTCTAGCAGTGCGCCCTAGTGTGGGAAGCCGCGTATTCAGTGATGATACGTTCGGTCGGCTGGCGCGGCGGATCATGCGAAGGGGCACTCCTGCGCGGCGCCCGGTCGCTGCGACTTCCGCCCGCCCTGCGGGGTAAGGGTGGGGCCGGGTGTCTCGCGCCGGAAACACAGAGAGGCCTTAGCTATACGGCCAGGTTTTGGAAGGGTCTTCGGCCTGGCGCCGCCTCCGCGCGGTTCCCCGTGGGCACCCGTAAGGGGTGGCGAAAGGCGCCTTGCCTCACCGTCCTTGCTGTAATGGCGGGTAATTCGGAAGAGTGTAATTACGCGGCGGGCGCGTAGTGAAGTGGTATGATAGCATGGTGTGGTCGGGGTGGCGGAGAAGTGCTTCGGTCCACGTGCCGCACAATACCCCAACCGGATCGGTGGATCAAACATCTGTACTCGTGTCTGTCCTGCTGTCCACAGCGATGGTAAAGAGTCCCGATTTCGCAAACGAAACTACAGTTTAATATATCTGTCTATTAAGGTCTAAAACAGACAATGCCTTACATCACCAGAAGATGGCGACAGAGAATCCGGTTGCTGAAATATCGTGTGAAAACACCCTGCTCGCTCGGATAGTCACCCGAAAATAATATATTAATTAGACAATGCCTTTTTTTGCCGCGTGGATTTATTAGCAGCAGCCAAGATATGAAAATGTTCTTCGAGTTTTCGCTTATTTCGAACTACGTCACAGATTTAGTTGGATCGCTGAGAATTTTGCTGCTGAATACCGTTGGGCGGAATTATTTCAACACTTTCGTGCTAACACTCTCAACTGTACGAACTTTCGTATAACTATTCAGTACGTTATGTGTTCTGCCTGGAAGTAACTTCCCTGACGAAAGAATTTTCTTCTCTAATAAATAAAACACAGTTAAATGTCCCAGTACTGAAATCCATTTTGATTACCAAGACAACAAATCATGTAATGAGTTCCATTCCTACTTGAAAACTAGACCCGTTATTTTGGAACTGCTTTGTTCCGTCGATAAATACAAAACAACTGGCTAGTGCGACGTTAGATGTCAGACACTAAGGCTAAGTAACTCAGCTAACGTGTAATACATTCTGCTTACTAAACGCATTCTTCGTTTTTGAGTAAACACTAATAAAATATGATTTATTTTTTACAAAATCCCTAAGGACAGAATCCCTCTGACAGAAAAAATTCCTCAGGGGTCCCTCTTCAACGGAAAAGATAAATGGTCACTTTAGGTATGACCAACCATTGCCTCTGACAAGATATATTATTGTCCATGAAGAAATCCTTTTGGCAGATATTTAATATTCTATTGCTACAACAGGTAATTAAACTCTATGATCAGAGTCGAGCCAGCGGCGACGAAACAAAGTATATAGTTTCTTCCAGAGTCTGAACTCTTGTTTTGTATCACGATAAAATATATACATGTTTTTACTTGTGATAAAATGACGAATAAAAACTGAAACTCTCATGATAACATGCAATGCCCTCGACTTTAGTGTATAACTGATTTAAAAAGTAATGCAAAAAGAAGTAATTTACGTAAGTGTAGAGTCCAATATGTTTTACTTCTTTTTCAGTGTATTACCTCATTGTATCCTATCACCTTCGCTCTTCTCTCAGCTCCCTGTCCGAACACTTCTTCTTCCATTATTCCTAAAGTTTCTTCTGTTCACCTAATAAATAGGCGTTATTGAAACGCACTCAAAAAAACTGTGGTAACTGTAACTGTTGCATAAACTATTAGGTGAAAACTATTTTAAGACTGAACTGTGACCATACCGCGGACCGATTCGTTAATAGAAAACTTTTGCTCCTCTTCTCCATTCTGCGGGCCTATAAATGTCAATATTCCCGAGTGAGTTGCGGTTTTAACTCATCTGTACGATCCTGTGGCGGAATATTACATAGTTATTGCTGCAACATTTCCCAGTGTTTCCAAACTTTTATTCAGATAGATAGATAGATATGTTCACTTTCATCCCATGTGAGAATAATATCGGGGATGTTGAACAGTACATACACTTATTAGTAATGTCAATATTACTATATAATTGATAATATTATATATTTACAAGAAGTTAGTTACGACCCATTAGTATAACCAATATTTCCTGTAATCTACAAATACAATCCCGAGTTAGTTAATACTTATTATGTGGAACAGTGTATAAACTTGTTACCAGCATCTAACAACCAGTTATTTTCTATCCAACCAGTTACCACAACTCATAAGCAGTCAATTACTTAAAAACCTGTTAATAGCATAATTTTTTACAGCAGTTTTTGAGTGCATGCTATCCCATGTTAGTTACTATATATGAGTGAAATTTTGTAAACGGTGTAATTAGTTCATTTGTCAAAAGTTTCAACAGAAAGAAAAACCATATATGATTTTAGTAATTGTGGACAACTTTGTCACCTTTCCCTTCCATACACCATCTATACTATTTTATCAGTCATTCTTAGTTACCAAATTCCAAGAAGAAAATTCTTTCACAGAGTAAAATGGATTCAGAAGCAGAAACTCTTTCAGTTTGGACTTAAAGTAGTTGGGTTTTTGTAGATAACATTTAATTTCTGTTGGTAAGACATTGAATAAGAAAGCTCCAGTAAATGTTAACCCTTTCTGTACAATTGACAGTGATTTGTAAATCTTGTGAATATTATATTTATTCCTAGTATTATGGCTATGTATGTCAGCATTAAGATTGAAGTGTTCAGGATTTTCCACTACAAATGATAGTCGGAGTATACATACTGTGCTGGCATTGTTAGTACACCCAGGTTTTAAATATATTTCTGCACGACGTCTGTGAGCTTGCTCCACAAATAGTTCTTATAGCACGTTTTTGCAATTTAAATACCCTCTGTGCTTGTGACGAGTTCCCCCATAATGAGATGCCATAAGTGAGCAGGGAATGAAAATATGTAAAATATACTAACTTTCTGGTTTCTATATTAGCTATTCTAGATATTACCCTAAGTGAAAATGTTGCAGAATTCAGTTTTTTAAGAAGTTGTTGAATTTGCTGTTTCCAGTTCAATTTGTTATCTATACATATACCCAGGAATTTTGTGAAATTACTTTCATTGATTGCTTTTCCTTCTGATATCACATTATAGCTGTCCTTTGTTTTATTTTTTGTAATAAACTGAAGTAACTGTGTCTTTTCTACATTAAGTATTAGTTTGTTGGCATTAAACCACCTGTTAATTTTCTTTATAGCATCATTTGCTGTGTTTTCGAGGTTTGGTGCTGATGGGTCTTTCAACGATATGCTGGTATCATCTGCAAATAGTACCATGTGTTCATTATCACCTAGTATATGTGGTTATACCATGTTCAAAGTTTTAAATAATTCGCATTTATAAAACCTTTGTGTAATTACAGTAGTTTTACGAAAATAAGTGTTGTTCCGGTTGCGTACATTGTGTTGCAATAGCTTGCCTCGTGTATGGATTAGGCAAGACTAAGGAGTAGTGGTAATGTGAGGGCCAGGAATCTGCAACTTTCCGGCACCATTTTTCAATCAGCTCATCAAGATTTAAGTTTTCGGTTCAAGAAAATGCGTGGATATTACCTTTATAAATACATGGGCCCTTTCTATAAAGTTCCTTGCAATCAAATCATCAGTCCCATCTTAGGATTATATCATAAAGTGAGTCTGTTGCTTCTCGTAATTTATAAGTGAACTAGTGTAAGCGCGTGACCGTTTTAGTGTAATCGTTACGGGTCTAGAATAGTTCCAGTTTTTAGGGTCAAAGATTGTCACAGGTTGACCTGATCTGACCAAATACGAACTTCACCTCTAGGGTGAATAAAATCCCTTGAGCTTGAAGAACTCAGAAGTATTAATAGGCGTAGTCATTAAACACGGACGATCGCGTTATCGTATAACTGTTTCAAATATCGTAGACTCGAACTTGCTCAAATACAAACTTGACTTGTTTCACCCCTAAACTTCACTCTGAAATTTTTTGAGAATTCCTGTTTGCTTCGAAAGCATCACTTTTTTTTTTATTTATTGAGGCTGGGCATTTATAATGTAATCTTTGCTCACAATGTCTGTAACGGCCAGAGAACTTAATACAGATTATTAAACAGCTGCGTAAATTCGAAGAAATGAATTACCAGAATACTCCATTAGGTAAGATATTTAGTCTGATGCCCGCTTTAAACAACTTAATAACTCACGTAGAACCAACATGAACAAAGACCATTAACGAAAGTGGTCAGTGAAATATGTAATATGCAAATAAATCGTAATTTATAAACTTTTGTCAAGCAACAAAATTAGCGAAATTAGGCCGAAATGACAATTGGCATTCGTGGTTACAGCACAGACCATGAGTAATTTAAATTTCTTAATGCTTTTTTTATGTTGCTTTCGTTAGTAACATGTTACTGAAAAGCAGTTCCACGTTTTTTCAGGCGTAAAGTTTGTCTATATCTTTTTAACTATAAAATGCTACGAAAAGTAATATTAATGAATGTATTATGACAGTTAATTTGATAGCAGTTGTTTAGCTATTAAATTGTGGATATAAGATGGAATTTCTTCTAATAGTATGTATGGTGGCTGTTAATTTGCGAGCGAAGGCTGATACGTGACACCGTTCTCCAGCCAATAGCTATCGTGGTGAGTGATCTAAGGAAATTTTACAGTAGATACATGACGGCAGAAACTTAATCTTGACACGTGTTTGGCTTCTGCCAGTAGGAAATCCTACTACTGAAAGGTGAAATGCATCTTACCTTGTTACCGGAAGCATTGAACATTGATATGTACTGGATATATACAAATAAAGTGTTTCTGATAATGAAAGTGCTGCAACAATTTTACGAAAAATCTTTCGATCTTCTGTCAGATGTAACAGTTAATTTTCACATGTTTTTATTCATTTAATGAATATCCGTTATTAGTTTAGGTCCTTATATGTAGTTATCGAGTTAATACAGTGATGTATTGATATTGTAGTCTCAGCGGTGTGGATTGTCCAGTTTTTGTGTTGGGTGGCTCAATAGTGGGCGCCTTACAATTCGCCGAATTCCATTAGTAGCGTACTGTTATATTTTTAATGTAAAACGCTAATGGTAGTCAGTCAGTTAGTTGTCGGTTAATATGGACAAGCTATAGCGAGTTGTAAATTGTATTTGAAGTACGTTTATTTTGTTAGTCCAGTTTATTTGTTAATCTACTAAAACTGAACACGGTGAGTGAGCAGTAACGTTCTGGTCTCGCATTAATCCCCATTAATGCAGGTTAAAATTTACGTCCGACCATGCAGATTTCAGTTTATATAGTTTTTTTTGTGACTGTCACCGTTTCCTGCTTCTCAATTTACATTGCACTTGGTCCAACCAGTCGTATTCCTGAAATCCTCTGCTTAATATGGCTTGTTCTACATCTTTCTTCCAGCTTATAGCTTCCTCATTTTCTACTATTGGGAGGTGTTCACTCCCAAACTTTTTTGTTTATCTGGTATCTTTCATTCGGTGAAGATGGCCGAATTATGTGAGGCGTTTCTCTTCTATAGTGTCTATATTTCCATGGTCTCCAAAATCACTCCAGGTGTATGCCGGGATGATTTCTTCCAAACATCATGACTGAATTCCGTTTTTCCATCTAGTTTCTTGTCCACAATCCCCTTCCAACTTCAATGATCTCGACATTGACGATTCGAAAATACCTAAAAAATTATGAAGGAAACCGTAAGCGGAAACCTATAAGTTTAAAAATGAAGATTCATACCGGAATATTCTTCTGGAATGAAATCTCTATCAAAAGATATTGATCCACGCTGAAATATAACCTTCTTTGGTTATTAATAGATAAATTAATGACTATGCAAATAATGTCGTCTTAACCACATGTTCAGAGCATGAATAAAGTATAACTTGATTTTATATACATAGTTATTTTAATAAGGAAAGGGTGGTTAACTTTATCATTATAGAGAGTGAAAACCCCACGAATTTACAAACAAATACTGACATCTGTCCGTGAACAGCAATCACACACACACAAACACTTTCGTTGCTGCTGTGCTCCTCCAAATTTCTATCATCCGTCACTGTCTTTCTAAACCTCTGCAAAATACCCATGCCGTCAGGAAGTGGCGATAAATTGTCCCTGATTATCTCGCCTTTCGATTAAAACCTCCTAGGCCCTCACCGACCTATAGCTGCCCGGCTAATCCCCTAGGCGGGGGGGAACAACAAAAAAGTGAAGATCTTTGATTTTAAATGGTGTATTTTTCTACTTATTTCGTGTTATGTGTGCGTGTGCTGATAAGTTTATTAATCTGGCATCACTAACCAGTAGCGGATGTTGGAATTGTCAAAGCCGGGACAAAAACTGTGAGATTTCCGTCCATTAGAACATTATTTTGCTGCCCCCATTGATGCCATTGTCGAGAGTCGCCGCCGCCGCGATTATCACCCCATTGTCACCAGGCACACTAGTAGAGTTAAAAGGATCACTTCGACATAAATTTTGCCGCCCCCCTGAAGTTGCCGCACGAAAGCGTTCTTGTTTGCTCCTCCTAGATCCGGCACTGTCACTAACTGCAAAGACGATCTTTATGGCACTTCATGATTGGAAAAATTAGTTTAAGTAGGAATGTACTTCATATATTTTAATCTCACAGACCGCCAGTTTTCTACGTAGATTGTATTTAGTTATGTGAATTAGAGAGAGCGTGCTAGTGCTCCGCAGGTACAGTGACTCGGTGGTGCACTCGCTGAGTAATCGAGGTGACGCTCCTCCGAGGCGGCAGCAAGTGTTTGCGCGTCGCGGGCGGCCTACGCAGCAGGCTGAGCGGAGTGGGGCGCGCTGGAGGCGCGCGCACAGTCGCCGGCGGGTAGTCACATTAGCGCACAGTGTGCTCTCCGCGGACATGGCGCCCGCCGAGCTGCTACTGCTGCTGTGCTTGGGCCTCACAGCGACGGGCACCGCCGACCTGGACGCCGTCGCCGCCTGCGTCAAAGGCTGCAAGGTCAGGCTCCGCCTCCCACACTACCTGCTGTCTACCTCTCCCTTGCCTACATTATTATTTTCGTCCATTCTTCGTTTTTCCCCCCTGATTCTCTCATATTTCGTTACTTTCTGTAACCAGTTATTTTATGTCATTCTACAGGGTGTTACAAAAAGGTACGGCCAAACTGTCAGGAAACATTCCTCACACACAAACAAAGAAAATATGTTATGTGGACATGTGTCTGGAAACGCTTACTTTCCATGTTAGAGCTCATATTGTGGACGGCTGTGATACAATACGCCATTCTCCAGGGCTGCATCAGCGCCTCAGGGATTCCATGCGACGGTGGGTGGATGCATGTATCCTCGCTAACGGAGGACGTTTTGAACATTTCCTGTAACAAAGTGTTTGAAGTCACGCTGGTACGTTCTGTTGCTGTGTGTTTCCATTCCATGTTTAATGTGATTTGAAGAGAAGTAATAAAATGAGCTCTAACATGGAAAGTAAGCGTTTCCGGACACATTTCCACATAACACATTTTCTTTGTTTGTGTGTGAGGAATATTTCCTGAAACTTTGGCCGTACCTTTTTGTAACACCCTGTATTCACCATTTTCCCTAAAATTATTCCTTCTTTTTGCACTTCATCAGTTTTGAACATTTATCTATACAGACGATAGTATCTCCTCAGAAAATTCGCAACTCTTCTTCGTCGATCTACTTTCTTTGTTGCCTACGTTTTTGGTTAGGATTACAGTATATTTATATGTATTCTTTTTTCATGTTTTACTATAATTTTACGCGACTAAACAAGTCAATTCAACTCAGACGTAACTTGCTTCACTCCATTAACTACTGCCGAAAGCTCTATTTTCATACATACGTCTCGTGATATTATTATTCTCAGCTACTTATGCCTATCACACATTTTAATAGTTAACTAACTGAGTTCCCGGCGTTGCCCGGTATAGTTGGCGTAGATTTACCCGTTCCCTATTTTTATTACCGCAATGAAAAAGATTTGTATAAAGTTTCTTAAAATTCGCGCCAACTTTTTTTCGGAATTAAAGCAAAGCTAGATTCACCCGCTCCCAACAAAGAAACTGGTGCGTTGAAGTTTATTTGCACGTACACTATTTTAATTCGTCTGAAAAGATTTATGTATATCAAACTTCGTTAATTTTGTTAAGAAATTGCATTACTAAATTACTGAACAACGCTAGATTCGAAAAGATTCATGTATATCAAACTTCGTTAATTATGTTAAGAAATTGTATTACTAAATTACTGAACAACGCTAGATTATGTTAGAAACTCACATTTGATTCAATTGCGAAGTGAATGGATATACTTTTTGCTCGAAACGCCAGATCCTTTAACTCCGCAGATTCAGCATTTTATACAAATATCATAAGTGAATCCGGAATAATACTATCATAAACAGAAAACTAATGCTGGAGGCCAGAGATATTATCCAGAGATCGTGCTTAAATCTCTGTTGTTTTTACGGCTGTCTATGGCTTTTAAAAATTGATATCCCGTATTAAAGGAAAGAATACTCCATGTTACGACTATCTATGGCGTTTAAAATTTGAATATACCGAATTGAAGGAAAGAATACTTCAAGTTTTTGTTTAGCGTGCAAGATAGTTATTGCAAAGTTATCTTATTGCGTTCATAAAAGGCTATGGTCAGAGACATTGTAGTTGTGTGTTTAGTGCGAAGTATGAAACATCTAATCTTTCCATCTTTGGGATTTGTCATCATACGTTCAGAATTTCATTTAATGCTCCTGCGTTATTTAACGTTGAAACATAAGACATGCCAAACAACTGAATTGAGATTCTAAGCCTTAAAATGGTAAAAACCCCATCGAAATCTGCTCAGTAGTTTCCGAGTTTTTATACGACCAATATGTCCGGTTTTAGTTTTATACGTAGATATAGATTTTACCCTCTTTATGACATTTTTTTTTAACGACATCTTCCTAGACTTGCTTCATTGGAATCTATCTTTGTGCTGCTGAGAAACTATTTGCTGGGAGGCTGAAAAATATGTGCATATCGCTCCTTTCGTGGTGTTTTATATTATTGGTTCATAGACAGAGAAATTTTACCTGTTTGCTGATATTCCAGTGTGTCGTATTCGACACAGTTAATGTGCTGGAAAATCAAGAACGCCACATTATTGATCGAAATTACTTATTACATTGCGGTAACTCATATTCACCTATAGGAGTTACCGCAAGAATACGTCTTGCACCTGTTCGTCCTAATACCAAGCATAAACTTTGTATTATTAGAGAATCGCTAGGTGGAACGTTTTCGTTTTTTTGGTTTTACGACCTGATATGAACTGTAAAAGTTTTAATGCGACTTAGAGTCATTATGCCTTGCCTGTCATTGTGAACTGCTTAAATAATGTCATGTGGTGAAAGACAGTTCAATGGAATGTCGGTAAGAATGAATATTTTATGGATTAAGGAAGAGACAGTGTCATTATCCGTAAAGAAAAAAATAATGGAATTACATCTAAAGTATATCAAAAAGTACAGTCATCTATACTTATAACACTAGCAGATAGCTTTATAAAAAAGCTAAGGGCTAGTAGCGAGTTTTCGGAGGGCGTAATAATATTTCCCTCTTCGGCTTTTGGTATCTTATGATCCAAAGAGATTCTATTTCTTAAAATTGTTAGCAAATATGACAAACATAATTTTTGGAAGGAAACAATCTTTACAAATTTTATAAATAAGAAAAACGATAATACATAAAAATATGAACAATTTTTATTGGTGATGAGGATTTCGAAACAAAAAACTTGGCGTTCAATAACTGAAATCTAGATAACTTTTAAATATTATTATTTTTTTAAATGCAAGTGGTTGCTACTTGGACATCTTTATATCCTAGTCTGTATCCACTTTGACTGCGAGAAGCAACTTACGTTTCGTTGACTGCGATTTATTCAAACATTTGTAAATAATCTATATTTTTTAAAGAACTTAAAGAAACTCACGGAAGAGCGTTTTAAAATATTAATTTGAGCAACTTTTCATAAGCTACAGGGAAGAAATCAACTATTTTTAAATTTTGTGTCTGTTCATTTGTCTGTCTGCTTGTTTGGATGAACGGGTTTCACGCCAAAACTGAAGGATGAAGACGTGTCGAAAATGTACGGCTCATGGACTCGGGAGTAAAGCAGGGCACGTTTCATTTTGATGTGGAATCGCAAATCTCAGAATTTTAAGAAATAAATTTTCACAAATTAGTATCCATTTTTCGTTGAACACCATTCACTCAAAAACTACTGGGCACATTCAGTTACTTATTGTAGCTGAAATGTTTATTGCGATCTCTAATTTTTTCGTTTTTTGTTATTTTATTTTGTTACATTTTCCTTTTTTTTGTTTTTTGTGGTTTTATGTTTTTTTGTTTATCTCGCTGGCGATTTTTTAACACAATCTGATAATTAACAGACCGCTTGAATAAAATTCAACGATCTGTCAAATCGTTTATCATTTTTTTTTTGCTTCTGGTATTTTCCAATCCTTTAGTCGATTATATTCTTATTGCGTTTTAGAAAAATATAATAGTGCAAACAAAGACTGTGTAGACTTTACAGTGAGATTAAGTCATCATTTCGTTTTTAAAACTGTATTCTTTAGTTTTTTTCGGTTTGGATCTGGCACTGGTGGCAATAGAATAAGTTTTTTCATTTACCTTTCTGTATCCCGTGGATGACTTGAATCTGTGTTTGACAGGACGTCAACTCAACCCTTAGTTATTGATGCAGGCTCACAAGTTGATGCTATTTTCTTGGATTTTCAGAAAGCTTTTGACTCTGTACCACAAAACCGACTTTTAGCGAAGATCCGAGCGTACGATATATCTGATCAGATTTGCGAATGGATACGCGATTTTCTAACTGGTCGGTCACAGTATGTCGTTGTAGACGGGGAAGCCTCTTCGAAACTAGATGTTACTTCGGGCGTTCCTCAAGGAAGTGTAATAGGACCACTTCTTTTCTTAATTCTTATAAACGATCTCGGTGACAACGTTAATTGCAGGATGCGATTTTTTGCTGATGATGCACTTATTTATAAGGAAGTGAGGTGCTCCGACGATTGCTTAGAAATTCAGCGTGATCTGGATGTTATTTCGAAATGGTGCCGTGAATGGCAGCTTACACTTAACTGTAAAAAGTGCAGGGCAATGCACATAAGTAATAAAAAGACACCGCTTGCTCAGGAGTACAAAGTTAACAATTCAGTTGTTGACACTGTGGATTCCCTGAAGTATCTAGGCGTAACAGTACAAAGCAACATGAAATGGGACTTGCACATAACTTCCGTTGTAGGCAAAGCTAATTCCAAACTACGATTCATAGGACGTATTTTGAGGAGTTGTAATGCTCATACAAAGGAAATAGCGTACAAAACACTAGTGCGTCCGCATTTGGAATACTGTTGTGGAATTTGGGATCCGTATCGCAAGGGATTGATTGACACGTTAGAGAAAGTACAGAGAAGAGCCGCTCGATTCGTGACTGCTAGTTACAGTCCTTACGTAAGTGTCTCAGAGCTGATTCGTGGGTTGGGCTGGGATTGTTTGGCGGACAGACGACGTCGTTTTCGTTTGAATTTGCTGGAGAATATGCGAAAATCTTTAAGTTACGAGTGCAACGAAATACTTCTTCCGCCAACCTATATAGGTTGCAATGACAGGAGGGATAAGATTAGAGAAATAAGATGCCGTCATTTATGTATTCCTTCTTTCCTCGTTCTGTTCGGGATTGGAATGCGCAGAATTAGGACTGGTGCTTAGCACCCTCTGCCACCCACAGTATTTGTGATTTGCAGAGTATAGATGTAGATGTAGATGTAGTTACTGCATACCACTTTTTACTACTTTGTTGAATTGCAAACATTATTTGCTTCAATAATCAGCAATCTTTGGTGCTGTAGTTCAGCCTATGTGAACATATTAGAGGAAACGTCAATAATATATATTAAAAGTTTTATAACATTTTTTGTGTTGGAGAATCGTCGCCATTCTGTGATGCGTGCTTCAAAATTTAATTTTAGGTTGTACTATATAAAATTCTGAGTCTACCACTTCATAGGAAATATCTCATCTTGTCTGTTTACCTTGTAAGTCCATTTTCACGTTTATTTTCCTTTTTCTTTTTTTTTGAGAAAAAATGGTTGTGTTTTTGTTTCAACCAGTTCACCTCGTAGAGTTAACCGTAGTTCAGTTACTGCCAGAAAAACCCCGAGGAAGTAAACTTAGATTACAGGAAAATGCGATACTGTATGGAAACAACCAATGCCTCAATACGGAGCAGTCTGTTGTAAATAGATGGTCCTAGAAATTCAGATAATTTGTATTACAAGTACAGATAGAATCACATTGATGTCTTTATTCTTAGCAGAGCTAAACATTCTCTTGTGATTTGCAATGAGAACAGAATGACCCAAGCCAGCTGAGACGAAGGAAACGTCGAAGATACTTAGATATTGGATAAAATCTTACGGTTTAATAATACACCGACGAGTACATAAACTTTATGTGCGAAGATTTCATAACAGCTTGACTAGTAGTTTCAGGTGCATCTAATAAACATCACAGACCACAAAACAACGCTACTGCCAAGATCCCCTCTCGACACGCCCCACCTGTTTCACGCAACGTAACAGGTTCAGCCGTAATTTGCATACAGTGTAACTTAAGCATTCTGGTTCCGCAAAATAACATATTATTGAACAGATTAACAGTGATCAGACTCCTCCAAAGTCATGTCGAATTTTGTTAGCATAACTCGAGTATTTGTTTGTGTGCGATAAATGAACGTGTACACAACAACGCGATTATTATTTTAGTTAGCTTTTACTTATTTTCATCTCATCAGAATTTTTTACCGATATTTTCATTCTCAGGTCACCTATTTTACATATTATGTTACACATGTCTACTTCAATACCTCTGATAGAAGGCGACAGTGGGGATCAGATTTTTTGTGAAGTGAGGTTGCAGTTCTTAATTGCATTGTCTCGCGGATTAATGAAAGTTTGACAGGTTTTCATCAAGAATAATGGTGCGTTATTATTTATTTTTTTCTGGAAAAGCGACGATTCTGATGTTACAAACCTTTTTTTTGCTTATGGCTTTATGGCTTTATGCCTTGGCGACGTCGAGGTCGTTAGAGGCGGAAAAGGATGGGGACAAAGAACGGGAAGGAATTCGGCCATGGCCTTTTGAAGGAAGCATCCCGACATTCACCTTGAGTGTTTTGGTGAAACGATGGAAATCCAAAATATGGATGTCCGGCCGGGGATTCGAAGCCGTCTCCTCCCGAATGCGAGGCTGCAATCCTGTTATCGTCACTTCGACCAAGTTTAATCCTTTTTCCCAAATCCTGTAGAGTTCGCTGAAGCCATTCGATGTGGTATAGTACGTTCTTTTTCTACTTCTATGGCAGCCGAGATATCGTAATATCGTGCTTCATACAAATTTTTCCAGTCTGAGAAAGGAATTAGAGATATGCACATTCCATACTCTGGATCCTTCTATCAGAATTCAGAGTGAAAAAATTCAAGTGCAAAAAGTCAGACGGACCTACTTTGAAGAACAATTGGACGTGAACTATATAAAACACATAACGTTAGTTTACGAAGAAAGCTTTTCTTTAAGAAAATTTCGGTGAATATGGGCTCTAATAGAATTTCAGTATACTTGCCAAACAATTTTATCCAAAATCATACAGCATTTTTTGTGTTCATGAATTTGAAATATTGTTGTAATTTATTTAACACAGAATATATTAAATCACACTAAGGAATGCACACAGTATTCGCTACGTTTCCTCGTTCAGCGGATACAGGACTTTACACTTTGCTACTTGTATATAATCAAGTGAGAGAATACTGAAGTTTTTCCTTCGATTTACATGTGTCTTCATATATTCTTTCGTGACTTTGCGTTGACCTTGTCGGGTGGCAAAAAGACCTCTGGTATATGGTAATTAAAATAAAGGTGCCTTTTTTGGCTTATAGCGTTATCTCTCGTCATCGTTGATGTTAGTGACAGGAGAGGACTGGTGGCAAGGAACCGGAAGGAATTCGGCCACGGCCTTTTGAAAGAATCATCCCGACATTCTCCTCGAGTGAGTTGGGCAAACCATCTGAGAGGAAAAGCGACCCAAGTGGTGTGCGCTTGACTGATGTCGTTATCTAGCGTATGTTCCACACACCACTTGGCGAAAATAGTTGTTCAGTTAAAACTTCTGCTGAACCGGATAGAGAAACGTTGTGCTGTGGATTAGTTCATCTGACACAAAGTGTTTGTTTGTAAAAATTCACTGTAATTTGTTATTACTTTATATTTATGATAGTTAAATACACATTCAGCCATTACAAGAACTGTCATGAAAGCAGCAAAAGCTGAAAAACTTCCTGCGAAGCTTACAACTCAGCTTAACAAATTCCAGGACTTGATGGAAATTCTGAAGCTTATGCCACTTATTTACAATCCGGTTTATAACAATCTGCAACAACTAACATGCACTCATTCATCACACTCAGCACTTCACTTTTTTTTTTTCGTTCTTCTATGAACTTAAGATTCAGGTTTAAGTTTGCCATAAGCAAAACGGGCTTTTCTTTAAAATCAGCATGCCAATTATTTTATTTATTATTTTGAATTCAATTATCTCAAAATTGCATTTTGATATCTTGGCTTCTAGATCCATTAACTACAATTTCTCACTAGCTATTTGTTACCCGCTGCCCTATAGAAGATCGGTCAACACCTGTTCGTTAATACTACGGGAATCAAGTGTAGCAAGTTCTATTAATTTCGAAAATAATAAGTCAACAATTGTAGTACTTTGCGTGTAATAAAGTTGATAAAATCCGTGTATATCGAAAGTTCGTTTCCGAAGTACAGGGCGTTTGCCGGGAACGCTACCCTCCCAGTCTGTTGCCGTTGGCAACTTGCTGGGACAGTGGTGCCAGCAACTCCCGCCACACGGCGCCGTGAATCACCGCACTGTTTAACACCTCCGCTGCCCCATCAGTGTTGTGAATAAACGTTTCTTTGCGGTTTGGCTGGTTTGGGGCTTCATACTCTTACTAATCTGTACCGTGTTTGAGTGTGAGTAAAATTATGGTACGTTACAGTTTGCAACAAAGAATATTTCTCTACGATACATATGTGAAAAAGAAGTCGTTTAAAAAGTGTCGCAGTAAATTTCGTCGCGAATATCCTGGCGCTTTACTGCCAGCTAAATCAACAATTCTGCGTCTGGTTAAAAAAGTAAGAGAAACGGGTTCATTTTTTAACAAAAAGAGACTGTCGGTCAACCGTATTCTCACAGAGGAGAAAATTTACGATATGGTTTTTCGACTAGAACAGTCACCCAAAAAATCATTAATCAGTTAGGGCAGCAGGCAGGCGTATCTAAGACGTCAGCTTGGAAAGTAACAAAGCTAGTTCACTTAAAGCCGTACAAAACAATTGTGGTGCATAAAATTACAGAAATAGACCAGGGGCCTAGGATTAGATTTTGCAACTGGTACCTGCAGGGTGTCCACGTTGGCACTGTTGATCCGCAACTGACGTCACATTTAAATGCTTAGCACATACAAGTTTATGAAGCGTAATTATTATGAAATAGTCCGCGGCCGACGGTCGAACAATGCCGCAAGCTGACCGCTCGCTCGCCGGGAGCAGTTTCTTCCTTGTAGCGCTAACAGTGGGTAGCGTTTCCCGGCGAACGCCCTGTATTAGCAAAACACAGACTGATTACAGAATTTCTCGATAAAATAGGTAGCGACAAGGTGGAATAAATGCAATAATTTCTAGATCAAAACTAGTAGGCAAGCTGAACTATGTAAGCAAAATAAACGGAAATTCCTAACTAACTCTGAAAAATCTGGACAAAAACCTGTCCTCTTCGGCCAAGGCAGCAGTATACTGTATATTGCCGCATGAACGCCAGTGTACCGTCTGCCAGCATGGCGCAGCGGGTAGCGTCACGAATTGCGGTACCGAAGGTCGCCGGTTCAATCCCACCCACTGACAAAAATTATTTAATTCTGTTTATTATTTCCAGAAGATTCTACATGTTTCCTAAGGTCACTTGTAACTTCTACACATTTCACTTGTTAACTACTCTTGTAATCTCTAGTACGTTCTATCTGTGTATAAATAGAAGAGCATTCTGCCCAAGAGGCAGTCAGTGCTGCGTGTATGTTTGAGTTCTCAATAAACCTGTTCTCAGTTTAAGTGCTGTGTTCATTGACAAGTAACCTTCGAATTCACACCTGTCCCGGTTCCAACGCGACATAGTTTGGTGGAGACGCCGGGTACCCTGTGCAACAGCTGCATCGTCGTGGCTCCGATTAGGCAACGTAAAAGTCGCCGCCTACACGGACTGGAACCGGACTACAAAGGATATACTCAGTACGTCCTTCCGAAAGTCCGCGTCATTAGGAAACCCATGGCGGCAAGCCAGCTGCACATTCGACACCCATCGGTGTTCTCTGGAGACGCTGGACAGGATCCTAACAAATGGCTAAAAGGGTTCGACCGAGTCGCCAAGTACAACAGGTGGGATCATACCATGTGCTTGGCAAATGTTTATTTCTATCTGGACGGAACCGCCCAGCAGTGGTTCGAGAACAACGAAGAAAAACTGAATAACTGGGAAATGTTCCAGACGGAACTTAAGAAAACGTTTGGGGACCACCAGCGACAAATCCGCTCGGCGGAAGAACAACTGAAGAACCGGGCCCAACGACATGGGGAGCCGACGCAATCTTACATACAGGATGTTTTGGCCCTATGCAACGTAGTCAACCCGAATATGACTGAAGCCGACAAAATCACGCACCTAATGAAAGGTATTGCAGAAGACATGTACCAAGCTCTTCTGATAAAAGACGTCGCTACGACGGAAGAGTTCATCAAGTGGTGCCAGCGGATTGAGGAGATGCAACAAAGGAGGGTTGGGCGAAAGAAGTATGACAGACTTCCCAACGTAGTCCCCATGGCAGTTGTGGAAGACCAGCACGACTTTGCGTCTCTCATACGACAAATTGTGAGAGAAGAATTACAACAGTTCATGGCAGCTGGGACTCTTGAACCGAGTGAGCATCAGATCATGGCCATGGATGTAAGCCCAGTGGGTCATGAAGGAGCCGACGCGGCGGAAAAAGAGGTATTTCAGACAATAGCTCCTGTCTGCCGAGCCAATCGCACTCGACCGTGAAGAATGGCCTCGCCCTGATATGACGTATGCTGCAGCTGCCAAACGGCAGCCTAGGAACCGGCCGACACGGCCACAACCAAATCCTCCGGCACCTATGACGTCCCCGCAGACGAACGGACGTCTGGAGGACAGAAGACAACGCGCCAGTATGTTTCCACTGTGGGCGCCCTGGACATGTCATACGCTACTGCAGAGAGAGAAGACGAGTATTTGACGATTATTTTGCCGCAAGACGTCCGCCATCCGAACAGTTCTACCCCAGGCAGCCACCCGCTGACGAGTTCGGTCGACCTACGGGAAGAAGCCCATCGCCGTACCCTAGACGAGGTCGATCCCCGACGCACCGCTGCCGTTCATCGTCGCCGGACAGAGCTACCAGCCGCTCCCCTAGCCGCCGCACGCAGGAAAACTAAGCAAGGCGACCATCTACGGAGGTGAGGCCGCTGCAGATGAAAATCCTCCATGGATGACAGTCACTAAGATGTCGGGAAATCTCATCAACGTTATAATCGACGGCCAACCTGTCCGGGCGCTGGTTGATTCAGGAGCTTCTTTCTCCGTATTGTCGGACAATTATCGTCGCACACTAAAAGAAGACAATGTTCCGTGATACGGGGGCAACTGTGCTAAAGGTCGCAATGGAAAGTACGTCCAGCCAGCTGGAGCTTGTGTCGCGAGAATAACCATCAACAACAGGACCCAGCCAGTTGAATTTGTCATTTTAACAGAATGTAGTCATAATGTCATCCTTGGATGGGACTTCCTTAGGCATCCCAAGCTGTCATTGACTGTGGAACGTCTGAGCTGCAAATTGAAGAAGTCGTTGCGACGGGTACACGTAACACAGAATCTTCTGGGAAGTTATTCGCCGTTGACAACGTGACAATCCCGCCGTTCGCAATGAGAAGAGTCCAGTCAAAAACACGGACGACCGCAACCTTGAAGTGCTTGTCGATAGTAGAAAGTTTATTAGGCTCACGAAAGAAATCTACATACCAGCGGCTATCATAAGCATTATCGGGTGGTCGAGGAGACATTTGGATCACCAACTGTCACGAGCAGTCACAATTATCCCCAAGGGAATGTGCATAGGGACAGCTGAACCAGTCCAGGAGGGCGAGCTCAACGTCATTAACGAAGATCCATGCTCTGTTACTAGTACCGACAACACGCTGGAGGAAACAACTATGGAACTGCCAATAGGGTCCGGCCTGACCAAGGAACAACACCACCGGGTGTTAGCTATACTACGCCAATTCTCTGGTGTATTCACACCCCAGCAAAAAAAAGGTCAGACGAAACGGCCCACGATAAAGCATCGTATCAATACTGGGGATCATCCGCCCATTAGCCAGCGCTCGTACCGATTGTCACCAGTCGAAAGGCGAATAATTCGAGAGGAAGTGGAGAAGATGTTGCATAATGACATTATTCAACCTTCGGAGAGTCCTTGGTCATCTCCGGTGGTCCTCGTAAAGAAGAAGGATGGTACGTGGCGATTCTGTGTCGACTATCGGCGGCTGAACAAAATCACAAAGAAAGATGTCTACCCACTGCCGCGCATCGACGACGCCTTAGACTGCTTGAAAGGAGCTACATACTTCTCAACCATGGACATGCAGACAGGCTACTGGCAAATCGAGGTTGACGAAGCTGACAGAGAAAAGACGGCTTTTATACACCTGATGGCCTCTATGAATTCAAAGTAAATGCCATTCGGATTATGCAAACGCTCCGGCCACATTCGAACGCATGATGGACAACTTACTTCGACACCTTAAGTGGACGACGTGTCTTTGTTATTAGATGACATTGTTGTTTTCTCGAAAACATTTGAAGAACATCTGAGTCGCCTGTCAACGGTGCTGAAGTGTGTTCAGACTGCAGGACTCCGCCTCAATCCGAAGAAGTGCCTCTTCGTCGCCAGAGAGATAAAAATCCTGGGGCACCTGGTCAACGGAGATGGCGTCCGCGCTGATCCAGATAAAGTAAGGGCAGTCATGGAATTTCCAACTCCTCAGCACATTCGTGATGTGAGAAGCTTTCTTGGGCTGTGCTCATACTTCCGGCGTTTCATAAAAGGATTCTGTAACATGGCACGTCCACTGCAAGAACTTTTGCAGGGAGACGCCAAGTTTTACTGGGATGAAACTAAAGAAAGATCTTTCCAGGCACTTAAGGAGGCTCTAACTTCCGCACCAGTTCTAGCCTTATACGACGAGAATGCAGAAACTGAACTTCACACTGACGCCAGCGGTTATGGGATCGGTGCAGTGCTTGTGCAAATTCAGGAAGGTGCTGAGAAGGTGATAGCCTATGCATCAAGAGTATTCTCTAAGCCCGAGATAAACTACTCTACAACCGAGAAAGAATGCCTCGCAGTTGTCTGGGCTATCAACAAGTTTCGTCCGTATTTATTCGGCAAACCTTTCACCGTCGTAACAGACCACCATTCTTTATGTTGGCTAACCAGCTTGAAGGATCCATCAGGTCGACTAGCAAGATGGGCACTTAGACTTCAAGAGTACGACGTCACGGTGGTATTCAAAAACGGACGCAAACACAAGGATGCCGACAGCCTTTCAAGGAATCCTTTAATAGAACACAACAGCATGAATGGAATTTCAGCCCTCGCTGAATTAGGTGACGTTGCAGCTGAACAGAGGGAAGATTCAGAGTTATTAAGAACCATAGACGCCTTGGAGAAAGGAGAACCGGCCAAAGGAGGGTTTCAATTGATAGATGGGACATTGTATAAGAACAACTACGATCCACTAGGCCCCAAGTGGCTTCTGGTCGTTCCAGCTCATCTCCAGCCAGCTATTCTCAAGTATTTCCACGACGCTCCAATATCCGGTCACGCAGGTATTACTGGAAGGGTCTCTACCGATCTGTCAAGCATTATGTGAGTCACTGTAAAGAGTGCCAGCGACGGAAACATGTGCCGCAATTACCTCCAGGTCATCTAGTACCAATTCCACCTGCAGCAGTTCCATTCCACCGAATTGGGATCGACCTTTTGGGGAGGTTCCCGAAGTCGACAACCGGTAACCGATGGATAATAGTCTGCACCGACTACCTCACGCGCTACGCTGTCACCAAACCTGTGCCGACTGCAGAAGCTCCAGAGGTTGCAAAATTTCTAGTAGAAGACATTATTTTGAAGCATGGAGCACCACGTGTGATGATATCCGATCGTGGAAAGGTATTCCAGTCAAGACTAGTATCAGAGGTCATGTCAAGATGCGACGTTGTCCACAGGATGACAACTGCATACCACCCTCAGACAAACGGTCTCACAGAACGCTTCAACAAGACATTAGCCGATATGCTGTCGATGTATGTGGATGTTGAGCAGAAGGATTGGGATACAATACTGCCAGTGGTCACATTTGCTTATAATACAGCAAGGCAAGATACGACAGGCTTCACTCCGTTTTTTCTGCTCCATGGCCGTGAAGCTGAGACCACAATGGATACGCTGTTCCCATTCCAGCCGGACGACACTCAGGATGACTATATAAAACAGCTCATTACCAGGGTCGAAGAAGCAAGACAGCTGGCTCGCATACGAACACTGGCCACCCAGGAGAGGGACCGTCAGCGGTATGACGGCAAGCACCGACCTGTTGCGTACAACCCAGGAGATCTCGTATGGATTTTTACCCCTGTCCGGAAGGTTGGGCTATCAGAAAAGTTACTGAAGCGGTACTTTGGTCCGTATCGTGTCATACGCCGCCGGTCAGACGTCACATACGAAGTCGAGGATTATGAGCCGTCTTCGAAACGACGAAAGCGAAGGGACATTGTTCACGTCCTCCGCATGAAGCCTTACTACAATCCTGACGAGCAGCTAGGCACAACCAGCTTCTTGTTCAAGGACTCTGAGGACGGTTTGGATACTGAGGAAGTCGGACAGGAAGATAATAGTACAAACAGGAGGGGCCCTCCAGAACTGCCATACAGAGGACCCACGACAAGATCAAGATCCAGGACACTTCAGCGTGCCCCAAAAGAAATCTAACAGCGGGACGCTGTTTTCCTCAGGAGAGGGAGCAATGCCGCATGAACGCCAGTGTACCGTCTGCCAGCATGGCGCAGCGGGTAGCGTCACGAATTGCGGTACCGAAGGTCGCCGGTTCAATCCCGCCCACTGACAAAAATTATTTAATTCTGTTTATTATTTCCAGAAGATTCTACATGTTTCCTAAGGTCACTTGTAACTTCTACACATTTCATTTGTTAACTACTCTTGTAATCTCTAGTACGTTCTATCTGTGTATAAATAGAAGAGCATTCTGCCCAAGAGGCAGTCAGTGCTGCGTGTATGTTTGAGTTCTCAATAAACCTGTTCTCAGTTTAAGTGCTGTGTTCATTGACAAGTAACCTTCGAATTCACACCTGTCCCGGTTCCAACGCGACAATATTTTCCTGTCATTTGCATATATCAAATATGTGATGATACGACAGTTACCATATGCCACTTAAGGAAATAAATAAATTCTCAGTTTATGTTGTTGCTCATGTAATTAGTTAGGCTAAACTTTTATTGGATAACTGTGACAGTGAAAGTGTGGTAAGTCGTGTGTGTGGTGTGTGCGTGCAGTTCTCTTGCCAAATGGTTCAATCTACCTAACTGAATAAGGTTTAACACCAAAATATTGGAAAGTGTTTTTGTGTTTGTCTGGCTCTCCTGTCTTTGTATTTGTGAAGGACTGTTGAGAGTGTAAAGGAATTTGTGCCAGTGAAGCTTAGGTGGATATTGGAAGAATAATTGAGATTATTACTTAGATACAACCAAGTCTGCGAAAACTAGAATTTAAGTTCAGGGATAATGGAATGAAAATTATTCATTTGGCAATATGGGAGTCTTGAGACTGGAGTAAATTATGGCAGAGTTGAAAGAATTTAAATGAAAATATGTGTGATGAAAATTAGAAGAATAGGGAAATGCCACAGAAACATATGCACTATTACAATTAGTTACAAGTAAAACCACAGATTGATTAATGGATTTCATTTTATTTTAGTTGAAGAAAAATTCAATTTGGTAACAAAGCTTTATTTGTTCACAGTAACACAGCAGAATCGGAGCTGCGTAGACGCCACCGAGAAGACCGACAAGCCCAGCTGGCAGAGCAGATCAAGGAGATGAAGCGAAGCAGCCGAAAGTGAACGCAACGACCAGCTGTGGAGGTCTCTGAAAAAAACCACTGGCTGTGGGCTTTGGTTTGGGTTTGGTGGTGGGGGGTGGCTGGATTGCCTACTACTACTGGTCAAGTAGAGTATAAGCCATCTGTTGGCTGCAATTGTCATCATGTGATCCCTCATTTCTGAATGTTGGCATGTATGAGCCATGCTGCATTTCAGTGGAGAAAAGTGTTGGAGGTAAATGTATGCTTAGTTGCAGGACATCATGTAAGATTTGGTCTACATCCAGTATTTTTTTGCAGTTTTGCAATTTCTTCTTTTATATGATGTCATCTTCCTGCTGGACCCAAGACTAGGTATTTGTTCCATTCTTATGTCTTTTCTCTGTGTATATGTGGTTATAAGGCATCATCAGCGTGTTGATACTATTTTTCCTTAACAAAGAAAAAGAGGAAAGCATTTAAGCTCCTTGAAACTTCTGAAAAGTTTAGTATGCCAAATCAAATTTTGGTTTACACAACTTTTACCATTATTAATGTTGTAAACAATTGTCATTTGGTTTATATATTCACCGCTTATAGAAACTTGTTTGTATTGATTACATACATTATATGATGATGGCTTTTTTAAATAGAGTTTAAAGGTAACTAGTCAAAAACTGTTTTGAGTTGTAAAGTAAACATATTTACATAAATTATGAATATTAACAATATTTGTTTTGATTTATATGCTGTATGTTTTGTCAGACCTACTGATATGAAGGTCTCGATCAGATATAAAGTAACATGAGTAATCATACATTTATTACCAAGCCGTATCACAGTTAGTGAACTGAAATACATCTATTTGTTTCTTTTTTATAAGCACTTTATTTAACCATTGCATTGTGTTATCTGTACAATTGACAAGTCTTTTGTTGTAAGTGTCGTCACTTACTTCATAATATGGCAAACTTGTAATTAAGACTTTATTTATTCTTCCAGAAGAAATATTTTTTAAAGAAAATTTGCTATCAAACGTACGTTCAAATTCTTCAATTCTTAGAAGGTATTCAGGGCCTCGTGTACCCTGGTGTTTAATTTGATGTGTATGAAAGACTAAATGTTAGATTACATATGATGTGCTCCATATTTTCCTACAATGAATGACCGTGATATTTTGTGGAGAGAGTTTGAGACAAATGTGTGCAAGATTATTTTGGTTTAGATTGTGCGTGTTAACAATTTTTTTTTGTTAGCAACAGCGAGTTGTTGTTGTTGGTTAACAGACCGGTTTTATAAAATATCTGAATGAATAAATTGTTGTTCTGATGAAGTGAAATAGCTGTGCAACTATTGTTTATTAACTGAATAATAATTATTTTGTTGTCTCTTAGATTCATTATGATATTTTATATCCTCGGGACAGCATGTGTTCATCCTGTCATCTTCATCAAAAATAGGAAATGCGAAAGCTGTCATATTTTGTAATCAGTTTGATTGAAATGAGTCATTATTTTTTTTCACTTGTAATCTCCCTTGAATACATTATTGTATGAAGAAATACTGTTATTTAGAAGTGTAAAAATTTAGTTTGGTCTGTAACTGTTTTATTTATGTTATCTTAAAAGGTTTATATCAAATGCACAG
>JARYHS010008074.1:52343882-52442783 GCA_031002005.1 Vandiemenella viatica
ACCTGCCTGTTGATTCGCTGTCAAATGCTTCATAATCAAGTCGGACAAAATCTTTCTCTTGTCCACTGTCAGAATACGTATACTTCTGTTCCTGGAATGCCTGATATCTCCTCAATCTGTTCATCTGTTAACCTCCTTTCAGTCATCATCAATTCAGTTATCCTGTCAATATTTTCCTGAGTGATTGTCTTCACAGGTCTGCAGTATGTGGTGGGTATCTTCATAGATGGTTTTCCACCTTTTCAATCCAGAATCTATTTTGTTGCTGTGAATGTGTAGGTTCACGCTCTCCTAATGTTACCATTATATCCTTATTAACGTTCTTCGATCTCATTTGCTCACTGAAATATTTATTCGCTGCATCAATTTCTTTCTTCTACATTTCAGGTTAAACGTACAACTCATCCTCTTTCAATACATTTGTTCAAGAAACGAAACTTCTTTGTGGTTTTGGACGTATTATACACTGCTTTTTGTGAAAATTGAAACATCAAGAAGGAGATAGGTGAATACAATGATATTTGTTCCACAGATTACAGACATGACAATACAGGATGTTACAAAAAGGTACGGCCAAACTTTCAGGAAACATTCCTCACACACAAACAAAGAAAATATGTTATGTGGACATGTGTCCGGAAACGCTTACTTTCCAAGTTAGAGCTCATTTTAGTTTCGTTAGTATGTTAGTACGCTCTCCTGACCTCAACCCTCTTGACTTCCATTTATGGGGGCATTTGAAAGCCCTTGTCTACGCACCCCGGTACCAAATGTAGAGACTCTTCGTCCTCGTATTGTGGACGGCTATGATACAATACGCCATTCTCCAGGGCTGCATCAGCGCATCAGGGATTCCATGCGACGGAGGGTGGATGCATGTATCCTCGCTAACGGAGGATATTTTGAACATTTCCCGTAACAAAGTGTTTTGAAGTCAAGCTGGTACGTTCTGTTGCTGTGTGTTTCCATTCCATGTTTAATGTGATTTGAAGAGAAGTAATAAAATGAGCTCTAACATGGAAAGTAAGCGTTTCCGGACACATGTACACATAACATATTTTCTTTGTTTGTGTGTGAGGAATGTTTCCTGAAAGTTTGGCCGTACTTTTTTGTAACACCCTGTAGACAAGTGACTACAGAACTGTACAAGCACTCTGACCGTGAGAATTCAGTACGGTGTGAAGCCGACACGTGCTGCAATCATCTACAATTCGTGGCATGGAACCAATGAGAGCCTGGATATGCTGTTGGGGAACACACTGCCACGCGGCTTGTAGGGGCGTCAGTAAAGCATCGACAGTGGTTGCAGGAGAACCAGAACTAACAAGCTGCCTACTGACCATATCCCAGACACGTTCGATAGGTGACATATCAAGCGAACGTGCAGGTCAAGGAAGCAGTGGTACCCGTCGTTCTTCGAAGAAGGTTTTCACATTCCTCGCTACATGTGTTCGGGCATTGAACGGTTTTGTTATCTAAGCGTCGAATTCACAAGTTTGAAATTGCATGTAAAGTAAAGCGGCCTATTCACGATCCAACATGTAGGACATCCGTTTAGAACTACCGTAGCATGCACTCATCCATTCACGCTACTGGAAAGGGTACTACAAGATGTTTCAAGTAGTGCTTTCCACTCGTACTTTCTCGCGACACAACAGTGTCTTTATCGCACACTTGTAGGATGCTTCCTCCAGTCACGATCCAACGCCATAGCTTGTTGGACGGCAGGGCTCCGTGCTGGTTGTTTGAGAGTCCAACGACATCCAACACGTCCTGCATGCAGCCCAGTAGTCCCTTTCACGATCCAACAAGTGTCTTATACTGAAAAATCGTATCATCGTAGGTCCTACAAGTTGGACTGAGAATGAGCCTCTAGAGCGGTGATGTGCGGTGCGTCGAGCACCGAACTCCGCAATATTCATATGACAAAGATTGTTTTGTTGCCGTGTGCATAGGTAAGTAAATAATTTAATTCACTCCTGAAATCTTTGTTGTTGAAAGATGAAGCAAAAAAATCAAACAAAATGGTAGTATTATAAGGAAATAGACTATGATTATGCAAAAGGTAGAATTTGTGATAAAATTATATTAATTTTGATTTTAAGGGAATTTTTGATAAAATATTACAATCTAAGTAATTATAAATTTATTTTTCCACCTCCGCATCCGCACATATCCGCGGAGAACAAGCACTGTAACTCCTCATCTGCATCCACAAAGATGACCTCCGTTACAAGACAAAATGGAATATTACCAATCAATACGAAGCCACTGAGTCGACTAGAAAACCCACAGAACAATGTCTCTGATATTGCATCCCTAAGCCTATTAACGTTGCTGCAGGAATGTTGACTATTCAGTCTCCTCTTCAGAGACGTAGCTGTCACGTCCCACTACACAACGACAGCGGCGCTAATTAGGTCGATAATAATGCGAGTATTATTACGTTATCTGCAGTGCCATCAGCGCTCTCAGTAGCCATCACAAACAACGTCGTCAGTATTCTATCTCATACTGCAATCTTCTTGCCCATAATTAAACTAAACTAAATTCTCTAAAATGTATTTCTATTTAAAAAAAAACAACAACAACAACAACAACAACAACAACATCAAAAATAACAACAACAACAACAACAACAAAAATAACAACAACAACAACAAACAACAACTTATATAAGAATGAAGTCTTTCTCGGCGTTGAGAATGTATAAACTGCTCTCGGGTGACTAGCCGAGTCAAGAGTGCGTTGCTACACGATATTTCGGCGACTAGATACATTGCCGCCATCTTCTGGTGAAGTGCCGTGTGCAGCGGAAAGGCTAGTTCTTATAGCCTGCCAGGTGGCCCAGTGCGCGGGAGCCTTTCCGCTGCACACGGCACTTCACCAGAAGATGGCGGCAATGATTCTAGTCGCCGAAATATCGTGTAGCAACGCACTCTTGACTCGGCTAGTCCCCCGAGAGCAGTTTATACATACAACAACTTATTTTTAAACAGATTTTGTTCTTAAACATCTTTTAAATTGTGTGAATAAATCAAATACCAAAAGGAATTACGGTTCAAAACAATTACAGCTAGTCCTAAAAACATTTTTAAAAATGTTGAAAAAGTTTTTTCACATATTTACTATACTATTCTTGAAATTATGTATCAAATGATGCAAAATATTGTTTTGGTCTAAAATTATTTGCTGAAATTTTATATTAAATTACTCATGTAGCTGTATATGCAAAATCCATAAACTCCAGAAACATCAGTATAACTTTCCTCTGATGTTTACGAGGTTGCACACCACTATGAAGTTTGATAGAATATTCGGATCGATAATTTCACAGAAAACATGTCTACACAGTTTTTATCCGATCTCGGTGAAACATTGCACACGTATTCTTTAAAACGATTAAAACGAGGGAAAATACTGTCTACATTTGGTTTGCAAAAATTCAATCCCTCCCCCCCCCCCCCAATCACACTGTAATAGAACACAATCTTGGGTGCTCCAGATGTGAATATCAGTTGCATAAAAAGGGAGGGGGGATTTATAATTAAACCCTGAAAATGGAAAAATACATATAATAATGATGCTATAAGGGGATCTAATAGGTTACTAACTAGAACCATGAATTTCAGACACAAAATAAAACCTCATTTATTGAGTCTTATGGCCTTACAAGGTCGGGTAGTAATTAACGTTACGTTAAACACAATTAGATCAGCAAAAACAAGCAATACCCGACGTTTACAATTCGCCGGAGTAAGCAAACAAAACTGAATGAAATATCTCAAACAAGTAATAAAAACAGCAAAGTTAACATTGAAATAATATGGCAACACAGGCCATCAAATTGGAGCTAACATTTTACTGTACAAAGGAAAATCCCAGGGGGCGCCGTATAAAGTGAATGAAATCATCAAATTGAATTAACAAACAGCAAGATGCTTAAGAGAAAATTGAATTGAAATATAAATCCAGCTAGCTCAGAATTTAAGTGACGGGAGCAGAGTCTTAACCCAGGCGTCGCTTAAGGGCACATAAGTCTGTTAAAAATCCACTGGATAGTGACCGTCGTTTCTGGTACATTACCATAGTATCATCGCCGTGATGGTGAGCGACAAACACAATGCCACTGCAGCAATGGAAGCTAAATAAGCGGCTACGACCGCGTTATTAGCATAACTTCCGAATAATGGCAAGCACGCCACTCAACATCTCGCTTTTCCAAAGCAAGAAATGATCAACCACAATGATCATCAGAAAGCGTGCCGGCTAGCACGTCTGTTCACCAGCTCGTCTTGGACCCAAGTCACGTCTGCTCATCAGCTCGTCTTGGACAGAAGTGTTCTCAAAATGGCTCCTTCCTCTTCCTCGTCTAGTTGCACTCCACATGTAAAAGAACTCCATGGAATTAGTATTGTAGCCCCCAATAAATGTTCAGGATTGGCTAGCTACACATTTCCGTCGTCACGTGTTTAATATCACGCGTCGCATTCGCTGACTCCTTCGCGCGTTTCCTACTTGGCCTTCGGGATAGCGGCAAGGTGGGGTAGTTCGTTGACCGAATTCCAACGGGACTCAAGCCGGGCTGGCCCGGCGTCACCTTGTCGCCTCGCCTGCTCCATTGTTCCACCCTCAACGGTCGAAATGGCAGTCTCTAGCCTTCAATATTTAAGCGTTCTGAGCCATGCGTTTACAGAAAAATTAATTTATAATAAACTATACCTTCGGCCGCCCTGGTTTTAAACATACATTTAACCTATCCAGACAACCCTCATTATTTACAATTAATTTACACGTTCCAAGATTAAATAATTAATAAACTTGAATATAATAAAAAGGAAAAAAAAGAAATATGAATATAATTAATAATGATTTGATTATATTCATTGTGGGTGACGCTGTCACACCACAATATACCTGCCACCCAATCAAAATAAAATTATGCCAATAATTTTATTTGAACTATTGTAACCCTATAGTTGCATCAAAATCATTGCCTACATTATAGTTTCATGGTTCCAGCTCACTCAAACTATCGCATACATGTGACCTCTTTAAATATGTAAATACGACACGTGACTCTGGTTAACATAAATAATGAAATGTCTTATCCTAATATGCAAAGTAAAACATCATAAAACATTGACAAGTACATAGATGTAAATGAACGACAAAATAGATCTGTTCAATCAATAAACAAAAATGATGTAAGCACAAGATATTAACATTAAAACTAGACAACTCAATTAATTATTTACAACGGGCTATGCAAATCTAGCACATGTGTTGAAGTATATACAGCAACAACAAGAATAAAGAATGCACCGAATGTCAATTATCAAGGCCGACACAAGTATGCCGAAACCACATAACATGAAAATCAAATGGAAAAGAAAAATCTTCCGCGAATTTACATAATTTAATCCTTCCGCGAATTTACATAATTTAATCCTTCCGCGAATTTACATAATTATTCATACAATACAAAAGAAAGACGGTTTCTCGCAAAATGAACTATATTATGCTCTCCAAACTACACTCGTAGCAAAGACATACAGCGGTGAAACTAAGCGATCAGCTGTTTCCACTTCGCCCGCTCTGTTGTTGTCAGTAAGCGCTGTCCCGTTAGGCTCGCGGCTCAGGCTACCTGTTTCTCGGTCTTAACCCTGATTACGATCCTTCCAGGAAAACTGGCGGTCGGCACAGCCGCTACTCCAAACAGCTGAGCGTCCTTTACCTGTTCTCGCTGCGTTAGCGCTACGCTTGTTAGGCAATTACGTGTCTTAAGACTGACACTCTCACTTTCTAAACATATGCTCTATGTTATTACCTAACTAAATGTACATTGATCCTTAAGCTATATTTACAAACATCCGTCTAGGAACTTGTAAACTATGCTGTGTGAAACGGGCGCAAATTCCGGGCATTATGCGGGCCGAGCTCCGTTCTGCCGTCGGTCAGCATGTAGCAGTTTGGGGAGATAATCCTCGCTACTGAGAACGGTCCCGAATACAGTAGACGAACGAATTTGGAAATTAATTTTCGCTGTGCGTCAGACGGGGTCATAGTCCTAAGTAGCACCTGCTGTCCGACGCTAAACGTTTGCGTCCGCAATCGTCGTGCTTGCGGTTGCCGCTTCGTAGCTTTCTCTACCAAGAATTCATGTGCTTTCTTGATGTCATCCTCGGGATTCTTCTCGGGTTGATCCTTAAATTTTACATTGATACGAATCAGACGCCGTCTCATCCCGCACGAAATGATCGTGAGTTTCTCATTAGCATCGGCATAGCTTTGGCTTTGACTGTGGTGCTGTCGTCAAGTTTCTCGTCAGTATCGGCATAGCTTTAGCTTCCGTGCTGGCGTCAAGTTTTCCTCTTTCCCGCATTTTGTCGGTTGGGTTCTGTGGTATGAGATTTTGCTCGTCAGCTGATGCGCATATAGCTCTTCCTCCGTTATTCAAATTGCCTTCGCGTCCCGCGGTGTCTTGCATTGGTTGGAACTATTTATTCCAAGGCTCTGCTCACAGGCCTCATGTTTCCAATGCAACACCTCCGGAACCAAATTTGTCACCGTCTTATTTCCCCAATCCAGAATGACTTTACGTTTTGCTAAGAGGTCGCATCCAACGATCACATCTTGCGTCAAACCGGGTACTATAAGTAGTGGCAACATTAACTCGCTATTCGCGACTTTCACGGGGATTAGCGCTTGCGTGCTAACGATCTTTTCCTCTCTTTCCTATTGCAGGAACCACCGTAACTTGCGTTGTGGGAATTCTTTTAGCCGCGGATTCTTATCTTTCAAGCGTAGCAGAAATTTCTTAGACATTACGTGAGACAGACGATCCCGAGTCAATTAAAATATTCGCCGTATGCCATATGCAATAATATCTACACGGGGACACTTCGCGCGTGCCATGAGGCTGTCGCCGGATACCATATCTTCTTCTTCTTCGATATTTTCCGGTCCTTCGCCGCGCCAATATTCCAAACTGCCGAGGCAAATGCTGTCGGAGTTTGCAGCGTCCCCCCGAAAAATCTCATTGTGACGGCGGGGAGTTAGACGCGTTGCTAACGCCGCCCACATTTTTCTCCGTCGCCTTTGCACACCTTTCCGGTTCCGCGTTTTCAATTGAGATCGCGTTCACTGGAAATTCTTGTGGATACGCGGATCGGTTGTTTCCCGACCGCTGATGATTTTTATCATCCTTCCACTGTGCATTTCCGTCCTTCCATTTCTTCCCTCCATTCCGATTGCTGGAATTTTGATTGGAAGATTTCCCATTCTGTCCATCAGCATAGGAAGCTTTATTGCCGCCATGCGGTCGCTTAGACTCGCTTTGCGCTTCGCCATGGTTTCGTTCCGCGTCTTGTCTCGCCAGATTATCGGCCATTTCCCGATTCTGTCTAGGTTACCGACGGTTTCTAGCAGTTCTGGTATCGTACGAATGACCACGGGGTTAATGAGTGACTGCACTTGTGGACCAAAGTGCGCGATCACCATCTCTATGAACTCTCCGTCCGTCATTTTGTCGTCGAATTGCCTACACTGTACCAGCAAAGTTTTCACGTAGCTTTCCATCGAATAATGCCACTTGGGAATGTACCTTCCTTGGTACAGCTTTATCCTCGCCTGGTTCTGGATCTTTTTCGACCAGAAGGTCTCAAGAAACAGGACTCTGAATTCGGCGTAAGATAAGTTAGTTTCGGACGCAATTTTCAGCCAGAGTCTGTCTGTTTCTGAAAATGATTCCTCGACTAACACAAGCTTCATGGAATCAGGCACTCCTTTGATTTCAAAATACCGCTCCATTTCGGTAAGATAAATTCTAGGATTTACGTCTTTGCGAGACCCAAAACGTGGCAACTTAAGCTCGATATTAGCTGCAGCGTACTGTGCGTAATTCGCGTGAACAATACTCCCGCTAGCGTTGGAATTACCCACTTCCTTCATCTTGGATTCCAACTGCGCCAGTTTTGAATTAGTGTTCTGCGCAAGTGTTTGCTGTGACGCTTGCAAATCCTGTTGTGCCGTTTGTACTCGTTCAACCGAACTTGTGACCTCCGACACCTTTGCATTTACGGCCTGCAAGCTTCGTTCAGTATTGTCTTTAATCTCGTGGACAAATTCCGAGATCTGACCGAGACTCTGGTGGCTTTCTTGCCGCACGTGCTCGACAGATTTTTCGGTCGCGTCCAATCGCTTCGAGATTTCCGCGCTTGATTCCTGCAATGCAGTGCATGTTGCCTGAATCGTATCTGTGCGTCTCTCCAACACTGAAACATTTGCTCGCATCTCCGATTTGAATGCACTCATTTCACGGGTCATTTCCTCGCGAAAAACGGACAATTTTCCGTCCATGCCCTTCAATAAAGCACTTTGTGATTCAAATTTTTGACTTAACTCCTCCCGTTGTGAAGCTATTTGTTTAGTTAATTCCTCCCTCAATGAGCCAGAAGTTTTACTTATCTCCTCCCTCAACGAGATAGAATTTTGACTTTGTGCATCTAATTTCTGATTCAATTTCACCAGCATGTCAAATAGCAGGTTTTGGTCTTGGGGTTGCGCGGTCGCCGGTGGCAATTCTACCGTTATTTGCGACGCACGTGTTTCAACTTCTGCCCGCATGGGTGGATTTTGAACGGTTTCATTGTCTGGGGTTGGAAAAATCCCTAACTGTTCCCCATCTAATGATGCATTTGAATGGATGCTACGCGTACTAGGAGTATCATTACACTCTTCGTTCGCCAACGGCATTTCGTGTACTTCCGGTGCTTGATCCATCGCGTCAGTTTGCTCGGAAATTTTATGAACAATAAATTGATCCGCCCTATTAATGGTGCGTGACCTCAACTTCATAGATTTGATCGTAAGATACAAAATTTCAACTCCGAACAATTTGAACAATCGACAGCGAACAAATAAAACCGGCACGATTAAACTCGAAAAGTACAGCATTAAACAAATTTCGCGCATAAATCCCTTCAACATGAAATAAAACCCATCCAAAATTAAACAACAAGGAAAAACAACGATGTTTCATGCGACACAAATACCTCAACACATGAGCAAAATCAGCATAAAGAAAAATCTTAACTTTTACCATGCATTAAAATTTCAAAAGCACTGACTCTGTCTTTAATTTTAAACTAACCATGCTTGATGCAAGTGAACGAAAATATACTTGAACAACTGATTGAAATAAATCACACATTTAGATTTAAATCAAGCATGGCAAACAAAGCAAACAAATTTCAACATAAAATTTATTCTAAAATAATAAAATGAATCAACACAGGTCACATCCATGGATTTTTTTAGACTTGTAAAATTCTCAAAATAATTTCGACTTACAAAAGCCCGAAACGTTGGGTGCCAATTGTAATAGAACACAATCTTGGGTGCTCCAGATGTGAATATCAGTTGCATAAAAAGGGAGGGGGGATTTATAATTAAACCCTGAAAATGGAAAATACATATAATAATGATGCTATAAGGGGATCTAATAGGTTACTAACTAGAACCATGAATTTCAGACACAAAATAAAACCTCATTTATTGAGTCTTATGGCCTTACAAGGTCGGGTAGTAATTAACGTTACGTTAAACACAATTAGATCAGCAAAAACAAGCAATACCCGACGTTTACAATTCGCCGGAGTAAGCAAACAAAACTGAATGAAATATCTCAAACAAGTAATAAAAAACAGCAAAGTTAACATTGAAATAATATGGCAACACAGGCCATCAAATTGGAGCTAACATTTTACTGTACAAAGGAAAATCCCAGGGGGCGCCGTATAAAGTGAATGAAAAGCATCAAAATTGAATTAACAAACAGCAAGATGCTTAAGAGAAAATTGAATTGAAATATAAATCCAGCTAGCTCAGAATTTAAGTGACGGGAGCAGAGTCTTAACCCAGGCGTCGCTTAAGGGCACATAAGTCTGTTAAAATCCACTGGATAGTGACCGTCGTTTCTGGTACATTACCATAGTATCATCGCCGTGATGGTGAGCGACAAACACAATGCCACTGCAGCAATGGAAGCTAAATAAGGGGCTACGACCGCGTTATTAGCATAACTTCCGAATAATGGCAAGCACGCCACTCAACATCTCGCTTTTCCAAAGCAAGAAATGATCAACCACAATGATCATCAGAAAGCGTGCCGGCTAGCACGTCTGTTCACCAGCTCGTCTTGGACCCAAGTCACGTCTGCTCATCAGCTCGTCTTGGACAGAAGTGTTCTCAAAAATGGCTCCTTCCTCTTCCTCGTCTAGTTGCACTCCACATGTAAAAGAACTCCATGGAATTAGTATTGTAGCCCCCAATAAATGTTCAGGATTGGCTAGCTACACATTTCCGTCGTCACGTGTTTAATATCACGCGTCGCATTCGCTGACTCCTTCGCGCGTTTCCTACTTGGCCTTCGGGATAGCGGCAAGGTGGGGTAGTTCGTTGACCGAATTCCAACGGGACTCAAGCCGGGCTGGCCCGGCGTCACCTTGTCGCCTCGCCTGCTCCATTGTTCCACCCTCAACGGTCGAAATGGCAGTCTCTAGCCTTCAATATTTAAGCGTTCTGAGCCATGCGTTTACAGAAAAATTAATTTATAATAAACTATACCTTCGGCCGCCCTGGTTTTAAACATACATTTAACCTATCCAGACAACCCTCATTATTTACAATTAATTTACACGTTCCAAGATTAAATAATTAATAAACTTGAATATAATAAAAAGGAAAAAAAAGAAATATGAATATAATTAATAATGATTTGATTATATTCATTGTGGGTGACGCTGTCACACCACAACACCAATTAAAGAAAATTTAGACGTGCAACGTTTCAGTTTTATTCAAATATCTCGAAAACCATAGTTAAATCATCTAAAGTCGATGATGATATTGTGAAAGCGCATAAAATTTACTGTTTAATGGCGTTGGACTGCTTCCAGTAGTACAATTAGTGACCGAGAATTTTGAATTTGAATTTTAAAAAAATTGTTTTATAGTTGATGGGGTAAAACACAAACCCACAGTTTTCATCCGATTTTGATGAAAGTTTGCAACACAATTGGAACAAAGAAAAAAAAATACTGTCTACATTTGGTTTGCAAAAACGCAACACCTTTCACCTTTCACCCATTTTAAGTCAAATTTCAACGCAGAACTATTCAGTTTTTTTTTCTTTTTTTGCATTTATCTCTAAAACTGTAGGAAAATCGGCAAAAGTGGTTGCTGATGTAGGATGTTTACGACAATCCGATCAAATGGGTAAAACATAAGAGCTCTTATAACGAATCCCGAGGAACGCGGAGTACTCTGTTAGTGGCAGGACAGAAGGAAAATTTCAGATGTTTTGCTAGTGCGCAGTTTACAGCCTTCATTTCATACCTGTCAAGATTTACTGGAGAAAAATTATCCCTCAAATATCTCTATCTCGCACTAAACCCATTTCAATTTTTTCAGACCCATTATTTTTTCCAAATTTTATGGTATAATAATGTTGAAATTACATTCAGAAGGTATGACGCTGTACCCGACGAACGAATGCACATATAATAGTCTTTAGAGCAGTTACCGAGTTTAGTCACAGATCTTTGTCAACAACAGGGAAGGTGTTGTGTCCCTTCTGATGTGCGGGATTCGGTGATGAGAAGCAAGTATCGCCAAAACGCCGTTGTGTGAAAAACGGCTTCCATACAACCGCTGCATCAGAACTAAATCACAGTCAGAATGTGTTTTTATACTTCTGATGTCCACCGACGAAACAGACCCATAAAAATGCTGAGGCTGGATTACCACCCATAACGACGCCGTTTTTCACAGTAAATTTCAAACTAATATAGTAGCTGATTTCCAGCGTTTCCGCGAATGTATCAGATATAATCTGGTTAGAACTACGTTACGTAAAATACAAGGGTAATGAATCTTTCCCTGAGAACGAAGTGAGGGGTTGTGTTCAGCATTCACCTTCCTCCATAATCTTAGATGAAGATAACGTGATCAATAGTAACCTCAGCGTCCTATCAGTGTGCTAGATCTAGGTTAAGTGGGTCTGGGCACCGTTCGAAAGATTCAGCTTTTATGAAAAAATCCTCTGCTTTTTACATTTGAATCCTTGAACTCGTCCTTTGGTATCGTTGCGGTTTGGCGACTTGACCCTAGTGATCAAGCATACAATAATGCAGTTGTTACTCATCAACGAAACTAGAGGACAAATACTGACATTTTAGCAACTTTTGAGGCCCTGCCTCCATTGTTTTCGTGCTGTCAGGTGCAAAAGGTTGAGGGACGCTATGGCTGTCTGCTGAGCTGACTGCGAACGCCTTGTGTTTACAGTGCAGACATTGGCCAAGTCAACGATCTTTCCCTTAATTTAGATAGTGATAGTGGCAATGTAGCGAAGGTCTTAAAATTTTGTGTATTAGCCGGTGTTGTTCCAAAAGTTTTGGGCAGCCGGCATAGGCTTTAAGATGGAAGAGAGGACCCTTTACAGCCTCCCATCCTTGTTTTAATATTTAATCTTGTGCTTTTTAATATGGTGGGCCTCTTTACAGCCTACCAGACACTGCAATGTTTCTGGTTTTAGTGGCCCATTTACAGCAAACATTTCAGTATTTTGTTTTATCTTATTTCGCTGTCTGTGTGGCCGACCTCTGTACAGTCGGCCATACAGACGTCAATTTTGTCAGTTTTTAAACCACATTGCCATGCCGGTCGTTGCTAGGGCGCCAATGACCTCGTTGTTGATGCGACTTTAAAACTAAAAAACAACAACAACGATAACAACAAGTCCTGTGTTAACCAAGAGGTCACCGATGTGTAACACTTGGTTGCTTTCTTGAGTCAATGGAAACAAATTCAGAAACGGTCGGTTGATCTCGGCATATGGAGATTATACTGGTTGCAGGGTGAAGGCTTATTGGAATGAAAAAATAGAAGCAGTTATGTGGAAGTCACGCTGGCGAACTCATCTAGAAGTGAAGGGTTGAGAAGGCTGTAACGTTCGAGTTATTGGAACTATGTACCGCGTTTGTCACGAATGGAGGAAAGATGTTAGACTGTTTTACCGTCATGCACACACGATCTCGAACGTGAATATATACTGACTGCAAGGTATTACAATCGACAGAATGCAATTCGGCATAACACTGCAATAAAAAGGCACCGAGCGTGGTGGGTGAATGGTTAACGTTGTGGCCTCGCATTCGGGAGGACGCGGGTTCGAATCCCCGTCCGGGCATTCAGATTTGGTTTTCCATGGTTTCCCAAATCACTCCAAAGAATGCCGGGATGCTTCCTTAAAAATAAATAAATAAATAAAAAGGCATGGTTGTTTCGAGGCCCATTGAAAAGTATTGGGTCTTTGATTTGGTCCAAGCAGAAGACATGTTTTAGCGTAGCTGGTCGGTCGCAGTATGTTGTCGTTGAAGGAGAAAGTTCTTCTAATCTAGATGTTACATCGGGTGTACCTCAAGGAAGTGTAATTGGACCACTTCTTTTCTTAATTTTTATAAACGATCTCGGAGACAAATTGAAAAGCCTTTTTAGATTGTTTACAGATGATGCGGTTATTTATAGGGAAGTAAGAAATTTGGCCGATTGCTTAGAAATTCAGCGCGATCTGGATGTTACTTTGGCTTGGTGCGCTGAGTGGCAACTTACTCTAAATTGTAAAAAGTGCAAGACAATGAGCATAACTAACAAAAAGAATCCAGTTGTTCAGAAATACGAGTTAAACAATACAGTTATTGATATGGTCGATTCTATGAAATATTTGGGAGTAACAGTACAAAGGAATATGAAATGGGACATACACATTAATTCGTTGGTAGGTAGAGCAAATTCTAGGCTGCGATTCATAGGTCGAATCTTGAAAAATTGTAATGAACAAACAAAGGAGATAGCGTACAAATCTCTTGTGCGTCCACATTTGGACTATTGTTGTGCCATTTGGGATCCGTTTCGTAAGGGATTGATCGAAAGTATAGAGAAAGTACAGAGAAGAACCGCTCGATTCGTGACCGCTTGCTACAGTCCTTATAAAAGCGTCACAGAAGTGATTAGTAGACTAGGTTGGGAGTCTCTGGTAGATAGACGACACACGTTTCGTTTAAACTTTTTGGAAAACATGCGTACTCCCACTTTCACTTTTGAGTGTAGTGAAATACTTCTTCCACCAACCTATTTGAGTCGGAAGGACAGGAAAGATAAAATTAGAGAAATAAGGTGCCGGACTGATTCTTATATGAATTATTTTTTCCCTCGTACCATTAGGGATTGGAATGCACAGCAAAGAGATTAGCTTTGGTGCTGAGCACCCTCTGCCACCCACAATTTTGTGAATTGCAGAGTATATATGTAGATGTAGATGTATATTGATACACTGAATTTCTTGACTTCGTGGCATTGAGAACGATTGTCCGTCTATCCTCTGTGTTGACGGCAATCAGATTTTAAAGCACGAGGCGTATTCCAAAACTAAGGCCCGGTGAACAATATGTCACAGATGATAGGCTTGAATGACGTTTCTCGCCTGCAGCTCTGTCTGCCAACTCCTGGGGAACATGCAGCAGTGTTGATGTGCCGCAATAGGCGCACGCCTGTCGATGAGAACAGATCGAAGTGGTCGCGACAATCGCAGCTCCCGCCAGTTGTGAAGTGCGCGGTGTGATTAGATTTTTGCGACAAAAGGATCGTCAGCTGCGGACATCCATCGTGAGTTGTGTCTAATGTATGGACCGGACATAATGAGTGACAAACATGTTCGACACTGGTGTCGAGAATTTCGAAATGGCGGCACAAATGTGCACGATGAACAGCGGAGTGGCAGGCTCAGTATTCGCACCGACGACATCGTTGATCAAGTTAACCAAAAACTTCCAAGTAATCGGCGTTTGACGATTAGTGGTCTGACTATGGAATTCCCAAATGTTGCTCGAACTTCACTTTACAGGATTATCACTGAAGAGCTTGGATATTGGAAGCTATGTGCGAGGTGGATACCCAAAAAGGTCACCGGTCAGCACAAAGAGCAACGAATGTATTGTGCACGACAGTTATTGGAGCGCTATAGACAAGATGGAGACAGTTTCGTGTGCGTGGAGACTTTCCCGGCGTACTGAAGCAATGTAGTCTTCACGGGTGTGCAGCCGGATGGTGTTTTGGAAACACAACGTTCCGACAACCAGCTCGGCTGTCTTCATCAGGTGTCCGGGGTCTACAGGCTGACGAAAGCTGGCAGTCACCGCGTGGACTGGCTTAGCCTCCTTTTTTTTTTTTTTTTTTTTTTTTTTTTTTTTTTTTCTTTTTTTTTTTTTCTACTTTAAGACTAAAGCTCCGCTTCCTTTAGAAGCTCTGCTTGTTGATATTAGGTTTAGGTTTGGGGTCACTATTTATTGTTTCTCTTTAGGGGAAAAACCATGACCACTTCTCGAGTGGTCTTGTGGAAAACCCTTACATTTTTATTTTATTCTACTTCATTTATAATACTAAGAGGTACTTTGTACCGGTGCCAAGATTTTGGTTGGCATGTGCCAATATCTTCTAGTCGATCATCTGTGTTTCTGTCCTTGTCTAATTTTTCATGTAATTTCTTAGTTTGTCTTCTAATTTCAGTTGCAATATTGTTTATGTCTGCTTGATGGTGAAGTTGTCTGATGGGTGTATATCTTTGGGCGCCAAGAATGATTCTCAAGCATCGATTTTGGAGCCTCTGAAGTGATTCAATATTTGTTTTTGCTGCAATTCCCCATATTGGACACCCATATAGTAGAAATGGCAGTATCACTGTTTTATAAATCCTGAGTTTGGTTTTGGTTGTTAGCTCTTTACTGTTCAGTATTGGGTACAAGTTTGCGGTTATGGCTA
Source organism: Vandiemenella viatica (assembly GCA_031002005.1). Classification (NCBI taxonomy): domain Eukaryota; kingdom Metazoa; phylum Arthropoda; class Insecta; order Orthoptera; family Morabidae; genus Vandiemenella; species Vandiemenella viatica. The sequence continues at coordinate 52,359,762 of JARYHS010008074.1, forward strand.
TCCCCTTCTTGACTCTTCCTCTGATGTGTTCCTTGAAGATCATCTTCTGATCCAGCTGGACGCCTAAGTATCGGTGTGATTTGGTCCATGGAATTACCTGCCCTGCTATTTCCAATCGTGGGAGTCTATCAAAATCGGGGTTCTTTTTCGTTAAATACATTGTTGCACATTTCGCTGTGTTGATTGTTATTTTGTTGGTCTTGCACCATTCGGCGAGCTTCCTTATTCCTTTTTGTAGTCTTGTTATGTTATGTTCATGCTGGTTTCCGATAGTGAAAAGTACTTTATCGTCCACAAATTGGGCCAGGAAGACTCCTTTTGGTAGTGGGATGTCGTTTGCATATATGATGTAGAGTATTGGTGATAGTGCCGACCCTTGGGGGATCCCTTCCGTGGCTTCAAGAATGGAAGAATTTGCTCCTTCATGTGTTACTAAGAATCTTCTTCCTTTTAGGTAATTTCCTATTAGTTTTATGTAGCAGCTCGGGATTTTTGTTTTTTGCTGTAATTTACATATTAAGTTGTCTGTCCACACTTTATCATATGCTTTTTCCACGTCTATGAAAATAGCTGCTACTGACTTCCCTTTGTTGAAAGCCTGCATTGTTTTCTCAGCCAGGTGTAATAGTAATATTGTTGCTGAAACCCTTGATTGGCAGCCAAATTGCTCTTTTCTAATTGTCGAGTTTTCCTTTAAGCTTTCTTTAATCCTCTTAAGTACTATCCTCTCCATTACTTTCCCTGGAGAGCTTAGGAGGCTGATTGGTCTATAACTATCAGGCTTCTCCGGGTCTTTGCCTGGTTTGGGGATAGTAATAATCTTTGCTGTCTTCCACTGGGCTGGGTAGTGGCCTAAAGTCATTCCTGCATTTATTATTCTTGTTAGGAGCACTGTCGCCTTTTTTGGCATGTTCTTCAGATGGTTGTTGGTTATGTTGTCTAATCCTGGAGCTTTCTTGCTTTTCAATTTCTTAATGATTTCGCTGACCTCTCTCGGTGTGGTTAATAGTGGCATATTGTTAGTTGGAGCCACTCGGATGTTTGTTGCTCTCCGCTGTATTGTTTCCTCTATTTGTTTTTCTCTCGCATTTAGCTGGTAGTTAGGGGTTGTAAACTGTTTGGCGAATGTCTCTGCTAGTATTTCTGCTTTTGCCATGGGTAAGAAGGTGACACCATCTGGTCCGTTTATTCCTGTTCTCGCTTGTTTTGGTGTTTTTAGTGCACGTATTAACTGCCATGCTTCTCGTTTCTCTAGAAGCAAGTTAGACATTTTATCTTCCCACTTCTCAATTTTCCTTTCGGTTAGTCTTCTTTTGAGTTCGCGGGCTAAACGGTGGTACTCTGTACGGTCGTGTGGGTCCCTATACTTTTGCCATAACTTGCGGTGTCTATTTTTCAGATACTTTAAGTCTTCCAACAGGGGAGGAAGCTTTGTTAAGTATTGTTCTTCATAGATGGTTGTTGTTGTTGCTTTGGCTTCTGCCTCCGTGATTGCTTTCTCTAGATGTTTTACGGCTGCCTCAATGTCATCCGGCGTATTTAACGGGAGATTTGGTCTTACTTGATTTTGGATTATGTTGCTGTATTGCTTCCAGTTTATCTCCGTTTTTCTCCTTGGTGAACTGTGGTTAGGAATCCATCTTGTTAGTTGTATTTTCACCGGTTGATGGTCTGATGAAAGATCGTTTGTCGTGAGCATATTTACTTCCTGCGTTATGTTCTTAGTTATTGCGATATCTAGGATGTCTGAATTTTGATGGCTATTGTAGGGGATAAACGTCGGTTCTGTTGGCCCAATCACTGCTATGTTCCTTTCTCCCGCCAGGCGGAACAGTTGTTCTCCTTTCCAGTTATTTCTAATTGAGTTCCATTGCCAGTGCTTAGCATTCAGGTCTCCTCCTATTAGGACTTTCCCGCCTGTGGAGAGTATGGCGTCTAAATCCTGCTCCAGCAGGTTTCTGCTTGGTGATAAGTATGCTGATACTAATACTACGTGTCCTTCTCGGGATTGTATTTTAACAGCAGTCGCTTCTGCTTCTCTCAGTGCTGGTATTTGGACTAGCTGGTGAGTGATTGTGTTTCGTATGATAACTGCCGTTCCTCCTCCCCTGATTCTGGGCCGATCTGTTCTGTAAATTGTCATTCCTCCTATTTTGATATTGTCCTTTTGTTTTAAGTGGGTTTCACTGATGAGCATTATGTCAACTTGGTTCTGGTGGATGAAGTTTTTCAGCTCTTCAACTTTATTTTTCATTCCATTCGCGTTCCATATGTATATAGTTGCATCTTGTAGTTTGTAGTTTGGGTGTCTGGCCATTATTCGAACAATGATAGCACTCCTTCAGCTAGGGCCATTATTTTCCCCCATGTTCCTCTGGTGTTTTTCACTATTGTTGTAACTTCTTTCATCTTTGTCAATATGGTCTTAATTGTCCCTGCTATTTCAGATACCATGTCTTCTGGTTCGTTGCCCTCATCTTCGCTCTTGTTGTGTTTGTCACTTTGTCTGTTTCTTTGGCGGTATTTGCCTGCTGTGATGTCTGCGTAGGTTTTCTGATTTCCTTTTAGTTTTTTGTTGCTTTCTCTTCCTTCAGTTTTATCCTCTTTGGTTCCAATGTTTTCGATTGTTTCTTGCGTGTGGTCCCGACTCTTTTTTGGGTTTCTCTTTTGATTAGCCACTACTGTCTTCATTGCAGCTTGGAAGGTAGGACAACCTCTCCATGATGCGGGATGATCACCGTGGCAATTTACGCACTTTGCTTTTACCTCGCCTGGTAGCTTGCATTCTTTTGTTGAGTGGTAGTTGGCGCATTTTACGCATCGGAAGGGCAGTTGGCAGTAGTTCGCCGTGTGTCCTATTCTCTGGCATCTTATACATTGCGGAGGCCCGATAAGACTCCTGTACCTTTCAATCTGTACTCTCGTATACAAGATGGTGCGCTCATTGTATATTTTCTCAGACGCTGGACTTGCGGCTAAAGTCACTTGAAATACCGCTAATGGCGTCAACTCTCGTGTTTCCTTGTCTTTCTTTTTGAATTGGTGGACATTTTGTACCAGGTATCCTTTCTGTTTTAGTTCTTCACTTATATCTTCAGGTTCCACCGAAGGTGGCAATCCTTTGATGACTACTTTTAGTGGTCTGTCTTGCGGTAGCTGGTAGGTATAGTAAGGAATTCCATTTTCTTTAAAAAACTTATGCACAAACTCATAATCCCGACTGTTTTCCACGTGGTACTTGAGGCTGTCTCCTCTGTATACAACTTTTAAGTTTCCTTGTAAGTTCTCTTTTATTACTTGGTTCATCCTTATGAAGTCTGTAACCATTTGTATTACTATTGGTGGAAATGTTTCCTTCGCGACAGTGCTCTCATCGGTTGTTGCGGCTGGTGTCCTATTTTCCTCCTGCTGCAGTGGTAGGAATCTGTTCCTTGTTGGTATTTCATCGTTTGCGCGTATTAGTTTGCGTTTCTCTTTCCTCCTTCCTTCTATTTTTCTCTTCCTTGTTACTTCTTGAAATGGTGTCGCATCGTACTGGTTGTCATTTTCATTCTGCTCTATTGTACCTTCCGTTTGGCTGTCTTCTTCTGTGTCGCAGTCTTCTGATTCACAATCAGTATTGGAGTTCAGCTCAGCCATGTCGACATCTGAGTGGTTTCCCGCTTGGTTAGTCGTTGCCGTGTCCATTGCCGGGTTGTCGTCAGTAGTCCTGGTTCTGTTGTCCGATGGGATAGCCGGGTCGTCGATACTGAGTTCCAATTGTCCAAACCGTAAGCCAAATCGTAACCTAAAACTCGCGCCTTGTCAACAACTAACACTTCACGACTCGCACTCTATAGACTTCCTTCTCGGCTCGCAGCTAGCAGCGAACTGTCGCTTAGCCTCCCAGACGGACCTCCTTATATACCTGTCGGCGAGGTAGAGGATCCGCTCTGATTGGTCGGAACGGTGGCTTTGGAAAGACCCGTTGGCTGGTCGGAAGCGGCGGCTTCAAACGCGGTCCGCTGCGGCGCCCCCTTCCATCGAACCTCCTTATATTCCGTCGGCGTGGTGGAAGACCCGCTCTGATTGGTCGGAAGTGGTGGCTTCATACGCGGTCCGCTACGGACACCTGATGAAGACAGCCGAGCTGGTTGTCGAAACGTTGTGTTTCCAAAACACTATCCGGCTGCACACCCGTGAAGACTACATTGGAGACAGTTTGTTTATCCACATTGTTATGGGAGATGAGACGTGGAATAGCGTAAACCAACGCAAAATCAAAACAGTCAATGCAGTGGGAGTCATTCCGGATCACCCAAACCCAAAAAGTGTTAGCAGTCGCCGTACACGAATCGCAAAATGATGGTTTCCGTGTTTTTGAGACGAAAAAGGCTTCCTTTCGATCGAATTCATGGACCGTGGGACAGCCGTTACAGCTGACGTGTACTGTGCAACGCTCACCAAACTGTGACGTGCGTTCCAAAATCGACGCCGCGGGAACTTGTCATCTGGCATCATTCTCCTGCACGACAACGCACGCCCGCATGCCGCTGCCAAAAACAAAGAGAATATTCAAGAGTTTCGTAGGGAACTCCTTGACCACCCTCCATACAGTCCCCATCTTGCAGCAAGTGACTATTTCCTCTTCTTTCATTTGAAATGGTGGCTTGATGGACAACGATTTCAAACCGATGATGAACTCAAGACGAACTTTACCAACTGGTTCGGTTACCAGGTGTCAGACACTTTTCCCGAGGGGTTAAAGAAGCTGGTGCAGCGTTACAGAAAGTGTATAGATGTGAACGGCGATTATTTGGAAAAGTCAATTATATATGTAGTCACATATTACTGTCAATAAAAACCTTGTCTCATGAGCAATGTTTTTAGTATGACCAATCGGACCTTCGTTTTGGAATACGCCTCGTAAATGAATTAAAAATAAATGATTGGTATCCATCAGGAACTACAAGTGAGTACTCTCTATTGCTTGACGTCACTTATGCCAAGAGGAAGTAACATTAATATTGATACCACAAAAATATGAAGAAAATACAAATATGAATCCTATATACTTGTTGCGTTGATGAGTCAGTTATTGGGGACATCAAAGTTGCAGAAGTTTTCTTTTTGGTAAGACGGAACGTCCTACCAATTAGAAACACACAGGGTGTTCACCAGACGTGTAAGTGTTGTGGTGACATGTGCTGTCTTATTCTGTTTGTAGTCCTAAGTGTGGATCATCCCAGAATTCACCTAGACCAGTGTGTAATCGCAATGATAATGTCCGAACCGTGGGATGCATAATTTCAGTACTTATCCAACGAGCTTAACTTTTTGCAATATGGCAACACTGTCACTCAAATACCCTGGAAATGAAGTTATTAGAAATCACTTATTTAAAGTTAATATTAATTAGACTGAAATGTTTGATTAACCAACAAGTGGCAACTGTTAAGAAAAGAAACGGCAAGTGTAGAATTTTTTTAGGTATATCGTATCGTCAACATTCACCTTCGCTACTTTTCCATTCTGTACCATTATACATAGCTTTAATACCGTCAAACATATTCCTGTGATTTTCATTAGACTAACGAACTTTTAATACCCATCAGTTCCACTGATCTCGTGAAAGGGGCTCCATATTCAAAACGGGAATTTTAAATCGTGCAGATTAAAACATTGGGTGCAGCGTATTTTTAGTCATTTTGTGTAGCTGTAAAGTATATTCTGGAATGGTTTGGAGTTTACGCTTTCAGCAGAACACTTTTCAAACAGCGAAAATTGCACTTAACACGACAGTATGTCGTTGTTGACGGGGAAGCCTCTTCTAAGGTAGATGTTACTTCTGGCGTTTGTCAAGGAAGTGTAATAGGACCACTTCTTTTCTTAATTTTTATAAAAAAATCTCTGTGACGACGTTAATTGCAGGATGCGATTTTTTGCTGATGGTGCACTTATTTATAGGGAAGTGGAGTGCTCTGACGATTGCTTAGAAATACAGCGCGATCTGGGTGTTATTTCGGAATGGTGCCGTAAATGGCAGCTTACACTTAACTGCAAAAAGTGCTAGGCAAAGCAAATAAGTAATAAAAAGACCCCGCTTGCTCATGAGTACAAAGTTAACAATTCAGTTGTTCACACTGTGGATTCCCTGAAGTATCTTGGCGTGATAATACAAAGTAACATGAAATGGGACTTGAACATAACTTCCGTCGTAGCCAAAGCTAATTCTAAACTACGATTTATAGGTCGTATTTTGAGAAGTTGTAATGCTCATACAAAGGAAATAGGGTACGAAACACTAGTGCGTCCGCATTTGGAATACTGTTGTGGAATTTGGGATCCGTATCGGAAGGGATTGACACGTTAGAGATAGTACAGAGGAGAGCCGCTCGATTCGTGACTGCTAGTTACAGTCCTTACGCAAGTGTCACAGAGCTGATACGTGGGTTGGGTTGGGATTGTTTGCGGAGAGACCACGTCGTTTTCATTTGAATTTGTTGTAGAATATGCGAAAATCTTTAATTTACGAATGCAATGAAATACTCCTTCCGCCTCCCTGTTTAGGTCACAATGACAGGAGGGATAAGATTCGAGAAATATGATGCCATACTGATACATTTATGTATTGTTTCTTTCCTCGTTCTGTTCAGGATTTGAATTCACTGAAATAGGATTGGTGCTTAGCACCCTCTGCCACCCACAGTATTTGTGATTTTCAGAGTATAGATGTAGATGTAGATATTACATTTTGCACGATGACAGAAAATGGTGACATCTACGTTCATCCATTACGTTGTATTCCTATGGCAGAGGTAGAATTAGTTGTCTTAAAACTTTGACCATTCCATATTTCTCGGCCAATAACACCACACTCTTGCGCTCATCGTATTCATAAATGCGAAAAATATGAAATGTAACTTTCATATATAAATCCAAAGTATGGTCGAAAACTCACGTACTCCATTCTGTAAATTAACATAAATCCTTGCATTATCAACTGTTATTTTCACATACACAGGAAGTGAAACACAGAAGCACACACAGTTCAAACCAAATCGAAAATTAAATAAGAAACCATCGCGTGAAAGTGATAATCTGTTAGCGAAGCTGCCTTGTGCCGTCTGATTTCTTACAATTCTCAAAACGCTGAAAGATTTTTCCCAAAGGAAGAATGATCTATGTTGAACATCGAGAGAGCACGAGTATGCAATCGTAGGCTGAATCATTTTGCCTGCACTTAAATAGAAAAGAAGCTAATAGGTAGTTTTGAAAGTTTCCCTTTCTCAACTTTTATTTATTTATTTATATAGTGTCAGAAACACATTGTTACTCAATTAAAAAAATCAAATTGTGCTAGACCAAAACTTGACCTCTTCCACTGCCTCATATAGATCGTTTTCCGAGAGGATGGTGGACGCAGTCAACACTGGAGCATGTGCTGAACAGTCCGATCTTCTCCACAGTCACACTTGATATTTTCGACTTCATCATAGCCCCATCATGTCAGGTTTACCTTGGATCTATCCACTGCTCATCTCAGTCTATTCAGAGACTTCCATATCAACCATCCCTTGTCATAGCCATGAGGTAAAGATTCCCAACTTTGAATTTATTCATGTATGCTATTAAACTTGGCAGAGAAGAAAATTGAAGCATCCAGAACACATGGCCGGATGTCAATGTAACTTCTTGCATATATACGCCGTGCGTGGATATAAATGATTAGTGTTGTTTGTGTTTAGTGTTATTGCCAAGTGTGATAGGGTATATACAGGGTGTTACAAAAAGGTACGGCCAAACTTTCAGGAAACTTTCCTCACACACAAACAAAGAAAATATGTTATGTGGACATGTGTCCGGAAACGCTTACTTTCCATGTTAGAGCTCATTTTATTACTTCTCTTCAAATCACATTAAACATGGAATGGAAACACACAGCAACAGAACGTACCAGCGTGACTTCAAAAACTTTGTTACAGGAAATGTTCAAAATGTCCTCCGTTAGCGAGGATACATGCATCCACCCTCCGTCGCATGGAATCCCTGATGCGCTGATGCAGCCCTGGAGAATGGCGTATTGTATCACAGCCGTCCACAATACGAGCACGAAGAGTCTGTACCTTCCTGCAATTGGGCCAACTGGCGTTGAATCGAGGAAGTAAAGTACATACTAACGAAACTAAAATGAGCTCTAACATGGAAAGTAAGCGTTTCCGGACACATGTCCACATAACATATTTTCTTTGTTTGTGTGTGAGGAATGTTTCCTGAAAGTTTGGCCGTACCTTTTTGTAACACCCTGTATAGGGCGTGAACAGCATCAGGATTTGAGATTCACGGGTTACAGCGTTATTAGTACCTGACAGATATGAAGTCTTCACAGGTTCTTCGCGTTTGGTGTTGAAGAAAAACAACAACGAGCTGGCTCTTGAAGATGGCGGCATCTTCAAGAGCCAGCCGCCGAAAGCTCGTTGTTGTTTTTCTTCAACACCATACGGCGGAGAACCCGTAAAGACTTCATACCATCGATACGCCGTGAAAGCCTTCGTTCTAACAGTACCTGACAGAGTTAGAAAGTGACCGCAGTCTCCATTTGACCAGCTGGTCCAATTGTGCAATATCCAGATTTTTGGGGTATTTGGATGCGGCAGTGGCCCAATGTTGGACTGCATGGGATCGTGAGGGCAGGCATACCCGTCGTCAACGGTCCGGTCACAGCCTCAGACCACCACAAGGGAGGATCGCACCAAGAACATCTTAACCCCTTCACATCTGCGCCTATCATCCGAGAACAAGGAATGGACTGTCTGCAACATTCTCTGTCATTCCGGATCTTTGGTCAGAGATTAGCAACAGCCGAACTAAAGAACTATCATCCCGTGTGTCGGCAGCTGTTGACACCACATCGCAAACAGCTGCGTTTGGAGAGGCGCCGTGACCGGCAAGCATGGACTGTTGATGAAGGACATCACAATATGTTCAACGATCAATCGCGATTTTGCACTACATCGGATGCCGGGGACTTGGGTGGAGGACCCACTCTTCAAATATTTTGGAGAAGGAAAAGTGGTATTACTCCTAGCGTCATGGTGAGGGGAATCATAGGGTATGACTTGAGGTCTCTGCAAGTAGTGACTGGGGGAACTCTGACGGCACAACGGTACGTCATGGACACGTGTTACCTCTCATGCGACAGTATCGTGGTGCCATTTTTCAACAGGACCATGTACATCCACACACGGCACTTGTTTCTACGAACTGTCTGCTTGTTTTTGAGGTACTCACGTGACCAGAAAGATCACCAGGTCTGTTCCAAATAGAACGTATCTGGGACCAGCTCGAACGTCATCTCCGTCTCAAGCCCAGAATACAGGATATGAGGATCCATTTAAACACAGTTGTGGGCCACATTTCCTCGGAAGAGGTTAAAACAGTTTTTATGACACACCTAACTCTCGAATCAGTGGATGCCTCCAGACCAGAAGGGTGCAACCTCATACTGGTAAGCGATCTTATGCTCCCAAATTGTCTGTAAATTTCAGTCGATTTTGTATTCACTGAAATAACATCAAATACCCTCTCAATACGGGAAGTTTCATAACATTTCTTCGCTTCTGGGCGCTTCACTTTTTTTTGTCATTCAGTGTGTAAATCTATAACGGGACTAGTTTGTTATAACATCACAAAAAACTATTCAGCCGATTTTGACGCGGTTTCCACAGTCAAAAATCCTAAAAATAGTATTAAAATAAAAGAATGTTTCCCTATGTTTTGTCGTTGGGTGCTAAAAATGTACATCAATCAAGTAGATCCTGTAAATAGTTAGTTATAAAGTTAACTGGTGCTTCCATGCTTCAAGTCGTTTCCTGACAAACCTGAAGAAATCCTGTGCTTTTATTTACCCTCATACTTTTTTTTTGCTTATGGCTTTGCGCTTCGTCGACATCGAGGTCATTAGAGGCGGGAAACTAATAGGGGCGAGGAATGGGAAGGAATTCGGCCATGACCTTTCGAAAGAAGTATCCCGGCATGCACTTGGAGCGATCTGGGGAAACTATGGAAAACCCAAATCCGATTTCCCGGTGGGGATTCGAACCCGTATCCTCCCGAAAGCGAGGCTATAGTCTTAACCGCTTACCCAACACGCTTGGTCCACCTTTCGTCTGTTTCCTTTCTGAGTCTCCGGTTATCTTAAGTAATTGGACACTTGTACACCTCTTTCAATTTATTTCTGATAATACGTAACATCCAAAATATGGTACCAAAGTTTTATCATTAAGGTAAACTGTTGGGCTATGCTAGATCTCGTTGTCACTCATAAAAGCCTCTTTCGTTAACTGCATTATTTGGTGCCAAAGTCAGGTATGTTTGTGCACTAGTAACACTGACGTCCTTTGAATAAAGGTATAGCTTCTCGTTACAGGTACGCCACGCCCAACGCAAAGTGGGATCCCACCGCCGTACGTGGTATGAGAAGTGACAGTGGGTGTCGTCTGCTACAAAATGCAGAGATGCGTTTCGGGTGCACGGTATACCTAACGTGACCATACGTTCCGCTTTGGGCGGGACAGTCCCGATTTCAGACTGTCTGTCCTGCTGCCCCCAGCGAGGGTAAAAGTCCCGATTTCGCAAACGAAACTACAGTTTAATATATCTATCTTCTAAGGTCTAAGGCGCGGTGCACACGAGCGTCATTTCACGCGGCGTGCACGCAGAGATGCCGCGCTAGCGGCTAGGAGTACACAGGAACAGATACGGCAGTGCACACGCACAAGCGGTAACGCCGCGGCGACCCATCGGTCGTTTTTCCTTGTTCTCGCCCACCACGCCGCAGGGTCGCCGCGCACGCTAGTGCGGTCTCCTAGTACATTGTGTCCAATGGAGCGGAGCACACGGGCGGCAGAACACGCTAGCGCGGCAAGCATGGCAGACGAGTTATTAGTTCATTGAGGGATTCGAGGAGGACGACGAAAAAGGCGAAAATGAAATATTTAAGCGAAATATTTCGTGTTTATTATAATTCCAGTTTTACGTAAAGTATTTACAATCTTGCTTTTATGTATCATATATATAAAATTTATAGTAAATTGCTGTTGCAAACACGAAAATTCTTAAATAAAATTCCTTTACCGGGGTAAGGTGGCAACATCAGAAACAAAATATGCTGCTATCATGTTCCTTACTTGGATAGACTGCTAAGTAGTTCCTCTTGTTGGAATTGAGGCGTCCTTTCCGACGAAACCTTCTATACTCATTTCGTCTTGAATGTTGTACTCATCTCTCGTACTTACAAAATTATGAAGTGAACACAACAGGTTTCTATCAATAGGACAGAAAAATCCAAATTTACATTAATTGTTTTACGAAAAATTTTCCATTTATTGGACAGAATGCCAAATGTACTTTCTACTTTTCTCTTGGCGCGTGAAAATCTGTAGCTGAAAATCCTTCTTTTTTTCTGATAAAACTTTACCATTATATTTGGTGAAAGGAAAATGCTTATTCACCAACAAAATAGAAGGGCATTTTTGGAGCTGCAGTGCCCAGGAGAGGTTGTCCTCTTGGAATGTTTATTTCATTGTTTTCAAGCTTCTTATAAAAATAAGTTGTTTGGAATAGTCCTATACCATTAATAACGTCTATCCTGTGTCCTTAATAAATGATTTTTGAAGATAAAGGACGCAAAAATTACCTGCTTCTTATTATACATGTCCATCGTCGACAATGGGACGCCTACTGCCGCCTGCTACGTGTGCATCGGATGTCGCGTGCACGCGGCGTGAAATGACGCACGTGTGCACCGGGCCTAAAACAGACAATGCCTTAAATCACCAGAAGATGGCGACAGTTTACGATCGCCGAAATATCGTGTGAAAACACCCTGCTCGCTCTGCTAGTCACCCGAAAAGACTATATTAATTAGACAATGCCCTTTTTTGCGGTCTATTCGAAGCATTGACTATTGCTGATCACACAAGGATTTATTAGCAGCAGCAAAGATATGAAAATGTTACACGAGTTTTCACTTATTTCGAACTACGTCACAGATCAAAACATAATTAGTTGGATCGCTGGAATTTTTCTGCTGAAGACCGTTGGGTGGAATTATTTAAACACTTCCGTGCTAACACTCTCAACTGTACGAACTTTCGTATAACTATTGAGTACGTTATGTGTCTGCCTGGTAGTAACTTCCCTGACGAAAGAATTTTCTTCTCTAATAAATAAAACACAGTTAAGTGTCCCAGTACTGAAATCAATTTTGATTACCAAGACAATAAATCATGTAATGAGTTCCATTCCTACTTGAAAACTAGACCCGTTATTTTGGAACTGATTTGTTCCGCCGATAAATACAAAACAACTGACTAGTTCGACGTTAGATGTCAGAAACTAAGGCTAAGTAACTCAGATAACATGTAATACATTCTTCTTACTAAAAGCATTCTTCGTTTTTGAGTAAAAACTAATAAAATATGATTTATTTTTTACAAAATCCTTAAGGCATCCCGCTTTGACAGACAAAATTCCTCAGGCGTCCCTCTTTGACGGAAAAGATAAATGGTCACTTTAGGTATGACCAACCATTGCCTCTGACAAGATATATTATTGTCCATGTAGAAATCGTTTTGGCAGATATTTAATATTCTATTGCTACAACAGGTAATTAAACTCTATGATCAGAGTCGAGCCAGCGGCGACGAAACAAAGTATAAAGTTTCTTCCAGAGTCTGAAGTCTTGTTTTGTATCACGATAAAATATATACATGTTTTTGCTTGTAATAAAATGACGTATAAGAACTGAAGCTCTCATGATAACACGCAATGCCCTCGACTTTAGTGTATAACTGATTTAAAAAGTAGTGCAAAAAGAAGTAATTTACGTAAGTGTAGAGTCCAGTATGTTTTACTTCTTTTTCAGTGTTGCCTCATTGTATCCATCACCTTCGCTCTTCTCTCAGCTTCCTGTCCGAACACTTTATTAAGGTCCTTCGGTGGTTTAATTACTATATGGATTAGTTAATTAAAAAAGTCCACCAAAAAAAATGTTATGTTTGAAGATGTCTGTTTATTTCTTTCAAATCAACAAGTCAGCGATATTCACAAGCATAGGTACAATACAGAGATGCACTTTTGAATAGTCGCAAAGATAATCTCTGTGAAACTAACTGAATGAAACTCTCTGTAACACTGAATACTCCACTAACTAACTTCCTTACTTACTGAATTACTAACTTCTCTGTCCAGGCGATCTGTTTATACAGTCTCTATCGAAATTACGAGAATTCTTCAAAGGCATCCGCCCGATATTTCTCGATCATTAACAATCACTCAAACAATCAAACATATTAAAAACAATCGGAATTAATACAAAATTGTTTAACAACATTACAAAATGATCAGAAATGGTAATTAGAGATACTTAAATACGAAATTATTTACAGAAATACTTTCAAACGGTAGAAAATTGTCCTGTAGACATCGTAACTTACAGTAATACATGGAATTACAAACATGGACTTTAAATAATTTTCTTACATAAAACAAAGTCTATATACACACTGATTTACAAGAATTTACAAAATAAACATATCAAATCACTTTCAAGCAAACTTTAGCTCACTACAAATACTTCATACAGTACAATGCTATTCAAAATTCAGGTATAAGGGCTGTTACAACTTCTTCTTCAATTATTCCTAAAGTTTCTTCTGTCCACCTAATAAATAGGCGTTATTGAAACGCACTTAAAGAAAACTGTGGTAATTGTAACTGTTGCATAAACTATTAGGTGAAAACTATTTTAAGACTGAACTGTGACCATACCGCGGACCGATTCGTTAAAAAAACTTTTGCTAGTCTCCTCTCCATTCTGCGGGCCTATAAATGTCAATATTCCCGAGTGAGTTGCGGTTTCAACTCATCTGTACGATCCTGTGGCGGTATATTACATCGTTATTGCTGCAACATTTCCCAGTGTTTCTAAACTTTTATTCAGATAGATGGATAGATATGTTCACTTTGATCCCATGTGAGAATAATATCGGGGATGTGGAACAGTACATACACTTATTAGTAATGTCAATATTACTATATAATTGATAATATTATATATTGACAAGAAGTTAGTTACGACCCATTAGTATAACCAATATTTCCTGTAATCTACAAATACAATCCCGAGTTAGTTAATACTTATTATGTGGAACAGTGTATAAACTTGTTACCAGCATCTAACAACCAGTTATTTTCTTACCAACCAGTTACCACAACTCATAAGCAGTCAATTATTTAAAAACCTGTTAGTATCATAATTTTTTACAGCAGTTTTTGAGTGCATGCTATCCCATGTTAGTTACTATATATGAGTGAAATTTTGTAAACAGTGTAATTACTTCATTTGTCAAAAGTTTCAACAGAAAGAAAAACCATATATGATTTTAGTAATTGTGGACAACTTTGTCACCTTCCCCTTCCATACACCATATAAACTATTTTATCAGTCATTCTTAGTTACCAAATTCCAAGAAGAAAATTCTTTCACAGAGTAAAATGGATTCAGAAGCAGAAACTCTTTCAGTTTGGACTTAAAGTAGTTGAGTTTTTGTAGATAACATTTAATTTCTGTTGGTAAGACATTGAATAAGGAAGCTCCAGTAAATGTTAACCTTTTCTGTACAATTGACAGCGATTTGTAATCCTTGTGAATATTATATTTATTCCTAGTATTATGGCTATGTATGTCAGCATTAAGATTGAAGTGTTCATGATTTTCCACTACAAATGATAGTACATAGTATACATATTGTGCTGGCATTGTTAGTACACCCAGGTTTTTAAATAGATTTCTGCACGACGTCTGTGGGCTTGCTCCACAAATAGTTCTTATAGCACGTTTTTGCAATTTAAATACCCTCTGTGCTTGTGACGAGTTTCCCCAGAATGAGATGCCATAAGTGAGCAGGGAATGAAAATATGCAAAATATACTAACTTTCTGGTTTCTATATTAGCTATTCTAGATATTACCCTAAGTGAAAATGTTGCAGAATTCAGTTTTTTAAGAAGTTGTTGAATATGCTGTTTCCAGTTCAATTTGTTATCTATACATACACCCAGGAATTTTGTGAAATTACTTTCATTGATTGCTTTTCCTTCTGATATCAGATTATAGCTGTCCTTTGTTTTATCTTTTGTAACAAACTGAAGTAACTGTGTCTTTTCTACATTAAGTATTAGTTTGTTGGCATTAAACCACCTGTTAATTTTCTTTATAGCATCATTTGCTGTGTTTTCGAGGTTTTGTGCTGATGGGTCTTTCAACGATATGCTGGTATCATCTGCAAATAGTACCATGTGTTCATTATCACCTAGTATATGTGGTTATACCATGTTCAAAGTTTTAAATAATTCGCATTTATAAAACCTTTGTGTAATTACAGTAGTTTTACGAAAATAAGTGTTGTTCCGGTTGCGTACATTGTGTTGCAATAGCTTGCCTCATGTATGGATTAGGCAAGACTAAGGAGTAGTGGTTACGTGAGAGCCAGCAACTTTCCGGCACCATTTTTCAATCAGCTCATCAAGATTTAATTTTTCGGTTCAAGAAAATGCGTGGATATTACCTTTATAAATACATGGGCCCTTTCTATAAAGTTCCTTGCAATCAAATCATAAGTCCCATCTTAGGATTATACTAGACGACCCGTGCGAAAATTTCGCGAATAAAGTGCGGTGAATAGGGAGGCTGAATATGAAGCCACCAAACCTGAGTCATTACTCTTCATACTCCTACTTCATTTATCGATTTTGGTTAGAAATCCAGGGAGATAAATGGCTCGAGACACAAAAAACGCATTTTAGTAAAATTGATATTTTTGCCCTTTAAGGGTCGATTTCGAAAAATTCCTTTCTTAAAATATAATGTTACCACGGCGGAGATCTTAGTCTTTAATATGATATCTCATTTATCTATATCGGTTAGATATCAAGGTAGATAAATAGCTCGTGACACAAAAATGCGTTGTAGAACCATTTATACTCTTTCCCTTTAAGGGTTGAATTTAAAAAAAATTCTTTCTTAAAATATGATGTCATAAAAGCTGAGACATTATTGCTCATAATCGTACTTGATTTATTGATTTTGGATAGATATCCAGGGAGATAAGTGGCTCGAGACACAAAAAACGCATTTTAGAAAAATTTACATTTTTGCCCTTTAAGGGTCGAATAACGAAAAATTTCTTGCTTAAAATATAATGTTACCACGGTGGAGACCTTAGTGTTTAATATGATACCTCATTTATCTATATCGGTTAGATATTAACTGAGATAAATCGCTCGTGACACAAAAACGATTTTCAAAAATATTGATTCTTTTGCCCTTTAAGGGTAGAATTCCTAAAAATTTCTATCTTAATATATGACGTCACTAAAGTGGAGATCTTAATCTTTAAAATGATACTTCATTAAATGATTTCAGACAGGTATCCAGGGAGATAAATGTCTCATAACACAAAAAACAGCATTTTAGAAATACTGACATATTCGCCTTTTAAGGGTGGAATTCCGAAAACTTTATTTCTTAAAATATATTGCGACCAAAGTGGAGACCATAAGCTTTAAAATGATACCTCATTCATTTATTTCGGTTAAGTATGAAGGAAGATACAGGCTTGTGACAAAAAATACCTTATAGAAATAATATATGTATATGATCATAAAGTGAGACTGTTGCTTCTCGTAATTTATAAGTGTACTAGTGTAAGCGCGTGACCGTTTTAGTGTAACGTCACGGGTCTAGAATAGCTACAGTTTTTAGGGTCAAAGATTGTCACAGGTTGACCTCATCTGACCAAATACGAACTTGACCTGTGTTTCACCCCTAGGGTGAATAAAATCCCTTGAGCTTGAAGAACTCAGAAGCATTAATAAACGTAGGTATTAAACACGGACGAACGCGTAATCGTATAATTGTTTCAAATATCGTAGACTCGAACTTGCTGAAATACAAACTTGTTGTTGACCCCTAAACTTCACTCTGAAAAATTAAGAATTCCTGTTTGCTTCGAAAGCATCACTTTTTTTTTTATTGAGACTGGGCATTTATAATGTAATCTTTGCTCACAATGTCTGTAACGGCCAGAGAACTTAATACAGATTATTAAACAGCTGAGTAAATCCGAAGAAAATGAATTACCAGAATACTCCATTAGGTAAGATATTTTGTCTGATGCCCGCTTTAAACAACTTAATAACTCACGTACAGTGAACGTGAACAAAGACCATTAACGAAAGTGGTCAGTGAAATATGTAATATGCAAATAAATCGTAATTTATAAACTTTTGTCAAGCAACAAAATTAGCGAAATTAGGCCGAAATGACAATGGCATTCGTGGTTACAGCACAGACCATGAGTAAATTTTAATTTTTTTTTATGTTGCTTTCATTAGTAACATGTTACTGAAAAGCAGTTCCACGTTTTTTCAGGCGTAAAGTTTGTCTATATTTTTTAACCATAAAATGCTACGAAAAGTAATATTAATGAATGTATTATGGCAATTAATTTGATAGCAGTTGTTTAGCTGTTAAATTGTGGATATAACATGGAATTTATTCTGTTAATTTGCGAGCGAAGGCTGATACGTGACACCGTTCTCCAGCCAATAGCTATCGTGGTGAGTGATCTAAGCAAATTTTACAGTAGATACATGACGGGAGAAACTTAATCTTGACACGTGTTTGGCTTCTGCCAGTAGGAAATCCTACTACTGAAAGGTGAAATGCATCTTACCTTGTTACCGGAAGCATTGAACATTGATATGTACTGGATATATACAAATAAAGTGTTTCTGATAATGAAAGTGCTGCAACAATTTTACGGAAAATCTATCGATCTTCTGTCAGATGTAACAGTTAATTTTCACATGTTTTTATTCATTTAATGAATCTCCGTTATTAGTTTAGATCCTTATATGTAGTTATCGAGTTAATACAGTGATGTATTGATATTGTAGTCTCACCGGTGTGGATTGTCCAGTTTTTGTGTTGGGTGGCTCAATAGTGGGCGCCTTACAATTCGCCGAATTCCATTAGTAGCGTATTGTTATATGTATAATGTAAAACGCTAATGGTAGTCAGTCAGTTAGTTGTCGGTTAATATGGACAAGCTATAGCGAGTTGTAAATTGTATTTGAAGTACGTTTATTTTGTTAGTCCAGTTTATTTGTTAATCTACTAAAACTGAACACGGTGAGTGAGCAGTAACGTTCTGGTCTCCCATTAATCCCCATTAATACAGGTTAAAATTTACGTCCGACCATGCAGATTTCAGTTTATATAGGTTTTTTTTTGTGACTGTCACCGTTTCCTGCTTCTCAATTTACATTGCACTTGGTCCAACCAGTCGTATTCCTGAAATCCTCTGCTTAATATGGCTTGTTCTACATATTTCTTCCAGCTTATAGCTTCCTCGTTTTCTACTTTTGGGAGGTGTTCACTCCCAAACTTTTTTGTTTATCTGGTATCTTTCATTCGGTGAAGATGGCCGAATTATGTGAGGCGTTTCTCTTCTATAGTGTCTATATTTCCATGGTCTCCAAAATCACTCCAGGTGTATGCCGGGATGATTTCTTCCAAACATCATGACTGAATTCCATTTTTCCATCTAGTTTCTTGTCCACAATCCCCTTCCAACTTCAATGATCTCGACATTGACGATTCGAAAATACCTAAAAAATTATGAAGGAAACCGTAAGCGGATACCTATAAGTTTAAAAATGAAGATTCATACCGGAATATTCTTCTGGAATGAAATCTCTATCAAAAGATATTGATCCACGCTGAAATATAACCTTCTTTGGTTATTAATAGATAAATTAATGACTATGCAAATAATGTCGTCTTAACCACATGTTCAGAGCATGAATAAAGTATAACTTGATTTTATATACATAGTTATTTTAATAAGGAAAGGGTGGTTAACTTTATCATTATAGAGAGTGAAAACCCCACGAATTTACAAACAAATACTGACATCTGTCCGCGAACAGCAATCACACACACACAAACACTTTCGTTGCTGCTGTGCTCCTCCGAATTTCTATCATCCGTCACTGTCTTTCTAAACCTCTGCAAAATACCCATGCCGTCAGGAAGTGGCGATAAATTGTCCCTGATTATCTCGCCTTTCGATTAAAACCTCCTAGGCCCTCACCGACGTATAGCTGCCCGGCTAATCCCCTAGGCGTGGGGGGGGGGAAACACCAAAGTGAAGATCTTTGATTTTAAATGGTGTATTTTTCTACTTATTTCGTGTTATGTGTGCGTGTGCTGATAAGTTTATTAATCTGGCATCACTAACCAGTAGTTGGAATTGTCAAAGCCGGGACAAAAACTGTGAGATTTCCGTCCATTAGAACATTATTTTGCTGCCCCCATTGTTGCCATTGTCGAGAGTCGCCGCCGCCCCGATTATCACCCCATTGTCACCAGGCACACTAGTAGAGTTAAAAAAAAAAGGATCACTTCGACATAAATTTTGCCGCCCCCCTGAAGTTGCCGCACGGGCAAGCGTTCTTGTTTGCTCCTCCTAGATCCGGCACTGTCACTAACTGCAAAGACGATCTTTATAGCACTTTGTGATTGGAACAATTAGTTTAAGTGGGAACGTACTTCATACATTTTAATCTCACAGACCACCAGTTTTCTACGTAGATTGTATTTAGTTATGTGAATTAGAGAGAGCGTGCTAGTGCTCCGCAGGTACAGTGACTGGGTGGTGCACTCGCTGAGTAATCGAGGTGACGCTCCTCCGAGGCGGCAGCAAGTGTTTGCGCGTCGCGGGCGGCCTACGCGGCAGGCTGAGCGGAGTGGGGCGTGCTGGAGGCGCGCGCACAGCCGCCGGCGGGTAGTCACATTAGCGCACAGTGTGCGTTCCGCGGACATGGCGCCCGCCCAGCTGCTACTGCTGCTGTGCTTCGGCCTCACAGCGACGGGCACCGCCGACCTGGACGCCGTCGCCGCCTGCGTCAATGGCTGCAAGGTTAGGCGCCGCCTCCCATGCTACCTCTCCCTTGCCTACATTATTATTTTCGTCCATTCTTCGTTTTTCCCCCGCTGATTCTCTCATATTTCGTTACTTTCTTTAACCCGTTATTTTATGTAATTTTTCAGGGTGTTACAAAAAGGTACGACCAAACTTTCAGGAAACACTCCTCACACAAAAAACAAAGAAAATATGTTATGTGGACATGTTTCTGGAAACGCTTACTTTCCATGTTAGAGCTCATATTGTGGACGGCTGTGATACAATACGCCATTCTCCAGGGCTGCATCAGCGCATCAGGGATTCCATGCGACGGTGGGTGGATGCATGTATCCTCGCTAACGGAGGACATTTTGAACATTTCCTGTAACAAAGTGTTTGAAGTCACGCTGGTACGTTCTGTTGCTGTGTGTTTCCATTCCATGTTTAATGTGATTTGAAGAGAAGTAATAAAATGAGCTCTAACATGGAAAGTAAGCGTTTCCGGACACATGTCCACATAACATATTTTCTTTGTTTGTGTGTGAGGAATGTTTCCTTAAAGTTTGGCCGTACCTTTTTGTAACACCCTGTATTCACTATTTTCCCTAAAATTATTCCTTTTTTTTGCACTTCTTCGTCAGTTTTGAACATTTATCTACACAGACGATAGTATCTCCTCAGAAAATTCGCAACTCTTCTTCGTCGATCTACTTTCTTTGTTGCCTACATTTTTGGTCAGGATTACAGTATATTTATAGTTGTACCATGTATTCTTTTTTCGTGTTTTACTATAATTTTACGCGACTAAACAAGTCAATTCAACTCAGACGTAACTTGTTTCACTCCATTAACTACTGCCGAAAGCTCTATTTTCATACACACGTCTTGTGATATTATTATTCTCAGCTACTTATGCCTATCACACATTTTAATAGTTAACTAACTGAGTTCCCGGCGTTGCCCGGTATAGTTGGCGTAGATCTACCCATTCCCTATTTTTATTCCCGCAATGAAAAAGATTTGTATAAAGTTTCTTAAAATTCGCGCCAACTTTTTTTTTCGGAATTAAAGCAAAGCTAGATTCACCCGCTCCCAACCAAGAAACATTCGTCCGAAAAGATTCATGTATATCAAACTTCGTTAATTATGTTAAGAAATTGCATTACTAAATTACTGAACAACGCTAGATTATGTTAGAAACTCACATTTGATTCAATTGCGAAGTGAATGGACATACTTTTTGCTCGAAACGCCAGATCCTTTAACTCCGCAGATACAGCATTTTATACAAATATCATAAGTGAATCCAGAATAATATAATCGTAAACAGAAGACTAATGCTGAAGGAGAGAGATATTACAGTAGGCTTGCCCCTTCAGTGCTTAACTTATTTTAATTATATTTATTCTATGAGTATCGGTGACTTACGAGTCGGACAGTTGAGGAGGGTTAGAGAGAGAGTGTAGTGGAGTCGTGCAGAGAACGTCGTGTGTATCGTTCCTCTGGTTTTGTGAAAGTGATGGAAAGAATTGTTTTTACACTCTGAAGAACCTGCATCTTCGGATCGTTTGTCACTAGTAATTTGCTTGTGTGTGTTATTGTTATTTTTTTCCATTGGTGGCCGGGTGCATTCTGGATTGGTACCCTAGCCAGCCGATGGTGGCGGCCGATAATTAATTATAACGAAGTCTGATGGACCTTATCTTAGGTGGTAAAAAAAAAACTAATTATAAAGGGGACTAATTAGCAAGTCGGAAGGAACTGCTGTGATCATCCCGACACACTATTTCAATCTGTTCTCCGACAAGATCATGCTTAAAGATAATCTCTGTTCTTTTTACGGCTGTCTATGGCTTTTAAAAATTGAATATCCCGTATTAAAGGAAAGAATACTCCATGTTACGACTGTCTATGGCGTTTAAAAATTGAATATACCGAATTGAAGGAAAGAATACTTCAAGTTTTGTTTAGCGTGCAAAATAGTTATTATTGTTGCAAAGTTATCTTATTGCTTTCGTTAAAGGCTATGGTCAGAGACATTGTAGTTGTGTGATTAGTGCGAAGTATGCAACGTCTAATCTTTCCATCTTTGGGATTTGTCATCATACGTTCAGAATTTTATTTAATGCTCCTGCGTTATTTAACGTTGAAACATAAGACATGCTAAACAACTGAATTGAGATTCTAAGCTTTAAAACCGTGAAAACCCCATCGAAATCTGCTCAGTAGTTTTCGAGTTTTTATACGACCAATATGTCCGGTTTTCGTTTTATACGTAGATATAGATTTTACCCTCTTCATGCCATTTTTTTAAACGACATATTCCTATACTTGCTTCAAAGGAATCTATCTTTGTGCTGCTGAGAAACTATTTGCTGGGAGGCTGAAAAATATGTGCATATCGCTCCTTTCGTGGTGTTTTATATTATTGGTTCATAGACAGAGAAATTTTACCTGTTTGCTGATATTCCAGTGTGTCGTATTCGACACAGTTAATGTGCTGGAAAATCAAGAACGCCACATTATTGATCGAAATTACTTATTACAGCGGTAACTCATATTCATCTATAGGAGTTACGTCTTGCACCTGTTCGTCCTAATAACAAGCATAAACGTTGTATTATTAGAGAAAAGCTAGGTGGGACATTTTAGTTTTTTTGGTCCTACGACCTGATATGAACTGTAAAAGTTTTAATGCGACTTAGAGTCATTATGCCTTACCTGTCGTTTTGAACTGCTGAAATAACAACGTGCGGTGAAAGACAGTTCAATGGAATGTCGGTAAGAATGAATATTTTATGGATTAAGGAAGAGACAGTGTCATCATACGTAAAGAAAAAAATAATGGAATTACATCTAAAGTATATCAAAAAGTACAGTCATCTATACTTATAACACTAGCAGATAGCTTTATAAAAAAGCTAAGGGCTAGTAGCGAGTTTTCGGAGGGCATAATAATATTTCCCTCTTCGGCTTTTGGTATCTTATGATCCAAAGAGATTCTATTTCTTAAAATTGTTAGCAAATATGACAAACATAATTTTTGGAAGGAAACAATCTTTACAAATTTTATAAATAAGAAAAACGATAATACATAAAAATATGAACAATTTTTATTGGTGATGAGGATTTCGAAACAAAAAACTTGGCGTTCAACAACTGATATTTAGACAACTTTCAACTGTTATTATATTTTTAAATGCAAGTGGTTGCTACTTGGACATCTTTATATGCTAGTCTGTATCCACTTTGACTGCGAGAAGCAATTTACGTTTCGTTTACTGTGATTTATTCAAACATTTGTAAATAATCTATATCTTTAAAGAACTTATAGAAACTCACGGAAGAACGTTTTAAAATATTAATTTGAGCAACTTGTAAGGAAACGAAGTTTCCTCACTTTAATTATATATTTATATTTTTTTAAAATATGATCTGTGCCTGTTATACAGTTTCTTATTTGAGAAGAGTGATTAGCATCTCTGACGTTGCTGGTGGGAAGACGGAGCATCTGTGGTTGTTTGGTTGCCAGGCAGTAATTATCGTAGAGAAAAGAAGGATTCTGCTGTGAGAGAAAATTAGTATTATTATTTGTTCAATGTATTCAGTATGGTTATGGAAAAATAAACATAGTTACTGAATATATAATTTATTAATATAAGAGAAATCTTATAAACTGTTAATAAGCTACAGGGAAGAAATCAACTATTTTTAAATTTTGTGTCTGTTCATTTGTCTGTCTGCTTGTTTTGATGAACGGGTTTCACGCCAAAACTGAAGGATGAAGACGTGTCGAAAATGTACGGCCCATGGACTCGGGAGTAAAGCAGGGCACGTTTCATTTTGATGTGGAATCGCAAATCTCAGAATTTTAAGAAATAAATTTTCACAAATTAGTATCCATTTTTCGTTGAACACCATTCACTCAAAAACTACTGGGCACATTCAGTTACTTATTGTAGCTGAAATGTTTAATGCGATCTCAATAAACTTGAAGCCTAGATTTTTTGTTTTTTGTTATTTTGTTGTTTGTTATTTTATTTTGTTACTTTTTCCTTTTTTTGTTTTTTGTGTTTTTATGTTTTTTTGTTTATCTCGCTGGCGATTTGTTAACACAATCTGATAATTAACAGACCGCTTGAATAAAATTCAATGATCTGTCAAATCATTTATCATTTTTTTGGTATTTTTTTGGTATTTTCATTTCTGGTATTTTCCAATCCTTTAGTCGATTATATTCTTATTGCGTTTTAGAAAAATATAATAGTGCAGACAAAGACTTTTTAGAGCTTACAGTGAGATTAAGTCATCATTTCGTTTTTAAAACTGTATTCTTTAGTTTTTTTCGGTTTGGATCTGGCACTGGTGGCAATAGAATAATTTTTTTCATTTACCTTTCTGTATCCCGTGGATGACTTGAATCTGTGTTTGCCAGGACGTCAACTCAACCCTTAGTTATTGATGCAGGCTCACAAGTTGATGCTATTTTCTTGGATTTTCAGAAAGCTTTTGACACACAACCGACTTTTAGCGAAGATCCGAGCGTACGGTATATCTGATCAGATTTGCGAATGGATACGCGATTTTCTAACTGGTCGGTCACAGTACGTCGTTGTAGACGGAAAAGCCTCTTCGAAATTAGATGTTACTTCTGGCGTTCCTCAAGGAAGTGTAATGGGACCACTTCTTTTCTTAATTTTTATAAACGATCTCGGTGACAACGTTAATTGCAGGATGCGATTTTTTGCTGATGATGTACTTATTTATAGGGATGTGAGGTGCTCCGACGATTGCTTAGAAATTCAGCGTGATCTGGATGTTATTTCTAAATGGTGCCGTGTATGGCAGCTTACACTTAACTGTAAAAAGTGCAAGGCAATGCACATAAGTAATAAAAAGACCCCGCTTGCTCAGGATTACAAAGTTAACAATTCAGTTGTTGACACTGTGGATTCCCTGAAGTATGTAGGCGTAACAGTACAAAGCAACATGAAATGGGACTTGCACATAACTTCCGTTGTAGGCAAAGCTAATTCCAAACTACGATTCATAGGACGTATTTTGAGAAGTTGTAATGCTCATACAAAGGAAATAGCGTACAAAACACTAGTGCGTCCGCATTTGGAATACTGTTGTGGAATTTGGGATCCGTATCGCAAGGGATTGATTGACACATTAGAGAAAGTACAGAGAAGAGCCGCTCGATTCGTGACTGCTAGTTACAGTCCTTACGTAAGTGTCACAGAGCTGATTCGTGGGTTGGGCTGGGATTCTTTGGCGGACAGACGACGTCGTTTTCGTTTGAATTTGCTGGAGAATATGCGAAAATCTTTAAGTTACGAGTGCAACGAAATACTTCTTCCGCCAACCTATATAGGTCGCAATGACAGGAGGGATAAGATTAAAGAAATTAGATGCCGTACTGATTCATTTATGTATTCCTTCTTTCCTCGATCTGTTCGGGATTGGAATGCGCAGAATTAGGATTGGTGCTTAGCACCCTCTGCCACCCACAGTGTTTGTGATTTACAGAGTATAGATGTAGATGTAGATGTGGTTACTGCATACCACTTTTTTACTACTTTGTTAAATCGAAAACATTATTTGCTTCAATAATCAGCAATCTTTGGTGCTGTAGTTCAGCCTATGTGAACATATTAGAGGAAACGTCAATAATATATATTAAAAGTTTTATAACATTTTTTTGTGCTGGAGAATCATCGCCGTTCTGTGATGCGTCCTTCAAAATTTAATTTTAGGTTGCACTATATAAAATTCTGAGTCTACCACTTCATAGGAAATACCTCGTCTTGTCTGTTTACCTTGTAAGTCCATTTTCACGTTTCTTTTCCTTTTTCTTTTCTTTTTGAGAAAAAATTGTTGTGTTTTTGTTTCAACCAGTTCACCTCGTAGAGTTAACCGTAGTTCAGTTACTGCCAGAAAAGTCCCGAGGAAGTAAACTTAGGTTACAGGAAAAAGGGATACTTTATGGAAACAACCAATGCCTCAATACGGAGTAGTCTGTTGCAAATAGATGGCCCTAGAAATTCAGATAATTTGTATTACAGGTACAGATAGAATCACATTGATGTCTTTATTCTTAGCAGAGCTAAACATTCTCTTCTGATTTGCAATGAGAACAGAATGACCCAAGCCAGCTGAGACGAAGGAAATGTCAAAGATACTTAGATATCGGATAAAATCTTACGGTTTAATAATACACCGACGAGTACAGAAACTTTATGTGCGAAGATTTCATATCAGCTTGAGTTTCAGCTGCATCTAATAAACACCACAGACCACAAAACAACGCTACTGCCAAGAACCCCTTGCGACACGCCCCACCTGTTTCACGCAACGCAACAGGTTCAGCCGTAATTTGCATACACTATAGCTTAAGCATTCTGGTTCCGCAAAATAACATATTATTGAGCAGATTAACAGTGATCAGACTCCTCCAAAGCCATGTCGAATTTTGTTAGCATAACTCGGGTTTTTGTTTGTGTGCGATAAATGAACATGAACACAGCAACGGGATTATTCTTTTAGTTAGCTTTTACTTATTTTCATCTCATCAGAACTGTTTTACCGATATTGTCATTCTGAGGTCACCCATTTAACATATTCTGTTTCACATGTCCACTTCAATACCTGTGATAGAAGGGGACAGTGGGTATCAGTTTTTTGTTGTTGTGAAGTGTATTTTTTATTTTTTAATTACTGCTTTTCGCCTCGTCGACGGCTAAAATCATTAGAGGCGGAATGGGACTGGGGACGAGGAACGGGAAGGAATTCGGCCATGCCTTTTCGAAGGAAGCATCCCGGCATTCGCCTGGAGTGTTGTGGGGAAAACTATGAAAAACCAAAATCTGGATGCCCGGATGGGGATTCGAACCCGCGTCCTCCCGAATGCGAGGCCAGAACGTTAACCGTTCACCCACCACGCTCGGTAGTGTGAGGTGAACTTGCAGTTCTTAATTGCATAGTATCGCGGATTAATGAAAGTTTGACAGATTTTCATCAAGGATAAAGGTGGGTTCTTATTTATTTTTTTAAACTGAAAAAGCGATGATTCTAATGTTACAATCATTATGGGTTTACATCTCGTCGACGTCGAGGTCATTAGAGGCGGGATGGGACTGGGGACAAGGAACGGGAAGGGATTCTGCCATTACCGTTTGAAGGAAGCATCCGGGCATTCACCTTGAGTGATTTGGTGAAACGATGGAAATCCAAAATATGGATGTCCGGACGGGGATTCGAACCTGTGTCCTCCCGAATGCGAGGCTGCAATCCTGTTATCGTCACTTCGACCAAGTTTAATCCTATTTCCCAAATTCTGTAGAGTTTGCTGCAGCCATTCGATGTGGTATAGTACGTTCTTTTTCTACTTCTATGGCAGCCGAGATATCGTAATATCGTGCTTCATACAAATTTTTCCAGTCTGAGAAAGGAATTGGAGATATGCACATTCCATACTCTGGATCCTTCTATCAGAATTCAGAGTGAAAAAATTCATGTGCAAAAAGTCAGACGGACCTAACTTTGAAGAACAATTGGACGTGAACTATATAAAACACATAACGTTAGTTTACGAAGAAAGCTTTTCTATTAAGAAAAATTCGGTGAATATGGGCTCTAATAGAATTTCAGTATACTTGCGAAACAATTTTATCCAAAATCATACAGCATTTTTTGTGTTCATAAATTTGAAATATTGTTGTAATTTATTTAACACAGAATATATTAAATCACACTAAGGTATGTACAAAGTATTAGCTACGTTTCCTCGTTCAGCGGATACAGGACTTTACACTTTTCTACTTGTATATAATCAAGTGAGAGAATACTGAAGTTTTTCCTTCGATTTACATGTGTCTTCATATATTCTTTCGTGACTTTGCGTTGACCTTGTCGGGTGGCAAAAAAGACCTCTGGTATATGGTAATTAAAATAAAGGTGCCTTTTTTGGCTTATAGCGTTATCTCTCGTCATCGTTGATGTTAGTGACAGGAGAGGACTGGTGGCAAGGAACCGGAAGGAATTCGGCCACGGCCTTTTGAAAGAATCATCCCGACATTCTCCTGGAGTGAGTTGGGCAAACCATGGAAAACGTAAATCTGAGTGGAATAGCGACCCAAGTGGTGTACGCTTGACAGATGTCGTTATCTAGCGTAAGTTCCACATATCACTTGGCATTAATAGTTGTTCAGTTAAAACTTCTGCTGAACCGGAAAGAGAAACGTTGTGCTGTGGATTAGTGCATCTGACACAAAGTGTTTGTTTATAACAATTCACTGTAATTTGTTATTACTTTATATTTATGATAGTTAAATACCCATTCAGCCATTACAAGAACTGTCATGAAAGCAGCAAAAGCTGAAAAACTTCCTGCGAAGCTTACAACTCAGCTTAACTAATTCCAGGACTTGATGGAAATTCTGAAGCTTATGCCGCTTGTTTACAATCCGGTTTATAACACTCTGCAACTAACATGCACAGCACAATCTTTTTTTTTTTTTTTTTTTTTTTTTTTTTTTTAACGTTATTCTATGGACTTAAACTTCAAGTCAAAGATTCAGGTTTAAGTTTGCCATAAGCTTTTCTTTAAAATTAGCATGACAATTATTTTATTATTATTTTAAATTGAATTATCTCAAAATTGCATTTTGATTACTTTGCTTCTAGATCCATTAACTACAATTGCTCACTAACTGTTTGTTACCTGCTGCTCTATAGAAGATCGGTCAACACATGTTCGTTAATACTACGAGAATCAAGTGTAGCAAGTTCTATTAATTTCGAAAATAATAAGTCAACAATTGTAGTACTTTGCGTGTAATAAAGTTGATAAAACCCGTGTATATCGAAAGTTCGTTTCCAAAGTACAGGGCGTTCGCCGGAAACGCTACCCTCCCAGTCTGTTGCCGTCGGCAACTTGCTGGGACAGTGGTGCCAGCAACTCCCGCCACACGGCGCCGTGAATCACCGCACTGTTTAACACCTCCGCTGCCCCATCAGTGTTGTGAATAAACGTTTCTTTGCGGTTTGGCTGGTTTGGGGCTTCATACTCTTACTAATCTGTACCGTGTTTGAGTGTGAGTAAAATTATGGTACGTTACAGTTTGCAACAAAGAATATTTCTCTACGATACATATGTGAAGAAGAAGTCGTTTAAAAAGTGTCGCAGTAAATTTCATCGCGAATATCCTGGCGCTTTACTGCCAGCTAAATGAACAATTCTGCGTCTGGTTAAAAAATGTAAGAGAAACGGGTTCATTTTTTAACAAAAAGAGACTGTCGGTCAACCGTATTCTCACAGAGGAGAAAATGTACGATATGGTTTTTCGACTAGAACAGTCACCCAAAATCATTAAGTCAGTTAGGGCAGCAGGCAGGCGTATCTAAGACGTCAGCTTGGAAAGTAACAAAGCTAGTTCACTTAAAGCCCTACAAAACAATTGTGGTGCATAAAATTACAGAAATAGACCAGGGGCTTAGGATTAGATTTTCCAACTGGTACCTGCAGGGTGTCCACGTTGGCACTGTTGATCCGCAACTGACGTAACATTTAAATGCTTAGCACATACAAGTTTATGAAGCGTAATTATTATGAAATAGTCCGCGGCCGACGGTCGAACAATGCCGCAAGCTGACCGCTCGCTCGCCGGGAGCAGTTTCTTCCTTGTAGTGCTAACAGTGGGTAGCGTTCCCGGCGAACGCCCTTTATTAGCAAAACACAGACTGATTACAGAATTTCTCGATAAAATAGGTAGCGACAAGGTGGAATAAATGCAATAATTTCTAGATCAAAACTAGTAGGCAAGCTGAACTACGTAAACAAAATAAACGGAAATTCCTAACTAACTCTGAAAAATCTGTTACAAAAACCTGTCCTCTTCGGCCAAGGCAGCAGTAAACCGTATATTGACAAAACAATGTTCGAGAACATTTACGCTGCTACTGCAGTTTGTAAATTTATCCTCGACAATCAAGGTACTGTTAATACGTACATTACACTACGCTCTATTAATTCCAAATACTTAACGAAACGTTTAAAACATTGATTACAAAATAATTTGATTGCTTTTATATCAATTCTGTAAAGCATTAAGAACTTAAATACATTGAAATAAGAAGGGACATGATCTTTTTACTACTATAGTACCAGAAATACTGTTAATTTAATTTGAATCGGTTAAACGACTGTTTCGTTCTAAACTGGCTTCACATATTCCACATAATGCTTCTTTTTCTTGCGGCTATAACAAGAACTAGTTTCTTGAAAAACCGTGTTTCAAGGGTGGTAAATTTTTGTTGCGGGCGGTGGCGATACATGCATGGCAGCAATTAGGACAGCAAAATAATGTACGCATTCAACCGCACATTAATGGACAACCGTCATACAAGCTAAAACACATCCGAGGTATAATACAGAGTAAGTGATGGGAGTAAGAATTAGGGCTGTTGATATTTTTAAAATATCGGATTTTCGATATATCGATATTTTAAAAAGTATCAATATCGGCTCTCGATATATCGGAAAAAATATCGATATATCGATATTTTCGTAAATGTAATTTCATAAACTCAAACCTTCCAAAAATACGGCTGTCCACTGGTAAATAGATGTGTGATTTTGTTCTTAATCAGGTTTTCACTTTCGAATGGTTTCTGTTGGTGATGATGATTGTTGATTTTTTTTTTATTAAACTGACCATTCGTCTCATAAGTTTCATAAAAATTAATAAAAGTTATAAAACTGGAAAGAGGTTCGAGGGAAATCTTACTTTTTATATTTTTAAGATTAATAAGTAATACAGTTGAGGCATTTATTTAGGTAGAAGTTTAGCTATCATAGCATGCATTATGGCCAAGTTAAATAACTATTTTTCATAAGATTTTTTTGTGGTATTTCATTTAGTTTTGTATGTTGATAGCTTATTCTGAGTTGTCTTATTTTTCTTGCTCTCGAAATATAAACTATTTGTTATTTACAGTTCCCACTATTCCTGCTAACACACTAATTTCAAGTTGGACTACCCTGGACAATCCACACGCACATTTCAAACAATGGACTCGCGTTCGATTCGTGCTGGGCGAGTGATGCCTTGCCTACTCTGTTGTCATCATCTGAGTGGACATGGTACCTATAACTTTTAAATTAATTATAGAAACGTATTAAAATTTATTTGCTGATCTCTGTGCGTAACAGAAATTTGAAGGACATTGTGTCATTCAGAGCAAACGAAAAATGATAAGTGATTTAAAAAAATATCGAAGCCGATATCCAGATTTCAGTATCGAAATATCGATATATCGTCCTAAAAAATATCACTCATAAATATCGATATTTTCAAAAAATAATATCGATATTTCGATATATTATCAACAGTCCTAGAAGAATGATAATAATAATAATAATACGACATTGAATATAAATAATGACTGGATAGTCCAATTAATACAAACTAATGATGAGAGTGTTTAGTAAAAATGTTTTTTGGTTTGTAGTGGTTTCATGAATAGATTTTTACGTGGTGTACTCGATGCCTTCGTTGATGCTATATACCCTCCCTTATTATCCCACTTGGTGTTAAATAGGGCTGTGACGGAGATCGTCTCTGCGGATGTTGATGCTTATGCGGATATTCAGTGCTCGTCATCTGCGGATGCGAATGTTTTGCGGATGTGGATGCGGAGGTGGAAAAATAAATTTATGATTATTTAGATTTTATTATTTAATTAAAAATAAACTTAAAATCAAAATAAGTATATTTTTTATGCCAAATCTACACATTTTTCATACATAACGTCTAATATTATATTGCCATACTGTTTTATTTTTGGCCTCATCTATCAACAACAAACAAAACGTGAGATGATTTTACAAGCGAATTAAATTATTTACATTACTACGCGTGCGTCTAAAAAACAATCTTTGTCGTGTGAACATTGCGGAGTTCGCGACTAGACTAACTCAAGCGTCAATAGGGCGCTAATGACCCCGCTGTCGACGCGCCCTAAAACAACAACAACAACAACAACAACATCAAGCGTCAAGCACAAGACCACGCCTTCGCTCATCTCTGTGCTCGCCACCCGCCTTTCCACCGCTCTAGCGGCACATTCACAGTACAACTTGTAGGACCTATGATGATCAGATTTTCCAATAGAGAACTCTTAATGGTCCATGAAAGGGTTAGAGGACTACATGTAGGGCGTGTTGGATGTTGTTGGACTCCCAGACAACCAACACGGGTCCTTACCGTCCCACAGGGTATGGAGTTGGATCACGATTGGAGGAAACATATTAATGGGCGATAGAGACACTGGTGTGCGGCGAGAAAGTGCGAGTGGAAAGGTTTGCTTGGAACATTTTGATGGATCCCTTTTATTAGCGTGAATGGGAGATCGCTTCCTACGGTAGTATTACACGGATATCCTATAAGTTGGACCCTGAATAGGTCGCTTTACTTTACATGCAAGTTGAGACATGTAAATTTGTCGCTTAAGGAATGATACGATTCAGTTCATTGTTATTTTTACTGCAAGAAAACAAGGAAAAAAAAAATACTCTCGTTGTTGTTGCCGAAGCGACGATGGGCAGAATTTCGTATAAAGAGAAAAGAATAGTGTATATTTCAATCTAAACAAAACATCAGCTATATGCTCGCATTAAAATGCAGTCTGGTACACCATCTGGGAACCCTATATTTGAATCTCTTCCTCAATTCCTACGAAACGGTAGACCAGTGGTTCCCAACG
Source organism: Vandiemenella viatica (assembly GCA_031002005.1). Lineage (NCBI taxonomy): Eukaryota > Metazoa > Arthropoda > Insecta > Orthoptera > Morabidae > Vandiemenella > Vandiemenella viatica. The sequence continues at coordinate 52,392,543 of JARYHS010008074.1, forward strand.
GGGGTGGTACTGCCTACAGGCGGGCGTTGAAGTGATCGTGGGGAAAGAGGGGGAGAGGGGGGGGGGGAGAATGTGAGGTGGCGCTACTGGTCCAAGGCAAATTTGGGGGGTGTTGAGGACAACCATCCCCCCCATCCTGCTTTACAGTAGGCCTATTATTTCTAACTTTAAGGGCTTCATAAAAGAAGATTTTAATTGCGTTCTCATGGTCCTATGTAGCGAAAAGAGGATTTAGTATAGTCAGCAATTTATTGGCTTAGGAAAGAAACAGATTTTCAATAGTGGTACACGGCGATTTAAAATTGCTGGCGACAAAGAAGGCACTAACTATTGAAAAATTTCTGTCATTACACGTATCTCAGTCCTCTAATTAATAATGTTTTTCATAATATTTATTTGCTAATCAAATTGCGAACAATACACCAATTTATATCTCTTAATAAAGTAATTTTAGAAATATATGTAGAAAAACAAGCACATATGATGTAGTACAGTTCACCCAAGAGGGGCGGGATCGAATAACTGTTTCAAATAAATAAATAAATAAATAAATAAAAGAATAAAAATAAATAAAAAAAAATTAAAAAATATTGGAGCATTGTGGGTTCCATTATATATTTAAAAAAGGTAAATCAGTGTAGTTTTTTTTTAAAAAGGGGGGTGGTGGGCTATTTTTTGTTCGAATTTGCACGCTGAAAATGGGACGGTAGGCCAGAAAAGGTTGGGAACGCATGTGCTAGATGGTGGAATATCTAAGCTCTGCTGTTGTCCCGTTATAATACCTTCTTCCCAGGTCTGACAGATAGGAAAATACAGTAGCTATAAGATATTGCCCTGCACTCAGTTAGAAAGTGAGTTTCGTCGTGGTGGTAAGCAAAGACCATGAAACACCGATAACCGATGGCCATGATGGTTCTCTGACTAAATTTAAAAGGCTGATGACTGAGAACTCCAAGAATCAAAAAATAAAAATTTCATCGATTTTCGGAGACTTCGCTATCTGATTGATAATCCATTAAACTTCGACAAAATCATCCTCATCCACTCTACTTTTCACTCTGCGTGTTAAAAAACATGTTCATATTTTTTTCACCGAGCTTGGTTGATCAGCTCTGGCCTAGCATTCAGGAGGACGGCGGTTCGAATCCCCGTCCGGGCATCCAGAAATGGGGGTTTCCATGGTTTCTCCAAATCACTCCAGGCACTGCCTGTACTTTCCAACATTCCTCTACCACATTTGAGGAGAAAATTGGTTTTGCTTAGAGAATTGGAAGGAGCGTAGGAAAACAAGATGATTCCTCTGCATGGTGACCTCCTTCACCTGCCTCGCACACGATTAAAATCGAGAAAGCAGGCAGTCTCAGACATAACAACTTTAACTTATGTGAGGAGTGGAGAAAGGAGTGGGAAGCCAACAACCCACACAATTGTGGGCTTATAAAAAATCCTGACATCCTGTGTTCCAGTGTTTGACTTGCCTAGTCGTCTGTGGTGTCGATTAAACAGAATTCGCACAGGTCACGGAGTTTGCAATGCAACCACACATAAGTAGGGCCTCTGTGAAGATGCGATGTGTGGCTGTGGTGGTATACAAAATGCTAACCACATTGTAATGTACTGTCCAGCAAGAAGATTATCTGGAGACCTTCTCACACTGCCAAAAGATGGCTTGAATCTATAGACGTACTTATCTGATTGACATGTATTTTATTGTACTTGGCATACAATAATAATAATAATAAACTCCATGTGAATGCCGGGATGCTTCCTTCAAAAGCCCATGGCCGAATACCTTCCCGTTCCTTGTCCCCACTCCAATACCTCATCTAATGATATCGACTTCGACTTTGTATTTTGCAGTTAATACACATTTCAACAGTTTTTTTTTAATGAGAACGAGAATTTATGTACCTCATTGAATAACGTCAACGTTCCTCTACAATGTGGTAATATAGAATCACTGGACGCTAGGCACGATGGGAGATGGGATAGCGTGTTGCGTAGTTGCTGCCGTCTGCATGACAATGTACCGTTTCAAATGGTATAAGAATCTTTGCTTTGAAAACAGTCATCTTAAATATTCCCCGTACTTGTTTCCTTGCTATTATATTCTGTTCCTCAATCTAAAGTTAGCATTGGAAGATCGTTTCATTGAACATATCTGCAGAGCTATAAAACGTTTTGTATGAATCGGTGAGACATTTTTCTTCTAAAATAACAGAATTATTACTGGTTATACTCAGTAGTGTCGTTTGTTCCGCTGCTATTAATGTTGTTCCTGCTGCACTTATTAATTTTTATTTTGCATTTCGTTTGTTTAATTCAGATAAGCGCGACACCCAAAGTTTTATTTTACTTCTTTGGTAATTTCCGATATGTAAAAAGTGAATGCCAATGAGAATAGCGTTGTTTCGCTTCTAAATTAACTGTTCATGTTATCCAGTATTTATATAGTATCAAAAGTATTCTATAAGGAGGTTAACGTTTGAAATTAATTGATGTATAAAACTTTAGAAGCCATCAAATGCACTGAACACTGCCCAACTATTCAGAAGTTTCGATTAGTGTTACAATTTCGTTAATTTTCTTACATCTAGTAAATAATGAGGAGTCAATTTTGCTTTATCATAGAGACATTACCATTGCGTTAAATAACCGAAAAATGTCAACGAACCAATGGTTGGCGAAATATCAACATTTATATATTCCAATCTCATTGCCAAGCAGGCCAACTTTAGTTCTAGTTTTCCTTTTTTTTTTTGTTTCAGCAGTATAATTTTTGCCATCTGCCTATGAATAATAAAGGTTGTGTTTCGAATGATAAGCATCTTTTTGATTGCTCATAATGTAATTTTTGAGGAGGGAGCAGGGGACCGTTTAGACCAGGGGTGGCCAACCCGTGGTCCGCCGTGAACATTTTTTCGGCCCACGAGATTCATCATACTTTTACAAAATATATTTATTTTATAATCGCCAAAGTAGTGAAAAGCAATGTATCAATAAATACATTGTTTGTGCATCCGTATTTTAAAAATTTATTTCACTTATATTTATATATTTTTTATATATCATTTTTAGTGTTACATATTTCTTTAAAATGTGCGTTTAGTATCATTATTATAATACTAAGCGCATCGTCACGAGTCTAGATTAGTTCCAGTTTTTAGGATGAAAGATTATGACAGGATGATCTAATTTGACCAGATATAATCTTGACCTGTGTTATAGGATGAATAAAATCTCTTAGCATGAAGAACTCAGAAGCATTAATAGAAGTAAGTATTTAACACGAACAGGGACGATAGCACAATCATATAATTGTTTCAAAGGTCATAGACTCGAACTTGCTGAAATATAAACTTGACTTGTATTTGACCCTTAAAGTTCACTCTGCAAAATTTAAAAAATTCCTGTTTGCTTCGGAAACATTACGTTGTTTTTCATTGAGAGTGGGCAAACACTCATAATGTAATCATTGGTCATAGTATATGTAATAGCCATAGAACTTAACACATATGTTGCATTTTCAGAAAGCTTTTGACTCTGTACCACACAACCGACTCTTAGCGAAGATCCGAGCGTACGGTATATCTGATCAGATTTACGAATGGATACGCGATTTTCTAACTGGTCGGTCACAGTATGTCGTTGTAGACGGGGAAGCCTCTTCTAAACTAGATGTTACTTCGGGCGTTCCTCAAGGAAGTGTAATAGGACCACTTCTTTTCTTAATTTTTATAAACCATCTCGGTGACAACGTTAATTGCAGGATGCGATTTTTTGCTGATGATGCACTTATTTATAGGGAAGTGAGGTGCTTCTACGATTGCATAGAAATTCAGCGCGATCTGGATGTTATTTCGGAATGGTGCCGTGAATGACAGCTTACACTTAACTGTAAAAAGTGCAAGGCAATGCACATAAGTAATAAAAAGACCCCGCTTGCTCTGGAGTACAAAGTTAACAATTCAGTTGTTGACTCTGTAGATTCCCTGAAGTATCTAGGCGTAACAGTACAAAGCAACATGAAATGGGACTTGCACATAACTTCCGTTGTAGGCAATGCAAATTCCAAACTACGATTCATAGGACGTATTTTGAGAAGTTGTAATGCTCATACAAAGGAAATAGCGTACAAAACACTAGTGCGTCCGCATTTGGAATACTGTTGTGCAATTTGGGATCCGTATCGCAAGGGATTGATTGACACATTAAAGAAAGTACAGAGAAGAGCCGCTCGATTCGTGACTGCTAGTTACAGTCCTTACGTAAGTGTCACAGAGCTGATTCGTGGGTTGGGCTGGGATTGTTTGGCGGACAGTCGACGTCGTTTTCGTTTGAATTTGCTGGAGAATATGCGAAAATCTTTAAGTTACGAGTGCAACGAAATACTTCTTTCGCCAACCTATTTAGGTCGCAATGACAGGAGGGATAAGATTAGAGAAATAAGATGCCGTACTGATTCATTTATGTATTCCTTCTTTCCTCGATCTGTTCGGGATTGGAATGCGCAGAATTAGGATTGGTGCTTAGCACCCTCTGCCACCCACAGTATTTGTGATTTGCAGAGTATAGATGTAGATGTAGATATTACATAGGCCCATTATTAAACAGTTGAGCAACATGGAAGAAATGGATTGCCAGATTAGTTGATTCGGTAACATATTTGGTCTGATGTCCACTTAAAATAAACTGATAACTCACGTACAGTGAACATGAATAACGGCCATCTACAAAAGTGGTCAGTAAAATACCTGAAAAGAAAATAAACCGTAATGCATAAACTTTGGCCAAGCAACAACATTAGTGACAGTTTTAATTAAATTGAAATTTATGCAAAGCCGGAATGACAATTGACATTCATGGTTACAGTAAAAACTAGGAGTAATTTAATTTTTTTAAAGTTTTTTTTTTTTAAGTTGAATTCATTAGCAACATGTTACTGAAAAGCAGATCAACGTTTTTTCAGCCATAAAATTTATCAGCAATGTTTTAACTATGAAACACTACGAAAATCAACTTAGTTACTGTATTATGGCAATTAATTTGGTAGCAATTGCCTAGCTATTAAACTGTGAACATAAAAACGAATTTCTACTATATCTCTCTATATCTGGTCGCTGTTTTGCGAGTGAAGGGTGACACGTGACACCATTCTCCAGCCAATAGCTATGGAGGTGAGTGAATGAGCTTACGAAATTATATAGTAGATTATCTATGTCTACATGTAAGAACAATAGTAAACACAATAATCATAACTCATTATGTTTTAAATTTTCACTCCAAAAAATGTTTATAGTGGGTCTAAATCTAATATGGGGATATATAATTTTACATGTGGCCCGCGGAGTTATGATGCATTTCCGTAGTGACCCACAAGATCATTTGGGTTTTCCACCCATGGTATAGATAATTACGAGAAACCGAGTGAAGACGGCTACCAGGACGTCAAGTCAGATGGAACGTTTGAACAATAAAACAGAATGTTTCATAAATGAATAATATTAATTAGATCAAGGACGCCGCTGGGAAAACTCTTTCAAAGCCAGAAGAAAAAGCAGACCAAATGAAAGAGTACACAAACAAATTTAATAACGATGACTTCCTGAATCTGTGTGCTGTAATGAGAGGAAACTGATATTGATCGTATAAGAGACAAGGTTTGGTAGCGGAGGAATGAATGAAAGATTTAAAGTCAAACAAGGAGGGAGGAATTGAAAAAAAAAAAAATCGTTCAGAACTGCAAAAATCTCCAAGACAAGACGATATATCTCTCTATATATATACATGGTATATACCAAAAGTAGTAGGACTGATTTAAAAAATTTTTTTATTGAAGATATCTTTACAAGTTAAGAGCCCTCGTCGATGCTGCTTCAACGTCTTGGGTTGAGTTAAACCGCTGTTCCTTCAGCTGCTTTTTCATCCATGTGAGTAAGAAAAGTCAGATGGAGCCAAATCAGGACTGTAGGCGGGGTGCAGCAGCGCGGCAATGTCAATTCGGGCTAACAGTTGCCTCATGACGGCGCGCCTTGGCACGGCGCATTGTCGTGATGCAGAGTCCAGTTGGCGGAGATGACTGGTCGGACGCGATTCATTCGGTCTCGCAGGCGGGCTGACACTTGCACGTAAAGTTCGAATTGACAGTTTCCCCAGGGGAAACGAACTCCTTATGAATCACCCCGCGATGGTCAAAAAACACGATCTTGATCTTTGATTTGCTCATGCGAGCCTTCGTTGGACGGGAGGACGTGGAAGGCAACTGTTGGCCCAATTCGGCGTTGCCACGTTGCTGCATCCCGCCTGCAGTCCCAATCTGGCTCCAACTGACTTTTTTTTTATTCCCACGGATGAAAAGGCAGCTGAAGGGACAGCGGTTTGACGTTGAAGCAGCATCGATGAGGGCTCTTAACAGCATCCTCGAATCTGACTTCGAGAAGGCGTATGGCCAATGGCAGCAGCGTAATTTTTGGTTTTTAGCTGCCTAAGGGTGCTATTTCGAAGAGGATTAAGGAATTGTAAAGATATCTTCAATATTTTTTTTTTTTTTTTAAATCAGTCCTACTTCTTTTGGTATAGACCTGTATTTCTCCTGTCCGTGTGTATGTGACTGAACTTCTAAATGGCTGGACTGATTTTTATTAAATTTTGTGCATGTAATTAAGTTGATTCGAGAAATAATAATAATAATAAAACACCCCCTCTCCATTTACACCCCTTAATTTATACAGAAACCACAGATTTTATCCGAATTCGATGGAAATTTGTACAAGTATAATTCAAAACAAACAGAAAAATACTCTGCATTTGGTTTGCCAAAGCGCAACCAGTCTACCCCTTTACTCCCTCCCCCCCCTACCCCATTTGAATTTCCGATGATATTTATAGAAACTCACAGTTTTTATAAGATTTTTGATGGAACACTGCACACGTATACTTCAAAACAGGGGTGGCCAACTCAAATGATCTTGCGGGCCACTTTGAAAATGCATGATAGCTCGGCGGGCCGCATATTAATCATATATCCTCATATCAGACTTAGACCCAATAGAGTCAATTTTTTCGGAGTGAAAAATTGAGACATAATCAGTTATTATTATTGTGTTCCCTCTTATTCTTCCATGTAAACATAGATAATATTATAATAATGATACTCATAATTTCGACAGACAATTTTTGAATATTTGGATGCAGAAATAATGCATTTTTTTTTAAAAAAAATACGTTGGATTTCACTAATATATATTGTGAAAGTGTGATGAATCTCGCGGGCCGCAAAAATGTTCAAGGGCCGCGGGTTGGTCACCCATGCTTTAAAACAAAGAGAAATGTATTGCGTACATTAGGTTTACTAACACCCACCCCCTCTCACCCATCACCCCTCTTAAACAAAATTTACACATGAAACCATTCAGTTTTTCGCGATGTCTTTCATTTATTTGGTAATGTCAATGTGTCTGTTTTGTATAAGCATACCTAGTTAAGAAAAAATGGAGGCATTGTAACGCATGCCGGACAAAGCTAGTATTTATATAAAAATTTCAAGCTGATATTAAAAAGTTATAGAACAAAATACATCCTTACACATTTTTGACAAAAGATTTTCATTTACTCTACCCAAGAGAGCACGTTTTAAACTTAAATATCACCTACCTCAAAATTAATAACCAGGTGAAATACGTAGACAGAAATGAACGTTAAATTCGACGAAGATCACTTTGTGGTACAAAGAAAAGTATCTTGGCTTTAACATTAAAATTAGAAAGAAAGTGTAACAGAACTTGGATTAGTTGAGGTAATGGAACTCGGAATATTATGGCGTTGAGGTTTATTAAACCGGCAGACTACAGTTTAAATAGACCGTCAAGTTAGTACCACTTCTCACCGGAGTGATTAACTATATAATCTGTCAAGAGTATTTTACTTTAAACGAAGAAGCATGAGATTCATTTTACTTCATTTAAATTGCAGATTAACATTCAAAATAAATATCAGACTCTTTACCGGAGATTGTCAAGATACTTTAGATGGAAAAATTTGCGTAGCTTTGTTCTGGCAAAATTCTGAGCGAAAATGTTACCTGCTATTAAGCAGAATATTGTAAGCTACGCAGAAGATTCTCTACGAAATCTCAGGCTCAACACCCGTTTCCAGAACATCAAATAATAGCTCAAACAATCAGCTACCATTAAAAATAATTGAAACTTACTGAAAACTACTTAACACTAAATGGAAATAACCTTAAACGAAGTTATAAGTAATTTACAAGGTTTTGACATTGTTTCGAACAAAATATACAATTTACTCGAATAGAAAAAAACAATCAAATATAGCAGCTGGTAAAACATAACATATTAAGGGGACACAGCCGCGAAGGACCTCCCATAAGAAATCAATGTTAAAACAAGCAAATTTCAGGTACACTTTCTGAAGAAAGTAATGGAGATACAGACCTGAAACTTTCGCAGTATACAGATAAAACATCATCTGCAAATCACACAAAGATTTGTTATTGTATTTTATATAGTTTATGAATAATGAGTTTTTGTTCTAAAAGACAAAAAAATATTACCTTTTATAAATACCTTGGAGCTTGTAAGTTTGCTTTTGTTGTTATGACAGGTCCCTTTTTTATTAGATTAATCATCGTTTTATTAACAAGAGATGCTGAAAGTCTGATGTCTTTATCAGTCTTAGTTTTTGAGAAAAGTGTACCAGAAGATCAAAAAATGTAGTTTTGAGAAAAAACTGTACTAAAAGTTTTACATACGAGAAACTAACATACATTACAAATCAGACACACTATTACCACGCATCACGAAAAAATTAATAACTCCGAATCTAATCGTCAAATTTGCATGAAACAAACGACATTTTGTAACTAAATAATAGAAGCATTGAACAAGTCGAAAAATAAAAAATCAATTTTTTTGAGCTTGTTCGCGACTGTGTCCCCTTAATGTCCTTTAATTAAAATGTTGGGTATCGCAATCAATTCTTGAAAAATCAGTCACACTAATTAGAAACAGTTTCAAATAATTTGCAGAGCAAAATAAGCAAATTATCGAACCAACCTGACGCAATTACAATAATTAAGGTTTTACACAATTCTAATTACTTGACGGGAGGACAGTAAAAATGTAATAGTTATTTTCAAAGAGATCTAAAAAAATATAAATATAATATGCTTATTTGAAGAAAGCTTTGATAATATTAAATGGGACAAGCTGTTATATATTTTAAAAAATATGAAATAAAATTGAGGCACTGAAATTACCTAGAAAACTTCAATGAGCTCGATGAAAGTAGGATACTAAGATAAACTAGCGTCATGTAAAAAGGATGTGATCATTGAGCAAGATTGCCCTCTGTTTACTGTAATATACAACTTGTCTGTACAGGAAGCGAGGAAGGAAGTAAAAGAAAATTTGGATATAGTTTAATGGTTCAAGGAGACTCTATCAGTGTGCTGTGGTTTGATAATGATGTTGTCCAGTTTGCAGAAAAGAATGAAGATGACGAAGAATATTGAATGGCATTATAGAACATTGGAAGATAAATATGGTCTAAATACAAGCAAATGCAGTAAAAAGATAATAAAGTACAGCATATGAGGTAGCAATTACTAGATATAAAAACAAGATTCAGTTCGAGTTGAAAATGTAAGACAAATATCGGAGCAAAAATCAGCTCAAAACAATAGTAACACTAGGTAAAACATCTTAGTATTAAACATCATCCAATGACGCAGAAATAATTTTCTACAATTTTATGTTTTGAGCACAGTGCAAATGGAAATGTAATTTACACTTTGTGAATACCAGAAAGATGAAGCGATAGAAGGATTCTGAAACTGGATACGTAAAGTGAGGTATAACTGCTGAAAAAAAGAAACATAAGGAATTTGTTAATTCTTAATTAAATTAAGATGTGTGAAAGAAATAATTAAGGTTTAGGCTTTAATGATTGTGTTGAAATAAACAAATTAACTATGGATAGGAATAGAGAGAATCAGATGGTGAGTGTATGTCTTTGCCCCTGAGAATGGCCTATTTTTTTTACACACTGTAACCGCCAAGGGGGACCTGGACGTGAAAATGACTAAAAAAAAATCGTTTTTTTTTGCCTCTATCTGATAGAAAAATTTCTCTTGTTTCCAAAAATGTATGGTTTAAATTGTTAGTTTGGTCCTAAATGCTCTTTGAAGAAATGTCTGCACACTAGCCTAGCCTTCTCACAGCTCACTGTTGCTGTCATTTTCTCAAAACTACATTTTTAGAACATTAGGTACATATATCTTCACAATGGTTTGAGCTATGTTTACCAAATTTTTCATGAAACAATGTGACTCGCACCTTTCTTCCATGTTCGCATCTTTACATCTTGGTAAACAACACTTTGTTTCGCGTTATTTGTGTGAATCCACGTATACGTATGGGGTGATTTAGGGGTGTTAAAAAACATTGATGAACATCAATCTTTACGAACCACGTAGCTTAACGTCCATACAACATTCTGTAAACTTAGCTTCATCCTGGAGCTGGTAATAACAATGCTGGGATGGTCCCTTCAAAAGACTCAGTCCTCACCCATCTCATCTCCAGCATCTATAAACCTAGACATCGTCTGACCGTAAGGAACTGGTTTAAAAACAAATTCCCTCAAGATTCCAACATTTCGTACAAAAATTATCAGTATTGGACTCTAAACAGAGCATTGATACACACGATGAACCACCATATAATACTAGTTTTCTTTTCTACCTGTTCTTGTATTGTTTAGGGAACCCAAAAAGAATCTTTATCATGTAATTAATTATGACAGCATCGTGTATTTTCCTTGTTTGATCCTGATGTACGAACGTTTAATGAATGATCTTGTGTTTTTTACAACTCTGCGGATTTACTTGTCCAGTGATCAAAATACATAAATCTTAAGCAATGCTTGTATATATTTGCAATCTCTGAAACGGCTCTAACGATTTTGTTAAAGTATAAATAACATTTTGTTTTTTAAGATTATCTAAATAGTTGTCTTCCCTGCAAAAACGCAATTTTACAAAATATAAACAATTTTTGTACTTGGTATCTCGAAAACGACTCTTAAGACATCTCGTAGACGATTCAGTCTACTAATAGTTTCTCTTTGGTTTCAACAAAGAACTCTTAAATATTTAAACGAACAGTTCTTGTATATTAGCTGACCCGTGGGGAATACTAGAACTACATACTTAATTTTAAAAGATCTGAAAAGAAGATATTTAAAAACTGGCTTTTCGGAAGTGATACTTTGCTTTACAAAACTTCTTTGAAAATATTATTAGCAGTTATAATGTAATCATCGTTTACTTTTTGACCGTAAATATTACTGAATTGTAAGAAGTGGTTATTATCAAATACTACCAGTTTAATTGTAAAACATTTAAAAAGTAGATATTTAAAAAATACATCCTGGCTTTGCCAGATGTGATTTTTTCAAACTTCTTCACCTTACAAAACTTCTTTTAAAACAATATTAATATAATAGCAGCATTTTTATCTCGGAAACGGCTCTCGTAGAAGATTCAGATAATGCCTACTGACGTTATTTAAGTTTGTCTTTGATTCGAACAAGGAAACATGCACTTTAAAATGCCTAGGAAACCGTTAAGAAAGACTTTTAACTACGTACAAGAAAAAATAAATAAATAATAACATACGTGATGTCCTTGAAAAAATACAAGCTTACAGAAAAAAATTTCTAACGCCACACAATATCATAGAATTTTGAGGCACCAGTGGGCCTACGTTTTATCTTTGGTTGTAGTAAGCAACTGTGAGCTTCGAAATGTAGAGCCTTTAAGAAATGTTTTTTAATTACAATAAAACTTCACGCTGTCAAGACTCATCTCAAGAAAACCTAAAAGAAAATCGTTTCAACCAAGTTACTCTAACTTCGACCAGTGAAGACTCAATTCAAGAAAATCCTGACGAAATTCGACTGAAGCAGGTTTTTATTCATGAAACGCTGCCATTAAATGTTGAACGATTTTTATTTAACCGACGCAGTTCTTAAGTAAGTAAAAAAGAACTAATGTATAACAAATATGAAAACATAACAAATATGGAACGGTAATTAGTGGGAAAAAAGTGGTTACTGCGCTAGCTCTCAAAAAATTCTGGATACGATCCCGGGTTCAGATCTCGTTGCGGCCAAAATTTTTAAGATTTTTATTTGATCATATGAACTATGCTGGGTCGTTCTTTAAATTGTAGGTCCCAGAAGAAAGGAACTGGCCGTCCTACCTCTGATACAATGGTTTAGTATGCCTGCTTCTGGAGGATCCAACACACCTTCAGGTTAGGTTTTTATATTATATATATATTTAATGTATCAACTCTAATACCATTATATGAGCAACTCTTGTAAATAAATAAAATTCCAAATTTTCACAATCTTCTCTAAAGATTTTGATGAAATCTTACATACTGAACACAAACCGAAAGATGCCGAGCGAAGACCGGCCACCCAGTTATTAGATAAACATCAGAGATCTCGCTGGTTAGCTGTAGGAATCGGGAGCCGAAGATACAATTAATTTATTATTACAGAATTTAATAATCAGCATCGTACCAACGCTTTCTGTATCCTTACGGGTACAACCTGAAAGCTGTAACAATGCGACTTATTATAACCGTTCACAAATTGCATGGAATCAATCATTTTCTTCACTTACCTATGCAGTAAAGTAAAGGTGTTTAAGTCAGCAACGAGTCTCACCTTCCCCATACTCATTTCACAGCAGGCTCAGTAAGCCTGGGCTGCCTATCGTTCAGCTTTGACAAAAGATTCTTTGATGTCGTCAAAACTTGAACCCTGTCTTCTAGCTCATAGTCAATCAATTTACCTAGCAAACGTTCTGAAGACTCCTCGCATGCTAATATTCACCATCATCATCATCATCATCATCGTTATCATCGTTCACTTAGTTTTTTCCTCAAGATTGTGTATCTGTTGAATTTCTCAAAAAGTTTTTGAGTATATGTTGCCACTTTGCTGACGGTTCTCTGAGAGATTGCTGAAGAGGTAAAAAAGAGATCTGCCTCATTTGATCCATCTTCCCGCTCGTGGTCTTTTGCCTTCAACCTTCTCTCCCATCATCAATTTTTCCAAATTTTCACACTCCTTTCTCACTAAAGTGCTTCAGGATTCTCTGTATGTTTGCGAAAGAGGGTCTAAGAGATGTTAAATTCCTGTATAATAGATGCGTTAGTTTTCATTTCTATCAAATATTTTCTTTCTGCTAATATTATGAAAACAATTTTTTATTACATCAGGGTAATTACTGTGACTTCGTTATATGAATAGCGGGACACTGCTTAAGTAACTGAATTACGAACGACGTTATTGGCTAAAGCCATTAAAATTTATGGTCGTAAAAAAGAAGTCTGAAGTATTGATTTAAGTATAGAATAAATGGTGCCGAAAACGGAGTTACTAAACAATAGTGATAGAGAAGTACCGCAATTAATTTTTTTAAGGGTTTGACATAAAGAACTAATTTTAGAATCTTTCAAATGGAAAGCTATATGTTGGATTATACAGTACCTGCTCCGCCGTTTCTCCAGTTATCGTCATAAACGCTTCACCATAAAACGACTTACAGACAGATATCACATAGGAATCAGAAGCTGCGTTGCAAAACACAAAAACATTAACATTTGCTAAAATCACCAAATTTTTTTTGTGGAAACTTTTTTTTTTACTTTTTTACGCCTCGTTGAGGTCATTAGAGGCGGGATGGGACTTGGGACAAGAAACGGGAAGGAATTCGGCCATGGCGTTTTGAAGGAAACATCCCGGCATTCGCCTCGAGTGATTTAGCGAAACCATGGTAAACCCAAATCTGGATGCCCAGACGGGGATTCGAACCGGGGTCCTGCCGAATGCGAGGCCAGAGCGTTAACCGCTCAATACCACGCTCGGTTTTGTGGGTATCCAAGGTTTGCTCTGAGAAAAACACAAAGTGTCGAAATGTTTAAGCCTTCCAGACTTAAATATACTAACCACATTTCAGTACAAACTTGCCAAATCAGAATTCCACTTGCTGCATTTATTTGAAAACTTTTGTGCAGTCTATAGAATTAATTGGATAAAAATGATGCGTTTTCAAAGTCTTTTAGTACAAGTAGAATTAGGCGTATGAAATAAAGATGTTGAAACCCTACCAGCTGGTGGTTTTGACAGTTTTCCTTAATCATGAAAGTGAATGGTGAGGGGCTCTACCGTTTCCTACTATATTTTTGCTTAAACGATCAGAATAGTGCTTCAGACACTGGTATAAAGTATCTACAGTCCACACAGATATCTCTGTGACAAAGTATGTATAACACTAAAGCCCCTTCAGGAATATTAAATACTGCAGCAACAGATGAATTAATAACGTATTAACTATTGTATTCTGTACGATAGCGATTCTTTTAGAAGCGTTATTATTACTTGTAAGTGTGTTTGTCTTTTTTTGTTTGTAAATTGCAGTCCTGTACATAAGGATGTAAATATAGCAGGAGGGGCTACGGAGTAGCATAATGGAATAAAAACAATGCTTATGAATAATTACATCCAGCAGCGAGACTTTTCTATTAAAGTTAAGTAATTGTCGCAACAATAAATGATGTATTCATGTGCTGTCAACAATATTTAAGTATTGAAGGTATTTGGCTTATTAAGTTTAGCAATATGAAGGTGCTGAAAGTGAGGATAAGACTGTTACATGAGCGAATTTTTTGAGAAAAATTGGGCATAATATTTATGTGGAACAACATACCGCACTGACGAAAAATATCCAACTGTGCAAAATGAAATATTAGTAATTCACTGTTAATGTTTAATCGGTTGTGAGTTATATCTCTGACAACAGAGGTTTGAGTACGAGTATCTTATTTCGTAGCTCAGTAACGAAATATATTTGTTTCTCTCCAGATTTGTCTGCTATTAAATTCTTTCTTCCGATTTGCTGCCAACTACCATTTCCCTGTCCTTAATAACTCCCACATAAACGACCCGCCTAATCTGAGTGAGAGAAAGTTCAAAGCTAATTTAAACTATTTTTGTGAAATTCATATCATCGCCTTGATTTGTGTCTACGATTCCTATTAAATTATGGTACAAGATACCGTTCTCTGAACACATATCTGATGGAATTTCTGCCAAGAAAGAAAAAGTAGTTGAAATAAAGCTATATTTCACTTGCTGCTATGATGGCATTCCATACTTGTGGGCCTGTGATCGTTCCAGTAACCTAAAGTGTTCCTAATAGCGCTGTTTCTGAATGATTGTCACTTTGAACATGATGTTGTCTTGAGGAAACTTGATTGGCTCTTCAGCTTTGTTGAAGTGTCATCAATCAGATAGAAGCCACGATAGAATCTGCTGGAATCTCGAAGGCGTTGCTATCGACAGAAGCTGAATCAAAAATTCACGACCGACCTTTTTCAGAATGACATCAAGCACATGGGTGCGGCAAAATGATCTGACGGTTTGCGCCGCCCTATTGTCGAGTGAGTAGATGGTGGGGGGTGTTGGAGCGCAATCCAGAGCCCTTACGTGAACATTTGTAGTAGCCATGGAACAATGGTTGGGTGAGCACCGTGCGTTTGTGTCGAGGCGTTTTTTAAAAGTGGCGATTCCTGCGTTGCTGTTCAGCGGTAGTTCCGTAGACGATTTAACGTGGGTCCAAAAGGAAGAGTCCAAACTCGGAACACCATTATGCTATGGGTGAGCACCTTCAGAGCTACCGGTTCAGCGTTAAAAAGAAGTCAACATGTCGACCAAGGTCATCTAGGACGCCAGAGAATATCGATCGAGCAAGAGAAGCTGTGGAAGCCAGTCCTCGGTGGTCGACCCGCAAACAAGCTGCTGCTTTGCACATGTCTGACCGCTCGGTAAGACGAATTTGTGTTTGGATCTGCGCTTCCACCCGTGCAAAATGGCTATTGTCCAGCAGTTAAAGCCTAATGACTATGCAAAGCGTAAAGCATTTGCAGAAGAGATGATTGCAATGCTGACGGATGAAAATTTTTTAATGATGAGCGACGAGGTACATTTCCATCTGGATGGTTACGTGAACAAACAGAACTTTCGTTATTGGTCGGCTACAAATCCGGAACAACTGCATGAACGTCCTCTGCATAGTCCTAAGGTTACCGTGTGGTGTGGTGTAACGAAAAGGTGTGTCATTGGGCCATACTTCTTCGAAGAGGGTGGTCGAACCGTTACGGTCAATTCGCGACGTTATTTGTTGATGCTAAAAAACTTCATGAGCCCTGAACTTAAGAGAAATCGTTTAGTGCGCAGTAGGATATGGTTCCTGCAGGATGGGGCAACTGCCCATACAGCCAGTGAGGTTATGGACGTTTTGAGAAGCATGTTTCGTGGTCGAGTGATCACGCGTTTTGGGGACAATGAATGGCCAGCTCGCTCTCCAGACCTTAGCGTTTGTGATTTTTTCTTGTGGGGGCTCCTTAAAGCCAGAGTTTACACAAACAAACCCCGCACACTGGACGAAATGAAAGAATCCATACGCCAAGAAATCGCCAGCCTGCCTTGTGCAATGTTAGAGCAGGTGTTCAACAGCTTCAGTGCAAGGCTGGAAGAATGCTTGTTCAAAGACGGACGTCATTTAAAGGACGTTATCTTCACATCTTAAACGGATGAAATTGGTTGTTCTGATGTTATTGTCATTAATTTTCATGAATACCCTTCTGTAATAAGCAATAAAATATTTTGTATCACTTTTATTTTTCATGTTGTTTGTACTTTAAAACTGTCAGATCTTTTTGCCGCACCCTGTATTCCTGCCAGCTACATTCAAATCTAGGAATGCTCGAGAAAATAAGAACAATCAGGGCCAGAACCGATTCATTTCTATTTTTCCACGAGCGATTAGGGATTGGAATAGGAAGGAATTATTGAGCGAGAGAATTTAGATTCAGAAAAGTGGAGGTATATATAAACCCCTCCGGACACCCTGATCTGGGTTTTACATGGTGTTCCCAGATCGCTCCAGGTGAACGCCGGGATGGTTCCTAAAATTCACCCATGGGAACCTCCTGCCATATCCCGTATATCCCTTCCAATATACAAATGGTTACACATTAGGATTGGTGGAATGCACGCTCCGCACCCACTTTTATAATAATAGTAATATAGGAACTTACATTAATCTAACATAAATGTTGATTCCATCAGAGCGAGGCTGTTTCTACGCTTCCCCATGACGGAAATTGGACATAATCGATGCATTAAGCTAGACGAAAGTCTGAAATCTCCTGAAAATGGTAATCTATGCGGTCTACCAGCCGGCACTCAGGTTTAAGCTTTTTTCCCTTCAACCTTCACCTGTTCTGAGCGGGTACAACTTGAATCATCTGAGTCAAAACTATTACAAGCTTCCACAATACTAAGATTGTGCTGATACTAGATTCATGAGAGTCCCTTCAGTTTGACTGAATATAACTTAAGAAGCTTGTAGTAATATAAAAGAGAAGATTGCCCCATCTTGAACGGAAGATTTGAGAAAGTGAAAGTAATTCGTGTAGAAACTATGGATGCTCATTGTTATTACAGTTGGATCTCTGCCTTGGAATGTAGAGGATTTGAGCAGTAAGACAATTGGCGGTTACAACCAAGCAGAACCTTCCCAATCCTTACAGTGTGCTCATTTGATAGCAGTGCGAGGAAGAGGTGGAACGCTGTTCCGCCTATTCATGCTAATGGAGAAGTGCTCTGTTTCGTGGAATCAGTGCATGTCATCCACTACAGAAAATGATCAATGGATTGTGCCAAACTATGAACCTAATAACTGATAAGTTCCAGTCTTCATCATCTAGGGAGGCTTCCAGCCACTGGCCGGGTCTGCTGGGAACAAAAGCCTCGCCAGCGCTTCCTATCCAAGCACCATCTCTCTTCTTCCACTGTCTCCCAATTTCCTCCTCTTTCCTCCACACATTTCTTAACACCTTTAATCCATCTGTCCTTCGGTCTTCCTCTAGGCCTCTTCCCTTTCAGCTCCATGTCCAGCATCTTCCTTCGTAACTTCTCCTCTCCCATCCTCTTTACATGCCCGTACCACTGAAACCTAGAGTTTTCTCCTCTCCCATCCTCTTTACATGCCCGTACCACTAAAACCTAGATTTTTCAATTTTCTTTTGTAGTGGTTCTTCCTTTATCATCTCCCTGATTCTCTCATTCCTTATTCTGTCTCTTCTTGTTACTCCTAGTCTACTCTTCTGAAATTTCATTTCCACAGATTGTACTCTCCCTTTGTCTCTCTCCTTCATCACCCCTGATTCCGACCCATATGTTAAAATTGGCACAAAGTATGCTTTATAGATTGCCTCTTTTCTCTTTTTCGGGACATCCTTACTCCATACGATACTTCTAATACTTTAAAAAATCCACCTGCACATCTTCCTCTTTCATTTATCTCCATCCTGTATCCTCCATTTTCTTCTATACAGCTTCCCAAGTGTTTGAAACATTCGACTCTATTTAGTTGTCTTCTAAAGATTTATATTACAAAATCTATACGAAAGACATCAGAGGTTACAATTTTTTAAATTTATTTTGATGTATTTCGACATTGCTTTGAGCTTACGCCTAGTTTTGATCTGGAGAGTGGTGATCATCCAAGCGTTTGGCTACGTGATTGGGAAAAATCACCTAGAAATCAGATTCAGAGATTGGAATTAGTGCCCTTCGTACGATACGGATCAGAGATCGGAGTTTGTACCCGTGTACTATCCCCAGCTCAGTATGAGTGACTCCGATAGGATGGGTCTTTCACCCGGTTCCAGCTGGTCAAGCTGCGTGTTTATTTTCTGCTCACATGTTAATTAGATGGTCCGCAGAACCTTGACCGGCTCAGTTTTATCTACCAGTCCATAGTCTGAGTAGTGTGGCACGGTCATTGTCCCTGGCTGGGACGGTAGTAGATAGATGTGCGTGGGCAGGTCAATGCACCCCCCGTGTCAACACCAGAGGCAGCCCGCGCCAGCCGTTGGAAACGCAAGCCAACACACAGGCTGCAAATAAATGCGGGTTTAGTCGCACACGAGAAATTTAGCTCGGTGGAACAAGGAAACAGCCCACTAAATGTTTATATATGTAGAAGTTTTAAATTTTTTTTGGAACAGAGCGGGATTACTTCCATGGTGAATCGACTGTAAATTGGATCAATTATTCAGCTTACGAAAACTATAGCCTAAACCAGTATTTCTCAGCCTTTTCCAACACGAGGACCAGTAAATTGCCAAAAATAATATTACAGACCACTAACTTACATGGACTTAGTGTAAGCCCGTGCGGTCTTTTGCGTATCGTAACAGGTGTAGAATAGTTTCAGTTTTAGGGTCAAACATTATGACAGATTGAACTCATCTGACCAAATACGGACTTGACCTGTGTTTCACCCCTAGGGTGTACAAGATACCTTGAGCTTGAAGAACTCAGAGGTATTAATAGACGTAGGTATTCAAAATGGATAGGGTCGATCGCCCTATCGTATAATTGTTTCAATGCTCGTAGACTCGAACTTGCTTGTTTGACCCTTAAAGTTCACTCTACAAAATTTTAAGAATTCCTGTTTGCTTCGAAAGCATCACGTTGTGTTTTTTTTTATTGAGCCTGGGCGTTTATAATGTAATCTATGGTCTGTAACGGCGAGAGAACTTAATACAGATTATAGATTATTGAAAGTTGAGAAACCCCGAAGAAATGAATTGGTAGAACTACTTGATTCGGTAACATATTTGGTCTGATGTCCTCTTTAAACAACCTAATAACTCACGTACAGCGAACATGAACAAAGACCATTAACGAAAGTGGTCAGTAAAATACGTAAAGAAGAAAATAAATCGTAATCTATAAACTTTGGTCAAGCAACAACATTAGCAAAAATTTTAACTAAATTGAAATGTAGCCTAGGCTGACATGACAATTGGCATTTGTGGTTACGGAAGAGACCACGAGTAATAATTTTTTTAAAGTTGTTTTATGTTTCTTTCATTAGCAACATGTTATTGAAAAGCAGTTCCACTTTTTTCAGCCGTAAAGTTTGTCCATATTTGTTTAACTATGAAATTCTACGAAAAGCAAACTTAATGAATGTGTTATGGCAATTCATTTGATAGTTGATTAGCTATTAAATCGTGGACATAACCTCGAATTTAGTCAATGATATCTCTGGTGGCTGTTAATTTGCGAGCGAAGGCTGACACGTGACATCGTTCTCCAGCCAATAGCTACTGATGTGAGTGAGTGTATGAGCTTAGGAAATTATATAGTAGACTGTTGTAGGAACTCCTCATCCTGGAAATGCCAGATTTTTTCCTGGTCGTTGAAATATTCGAGGTTTTAAAAAGTTGGTCTTATATTTTATACTTGGTTGTATCCTTATACAGTACGAATACAGTATCCAAATTTATAATATTCTGAATGTGGATCATCAGAAACGCTGGTCTTATTTCATCAATTACACCAGCTACCATTAATAAATTTGGTCAGAATCTCATAATGTACACCAGGCGGAGTATTGCTATTTACATCGATAAACGCAACGTATATATTTTCGTTGACACTCAAATACAATTCGCAATTGTTCTGACACCTAAACGGAATTCACAGCGTCACCCTTAGGATTTCACGACGGGGTTCAAACTGGAGTTGTATTGGAGACGATAAACAAATCCTTCCATTTTTCAAGAATTTTTTTCCTCAGTTGGTTCAGTACTTTACCTGAAAATTAAGGTTCTAAGAATCATTTGTTTTAGGAAACGTGATCATATACTCTCACTTCTTTCTAATTAATTTTTTAATGGAAGTTGTTTCCGTTGGTGAGTTCAAAGAAGGACCAAAATTCTTAGACTACGACTTGAAGCAGATTGTTTAAATCAGACAGAATGATGTTATTCCATTCTTCCATTTCTTTCAAGCTCTTTATTTTTATCTGTTTTTCTTATCACTCCAGTCTTTCTAGACTTATCTTTTTCTGTGTACTTGGTTCTTCACACATTTCACCCTTCTTTAATTTGTTAACTCAATCGCCATCTCTCTGTGCCACCCTTCCGATATTCTAGCGGCGATCCGGTTTCACATTAACCCAACAGATGTATTCGGGAGGACGCCGGTTCGAATCCCCGTCCGGGCATCCAGATTTGGGTTTACCAAAATCACTCCAGGCGAATGCCGGGATGCTTCCTTCAAAAGGGCCATGGTCGAATTCCTTCCCGTTCCTTGTCCCCAGTTCCATCCCGTCTCTAATGACCTTAGTCCGCATTATCCTGCTACCTACGTCCCGATGATCTACACTTGACACAAAATAGAATTTTATCCTCTAAGAATCACTTGTTTTATGCACAAGTATAAACTTATTCAGTAGTTTCCTTTTAACCATGGAAAAAAAAAACAACATATTTTGCTCTAATGGATTTTTTACCGCTCTATACCGATTTGTGCCTGTATTCAACGACGGTAGTATAGAACCGATATGTAGTTAGATCAAAATTTGGTTTCAATGAAGTAACATTTTTATACATAGGTGGGATAACATGAAAAGAATCATTGATAATGTTCTCAGCGTCGAACCTAGATGATATATGCATGCTATGAACATTAAGTTTGACGCAAAAAAAATACCGTTAACACATTGAAAAATAGAACAATATGGGTTGCTAGGCAAGACTAAAGCAGACAATTTCTAAAAAAAAAAAAAAAAAAAAAAAAAAAAAATAGCTTTATATCCGTCTGTGTTTCGTCATTTAGAGTTATATCCATTTAATTGTTATTAAATTTTGACACAGACATCGCATTTAAGTAATTTTCAGTCAGATTGCGTTAAATTTTTATACGTAAATTATTCCATCAAAGTTAACATATTAAGTCACTGTTCGGCGGAAATCTGTAGAACTGAAGGTAAACTTTTCGCTCTATTAATGATACGAGCCACCTACGAAAAGGCAGAAGAAGTTATTAATTATACTTATCCAATATAACGCTAATACACTGGAAGATGTCAGGTAATGATTTGAAATTTCCCTACCGAACGTAGTCGGTGAGCGGTAACGCTCTGACTTCGAATTTCGGAGGACGCTGGTTAGAATTCCGCAGCAATCATCCAGAGTTCTGTATTCTATGGTTTCACTAAATCACTCCCGGTGAATGCCGGGATGATTGCATCATCATATTCCTTCCTTGCCACCTATCGTGGTGGGTGAACGGTTAACGTTCTGGCCTCTCATTCGGGAGGACGCGGGTTCGAATCCCCGTCCGGGCATCCAGATTTGGGTTTTCCATGGTCGACGTGTCTAACTGTTTCAGCAAAAGACAACATTACTTTGATTCCTCAAATAATTTGCACTCAGAGCTGTTTCCAAAGATTAAAATACGGCTAAGAGAGACCTGATTTAACCAATGGAGTAACGCTATGGACAGTTGTACTCCAGTCCATAAGAAAGCTTTCTTAAATACTAAATACTGCAAGCGTGTTTAACAATAATCGAATATTTACTAAGTGACTAATATTTCAGACCGATAGGAATAAAAACTATAACAACACAATTGTAAATAGTAAGTAACAAAGAATCGATAATTATTTCAATCTAAGATCGCGTTAAAAATTACGGACGCTTAAGTCGATAAATTGTATTCTTTCTAATCAACCATTATGACATATTTCTAAAAAAAAAATAAAAAAATGGAAATGTTTTTATATGCCTTTTCTCTGTAGTCTTGTAACGGATTAATGGAGTATCTAGTTTTAACAATGGTTTACAGACAAAGAAGTCCATTATGCTCATTTACATGGCTATCCATTGTCCTGATCCAGTTATACCTCCCCTCAGGTTGTCGCACAAACCAAATCAGTGGTGAAATATTCCAGACGGTACGTTTCACAGTTCTTTCCTTAGAAGGGCATCAAACTACGTAAGTATTATTGACTTAATGTATTGAATTGTAAGACACAAGGGTAGCACGTAGAGATGTAAGAAATGTTTGATTTGTGCTGTTCGCTTCCTTCCAAACTCACCTCGAATGGTGTAACTCGTCCATTTCGTCTGTTTCAGTATAACTCAACATTACTTTGATTCGGGAATTTGCAGACAGAGCTGTTTCCAACATTTCCTTAATGATCTATTATTTACGGTGGTGGGGGATTGCTTATGTTTGCACGACGAATACGTCGATTTTTCCTGTGTGTTTCCGGAATATTTATTGCAGTCAGAGGACAGCCAATGACACGAAGGGAACCATGAATAGTGCAAACGACTTCACGAGCGTATGATGTGGTGCATAATGACCGCATCCGCCGCACTAAATCATGTCAGCTCCTGTCCCGGTCGGAATAAGTTAGCGCCGCTCGGTTCTGTCAGCAGACAGACTTTTTAAATTTAAATTCGCCGACTAGTCGTGAATGTTTTATAACTGTCGTCAATGTTAATGTCAGCGTTAATCAGGGACGCGGGTATCCTGACTGAAATGAAAGTAATACGGCGGATAGGTTATGCACGGTGAGGCCTGGAATTCTGGAGGACGCGGGCTCGAACCTGCCACCTGATTTCAGATTTTCGTGGCATCCCAAAATCGCTGTAGACTGAATTCCTTCGCGTTTCTTTCCCTCCTCCAATGGCTTCGAACAGCAATAAAACCTTTATAAAAAAAGTTCAATATTAGGGCACGAGGGGTGAATAAAAGAAACATTTAGGGATTTAAAATTGAGTTAAACCTAATTGGTGATAGGTAAGCATTTTCCTCCTATCAAGCTGAATTTATTTCACAATGTTTTAGAAGGATCTATTTTTTTTCGAAAAGTATATGCTGTATTCTGATACAAATTTACAAACTTAGTTTTAAATAAATAATTTCGTTTTAAAAAAATTAAATAAATTAGTAAAACCTGTTGAATGTTAAGATAAAGCATTGTAATTATTTAAATATTAGCTACAGCGAAGGGTTCGACTTCACTTTTTATTTCAATATAATGTTCTATTATTTATAATATTTCGGGTGGCGGCGGTTGCTTATGCTTGCACGAAATCCCTTTTAACGAGATGTGTCAACAATTCCAATCTACATTCGGGATTTTCTTTCAGTTTTTTGTAAATGGAATAAACAATAGATTTTTACTGAGCTAACAATGGTCCTCCTAATTAAATGTAATGGCTACAACTTGTAATGTGACGCTTTGGGCCACATTCCAAGACATATTTATTGTATTAATAAACGTGTATTAGATTAATTATACATAAAATCTTGGGCAATCATTTGTTTTTATTTATATAATTTTATAATATACGCAAGATTATAAAAAAGGTTTGATGCCAAGGTAATTATTCTTCTTACTTTAATAACAATCGACAAATAGCATTTTGTACAGCGGGAATATTGAGTTCTGTGCCAGCATCGATAGAATGAATCGACGGCCAGCACGTTCACCCTTAGATACCGTTGCTGAGCTGGGGCATACTGTCGCCTCCCAAGAAATGGAACCTTCAGTTTCCTGGAGACTTGAATGGGACCATTTGAGACTGTGGTCAACAACAGGTGATTGCGTCTGGCCAAAATATGTGAATCTATCTGCACAAACGTTCCCCTCCGAAGGTATACAGACTGAACCGATTGTACCGTACCACGCGGGTGGGCGCAGGATGTGCGACCGCGAATAAAGTGTCAGCGAAGTATCACGTGACCTAACCAGCTACCTATCAAAATGAATATCAGAGAACGCATAATTGAAATTCTTGGTTTTTCTGTCTGGTCTGTACCTGCGAGATAATGGATGGCGTGGCTGCCCCAAGAGTAAGTGGAGCGAACGTCTACGCGGGAACTTGAAGAAGCAACGAGCTCACTCTGTTTCTCGATTTCTGATTCAGATTCTATTCTGACTCGCGTTCTGAGTCGGATGCTGTTTCTGGTTCGACTCCTGCATTGCGAAGAAGTCCGTAGTGCTGACGTGGGCATTGCGTGGACTAAGCATGATTGGAGCCATCTTGTGAGGTACAGGTTCTCACATACCGTGGTCCATCTTCAGTCATGCCGACTTCCAGACTTTAGCTACTAT
The DNA here is from genome assembly GCA_031002005.1 of Vandiemenella viatica. Lineage (NCBI taxonomy): Eukaryota > Metazoa > Arthropoda > Insecta > Orthoptera > Morabidae > Vandiemenella > Vandiemenella viatica. The sequence goes on from JARYHS010008074.1 coordinate 52,417,639, forward strand.
GGTAAAGTATTTTATCACCAAGTCCAGTGTATGCGCATTCCATGAAATTAGATAGCGACCCCTAAGCTACCCTGGAATAAGAAGTTCTGCTCTAACTTTTAAATTCAAATTCTACTGAGCTAGCGGCATAATTTGCCAAGACAATACGAGATATTATTAAAGAACCTTGCTTTCTAGGACTCTTTTGGTATGCTCTCATAATTTTTGAATGGTATATTTGTTCCATATGGCTCATAAGATCATTTTTAGTGTTTAAAGACACAACATCATTGATGACGATGTCTGATGTCGTAATATGTTATTTATATCGTTTATGCATATCATCCTCCATATCTATCAGTTATTTGAGGTTTTATTTCAAAATAAATTCTATTTTGTTTGCCTATACTCAGCGACTAATTGTACCTCTAGGCGTTGCGTTGTTATTTTCTGCAATTTTGTCATGTATTCATATTACAGGTAAATTCGCCTAGATATGTAATTGCCATTTGAATTTAAACAAATGTCATATTCTGTCAAATTTCCTACACATCCGATAGCGTCGAGATTCTTGTCTATTTTATAGTTGTATTATCTTATTAAATACCTTAAATATCTTAAATTAATTATTTCATTAAAAATAAGATAAATATTTAATGTTAACAATAAATTAACTCACACCCAACGCGAAATGTAATGCTTATTACAAACTTTGTAATTTTACACTGCGTCTTTATCCCGACTACAACTAACAACTCGTAATGCAGCTGATGAATTTTCTATAGTTTCACAAACGTTTGGTCCCTGTTAAGATGCCTATGCCTACGATGATTGTTAACAAAAAAACTGATTCGGTCACAGACTAAGGATGCATTGAGGCTACGTCATACGCAAAGGAACTGCAGAAGCAAAGCAACATTCTGCTTGCTTTGTATCAGACACATCAATAATGTTTGTCCCCATGAATCACAGTGGTCCATGTGGAGGAATTGGTGGGGCTACAGCTCGAAATTGGCAAAATGTCGCTATAAAATATGTCATGCGGCCTAAACCTTATTTTACCTAATGTGGTGGCTCTGTTGGCTAAGGAACATGACTGCAGATCGATATACCAACGGTTTCGTCCGTCATTTTTCCAGACTTTAAAATTAACCTTCTTCTGTTAAATATTCAAAACAGAACGACCATTCGCTAGAAAAACACAGTGCAGTGCAATAAAGTGCAGTGTTGTGAATCAGAATAATGAAGACATTTATCACCAAAATAAATTAATGTAAAAGCACTGATGCTGAGAATGGAGCTAAAAGAAATGCAATAGACCACAAAATTAAAAACCCGCTGAAGATGCTTCTGCAAAAGGAGTGAAACGCGTACGGGAGATCAATAAATACAAAAAAGTCAATTGCTTTGGCGTAATTTATTTGTTAATAAATAGTTGAATTCTATGAAAACCGAAGTAAATTAATATCGGATACAATGAAATGGATTGGAGAAATCATGAAAGACCTCAAATTAGCACGAATTGTTCCAGAAGATATCGAAAACAGAAACACATTTAAATCAAAAATTCACAAGTGGCAAGTTGGCCGGGAGGAAAGATTAAGGAAAAGACCTGGAACAACATGGTCAGATGAGAGAAAAGAAGCCCACAGCTATGAAGGAAATATGGGCACAAAGGAAAGCGAACAAACGCTTTTGAGTACTTTGCGTAGTCCTAATGGGCTTATCGGCAAATATATATATATATATATATATACTAGCCTCGTACCCGCGTCTTCGTACGCGTGGATTAAGAATTTTTTGCCAGAATTAAATATAAAAAGTTGTTGGTAACGAAGGATTGGTCCCAAACAATATCGAGTCGGCATAATATGACAGGAAAGCTATCACTATATCATTCTACCGTCGAACCTGCCTCTTGAAGAGAATCAATTTCCAACATATTTCTGTCACTATTCGATAAGATTTCAAAATTTCGTGACTACAACTGTTAATCATACTGGAAAAAATATCCTGTGCCCTTCATACAGCTTTCCTTATAAAATTCCATCACAACGATATAGCCATATAGTCGTCAAAACGTAACAAAAAGACAGAGACTTACTTCCGTATTTATATTAGTATTACTGTGGTTCACACTCACACGCTGACTGTGAACAACACCTGACGGATTATTATAACATAAAAAAGTGTACACCTACAAAATTGCAAGACTACCTACGATTTGCCTCGCATTGCACCCCTAACTTTATAATATCTACAGTTTAACATTCAATCCAAATAACCTACGGCCCAGGCCTGACTCTTACGATGAAAAACAATTTTTAAAAATCTTAGCCTTTACGGAGATTTGAAACGGAGACCACGACGTTCGTAAGCAAGCTCTTTAGCCATTGAGCTGCCAGTTCACTACACGGAAACACGGTCTGGAGACGTCCACATCCAACGTGTCTGTCTATCGCCGTATTTCGAAGTTATGAGACAACATGTGTTATTTATACAGATTATTTTTCAACCAAATGTAGACAGTATTTTTCTCTTTGTTTCAAAGGATAAGTGTGCAAAGTTTCATCGAGATCGGATGACAACTGTGGATTTGTATGAAGAACAAACAAACCAACAAACAAACAAACATACATTCATCTTTATATATAAAGATGTATAATTCATATAATAATAAAAGTAGAAATATCCTACCACTAAATGTGAATTAAATTTATTTTCGTAATGATGGCCCATACTTAGCGAATGAATATTGTTCAGGGATTCGTTTACCATGGTAACAATATATTATCTTGCTTTATTTTATGAACCTTCAGAAGAATTTCTTTCTTCATTTGATATTCCTTCAGCGTTTTTCTCTAACCACTTACCCATAGCGTATGAGGCGCGATGCAGAGTGTCTAATCGTGATTTGCATTTACGTTGACGTCGTAACTCCTAGAGGATTGACAGCGTCCCACAGGCTTCCCTCCTATTGTCCTTCGCGTGCCGAAAACAAAAGAATGCTACCTTGTCACGATCGACTGGACTAATAGCCGGGATCGACCGTTTGGCCACCTCTGGTCTAGGGAACGTCGGCTAAGTTGTTTGCTGTACTCTTAACCGCTGTGCTCCAGTAGGGCGGATGCTCAGTATATCAAATCAAAACCAGAGGATAAAGGTATCCTTTCCAGCGACAAGAAGTCTGCCCAGTAGTTCTAGTTTCACGCTACACAATATTGAACTTGCTGTTCTATCACCGGTAAATATGACTTATTGTCTGCACTTGTTAAATTAACGCAGGCTCAACACATGAGATCTACATCTAATTGTGGGTGGCAGAGGGTGCTCACCACCAAAGCTAATCTCTTTGTTGTGCATTCCAATCCCTAATGGTACGAGGGAAAAAGAATTCATCTAGGAATCATTGCGGTACCTTATTTCTCTAATCTTATCTTTCCTGTCATTCCAACTCAAATAGGTTGGTGGACGAAGTATTTCACTACACTCAAAAGTGAAAGTGGAGGTACGCATGTTTACCAATAAGTTTAAACGAAACGTGCGTCGTCTATCAACCAGAGACTCCCAGCCCAGTCTACTAATCAGTTCTGTGACGCTTTCATAAGGACTGTAGCAAGCGGTCACGAATCGAGCATGGCTTCCCAAATCACTCCAGGCAAATGCCGGGATGCTTCCTTCAAAAGGCCATGGCCGGATTCCTTCCCATTCCTTGCCCCCCATCCTTTCCCGTCTCTAAAGACCTCACTGTTAAGAGACGTTTAGCAGTTAAAAAAATAAAAACGAATCGTGCGGCTCTTCTCTGTAATTTCTGTATACTTTCGATCAACCCCTTACGAAACGGATCCCAAATGGCACAACAATAGTCCAAATGTGGACGCACAAGAGATTTGTACGCTATCTCCTTTGTTTGTTCATTACAATTTTGCCCAAATGGCACAACAATAGTCCAAATGTGGACGCACAAGAGATTTGTACGCTATCTCCTTTGTTTGTTCATTACAATTTTTCAAGATACGACCTATGAATTACAGACTAGAATTAGCTCTACCTACTAACGAATTAATGTGTAATTCCCATTTCATGTTCCTTTGTACTGTTACTCCAGAATATTTCATAGAATCAACCATATCAATAACTGAATGTTTCAAACACCAGAATTCAAAGATTTTTATGCAGTACAAGAAATTATTTTCTGGAATACAAGAGTTCTTTCCTCAGAGCTTGGACTGAATATAAATAAAAAAAGACAAAAGTGATGAAATGTAGCAGAAATGATACCAGTCACAGTAGATTAAATATAAAAATACGATCGGATGCAATAGGAGAAGTAACTGAATTCTGCTACGTGGAAAGCAAACCGTGGACGAAGCAGAAATGATGTTAATAGCAGAATAAGTACATGCAAAAAGAACCTTCATGAAAAAGAGAAATATTTTAGTTTCAAATATTGATCTAGGACTTAGAAAGAACATTTTAAAACTCAATGTGTGGAGCACAGCACTTTATGGTAGCGAAAAATTGACTTTAGGAATACCAGGAAGAAAGAAAATTTGAAGCATTTGAAATGTGATGCTACAGAAGAATGCTGAAAATTAAGCGGACAAAGTACGAAATGAACGAGTTGTGGAAATGATGGGTGAAGAAAGAAGTTTGTGGAAGAAGTTTACATACAGAAGAGACAGGCTGGTAGGTCATATTTTGAGACATGCTGGATTGGTTAATTTGTTAGTGGAGGGAACAGTCGAAGGTAAGAACTGTAGACGAAGACAGAGATTAGAATACCTGGTATATGAAGCAGATAATTGAGGACGTGGGTTGTAAGGGGTATGCTGATATGAAGAGGTAGATGGAGGATTGCAAAAAAACCATTCGAAAGACTGATGACAGCAAAAAAAAAAAAAAGTCTGATGCAACTGAGGTCAGATTTATTCTGCGGTAATTTTCAGATTTGGCGGTTTGCGCTTTCTTCAGGTAGGTCAAGATCTCTGCTCTTTAATAACAACAACAGGCAAAAACTGCAATGACGTAAAGTAGTTATCGAAGAGTCAGATCATATTATCTTCGAAACAACCTAGTTAGAGTATTTTTGATCTTTATATTTCTAACTGGCTATTGGTCGCTTAAGAAAATCGACCTCCAGAATACTTTGATGGAGCTGAATGCTGAGAATCTCGTAGCCTGCATTTCTATCAATTTTGAAACTAGGATTCACGTACATCCTCAGACAGCGATACTGCAGTCATATTATTTGAAATGTTGGTCCATGAAGGTTTTCGTGAAGAGTATAAAATTGTTTTTATCGTTCAGGCTTTACGAATCGTCGCCGACGAGGTTATAATAGGCGTCTACGAAGTGGGGAAAGGAACTGTAAATAATTCGGCCACGGCCTTTTGAAGGAATAGTGATTCCATATTAGACGTGGGAAACAGAAATATGGATGATCTGAACCCGCGTTCTCCCAAATGATAGGCGAGTTTCTGCTCACCCACCAGGTCCAATGAATCCAGTTATTTGTGGCGTAATATATTAAGCCTGTCATCATAACACGATTTATAGGAACACGAAACCCTATTCTGATGTTGAAAAGAGAAGAATTTCCGTTTTCATTTTCTTTCGGACTTTTCGAAACAACAAAATTTTCATGGAGTATTAATGGGCGTGCGGTGATTCGCAACATGTTATTGTTCTCGGCGGTCGAATTGATCCTGTGTTTCGCAACCCAAGTAAACAAGGAGTTTGTGCCGAAGGTCACCGGTTCGAGTCCGGCCTAGGGCATGGGTGTTTAAGTGTTTTGTGTGTGTGTGTAAGTCCTGTCCGTTCTGTGGTGTCCATACTTAGAAGCTACAATATATATATATACTGGATGACTGATTCACTGGAAGCTACGATAATCACATTGAGCTGGCTGTATGGCCTCAGTTGCCAAATGCCATTAAAAAAAAAAAAAAAAAAAAAAAAAAAAAAAAAAAAAAAACAAGCAGTCGTACGGTGATTCGCAACCCGGAGAAGGTAAACATGGGATAATAGTTTTGTTCTCCTGTCTACTCTTCATCGCATTATCACTTAACGTAACTTATCAGGACGATCGTGGTACCGAAAAATAAACAAAATTGGGAAGAGTTGGCGTTGAATTTTTGAGCAAGGTTTCTAAGGCGGGAGAATGCTTTAAAAGGTTTTTCGGTTTACAGTATCTTGCACCGTGCGATGTTCCTGAAACATTTTCTATGCTCGTATATGAGACTCCTCCCAACGTCCCTGAGTGTGTGGAATTCACCATCTACTTATTACAATGTTATATACTGTTGTACCTCTTTCCTCCTGAAGTGTGGGCTTCATGTGAACTGCAATCTCCCCGCACAACCAATGGTCCTCAGTCGTTCCATGCACATTATAATTCGTAATTTTATCGCGTCCACCCGAATGTTTGGCTAGTACTAAATGTACTGCGGGACATCCAGGTGGACACAAGGTTAGAAATTAATCGCACAACGCAGTTACATTATAGCCCAAACCAAGCGTGGTGGGTGAACGGTTAGCGTTCTGCCCTCGCATTCGGGAGGACGCGGGTTCGAATCCCGGTCCGGGCATCCAGAATTGGGTTTTCCATGGTTTCCCTAAATCACTCCAGGCGAATGACGGGATGATTCCTTCAAAAAGGCCATGACCGAATTCCTTCCCGTTCCTTTTTCCCAGTCCCCTCCAGCCTCTAAGAAAAAGAAAAAAATTTATAGCCCAAGCATGTCAGTAAACAACGAAAATTCCGAATTAATTAGAAAATTCAATGACAGCATGATTGAAAACATCACGTTCGTAAAAGAAATGGGAATTTCGACCAGAATTAGGATCGACATAAGGTAATCTGTATTTTACGAGTATGGGACGATTTTTTTATATGATGATGTTTTATTGACTATTCAGTTGATTCTCGACAACTAAATAAATTTTTGAGGAATTCACAAAAAAAAAAAAAAAAAAAAAATTACCTGCTTCACAAGTTTCTAAACACCGATTTCGACTTTTAGGAGGTAGGTTGCGAAACATCGGATGTTTTAATCCGCGGTAATGCCGTAAGTTGCGAATCAACGAACACCGGTATTAATTACCAGAAGACAAATGATTCCTATATATAAAAACTTCTCGGGTTTCAAGCCGCGCCAGACGGCTCAATGTTCACGCGGCTTGAAACCCGAGAAGTTTTTATGAAGCATTGCCTCCGCGAGAACGTATATAGTTATCTGATTCCTCTATATTTCCATAATTTAAGCTGAGTTTCAAGTTAATTACATGTGTACGCAGCCTGTAGGGTATCACGTGTACTCCTGCAACAGGTGATGTGTGGACAGGTGCGAGTCTGGCGTTTGATGGATCGGCTGTCTGTCGGGTGGTATCGAGCGGCCCCTCAGATGCGCGCAGTTTCACTATCCGATGTCCCCGTTTCATTATTAGCAATGCACCAGTCATATAGCAGGTCCGAAGGCAAAATAGTCCCCCAATCGATCTCCGGGTGGGGACTGCTCAGGGAGGAAAAATTTTACGAGTCGGAGCGTGGAATGTTACAAGTCTGAATAGGGTAGGTAGATTAGAAAATTTAAAAAGGGAGATGGAACGACTGAAGTTATATGTCGTTGGGATTAGTGAGATTAAGTGAAGGATGCACAGGATTTATGGTTTGTGGAACACAAAATAATAAACACAAAAGCTGTCAGTGGAGTTACTGGTGTAGGATTTGTAATGAACAAGAGAGTAGGGAAACGGGTGAGATTATAAATAGTTTAGTGACAGGATTATTTTGATGAGGTTAGCAACTGAGCCCGCCCCAACCACGTTAGTACAAGCGTATATGCCGTCACAGAAAAAGATGAAGAAGTATAGAAAATTTTCGCTGAAATTGAAGAATTAATCCAATATGTGAAAGAGGAGGAAAATCTAATAATCATGGGTGATTAGAATGCGGTAGTGGGAGAAGGAAAAGAGAGAAATACTGTAGGAAATTTTGGTCGAGGTGAAAGAAATGAGCGAGGAAGCAGGTTGTTACAATTTTGTGAAAGATATAAACTAGTCGTGGTGAACACACTATTTAAGAATCATGCAAGGAGGATATACACCTGGAAACGATCAGGAGATACACATAGATTTCAGCTAGATTATATCATGGTCAAACAGAGATTTAGACTGCAAAGCGTATCAACGAGCAGACATAGACTTTGAACATAATCTGATAGTTATGAAGTGCAGGCTGAAACTCAAGAGAATAATGAAGCAATACAAGAAGAACAGACTGGAAGTGAATAAAGTGAAACAATCTAACGGCAGAGAAAAATGTGCAGAAATTTAACAAGTAATTCTGAAAGGAGCTCAACTGAGGACGAATGGCTGCATTGAACAGAGAAATTATGAAAGCTCGTAAAGAAATATTAGGCCTTAGGGAACAAGCCGCCCGAGAACCTTGGATCACAGAAGAAATTTTTCAACTCATGGATCAGAGAAGGCACAAAAATGCTGAGTATGAATCAGGAAGAGAGGAATACAGACAATTTAGAAATCAGATTAACAAGAAATGCAAAAATTCAAAAGAAACATATCAGCAAGAAGAGTGTGAAGAAGTGGAAAAGGAAATGGTCGTAAGCAAACTAGATGTGGCATGTACGAAGATCAAACAAAATTTTTGAAAAATGAAGAAAAGATGTATAAGCATTAAAGCGAGACCCCTTTTAAGCTCAGGCGATAGAGATAACCGATGGAAGGAATACATAGACAGACTATATGATTGGCATTACTTAATGGAAAAGGAAGGCGATTTAAACGTTGAGGACTTAGGAGATCCTTTTTTGAGGACAGAATTTAAAAGAGCTTTGAATGATTTGAAATCAAATAAGGAAGTTGGAATTTATGAGATTCCTGCAGAACTCCTTAAATCTATAGGCGAAGAAGGAATCCAAAGATTATTCAAACTGATATCAAAACGTTAATGAAAGTATCATCTTCACACTTCAAATGTGAGTATTATCGCACTGCAACTCTTAACATCACATGCTTCAAAATTATTGACCAGAATAATACAATATACAGAAGAATGGAAAGGGTAAGAGAAGAGATAGTAGATGAACGTCAGTTTGGGTTTAGGTAAAACCGAGGTACAAGTGAAGCAATTCTGGCTTTAGGATTAATGCTTGAAGGGCGAATCAAGAAAAACAAAGATACTTTTATGGCGTTTGTTGATTTAAAAAAAAAAAAAAAACTTTTGATAATGTTAGGTGGTACAAGATGTTTAAAATTTTAAAGAAGTCAGGTCTAAAAAATCGAGATAGAAGAATACTCTATAAACTATGTAAAAAATAAAGTTGCTACAATAAAAGTAGAGAATAATGAGATACATGCATCAGTTAAAAAAGGTGTGAGACAAGGTTGTAGTCTATCCCCGCTAATATTCAACTCGTATGTAAAGGAAGCAATAAAGGAAGTAAAAGAAAAATTTGGATATGGCATAAATGTTCAAGGAGAAAAAAATCAGAATGCTACGATTTGTCTTGATAGCTGAACAGGCTGAGGATATTGTGAAGTTGTTGAATGGTGTGAACAAAATACCGAAGGAGGAGTTTGGACTAAAATGAAAGCAAGTCCAAAGTGATTAAATCATACAGATAATAGTACATTAAATATAAAAAAAGGATCTGATGCAACATGAAAATTAAGTGAATTCTTCTACGAGGGAAGTAAAATTACAGTCGATGGCCGAAGCAGGAATGACGTTAAAAACATAATAGCAATAGCAAAATGAGCCTTCATGAAAAGAGGAATCTTTTAGTTTCAAATATTGATCTAGGATTCAGAAAGAACTTCTTAAAACTGTATGTGTGGAGCAGATCTGGATAGATCATGTTAGGAACGTAAACATGCTCCACTGATTCCGGTGAAGCAAACACGTCTACGAAAGACGTATCAAAGAACGCGCTGTGGATACCGATAAACCAAGCTCACCCGTACTACCTTATAGGTTTCCACTAGAAGCATCACGCCAAAATGAATGGAAGACATCAAGGATCACGATGTCATATCTGCGATCGCACTCCAGCCCAACCCCATTTCTAAGTGATTATAATGAACGTCTGTAACATAGCAGCTCTTTAGAAAACCAATAAAATTATATATTTATACTGATAAAGGCCATAATATTGGCAAATTAAAAGTTTAAAGGATTTATATATATATAAAAAAAAAAGAATATAAAGTTTAATAAATATTGTTTGCCCAGAGATTGCTTTAAAAGGATATGATCTCTGAAAAAAGAGAAGTTAAGGAAAAAAAAAAAAAAAAAAAAAAAACAGCAGGAAATCTTGAAAATAATAGTTGCGAAAAATGGCATTAATAGATCTTGAGTAGAAAAATCGAACCTGCAAATCTTCGGATATAGTGACAAACACGGTCGTTATTGTTATCAAGAGGATTTTTAAGCAAACAAACGGGATAAATAAACTGCAAAAGTTCATAATAAAACTTCAGTCTACAAAATTATCTATTTATTTATCTATCAAGATCGCATAAAGATATTTATATGCGACATGGTGACCGTGACAGGACTTTGGAAGAAAGTATTTTGTTTTCATCTGTTATGTGATTGTTCATTTGTTATGGTTTTTTTTAATGTTAGATTTGTGTATATTTAGAATAAGCAAAGCTTGTTGATATTTTGTAAAAAAAAAAATTTGTAACAACAAACCTCGATACCAAAAACGACATTGCCATTAGGAAAATTTTCCTCCTTTTCTTGTTCATTTCCAATTAACAAAAAAATGAGGAATATTTTGGGAGGGGTTGTAACATAGCAGCTCTTTAGAAAACCAGTAAAATTATATATTTATACTGATAAAGGCCATAATATTGGTAAATTAAAAGTTTAAAGGATTTATAAAAAAAGAATATAAAAAACGAACCTGCAAATCTTCGGACATAGTGACAAACACGGTCGTTATTGTTATCAAGAGGATTTTAAGCAAACAAACGGGATAAATAAACTGCAAAAGTTCATAATAAAACTTCAGTCTACAAAAATTATCTATTTATTTATCTATCAAGATCGTAATAGATATTTATATGCGAAACGTCCTACCCTTTACCTCATGGGGATGCATTCCAGTGAAAACGGCAGTTACGAAACCAGTGTACTATCAAATAGCTGTAAGTCCATAACAAAATGGACATCTAAATCTAATAATTTAGATGTCAATTTGTGTAGGAAGGATGGCCGCCTCTAACATAGCTTACGAAGTTCTTCTCACTACATCCGGTCGCTGCTGACATTATCACTCGTTACCTGGGTGACCGATCTTCGTTCGGCATCTTTAGATTTCCGATCAGATTTCACCAAAATCCTTATAGAAGTTTGTGAGAAATTAATTGTACTACTTACAAGAGTTGCTCATATAATAGTATTAGATTGGACAGATTAAATATACAGGGTGTTACAAAAAGGTACGGCCAAACTTTCAGGAAACATTCCTCACACACAAACAAAGAAAATATGTTATGTGGACATGTGTCCGGAAACGCTTACTTTCCATGTTAGAGTTCATTTTATTACTTCTCTTCAAATCACATTAAACATGGAATGGAAACACACAGCAACAGAACGTACCAGCGTAACTTCAAACACTTTGTTACAGGAAATGTTCAAAATGTCCTCCGTTACGAGGATACATGCATCCACCCTCCGTCGCATGGAATCCCTGATGCGCTGATGCAGCCCTTGGGAATGGCGTATTGTATCACAGCCGCCCACAATACGAGCGGTGAATCGAGGAAGTACAGTACATACTAACGAAACTAAAATGAGCTCTAACATGAAAAGTAAGCGTTTCCGGACACGTGTCCACATAACATATTTTCTTTGTTTGTGTGTGAGGAATGTTTCCTGAAAGTTTGGCCGTACCTTTTTGTAACACCCTGTATAGTCAGTATAATAACCTAACCTGAAGGTTGGATGGATCCTCCAGAAGGAGGCATACTAAGCCATTGTGTCAGAGGTAGGACGGCCGGATCCTTTCCTCTGGGACCTACAATTTAACGTAGAATCCGAACCACAGAAACCCCCCCAGCGTAGTTCATATGATCAAATACAAATCTTAAAAATTCTTGCACCCACCGGGGTTTGAACACTGAATCGTAGCCAGAATTTTTTGAGAGCTAGGGCAGTAACCACTTTTTTCCCCCACTAATTGCATTTGAGCTGTCAGGACCACTCCATATGCCGAAACATACGATTACGCTAATTACTGCCTATGCTTTAATAGACATCTTGAGCCACCTGTGACGTTTTTATAGGCATAATTTGGTGTGGAAGCTGTTTTCTTTACTCAAAATCCACTAAGCATCATGGAGTATTAATAGTCATTCTTGTCCAGGCTGCCATTTAACCTAAACACAACAAGCTTGGGAACATTGCCGATGTTTGATATAATGTCAATATTATTTTCAAAGAAGTTTTGTAAAGTAAAGTATCACTTCTGACAAAGCCAGTTTTTAAATATCTTCTTTTTAAATGTTTTACACTTAAAAAATGTAGTGCTAATATTCCCCCGAGTCAGATTGTATGCAAGAAATGTTCGTTGAAATATATGAGTTCCTTGAAACCAAAGAGAAAATATTAGTAGGCTTCCTGGTACCTGAATCGTCTACGAGATGACGTTAGAACCGTTTTCGAGATACCAAGAGCAAAAATTGTTCGTATTTTGTAAAACTGGGTTTTTGCAGGGAATACAACTATTTATGAAATCTTAAAAAACAAAACGTTATCTAAATATGAAAACTCATCAGATTCATTAGAGATTGGAAAAATATATTTATATACAGGAATTGCTCGTTTAAAGATATAAGATGAAGATCTAAATTGACGAATTCAGTACGTGCTGAAAGTTCAACGAGAAAGGTTTGCTAACTCAGCAGTGTTCTCGTGAGTTCTAACAATTGAAATTGGAAGACAGATATCGTAGCTACAACATAGGCCTAATACAAAATCGTATTCTGCTTTGAACATTTTGGAAAAACAACAGGTACTTAATTCAGAAAATGTCTCGTCCTGGGAAACGATAAGTGCTTAAATCTCCAGAAGATGTGAGAAAAACCGAAGGAGAATGCAAATCGGATGCGAAATGGAATAGAAACCACAAACTAAGAAAGAAATTGGTGCGAAGATTTAGCTGAAAAATAAAATTAAAAAAAAAACCTAACAAAATTTAAACGACACAGCTTCTACATCAAGTTAAACACATCAAAATGAAATTGAACCAAAATTAAACGGCTGAAAACAAAATTGTCACAAAAAATGGTAGGAAAAAAAAAACTGATTATCCGCTCAGTGAGTAAGTTACGACAAACGAAGAGCTAACTGCAAGGACTGTATTACCTTCATCATCGTAAGCCACATAAATTATGTGTATGCTTCTAAAATTGTAACTTAGAAGCTCACTCTCCATATAAACCCTTCCAATCCTGAATCATAGTCCGTAATGGTAGCATCAAACCAGTTACTGAAAATCTGCCTTTTTTAAGTCATTGACAGTACTATTACAGGTTTCTTATAGTTTCCCAGTTTATCAGAGGAACTGAATCTCTGTGTATCAATTACTAAAGTTTTTTATATTGAGGTTAATTTACTAATACGCAAGCAACCATATTAAATCATTAGATAAGGAGTGAACCTTTAATGTTTCAATAAAACAAAAACCTACATAAAAAAGAAAGCAACAATTTAATCACAGTTTAATTAAAAACGACAAAAAATATCTACTTAAACATGTAAATTTATTCGGCGCTCTATAGCAATTAAATTAAATTTAATACCTGTGTTAACTCTGCAAGCTGTCAACAGACGAATTGCTGGTATTTTTTAACTACAAATTAATAATGTTAAAGCATGTTGAGAGAAACGTAAATATAACCTTTTATTTTCAGCTCCGCAATCTGGTAACAGAATTGTACGTCTGCATATAAATTACCAGAAACTAAGTACATACGGGCTTAAAAAATGTTAAGGTTAAGAATAGATTTATATATCCTACTCAAGAAGCAGTCCATTTTCCCACATTTAAAATCAAAACAAAATTGAACTTGTCGTAAAGCTCTTGCCTTGTTCTCTGAAAAGTGTATGTGATTTAAGTAAGAAGCAAAGAATAAATGCGACGTTACCCGTTACCAAGCAGGAGACTCTTTGGTGTTGACAATATGCGAACAGGCAATGACAATTTCCAAAAGATATATTCGCTTTTGCTGGATGAAAACTATCCTATGCTACTAACGAGATTATATACTAACTCTTTACAAAATTTCATTTGAGCAATTAAGGCGTGATTGAGTGAAATAAACCAAACAGCCATCCATCCAAAAATTCTCAGGTACAATAGTAGTACCTGGGTGACCAGCTTTGCTCGGTGTCTTTCGATTTCTGTTCGATATTCAAGATTTCTCGTGAAGTTTGATTGAAGTTAAACATTTTTCTTGAAGGCTTTCTAGGCATTTTCAAAAGGACAGTTCCTTGCTCTAACCAAAGAGAAACTTAACTAATATCAATAGATTTAATGGTACCTGAACTTTTACGAGGCGGTTTAGAACTGTTCCAGAGGTACCAAATACAAGAATTGTAATTTGTAAAATAGCGTTACAAACGGTATCTACGTATGAAATTTCATCCAAATCGTTATCGCCGTTTCCGAGATACCAAATACATACAAGAATTACTCATTTAAATAATTTTGTGAATAAATCCGTCGAAAACAACTGGTTTGGTGAATTTTGTTTTTATTTAATTCCCCAGACGCGTTTCGCCCTTGTGGTGTAGGGCATCTTCAGTGGCTGTAAAGTGTTTTTACATGTGTTGTTACAATAATTACATACAATATAACTCTTAATAAAATGTATATATATATATGTACACACTGTACTCACAGATATAATGGTATTCCTTTACATGTCGGTCTGGAACAGCATTTCACACACTTTCACATAACTGTTCATTACAGTTTCCTTTAAAACTATTGTTACACTAGTTGTTTTTTCTGTTGCACTTGTTCTTATGTTAATCTTTTTCTGTTTATTTACACATGTGTGTTACACACGGTATGTTTTGATTTTACCAGATGTTTACAGTAGTGCCAACTTAGTTTCTGTTGTTATTGTTTGTGTGTTGTACTTTCTATTAAATTATCTCTCTGTTTTTGTGCTGAGGTACTGTTTGTGATTATTGTGTTAGTGAATGTATTCGTTTTCATGTTTTGAGACTGCTTTTTGTGTTGTTAGAGTGTTGTATAGTGTTTTGTTGGTTAAATTTGTGAATTCGTTTATTATTGTTTTTCCTATTGCTATCGATTTGTGTATATGGTAGCTTTCCTGAAATGTAAGTAGATGATTTTTGTGGTTGTTGATTTGTAATATTTTCATTTCTGTATTTATATTGGTAGGAGGGTGATTATTGTCTAATAAATGTTCAGCAAATGTGGAGTGATTTGTGCAGCTTATTGCTCTGATGTGTTCTTTATATCTTATGTTAAAATTTCTGGATGTCTGTCCTATGTATACAGCCTGACACTGTTGGCATGTTAACTGGTATATTCCTGCTTGTTGGTATAAGTCACTTTCAGTGTTGGAGTTTAGATGTTTGTGTAGTGTGTTATTTGTCCTGAAAGCAATTTGTATTCCTTGTTTCTTAAATATGTTGCTGATTCTGTGTGTGTGTTTATTATTGTATGTCATGGTGTACCAGTGTTTCTTGGTTTGGTTCAGTGTGCTTGTGTTTTGTATCCTAGGTGGTATTTGTTTGTTGTTGTTGTTTTTTATTTTGTTGTTGAGCTGTTCAATAAGTTTTTGTGAGTACCCATTATTATTTGCTATTTGGATGATTGTGTTATATTCTCTGGTGTAGTCTTTCTCGGATAGGGGTATCATATTTAGCCTGTTTAGCATGTGTCTCAGTGCTGCTTGTTTGTGATTGTTTGGATGGTTAGAATTGTTGTGAATTATAGTGTCAGTGTGTGTGGGTTTTCTATATATGCTGAAGGAGTGTAATGGGCCTTTTTTGGTTATTGTTATGTCAAGGAAGTTGAGTGAGTTGTTTGTTTCTTTCTCTATGGTGAATTTTATATTACTGTGGATGTTATTAATTTCTTCATGGAATGTGGAAATATTATGTTGTGGTTCATCTATCAAGCAAATGACGTCATCCACGTATCTGTGCCAGTATAGTATGTTGTACTTCTTGTTTGTGAATATCTGGTGTTCAATATGATCCATGAAAATATCTGCCATGATGCCTGAAACCGGAGAGCCCATTGGTAAACCTTCATTTTGGATATAGTATTTGTTATTGAATTGGAAATAGTTTTGTGATGTTACAAGGTTTAGTATTTCTGTTATCTCTTTGATGTGTGTGTCTGGGACTGTGTTATGTGTGTATAGGTTGTTTTGTATAATATTAATTGTTTCATTGACTGGGATGATAGAGAACATATTTACAACATCAAATGATAAGAGTGTGGCTGTGTCAGGTATTGGTATTGTGTTTACTTTTTGTATCAACTGTGTTGTATTTTTGATGGTTCTGTCATTGTGGTATCTGTATTTTTCTCTGAGGAATTCATGTATGAATCTGCTTAGATGGTACGTTGGTGCCTTCCTGAAATTTATTATTGGTCTTATTGGTATGTCATTTTTATGTATTTTTGGTTGGCCTCTGAGCTTTGGAGCCTTAGGATTTTTTTGAGGAATGTTCTGTTTTTGCCAATCTGTTAAAATGTGATTAATGTTTTTGAGGCACTTTTTTAGGTTGTTGTGAAATCTGTTTGTGGGATTTGTTTTTAATTCAGTTATTTGGTTGTTTGCTATAAACTGTTCTGTTTTTTCATTGTATTCTGTTTTTTGCATTAGTACTATTGTGTTTCCTTTATCTGCCTTAGTAGTTATTATATCATTTGTTTGCAATTTGACTTTTAATGTTTTCAGTGTGTTGTTTGTGTCTTTGTTGTGAGTGTACTTCAGTTTTGTATTAATATGTCTTATTTCATTTGCGATTAGTTCTCTTGTTAGGCCTGCATTTAATGATGTGTTCTGTGCTTTTTCTTCTTGTGTGATTATATATTCTGATTCAGTGATGATGTGTTCAATAAATTTGTCCTTGCTTGTTGTGTTTGTATTGTGTTTTAACCCTTTCTGCAGTAACTGAGTTTCTTGTTCACTTAGTTGTATATTAGTCAAGTTGATGAGTTTGGGGTGAAAATTGTGGTTGGGTATAAGTTGTTCATTTGATAAATCTATGTGCTGTTTCCTTTGGTTATTTTTCAATACTTTGATTTTATTATTGTGCTTTGCTTTAATGTTGTCTATAATAGCTGCTGTGTGGTCTTCAATTCTTTCTATAATATCACTCAGTATTGTTGGGTTGTTTAATTGTGTGGCAAGCTGTAGGTGTGTCATGTAGAGTGTTTTGTTTTGATTTGCTTTCTTGCTATAAAGTGCTCTTATTTCCTTACTAATCCATTGGTTTTCTGCTATTGTTTTAGCCTGTTGTGCTGGTTTAGTGCTGTTCCTGACCGTCACGTTTACATAATTCGGTTTGAGATTTTGTTGAATGCATAACTTATTAAATTTGATGCTCTGGATGGTTTTGTGAAGATTGAGATGTTGAGTCTTGTATCGCTGATATGTGGCCGTTGGGAATGCCTGACGAGGCTGTGAAATATTAATATGGTAATAGGCCATCTTCCCGCAGTTGCTGAACAATAATTTTGTGAATAAATCCGTCGAAAACAACTGGTTTGGTGAATTTGTTTTTATTTAATTCCCCAGACGCGTTTCGCCCTTGTGGTGTAGGGCATCTTCAGTGGCTGTAAAGTGTTTTTACATGTGTTGTTACAATAATTACATACAATATAACTCTTAATAAAATGTATATATATATGTACACACTGTACTCACAGATATAATGGTATTCCTTTACATGTCGGTCTGGAACAGCATTTCACACACTTTCACATAACTGTTCATTACAGTTTCCTTTAAAACTATTGTTACACTAGTTGTTTTTCTGTTGCACTTGTTCTTATGTTAATCTTTTTCTGTTTATTTACACATGTGTGTTACACACGGTATGTTTTGATTTTACCAGATGTTTACAGTAGTGCCAACTTAGTTTCTGTTGTTATTGTTTGTGTGTTGTACTTTCTATTAAATTATCTCTCTGTTTTTGTGCTGAGGTACTGTTTGTGATTATTGTGTTAGTGAATGTATTCGTTTTCATGTTTTGAGACTGCTTTTTGTGTTGTTAGAGTGTTGTATAGTGTTTTGTTTGGTTAAATTGTGAATTCGTTATTATTGTTTTTCCTATTGCTATCGATTTGTGTATATGGTAGCTTTCCTGAAATGTAAGTAGATGATTTTTGTGGTTGTTGATTTGTAATATTTTCATTTCTGTATTTATATTGGTAGGAGGGTGATTATTGTCTAATAAATGTTCAGCAAATGTGGAGTGATTTGTGCAGCTTATTGCTCTGATGTGTTCTTTATATCTTATGTTAAAATTTCTGGATGTCTGTCCTATGTATACAGCCTGACACTGTTGGCATGTTAACTGGTATATTCCTGCTTGTTGGTATAAGTCACTTTCAGTGTTGGAGTTTAGATGTTTGTGTAGTGTGTTATTTGTCCTGAAAGCAATTTGTATTCCTTGTTTCTTAAATATGTTGCTGATTCTGTGTGTGTGTTTATTATTGTATGTCATGGTGTTACCAGTGTTTCTTGGTGTTGGTTCAGTGTGCTTGTGTTTTGTATCCTAGGTGGTATTTGTTTGTTGTTGTTGTTTTTTATTTTGTTGTTGAGCTGTTCAATAAGTTTTTGTGAGTACCCATTATTATTTGCTATTTGGATGATTGTGTTATATTCTCTGGTGTAGTCTTTCTCGGATAGGGGTATCATATTTAGCCTGTTTAGCATGTGTCTCAGTGCTGCTTGTTTGTGATTGTTTGGATGGTTAGAATTGTTGTGAATTATAGTGTCAGTGTGTGTGGGTTTTCTATATATGCTGAAGGAGTGTAATGGGCCTTTTTTGGTTATTGTTATGTCAAGGAAGTTGAGTGAGTTGTTTGTTTCTTTCTCTATGGTGAATTTTATATTACTGTGGATGTTATTAATTTCTTCATGGAATGTGGAAATATTATGTTGTGGTTCATCTATCAAGCAAATGACGTCATCCACGTATCTGTGCCAGTATAGTATGTTGTACTTCTTGTTTGTGATATCTGGTGTTCAATATGATCCATGAAAATATCTGCCATGATGCCTGAAACCGGAGAGCCCATTGGTAAACCTTCATTTTGGATATAGTATTTGTTATTGAATTGGAAATAGTTTTGTGATGTTACAAGGTTTAGTATTTCTGTTATCTCTTTGATGTGTGTGTCTGGGGACTGTGTTATGTGTGTATAGGTTGTTTTGTATAATATTAATTGTTTCATTGACTGGGATGATAGAGAACATATTTACAACATCAAATGATAAGAGTGTGGCTGTGTCAGGTATTGGTATTGTGTTTACTTTTTGTATCAACTGTGTTGTATTTTTGATGGTTCTGTCATTGTGGTATCTGTATTTTTCTCTGAGGAATTCATGTATGAATCTGCTTAGATGTACGTTGGTGCCTTCCTGAAATTTATTATTGGTCTTATTGGTATGTCATTTTATGTATTTTTGGTTGGCCTCTGAGCTTTGGAGCCTTAGGATTTTTTTGAGGAATGTTCTGTTTTTGCCAATCTGTTAAAATGTGATTAATGTTTTTGAGGCACTTTTTTAGGTTGTTGTGAAATCTGTTTGTGGGATTTGTTTTTAATTCAGTTATTTGGTTGTTTGCTATAAACTGTTCTGTTTTTTCATTGTATTCTGTTTTTTGCATTAGTACTATTGTGTTTCCTTTATCTGCCTTAGTAGTTATTATATCATTTGTTTGCAATTTGACTTTTAATGTTTTCAGTGTGTTGTTTGTGTCTTTGTTGTGAGTGTACTTCAGTTTTGTATTAATATGTCTTATTTCATTTGCGATTAGTTCTCTTGTTAGGCCTGCATTTAATGATGTGTTCTGTGCTTTTTCTTCTTGTGTGATTATATATTCTGATTCAGTGATGATGTGTTCAATAAATTTGTCCTTGCTTGTTGTGTTTGTGTTGTGTTTTAACCCTTTCTGCAGTAACTGAGTTTCTTGTTCACTTAGTTGTATATTAGTCAAGTTGATGAGTTTGGGGTGAAAATTGTGGTTGGGTATAAGTTGTTCATTTGATAAATCTATGTGCTGTTTCCTTTGGTTATTTTTCAATACTTTGATTTTATTATTGTGCTTTGCTTTAATGTTGTCTATAATAGCTGCTGTGTGGTCTTCAATTCTTTCTATAATATCACTCAGTATTGTTGGGTTGTTTAATTGTGTGGCAAGCTGTAGGTGTGTCATGTAGAGTGTTTTGTTTTGATTTGCTTTCTTGCTATAAAGTGCTCTTATTTCCTTACTAATCCATTGGTTTTCTGCTATTGTTTTAGCCTGTTGTGCTGGTTTAGTGCTGTTCCTGACCGTCACGTTTACATAATTCGGTTTGAGATTTTGTTGAATGCATAACTTATTAAATTTGATGCTCTGGATGGTTTTGTGAAGATTGAGATGTTGAGTCTTGTATCGCTGATATGTGGCCGTTGGGAATGCCTGACGAGGCTGTGAAATATTAATATGGTAATAGGCCATCTTCCCGCAGTTGCTGAACAATAATTTTGTGAATAAATCCGTCGAAAACAACTGGTTTGGTGAATTTTGTTTTTATTTAATTCCCCAGACGCGTTTCGCCCTTGTGGTGTAGGGCATCTTCAGTGGCTGTAAAGTGTTTTTACATGTGTTGTTACAATAATTACATACAATATAACTCTTAATAAAATGTATATACATATGTACACACTGTACTCACAGATATAATGGTATTCCTTTACATGTCGGTCTGGAACAGCATTCACACCGCTTCACATAACTGTTCATTACAGTTTTCTTTAAAACTATTGTTACACTAGTTGTTTTTTCTGTTGCACTTGTTCTTATGTTAATCTTTTTCTGTTTATTTACACATGTGTGTTACACACGGTTTTTGTTTTGATTTTACCAGATGTTTACAGTAGTGCCAACTTAGTTTCTGTTGTTATTGTTTGTGTGTTGTACTTTCTATTAAATTATCTCTCTGTTTTTGTGCTGAGGTACTGTTTGTGATTATTGTGTTAGTGAATGTATTCGTTTTCTTGTTTTGAGACTGCTTTTTGTGTTGTTAGAGTGTTGTATAGTGTTTTGTTGGTTAAATTTGTGAATTCGTTTATTATTGTTTTTCCTATTGCTATCGATTTGTGTATATGGTAGCTTTCCTGAAATGTAAGTAGATGATTTTTGTGGTTGTTGATTTGTAATATTTTCATTTCTGTATTTATATTGGTAGGAGGGTGATTATTGTCTAATAAATGTTCAGCAAATGTGGAGTGATTTGTGCAGCTTATTGCTCTGATGTGTTCTTTATATCTTATGTTAAAATTTCTGGATGTCTGTCCTATGTATACAGCCTGACACTGTTGGCATGTTAACTGGTATATTCCTGCTTGTTGGTATAAGTCACTTTCAGTGTTGGAGTTTAGATGTTTGTGTAGTGTGTTATTTGTCCTGAAAGCAATTTGTATTCCTTGTTTCTTAAATATGTTGCTGATTCTGTGTGTGTGTTTATTATTGTATGTCATGGTGTACCAGTGTTTCTTGGTTTGGTTCAGTGTGCTTGTGTTTTGTATCCTAGGTGGTATTTGTTTGTTGTTGTTGTTTTTTATTTTGTTGTTGAGCTGTTCAATAAGTTTTTGTGAGTACCCATTATTATTTGCTATTTGGATGATTGTGTTATATTCTCTGGTGTAGTCTTTCTCGGATAGGGGTATCATATTTAGCCTGTTTAGCATGTGTCTCAGTGCTGCTTGTTTGTGATTGTTTGGATGGTTAGAATTGTTGTGAATTATAGTGTCAGTGTGTGTGGGTTTTCTATATATGCTGAAGGAGTGTAATGGGCCTTTTTTGGTTATTGTTATGTCAAGGAAGTTGAGTGAGTTGTTTGTTTCTTTCTCTATGGTGAATTTTATATTACTGTGGATGTTATTAATTTCTTCATGGAATGTGGAAATATTATGTTGTGGTTCATCTATCAAGCAAATGACGTCATCCACGTATCTGTGCCAGTATAGTATGTTGTACTTCTTGTTTGTGAATATCTGGTGTTCAATATGATCCATGAAAATATCTGCCATGATGCCTGAAACCGGAGAGCCCATTGGTAAACCTTCATTTTGGATATAGTATTTGTTATTGAATTGGAAATAGTTTTGTGATGTTACAAGGTTTAGTATTTCTGTTATCTCTTTGATGTGTGTGTCTGGGACTGTGTTATGTGTGTATAGGTTGTTTTGTATAATATTAATTGTTTCATTGACTGGGATGATAGAGAACATATTTACAACATCAAATGATAAGAGTGTGGCTGTGTCAGGTATTGGTATTGTGTTTACTTTTTGTATCAACTGTGTTGTATTTTTGATGGTTCTGTCATTGTGGTATCTGTATTTTTCTCTGAGGAATTCATGTATGAATCTGCTTAGATGGTACGTTGGTGCCTTCCTGAAATTTATTATTGGTCTTATTGGTATGTCATTTTTATGTATTTTTGGTTGGCCTCTGAGCTTTGGAGCCTTAGGATTTTTTTGAGGAATGTTCTGTTTTTTTGCCAATCTGTTAAAATGTGATTAATGTTTTTGAGGCACTTTTTTAGGTTGTTGTGAAATCTGTTTGTGGGATTTGTTTTTAATTCAGTTATTTGGTTGTTTGCTATAAACTGTTCTGTTTTTTCATTGTATTCTGTTTTTTGCATTAGTACTATTGTGTTTCCTTTATCTGCCTTAGTAGTTATTATATCATTTGTTTGCAATTTGACTTTTAATGTTTTCAGTGTGTTGTTTGTGTCTTTGTTGTGAGTGTACTTCAGTTTTGTATTAATATGTCTTATTTCATTTGCGATTAGTTCTCTTGTTAGGCCTGCATTTAATGATGTGTTCTGTGCTTTTTCTTCTTGTGTGATTATATATTCTGATTCAGTGATGATGTGTTCAATAAATTTGTCCTTGCTTGTTGTGTTTGTGTTGTGTTTTAACCCTTTCTGCAGTAACTGAGTTTCTTGTTCACTTAGTTGTATATTAGTCAAGTTGATGAGTTTGGGGTGAAAATTGTGGTTGGGTATAAGTTGTTCATTTGATAAATCTATGTGCTGTTTCCTTTGGTTATTTTTCAATACTTTGATTTTATTATTGTGCTTTGCTTTAATGTTGTCTATAATAGCTGCTGTGTGGTCTTCAATTCTTTCTATAATATCACTCAGTATTGTTGGGTTGTTTAATTGTGTGGCAAGCTGTAGGTGTGTCATGTAGAGTGTTTTGTTTTGATTTGCTTTCTTGCTATAAAGTGCTCTTATTTCCTTACTAATCCATTGGTTTTCTGCTATTGTTTTAGCCTGTTGTGCTGGTTTAGTGCTGTTCCTGACCGTCACGTTTACATAATTCGGTTTGAGATTTTGTTGAATGCATAACTTATTAAATTTGATGCTCTGGATGGTTTTGTGAAGATTGAGATGTTGAGTCTTGTATCGCTGATATGTGGCCGTTGGGAATGCCTGACGAGGCTGTGAAATATTAATATGGTAATAGGCCATCTTCCCGCAGTTGCTGAACAATAATTTTGTGAATAAATCCGTCGAAAACAACTGGTTTGGTGAATTTTGTTTTTATTTAATTCCCCAGACGCGTTTCGCCCTTGTGGTGTAGGGCATCTTCAGTGGCTGTAAAGTGTTTTTACATGTGTTGTTACAATAATTACATACAATATAATCTTAATAAAATGTATATACATATGTAACACTGTACTCTGTACACAGATATAATGGTATTCCTTTACATGTCGGTCTGGAACAGCACTTCACACGCTTTCACATAACTGTTCATTACAGTTTTCTTTAAAACTATTGTTACACTAGTTGTTTTTTCTGTTGCACTTGTTCTTATGTTAATCTTTTTCTGTTTATTTACACATGTGTGTTACACACGGTTTGTTTGATTTTACCAGATGTTTACAGTAGTGCCAACTTAGTTTCTGTTGTTATTGTTTGTGTGTTGTACTTTCTATTAAATTATCTCTCTGTTTTTGTGCTGAGGTACTGTTTGTGATTATTGTGTTAGTGAATGTATTCGTTTTCTTGTTTTGAGACTGCTTTTTGTGTTGTTAGAGTGTTGTATAGTGTTTTGTTGGTTAAATTTGTGAATTCGTTTATTATTGTTTTTCCTATTGCTATCGATTTGTGTATATGGTAGCTTTCCTGAAATGTAAGTAGATGATTTTTGTGGTTGTTGATTTGTAATATTTTCATTTCTGTATTTATATTGGTAGGAGGGTGATTATTGTCTAATAAATGTTCAGCAAATGTGGAGTGATTTGTGCAGCTTATTGCTCTGATGTGTTCTTTATATCTTATGTTAAAATTTCTGGATGTCTGTCCTATGTATACAGCCTGACACTGTTGGCATGTTAACTGGTATATTCCTGCTTGTTGGTATAAGTCACTTTCAGTGTTGGAGTTTAGATGTTTGTGTAGTGTGTTATTTGTCCTGAAAGCAATTTGTATTCCTTGTTTCTTAAATGTTGCTGATTCTGTGTGTGTGTTTATTATTGTATGTCATGGTGTACCAGTGTTTCTTGGTTTGGTTCAGTGTGCTTGTGTTTTGTATCCTAGGTGGTATTTGTTTGTTGTTGTGTTTTTTATTTTGTTGTTGAGCTGTTAATAAGTTTTTGTGAGTACCCATTATTATTTGCTATTTGGATGATTGTGTTATATTCTCTGGTGTAGTCTTTCTCGGATAGGGGTATCATATTTAGCCTTTTAGCATGTGTCTCAGTGCTGCTTGTTTGTGATTGTTTGGATGGTTAGAATTGTTGTGAATTATAGTGTCAGTGTGTGTGGGTTTTCTATATATGCTGAAGGAGTGTAATGGGCCTTTTTTGGTTATTGTTATGTCAAGGAAGTTGAGTGAGTTGT
>JARYHS010008074.1:52443783-52548908 GCA_031002005.1 Vandiemenella viatica
ACACGCAGGTAAAACTGTGAAGTCAATCTTTAGCAAATCACCGATCGCAACAACTTTTTTTAAAAAAATTTTCTTATTTTATTTGGCCTGAAGCGCCAAATGGCACTATACAGCCATCAGCTATTTATATAGATAATTGGCTTGGTACAAATGAGTAATGCACTGTACAGATAACACAAATTTACAGGATAATTATAATAAAATAGTAATTTCACATCAGCTGGAATGTTCTCAAAAATACATGCATGTTTACAAAATCAAGAATTAGTAAAACACGTAATAGAGGACTCTGTACCAACAGTGGGAGGTACAAGGCTCTCCGTGCACAAACAATAATTACAGTATATTAAAATATAAAGGAGATTTTTATATACACATTAATGATTATTTATATACAAGAATTAACACATTATAAAAAGGACTTATTTGACTAAATCTTAATGTTTGTTGCTTTTATAAAACTGGCTAACAACAGACAAGAAATAGCTCCTCTTTCGAGTTTGCACGCGCTACCGTGTCGGGGCATTGGTTGCTACTTGCTACCCAACAACCAATGTCTTTGCATACCGTAGGTAACCAAAAGAAGTCTACATCTGTGATAAACACTGAGTCTTTTAAAAAAATATGGACCAGAATATAGATATTTTTTCTGTGATCAGAAAATATTCATATATAGAGAAGTCTGAATTCTTAGTAACGAGGTACTATACTTGATGTCGCTATTTTAATATTCAACAAAATAAATACATAAATCAAAAATCTCTAAAAAATATCCCTAAAATTGTAAAGGCCAAAAAAAAAAAATATATTAGCCAGCGCGTACACCCCAAAATTTAGGGGGAAAACCCCTAACTTGGCACCCATGCGCCCTGTGTTCCTACAATGCAGGCGCCCAAGTCAACAATCACGGCCCGCCAACTGGGGGCCGGGTCATGGTTGTTACCGAAATATAACAACAGTATGCTACCCGTCACCAGGGGCGTAGCTATCGAAGGGCTGGGCGGTGCCGTGCATCGGGCCCCTAGCTCAGGGGTCCCCCAAGCGCAGCTAAGGGGGCCCAAGCTCAGCTCAGGGGCAGGGGGCCCCTTAAAGCTCAGGGAGCCCTGCCAGCAAAACCTCACAAGACTTGGTAGAGCCCATCTGGTCTGAGGGCTCAAAATATTTTTTATTTTTTTTTATTTTGCACCAGTGCCCTTGTTAACCTACGCCACCGCCCGTTACTAAACAACCTACAGACTGAGGACACCCAGCAATATTACAAATAATTTGCAAACATAACGTAATTATTTATAGTAAATTTTAAGTAATTCAATATTAATATCAAAATGATTGGGTTTCAGCGATAATGTTACAGGTATGAAGTATATTCTATTAATGAGAGGTCCATGATCCATCAGCCTAATATGTCTCCCGACAGTAAGACATTCACACTATAGCCACATTCATTAGCCTCGTAAGGTCGATTTAAACATCGTTCATTCTAACGATATGAACAACATCTTTGCTCCGAATAATGGTATACGCATCTTCGTTTCTCGCTCATTTTAAACGTAGCACAAAAAAAATATCACCCACTGCTGAATTGAAAGACGCACTGCTGTGATTGCATACGTTTAAGTAACTTTTGATGAATGATATTGCCGCATGAACGCCAGTGTACCGTCTGCCAGCATGGCGCAGCGGGTAGCGTCACGAATTGCGGTACCGAAGGTCGCCGGTTCAATCCCGCCCACTGACAAAAATTATTTAATTCTGTTTATTATTTCCAGAAGATTCTACATGTTTCCTAAGGTCACTTGTAACTTCTACACATTTCATTTGTTAACTACTCTTGTAATCTCTAGTACGTTCTATCTGTGTATAAATAGAAGAGCATTCTGCCCAAGAGGCAGTCAGTGCTGCGTGTATGTTTGAGTTCTCAATAAACCTGTTCTCAGTTTAAGTGCTGTGTTCATTGACAAGTAACCTTCGAATTCACACCTGCCCGGTTCCAACGCGACATAGTTTGGTGGAGACGCCGGGTACCCTGTGCAACAGCTGCATCGTCGTGGCTCCGATTAGGCAACGTAAAAGTCGCCGCCTACACGGACTGGAACCGGACTACAAAGGATATACTCAGTACGTCCTTCCGAAAGTCCGCGTCATTAGGAAACCCATGGCGGCAAGCCAGCTGCACATTCGACACCCATCGGTGTTCTCTGGAGACGCTGGACAGGATCCTAACAAATGGCTAAAAGGGTTCGACCGAGTCGCCAAGTACAACAGGTGGGATCATACCATGTGCTTGGCAAATGTTTATTTCTATCTGGACGGAACCGCCCAGCAGTGGTTCGAGAACAACGAAGAAAAACTGAATAACTGGGAAATGTTCCAGACGGAACTTAAGAAAACGTTTGGGGACCACCAGCGACAAATCCGCTCGGCGGAAGAACAACTGAAGAACCGGGCCCAACGACATGGGGAGCCGACGCAATCTTACATACAGGATGTTTTGGCCCTATGCAACGTAGTCAACCCGAATATGACTGAAGCCGACAAAATCACGCACCTAATGAAAGGTATTGCAGAAGACATGTACCAAGCTCTTCTGATAAAAGACGTCGCTACGACGGAAGAGTTCATCAAGTGGTGCCAGCGGATTGAGGAGATGCAACAAAGGAGGGTTGGGCGAAAGAAGTATGACAGACTTCCCAACGTAGTCCCTATGGCAGTTGTGGAAGACCAGCACGACTTTGCGTCTCTCATACGACAAATTGTGAGAGAAGAATTACAACAGTTCATGGCAGCTGGGACTCTTGAACCGAGTGAGCATCAGATCATGGCCATGGATGTAAGCCCAGTGGGTCATGAAGGAGCCGACGCGGCGGAAAAAGAGGTATTTCAGACAATAGCTCCTGTCTGCCGAGCCAATCGCACTCGACGTGAAGAATGGCCTCGCCCTGATATGACGTATGCTGCAGCTGCCAAACGGCAGCCTAGGAACCGGCCGACACGGCCACAACCAAATCCTCCGGCACCTATGACGTCCCGCAGACGAACGGACGTCTGGAGGACAGAAGACAACGCGCCAGTATGTTTCCACTGTGGGCGCCCTGGACATGTCATACGCTACTGCAGAGAGAGAAGACGAGTATTTGACGATTATTTTGCCGCAAGACGTCCGCCATCCGAACAGTTCTACCCCAGGCAGCCACCCGCTGACGAGTTCGGTCGACCTACGGGAAGAAGCCCATCGCCGTACCCTAGACGAGGTCGATCCCCGACGCGCCGCTGCCGTTCATCGTCGCCGGACAGAGCTACCAGCCGCTCCCCTAGCCGCCGCACGCAGGAAAACTAAGCAAGGCGACCATCTACGGAGGTGAGGCCGCCGCAGATGAAAATCCTCCATGGATGACAGTCACTAAGATGTCGGGAAATCTCATCAACGTTATAATCGACGGCCAACCTGTCCGGGCGCTGGTTGATTCAGGAGCTTCTTTCTCCGTATTGTCGGACAATTATCGTCGCACACTAAAGAAGACAATGTTCCGTGATACGGGGGCAACTGTGCTAAAGGTCGCAAATGGAAAGTACGTCCAGCCAGCTGGAGCTTGTGTCGCGAGAATAACCATCAACAACAGGACCCAGCCAGTTGAATTTGTCATTTTAACAGAATGTAGTCATAATGTCATCCTTGGATGGGACTTCCTTAAGGCATCCCAAGCTGTCATTGACTGTGGAACGTCTGAGCTGCAAATTGAAGAAGTCGTTGCGACGGGTACACGTAACACAGAATCTTCTGGGAAGTTATTCGCCGTTGACAACGTGACAATCCCGCCGTTCGCAATGAGAAGAGTCCCAGTCAAAAACACGGACGACCGCAACCTTGAAGTGCTTGTCGATAGTAGAAAGTTTATTAGGCTCACGACAGAAATCTACATACCAGCGGCTATCATAAGCATTATCGGTGGTCGAGGAGACATTTGGATCACCAACTTTCACGAGCAGTCACAAATTATCCCCAAGGGAATGTGCATAGGGACAGCTGAACCAGTCAGGAGGGCGAGCTCAACGTCATTACGAAGATCCATGCTCTGTTACTAGTACCGACAACACGCTGGAGGAAACAACTATGGAACTGCCAATAGGGTCCGGCCTGACCAAGGAACAACACCACCGGGTGGTTAGCTATACTACGCCAATTCTCTGGTGTATTCACACCCCAGCAAAAAAAGGTCAGACGAAACGGCCCACGATAAAGCATCGTATCAATACTGGGGATCATCCGCCCATTAGCCAGCGCTCGTACCGATTGTCACCAGTCGAAAGGCGAATAATTCGAGAGGAAGTGGAGAAGATGTTGCATAATGACATTATTCAACCTTCGGAGAGTCCTTGGTCATCTCCGGTGGTCCTCGTAAAGAAGAAGGATGGTACGTGGCGATTCTGTGTCGACTATCGGCGGCTGAACAAAATCACAAAGAAAGATGTCTACCCACTGCCGCGCATCGACGACGCCTTAGACTGCTTGAAAGGAGCTACATACTCTCAACCATGGACATGCAGGACAGGCTACTGGCAAATCGAGGTTGACGAAGCTGACAGAGAAAAGACGGCTTTTATTACACCTGATGGCCTCTATGAATTCAAAGTAATGCCATTCGGATTATGCAACGCTCCGGCCACATTCGAACGCATGATGGACAACTTACTTCGACACCTTAAGTGGACGACGTGTCTTTGTTATTTAGATGACATTGTTGTTTTCTCGAAAACATTTGAAGAACATCTGAGTCGCCTGTCAACGGTGCTGAAGTGTGTTCAGACTGCAGGACTCCGCCTCAATCCGAAGAAGTGCCTCTTCGTCGCCAGAGAGATAAAAATCCTGGGGCACCTGGTCAACGGAGATGGCGTCCGCGCTGATCCAGATAAAGTAAGGGCAGTCATGGAATTTCCAACTCCTCAGCACATTCGTGATGTGAGAAGCTTTCTTGGGCTGTGCTCATACTTCCGGCGTTTCATAAAAGGATTCTGTAACATGGCACGTCCACTGCAAGAACTTTTGCAGGGAGACGCCAAGTTTTACTGGGATGAAACTAAAGAAAGATCTTTCCAGGCACTTAAGGAGGCTCTAACTTCCGCACCAGTTCTAGCCTTATACGACGAGAATGCAGAAACTGAACTTCACACTGACGCCAGCGGTTATGGGATCGGTGCAGTGCTTGTGCAAATTCAGGAAGGTGCTGAGAAGGTGATAGCCTATGCATCAAGAGTATTCTCTAAGCCCGAGATAAACTACTCTACAACCGAGAAAGAATGCCTCGCAGTTGTCTGGGCTATCAACAAGTTTCGTCCGTATTTATTCGGCAAACCTTTCACCGTCGTAACAGACCACCATTCTTTATGTTGGCTAACCAGCTTGAAGGATCCATCAGGTCGACTAGCAAGATGGGCACTTAGACTTCAAGAGTACGACGTCACGGTGGTATTCAAAAACGGACGCAAACACAAGGATGCCGACAGCCTTTCAAGGAATCCTTTAATAGAACACAACAGCATGAATGGAATTTCAGCCCTCGCTGAATTAGGTGACGTTGCAGCTGAACAGAGGGAAGATTCAGAGTATTAAGAACCATAGACGCCTTGGAGAAAGGAGAACCGGCCAAAGGAGGGTTTCAATTGATAGATGGGACATTGTATAAGAACAACTACGATCCACTAGGCCCCAAGTGGCTTCTGGTCGTTCAGCTCATCTCCAGCCAGCTATTCTCAAGTATTTCCACGACGCTCCAATATCCGGTCATCTGGGATTTGTGAAGACCCTGGACCGAATCAGACGCAGGTATTACTGGAAGGGTCTCTACCGATCTGTCAAGCATTATGTGAGTCACTGTAAAGAGTGCCAGCGACGGAAACATGTGCCGCAATTACCTCCAGGTCATCTAGTACCAATTCCACCTGCAAGCAGTTCCATTCCACCGAATTGGGATCGACCTTTTGGGGAGGTTCCCGAAGTCGACAACCGGTAACCGATGGATAATAGTCTGCACCGACTACCTCACGCGCTACGCTGTCACCAAACCTGTGCCGACTGCAGAAGCTCCAGAGGTTGCAAAATTTCTAGTAGAAGACATTATTTTGAAGCATGGAGCACCACGTGTGATGATATCCGATCGTGGAAAGGTATTCCAGTCAAGACTAGTATCAGAGGTCATGTCAAGATGCGACGTTGTCCACAGGATGACAACTGCATACCACCCTCAGACAAACGGTCTCACAGAACGCTTCAACAAGACATTAGCCGATATGCTGTCGATGTATGTGGATGTTGAGCAGAAGGATTGGGATACAATACTGCCAGTGGTCACATTTGCTTATAATACAGCAAGGCAAGATACGACAGGCTTCACTCCGTTTTTTCTGCTCCATGGCCGTGAAGCTGAGACCACAATGGATACGCTGTTCCCATTCCAGCCGGACGACACTCAGGATGACTATATAAAACAGCTCATTACCAGGGTCGAAGAAGCAAGACAGCTGGCTCGCATACGAACACTGGCCACCCAGGAGAGGGACCGTCAGCGGTATGACGGCAAGCACCGACCTGTTGCGTACAACCCAGGAGATCTCGTATGGATTTTTACCCCTGTCCGGAAGGTTGGACTATCAGAAAAGTTACTGAAGCGGTACTTTGGTCCGTATCGTGTCATACGCCGCCGGTCAGACGTCACATACGAAGTCGAGGATTATGAGCCGTCTTCGAAACGACGAAAGCGAAGGGACATTGTTCACGTCCTCCGCATGAAGCCTTACTACAATCCTGACGAGCAGCTAGGCACAACCAGCTTCTTGTTCAAGGACTCTGAGGACGGTTTGGATACTGAGGAAGTCGGACAGGAAGATAATAGTACAAACAGGAGGGGCCCTCCAGAACTGCCATACAGAGGACCCACGACAAGATCAAGATCCAGGACACTTCAGCGTGCCCCAAAAGAAATCTAACAGCGGGACGCTGTTTTCCTCAGGAGAGGGAGCAATGCCGCATGAACGCCAGTGTACCGTCTGCCAGCATGGCGCAGCGGGTAGCGTCACGAATTGCGGTACCGAAGGTCGCCGGTTCAATCCCACCCACTGACAAAAATTATTTAATTCTGTTTATTATTTCCAGAAGATTCTACATGTTTCCTAAGGTCACTTGTAACTCCTACACATTTCACTTGTTAACTACTCTTGTAATCTCTAGTACGTTCTATCTGTGTATAAATAGAAGAGCATTCTGCCCAAGAGGCAGTCAGTGCTGCGTGTATGTTTGAGTTCTCAATAAACCTGTTCTCAGTTTAAGTGCTGTGTTCATTGACAAGTAACCTTCGAATTCACACCTGTCCCGGTTCCAACGCGACAATATTGACAAAACAATGTTCGAGAATATTTACGCTACGCAGTTTGCAAATTTATCCTCGACAATCCAGATGCTGTTAATACATTACATTACAATCTATTAATTCAAAATACTTAACGAAACGTTTAAAAATTGATTACAAAATTATTTGATTGCTTTTATATCAATTCTGTACAACATACATCGAAATAAGAAGGAACATGATCTTGTCACTACTATAGTACCAGAAATACTGTTAATTTAATCTGAATTGGCTAAAATAACTGTTTCGTTCTAAATTAGCTTCACATATTGCACATAATGCTTCTTAATCTTGAGGCGATAGCAAGAACTACAGTAGTTTCTTGATAAAATTTTCGATCTACGGTTTTTTTTCCAATGCTCATTTAGGGTCGTTAGTCCGTAACATAGCGTTTTCTTTACGATTCTATCAGTTATTAAAAGAGGAAAATAAATTTACTTTCTATTCATGTGATATGAGGATCTGGATATAACTTATCACTAAGGTTTGGATTTTTATGAATAAAATAGAGTAGTATTCATGCAAATATTACCTTAAAAACGCCTAAATATTATCTAAAAATAACAAAATATTGTTAAACACTTAAATTTACTATACCTTAAAATATGTTCGGTTGTTCATCATTTAGTTTCGATTTCATGTAGGGAGGAGAATAATTTGCTTCCGTGCACTTATTGCATCATTAGGGAATTAAATTTTAAAACACTTTGCTAAAGCTACTTTAATTTCACATAATTTACAGAAAATGACTCTTTCCTCTGTACTACAATAATCCTTTCCAAATTACTTTACGTAACGCCGTAAGTACAGAGTAAGTGATTGGAGCAAGAATAATAATAATACGACATTGAATATAAATAATGACTGGATAGTCCAATTAATACTAACTAATGAAAAGAGTGTTTTGTAAAATTGTTTTTTTGGTTTACAGTGGTTTTATGAATAGATTTTTACGTGGTGTTCTCGAAGCTTTCGTTGATCGTACACCCTCGCTTCTATCTAACTTGGTGTTAAATAGGGTTGTGACAGAGAACATTTTTGCGGATGCTGTTGCTTATGCGGATATTCTGTGCTTGTCAACCGCGGATGCGAATGTGGAAGCGGAAGTGGAAAAATAAATTTATGATTATTTAGATTTTATTATTTAATTAAAAATAAACTTAAAATCAAAATAAGAATATTTTTTATGGCAAATTCTATACTTTTCATAAGTAAAGTCTAATATAATACTGCCATACTGTTTTATTTTTTGCCTCATCTCACAACAAAAAAACAAACGTGGGATGATTTTACAAGTGAATTAAATTATTTACATTACTACGTGTGCGTCTAAAAAAACAATATTTGTCATATGAACTTCGTGGAATTCGCGGCTCAACTAACTCAAGCATGAAGCACAAGGCTACGCCAACAGAATTCTCCGTGCTCACCACCCGCCTGTCCACCCACCTCTCGTAGCTATGATGATCCGATTTTACGATAGAGGGTTCTTGATGGTCCGTGAAAGGGGCTGCAGGACTACATGTAGGGCGAGTTTTACGTTTGTAATCGTAGGCTTCCGCGGCCAGAGTCAGTTGATTCTCGGCTGTCCGGGTGGCGTGCGTCATGTTTTTCGAAACCGACGTTTCGACCCTCATTCTGGGATCTTCTTCCAGGGCACAACTACTTCTTCGATCAGTGAGACCTTTGGACCTCCGATCGGACGGGCAAATCTAACCATCTAGATGGATGCGGGCCTCGGCTATAAAACAAGATCACTCACTCATCGAAGACGCAGTTCTGCCCTGGAAGAATCCAGAATGAGGGTCGAAACGTCTGTTTCAAGAAACACGAGGCGGCGCCATCCGGACAGCCAAGAATCAACGAGTTTTACGTTGTTTGACTCCCAGACAACAAATACGGGTCCTTACAGTCCCACAAGTTATAGCGTTGGATCATGATTGGAGGAAACATCCTTCGAATGTGCGATAAGGACACTGGTGTGCGGCAAGAAAGTGCGAGTGGACAGGTTTGCTTGGAACATTTTGATGGATCCCTTCTATAAGCGTGAATGGGAGATCGCTTTCTACGGTAGTACTACACGGATGTCCAATAAGATGGACCCTGAGTAGGCCGCTTTACTTTACATGCAAGTTCAGACATGTAAATTCGTCGCTTAGGGAATAACACAATTCAGTTCATCGTTACTTTTATTGCAAAATCGCACGAAAAAAATAACCACGTTGTTGATACCTAAGCGACGATGGGTAGAATCTCGTATAAAGAGAAAAGAATAATATATATTGCAATGTAAACAAAACATCAGCTATATGCTCGCATTAAAATTCAGTATGGTACACGATCTGGGAACCCTATATATGAATCTCTACCTCAATTCCTACGAAACGCTAGACCAGTGGTTCCCAACGGGGGTGGTACCGCCTACTGGCGGGCGTTGAGGTGATCGTGGTGGAGGGGGGAGGGGGAGGTGAGGTGGAGGGGTGGCGCTACTGGTCCAAGGCAAATTTAGGGGGTGTTGAGGACAACCACCCCCCCCCTGCTTTCCTGTATTATTTCTAGCTTTAAGGGCTTCATCAAAGAAGTTTTTAATTGCGTTCCCAAGATCATAGGAAGCCAAAAGAGGATTTAGTGTAGTCAGCAAGTTATTCGCTTAGAAAATAAATAGATCTTCAATAGTGGTACACGGCAATTTAAAATTGATGGCGACAAAGAAGGCACTAATTATTGAAAAATTTCTGTCATTACATGCAGCTCAGCTCTCTAATTTATAATATTTTTCGTAATATTTATTTGTTAATCAAATTGTGAACTATACACAATTTATATATTTTAATCAAGTAATTTTGGAAATATACTGTATGTAGGGAAAAAAATAAGATAAAATAATAAATAATTTCGAGCACTACGGGCTGCATTATGTATTTAGAAATAGTAAAATCAGGTTTTTTTTTTTTTTTTTTTTTTTTTTTTTTTTTTTTTTTTTTTTGAAAAATGTGCGTAGAGATTTTTTTTTGTTCTAAAAGTGGCCGGTGATTAATTTCTACTTCGAATAGGGGCGGTAGGCCAGAAGAGATTGGGAACCTATTTGCTAGATGCTGGAATATCTAAGCTCTGCTGTTGTCCCGTTACGAATTTGATCATAAGTATAGCGAATTCCGATCAGCGAGGTTTAAAGTTACAAGGTAGCATTGTTGCTACTTAAATCTGGCCAAAATATCTGATGCTTAAAGTAAGCAGCCAAAAATGTATTACAGTTTCCGATAGAGATAAATTAAATATATTAGGTATCCACACGGAAAAGGTAAATGCGGATAAGAAATGAACGGTATTAATAAAGGTATTCTGCAGTGGAATGTTCTCTCTGTGAAAGAATTTTCTTCTTGAAATTTGGTGATTAAAGATGGATGATAAAATACAAGATGTTTTTGGGGTAAGGTAGGGGGAAATTGACGAAGTTACTCAGAATCTCAAAGATATTGTATATGTTTTATTGAAACTGTTAACAAATTTAGCAATTAATTAGAGTATCTGGAAATATAATTTATGTATTGTAGCTAATACGTTACGGTGCCTATTTGCATTTAAGAATTTAAATTAATTATACTAATGGAATGTTAGGTAATTAACCGTAATTATCAGTAGCTGGTAATATTATTGCTTTTTAATAATCATATTTTCTATTCCACGTGCATGAACTTGTTGTCAAATAGTATCAAAGTTAATTTATCTAAGTCAGTGCGCAATACTCACTGATAAAGAACGCTTTTACAAAACTGCGCTTTGTATTACAAATTCCTTCTTTGATACGTATCTGAAGGTACTTCATAAATAAATCACAACTACAAGGCGAAGTTGCTTATTCTGTGATTGCTGTTTACATTTCTTACACCAGTGTGAGGCGTGCTACAGAGATTGGTCTCACGTGATTAACATTATATCCTGTCTTCTGGTTTTTATTCCGTACTACGCTCCATTGCCGTTCAAACAATACCTTCTTCCCAGGTCTGACAGATAGGAAAATACAGTAGCTATAAGATATTGCCCTGCACTCAGTTAGAAAGTGAGTTTCGTCGTGGTGGTAAGCAAAGACCATGAAACACCGATAACCGATGGCCATGATGGTTCTCTGACTAAATTTAAAAGGCTGATAACTGAGAACTCCAAGACTCAAAAAATAAAAATTTCATCGATTTTCGGAGACTTCGCTATCTGATTGCTAATCCTTTAAACTTCGACAAAATCATCCTCATACACACTACTTTTCACTCTGGGTGTTAAGAAACATGTTCATATTTTTTTTAACCGAGCTTGGTGGGTCAGCTCTGGCCTCGCATTCAGGAGGACGGCGGTTCGAATCCCCGTCCGGGCATCCAGAAATGGGAGTTTCCATGGTTTCTCCAAATCACTCCAGGCACTGCCTGTACTTTCCAACATTCCTCCACCACATTTGAGGAGAAAATTGGTTTTGCTTAGAGAATTGGAAGGAGTGTAGGAAAACAAACATGATTCCTCTGCATGGTGACCTCCTTCAGCTGCCTCGCCCACGATTAAAATCGAGGAAGCAGCCAGTCTCAGACATAACAACTTTAACTTGTGTGTGGAGTGGAGAAAAAGGAGTGGGAAGCCAACAGCCCACACAATTATGGGCTTATAAAAAATCCTGACATCCTGTGTTCCAGTGTTTGACTTGCCTAGTCGTCTGTGGTGTCGATTAAACAGAATTCGCACAGGTCACGGAGTTTGCAATGCAACCACACATAAGTAGGGCCTCTGTGAAGATGCGTTGTGTGACTGTGGTGGTATACAAACTGCTAACCACATTGTAATGTACTGTCCAGCAAGAAGATTATCTGGAGACCTTCTCACACTGCCAAAAGATGGCTTGAATCTATAGACGTACTTATCTGATTGACATGTATTTTATTGTACTTGGCATACAATAATAATAATAATAAACTCCATGTGAATGCCGGGATGCTTCCTTCAAAAGCCCATGGCCGAATACCTTCCCGTTCCTTGTCCCCACTCCAATACCTCATCTAATGATATCGACTTCGACTTTCTATTTTGCAGTTAATACACATTTCAACAGTTTTTTTTTAATGAGAACGAGAATTTATGTACCTCATTGAATAACGTCAACGTTCCATTACAATGTGGTAATATAGCATCACTGGGCGCTAGGCATGATTGGAGATGGGATAGCGTGTTGCGTAGTTGCTGCCTTCTGCATCACAATGTACCGTTTCAAATGGTATAAGAATCTTTGCTTTGAAAACAGTCATCGAAAATATTCCCCGTACTTGTTCCCTTGCTATTATATTCTATTCCTCAATCTAAAGTTACCATTGGAAGGTCGTTTCGTTGAATATATCTGCAGAGCTACAAATCGTTATTGTATGAACCAGCGACTGAGATTTTTCTTCTCAAATAACAGAATTATTACTGGTTATACTCAGTCGTGGCGTTTGTTCTGCTGCTATTAATGTTGTTCCTGCTGCACTTATTAATTTTTATTTTGCATTTGGTATGTTTAATTCAGATAAGCGCGACACTCAAAATTTTATTTTACTTCTTTGGCAATTTCCGATATGTAAAAAGTGAATGCCAATGAGAATAGCGTTTCTTCGCTTCTAAATTAACTGTTCATGCTATCCAGTATTTATATAGAATCAAAAGTATTCTGTAAGGAGGTTAACATTTGAAATTAATTGATGTATAAAACTTTAGAAGCCATCAAATACACTGAACACTGCCCAACTATTGAGAAGTTTCGATTAGTGTTACAATTTCGTTTTTTTTCTCACATATAGTAAATAATGGGAAGCCCATGTTTCTTTGTCCTAGGCACAATACCATTGGGTTAAATAACTGAAAAATATCAACGAACCAATGGTTGGTGAAATATCAACATTTATATATTCCAATCTGAGCAGGCAAACTTTAGTTGTGGTTTTCCTTTTTTTTATTTTTTTATTTCAGCAGTACAATTTTTGCCATGTGCCTGTGAATAATAAAGGTTGTGTTTCGAATAATAAGCGTCAATTCGATTGTTCGTAATGTAATTTTTGAGGAGGGAGTAGGGGACCGTCTAGATCAG
Organism: Vandiemenella viatica; assembly: GCA_031002005.1. Classification (NCBI taxonomy): domain Eukaryota; kingdom Metazoa; phylum Arthropoda; class Insecta; order Orthoptera; family Morabidae; genus Vandiemenella; species Vandiemenella viatica. The sequence continues at coordinate 52,457,284 of JARYHS010008074.1, forward strand.
TGGTGGCCAACACATTTTTTCCGGCCCACGAGATTCATCACACTTTTACAAAATATATTTATTTATAATCGCCAAACTAGTGAAAAGTAATGTATTAATAAATACATTATTTCTGTATCCATAGTTTCAAAATTTATTTCAGTTATATTTATATATTTTTTATATATCATTTGTTGTGTTATATATTTATTTAAAATGTCCGTTTAGTGTCATTATTATTATAATATCTATGTTTACATGTAAGAATAATAGTAAACACAATAATAATAACTCATTATGTTTCAATTTTTCACACCAAAAAAATGTCTATAGTGGGTCTAAATCTAATATGGAGATATATGTTTTTACATGTAGCCCGCGGGGTTATGAGGCATTTCCAAAGTGGTCCGCAAGATCATTTGGTTTGGCCACCCCTGGTCTAGATGATTAAGAGAAACCGCCTGAAGACGTCAAGTCAGATGGAGCGTCTGGAAGAATAAAACAGAATGTTTCATAAACAAATAATATTAATTAGATCAAGGACGCCGCTGGGAAACCTCTTTCAAAGCCAGAAGAGAAAGCAAACCAAAGGAAAGAGTACACAAAGAAATTTAAAAACGACGGCGTCCTGAATCTGTGTGCTGTAATGAGAGGAAACTGATATTGATCACGTAAGAGACAAGGTTTGGTATCGGAGGAAGGAGTGAAAGATTTAAAGTCAAACAAGGCGGTACGAATTGAAAAAAATCGTACAGAACTGCTAAAATTTCCAAGACAAGACGACATATCTTTATATATATATATATATATTTCTTCTGTCCGTGTGTATGTGATTGAACTTCTAAACGGCTGGACTGATTTTTATGCAATTTTGTGCTTGTAATTAAGTTGATTCGAGAAATAAAAAAAATATAAAAACACACCCTCTCCATTTACACCCCTTAATTTATACAAACCCACATATTTTATCCGATTTCGATGGAAATTTGCACAAGTATAATTCCAAACAAACAGAAAAATACTCTGCATTTGGTTTGCCAAAGCGCAACCAGTCTAGCCCTTTACTCTCCTCCCCCCCCCCCCCCCACTCCGCCCCACTTGAATTTCCGATGATCTTTATAGAAACACACGGTTTTTATCAGATTTTTGATGGAACACTGCGCACGTATACTTTGAAACAAATAAAAATGTATTGCTTACATTAGGTTTACTAAAGCCCACCCACTCTAACCTATCAACCCTCTTAAACAGAATTTACACATGAAACCATTCAGTTTTTCGCGATGTCTTTCATTTATTTAGTTATGTAAATACGTCTGTCTTGTATAAGCATACCAAGTTAAAAAAAAGAGGCATTGTAACGCATGCCGGACAAAGCTAGTATTTATATAAAAAATTCAAGCTGATATTAAAAAGTTATAGAACAAAATACATCCTTTCACATTTTTGACAAAAGAATTTCATTTAATCTACCCAAGAGAGCACGTTTCGAACTTAAATATCACCTACCTCAAAATTAATAACCAGGTAAAATACATAGAACAGAAATGAACGTTAAATTCGACGAAGTTCACTTTGTGGTACAACGAAAAGTAACTTGGCTTTAACATTAAAATTAGAAAGAAAGTGTAACAGAACTTGGATTAGTTGAGGTAATATAACTCGGAATATTATGGCGTTGAGGTTTATTAAACCAGCAGACTACAGTTCAAATAGACTGTCAAATTAATACCACTTCTCACCAGAGCGATTAACTTTATAATCTGTCAAGAGTATTTTACTTTAAATGAAGAAGCATGAGATTCATTTTACTTCATTTAAATTGCGGATTAACATTCAACATAAATACCAGATTCTTTACCGGAGATTGTCAGGGTACATTAGATGGCAAAATTTCCGTAGCTTTGTCCTGGCAATATTCTGAGCGAAAATGTTATCTGCTATAATGCAGAAGATTCTCGACGAAATCTCAGGCTCAACACCCGTTTCCAGAACACCAAATAATAGCTCAAACAATCAGCTACCATTAAAAATAATTGAAACTTACTGAAAACTACTTCACACTAAGTGGAAATAACCTTAAACGAAGTTCTAAGTAATATACGAGGTTTTGACATTCTTTCGGAAAAAATATACAATATACTTGAATGGAAAATAACAATCTAATATGGTAGCTGGTAAAAAATAACTTATTAATGTCCTTTAATTAAAATGTTGGGTATCGCAATCAATTCTTGAAAAATCAATCACACTAATTAGAAACAGTTTCAAATAATATGCAAAGAAAAAAAAAAAAAAACACATTATCCAACTAACCTGATGCAATTGCAATATTTAATTAAGTTTTTACACAATCCTAATTACTTGACGGGAGGACACTAAAAATATTATAGTTATTTTTCAAAGAGATCTAAAAAAATATAAATGTAATATGCTTATTTGAAGAAAGTTTTTGATAATATTAAATGGGACAAGCTGTTATATATTTAAAAAAATATGAAATAAAATTGAGGCAGTGAAATTACTTAGAAAACTTAAATGAGCTCGATGAAAGTAGGATACTAAGATAAACTAGTGTTATGTAAAAAGGATGTGATCATTGAGCAAGATTGCCGTCTGTTTACTGTAATATACAACTTGTCTGTACTGGAAGCGAGGAAGGAAGTAAAGGAAAATTCGGATATAGTTTAATCGTTCAAGGAGACACTATCAGTGTGTTGCGGTTTGATAATGACGATGTTCAGATTGCATAAAAGAGTGACGATGACGAAGAATGTTGAATGGCTTTATAGAACGTTGGAAGATGAATATGGTCTAAATACAAGCAAATGCAGTAAAAAGATAATAAAGTACATCATATGAGGTAGCAATTACTAGATATAAAAACAAGATTAGTTCGAGTTGAAAATTTATGACATATATGGAAGCAAAAATCAGCTCAAAAGAATAATAACACTAGGCAAAACATCATCCAATGACACAGAAATAACTTTCTACAATTTTATGTTTTGAGCGCAGTGCAAATGGAAATGTAATTTACACTTTGTGAATACCAGAAAGATGAAGCGATAGAAGGATTCTGAAACTGGATACTTAAAGAGAGGAATAACTGCTGAAAAAAAGAAACATAAGGAATTTGTTAATTCTTAATTAAATTAAGATGTGTGAAAGAAATAATTAAGGTTTAGGCTTTAATGATTGAGTAGAAATAAAGAAATTAACTAAAGATAGGAATAGAGAGAATCAAATGGAGAGTGTATGTCTTTGCCTCTGAGAATGGCCTATTTTTTTTACACACTATATCTGCATCTAAATGGTTCTTGTGAGGTATAATCACCTTCCCGCATCAATGTTATTACTTGTCTATTGAATCTGCGAAATAGTAATTAAATCATTCATCTGTTTTCGTGTGAAATAGTGAACGAAATGTTCTATTACGAATTAAGCTAATGAAGCAAATTAGGTAATTGCGCAAATTAGGTAAATGAGAGCGATTGCACTATCTCGAATCGTAAACTGGTCAACCTGCAGGCTCACGTATCTTCATTGTCTACTTGATGTGACTCGCACCTTTCTTCCATGTTCGCATTTTTCCATCTTGGTAAACAACACTTTGTTTCGCGTTATTTGTGGGAATCCACGTATACGTATGGGGTGATTTACGGGTGTGAAAAAACATTGATGAACATCAATCTTTACGAACCACGTAGCTCAGGGGTGGCCAACTTTATTAGACACAAGATCTACTGTTTGCTGACGAAACCCTGTGCGATCGACCAATGACATACTGCTTGAAATTTTGAACGAAACAGCATAGTTCAGTACTCTATTTTGTTCTATTTTTATTTTATTAAGCGGGGAAACATGATACTGAATATTATTCTTAGTAACTACTTATTTACATTAGTGTTAGCATTGCGTCTTTGCGTCTTCCGCTAGATTAGCAAAATCAGGTTTGTAGTTGGAAATTGCCACCTTTACAGAATCCAATGTATGAGCTTCTGTCAAGGTAGAACAGTGTTTATTTTTTGTTTGTTTTAAGAAGGCAAATGCTGATTCACACAAATATGTTGAACCAAAACACGAATGAAGTTGTTCAACACATTTCTTCAAATTTGGATATTTCTCGTGGAAACCAATGCCCAGAAATCTAGCCCTGAGGATGACCTTGCTTTTAGAAATATGTAGCTGCGCAGAGTAATATTTTCGTTTTAAAATATGATGTGGTCCATTTTAAACTTATCTTCAATTTTTTTTAGCCATTTCATAGATATCACTATGATCATTGATCAAAGGAATTATTAAACGGGTAACAGATGGATTCCACCAACTTCTCAATTTTTTTGAAATCACTAAAGTGAGTTTCGAAGTCTGATACCACTGCCTTAATTTCTGTCATGTACTTGTCAGGAATGGAATTGTAGGTAGGATGTTCTTCCATATGATCCTTGATGTTTACAAATTGTACTAATTTTTTCTTTTCGATGTCAACTATTAGATACGTTATTTGACTTTGGAATCCTGCATTAGAACTCATAATCTATTAATGTTTCATTCTTGGCTTGTAGTTCCAGATTTAATAGGGCCAGTTTTCCGGTAAAATCTAATAAAAATGTTAAATCATATTTCCGGTCTAAATCACACAGTTGCATCACCCCCATCTTCAAGAAATTATATTATTTCGTCCTATAGATCTAGAAATCTTTGCTGAAACTTGCTTCAACTTAACCACCTTACGTGCAATGCCGGATCTGGTTCCTTCTCATCTAATTGCTGTTTAAATAGCCGCCTTTGGAGAGATTTTCCTTTTATGGAATTTATAATCTTGAAAGAAATATGCATTACATGTTTTGTGTTTAGTCTCTGACTAGTCTGGAAAGTCTTCGTATTTGTGACAAAGAAAATAAAACCATTATGAATACCTGTCATTGCAGAAGGCCCATCAATTGTTATTGATACGAGTTTATGCAAAGGTAGCTTAATCTTACTAATATATGCTTTGAATTCCGTGAATATATCAAAACCACGAGGGAGCTACCTTGCCACGATCGACTGGATTAATAGCCGCGATCGACCGGTCGATCGCGATCGACGGGTTGGCCACACCTGACGTAGCTTAACGTTCATACAACATTCTGTAATCTTAGCTTCATCCTGGAGCTGGTAATAACAATGCGGGGATGTTTCCTTCAAAAGACTCAGTCCTCACCCATCTCATCTCCAGGATCTATAAACCTAGACATCGTCTGACCGTAAAGAACTGGTTTAAAACTAAATTCCCTCAAGTTTACAACATTTCGTACAAAAATTATCAGTATTTGACTCTATATAGTGCATTGATGCACGGGGAGAACCACCATATAATACTAGTTTTCTTTTCTACCTGTTCTTGTATTGTTAAGGGAACCCAAAAAGAATTTTTATCATTTAAATAATTATGACAGCATCATATATTTTCATCACTTGATTCTGATGTACGAACGAAAAATGAATGATCTTGTGCTTTTTACAACTCAGCGGATTTACTTGTCCAGTGATAAAAATACATAAATCTTTATCTCTAAACCAACAATGCTTGTATATATTTGCATTCTCGGAAACGGATCTAACGATTTTGATAAAATATAAATAACATTTTGTTTTTTAAGATTATCTAAATAGTTGTGCTCCCTGTAAAAACGCAATTTTACAAAATACAAACAATTTTTGCAGTCGAAAACGACTCTTAAGGCATCTCGTAGACGATTTAGTCTGCTAATAGTTTATCTCTGGTTTCAACAAGGAACTCTTAAATATTTAAACGAACAGTTCTTGTATACTAGCTGACCCGTGGGGAATACTAGCACTACATGTTTAATTGTAAAACATTTAAAAAAAAAATATATTTGAAAATAGGATTTTCAGAAGTGATACTTTACTTTAAAAAACTTATTTGTTATTAGCAGTTATAATGTAATCATCGTTTACTTTTTGAGCGTATGTCAAACATCAATATTACTGAATTGTAAGAAGTGGTTATTATAAAATACTACCAGTTTAATTGTAAAACATTTAAAAATTATATATTTAAAAAATAGATCCTGGCTTTTCCAGATGTGATTTTTTCAAACACCTTTACAAAACTTCTTTAAAAACAATATTAACATAATAACAGCATTTTTATCTCGGGAACGGCTCTCGTAGGAGTTTTAGATAATGCCTACTGACGTTATTTAAGTTTCTCTTCGGTTCGTACAAGGAAATGCGGACTTCAAAATGCCCAGGAAGCCGTTAAGAGAGACTATTAACTACGTACGAGAAAAAATAAATAAATAATAAAATACATGATATCCTTGAAAAAATAGAAGCTTACAGAAAAAAATTTCTAACGCCACGCGATCTCGTAGAATTTTGAGGCACCAGTAAGCCTACCGTTTTTATCTTTGGTTGTAGTAAGCAACTGTGAGCTTCGAAATGTAAAGCCTTTAAGAATATTTTTTTTACCTACAATAAAACTTCACGCTGTCAAGACTCATCTCAAGAAAACCCTAAAGAAAATCGTTTCAACCAAGTTACTCTAACTTCGACTCAATTCAAGAAAATCATGACGAAATTCGACTGAAGCAGGTTTCTATTCATGAAACGCTGCCATTAAAATAAAATGTTGAACTATTATTCACGATTTTTATCTAACCGACTGCAGTTCTTAAGTAAGTAGAAAAGAACCAATGTATAACAAATATGAATACATAACAAATATGGAACGGTAATTAGTGGGGAAAAAGTGGTTACTGCGCTAGCTCTCAAAAAATTCTGGATCCGATCCCGGGTTCAAATCTCGTTGCGGCCAAAATTTTTAAGATTTTTATTTGATCATAGTTCCCAGAAGAAAGGAACTGGCCGGCCTACCTCTGATACAATGGTTTAGTATGCCTGCTTCTGGAGGATCCAACACACCTTCAGGTTAGGTTTTTATACTGTATATATATATATTTAATGTATCAACTCTAATACCATTATATGAGCAACTCTTGTGAATAAATAAAATTAAATTTTTACAATCTTCTCTAAAGATTTTGATGAAATCTTTCATACTGAACACAAACCGAAAGATGCCGAGCGAAGACCGGCCACCCAGTTACTAGATAAACATCAGAGATCTCGCTGGTTAGCTGTAGGAATCGGGAGCCGAAGATACACTTAATTTATTATTACAGAATTTAATAATCAGCATCGTACCAACGCTTTCTGTATCCTTACGGGTACAACCTGAAAGCTGTAACAATGCGACTTATTATAACCGTTCACAAATTGCTTGGAATCAATCATTTTCTTCACTTACGTATGCAGTAAAGTAAAGGTGTTTCAGTCAGCAACGAGTATCGCCTTCCCCATACTCATTTCACAGCAGGCTGAGTAAGCCTGGGCTGCCAATCGTTCAGCTTTGACAAAAGATTCTTTGATGTCGTCAAAATTTGAACCCTGTCTTCTAGCTCATAGTCAATCAATTTACCTAGCAAACGTTCTGAAGACTCAAGTCACATGTAACTCTCGCATGCTAATATTCACCATCATCATTATCATCGTTCACTTAGTTTTTTTCCTCAAGATTGTGTATCTGTTGAATTTCTCAAAAAGTTTTTGAGTATATGTTGCCACTTTGCTGACGGTTCTCTGAGAGATTGCTGAAGAGGTAAAAAAGAGATCTGCCTCATTTGATCCATCTTCCCGCTCGTGGTCTTTTGCCTTCAACCTTCTCTCCCATCATCAATTTTTCCAAATTTTCACACTCCTTTCTGACTAAAGTGCTTCAGGATTCTCTGTGTGTTTGCGAAAGAGGGTCTAAGAGATGTTAAATTCCTGTATAATGGATGCGTTAGTTTTCATTTCTATAAAATATTTTCTTTCTGCTAATATTATGAAAACAATTTTTTATTACATCAGGGTAATTACTGTGACTTCGTTATATGAATAGCGGGACACTGCTTAAGTAACTGAATTACGAACGACGTTATTGGCTAAAGCCATTAAAATTTGTGGTCGTAAAAAAGAAGTCTGAAGTATTCATTTAAGTATAGAATAAAAAGTGCCGAAAATTAATGGATGCAGAGTTACTAAACAATAGTGACAGAGAAGTACCGCAATTAATTTTTTTAAGGGTTTGACATAAAGAGCTAATTTTAGAATCTTTCAAATGGAAAGCTATATGTTGGATTATACAGTACCTGCTCCGCCGTTTCTCCAATTATCATCCTAAACGCTTCACCATAAAACGACTTACAGACAGATATCACATAGGAATCAGAGGCTGCGTTCAAACACAAAAGCATTGACAATTGCTAAAATCACCAGATTTTTTTTTTGTGGAAACTTTTTTAGAGGCGGGATGGGACTGGGGACAAGGAACGGGAAGGAATTCCGAAGGAATTTGAAGGAAGCATCCCGTAATTCACCTCGAGTGATTTGGGGAAACAATGGTAAACCCAAATCTGGATGCTCAGACGGGGATTAGAACCGGCATCCTCCCGAATGCGATGCCAGAGCGTTAACCACTCACTACTGTGCTCAGTTTTGCGGGTGTCCAAGGTTTGCTTTCATAAAAACACAAAGTGTCGACATGTTTAAACCTTCCATCCATAAATATACTAACCACATTTCAGTACATACTTGTCAAATCAGAATTCCACTTGCTGCGTTTATTTGAAAACTTTTCTGTAGTCTATAGAATTAATTGGATAAAAATGATGCGTCTTCAAAGTCTTTTAGTACAAGTTAGTCTTAATAGGATTGGAAGTATATAAAAAAGATGCTGAAACCCTTCCAGCTGGTGGTTTTGACAGTTTTCCTTAATCATGAAAGTGAATGGTGAGGGGCTCTACCGTTTCCTACTATATTTTACTTAAACGATCAGAATAGCGCTTCAGAAACTGGTATAAAGTATCCACAGTGCATATCAGATTTCTCTGTGACAAAGTGTGTATAACACTAAAGCCCCTCCAGAAATATTAAATACTACAGCAACAAAGGAACAGATGAATTAATAACGTATTAACTATTGTATTCTGTACGATTGTGATTCTTTTAGAAGCGTTATCATTACTTGTCAGCGTTTTTGTCTTTTTTTTGTTAATTGCAGTCCTGTACATATGGATATAAATATGGCTGGAGGGGCTATGGAGTAGCGTAATTAAATTAAAAAGAATGCTTATGAACAGCGAGACTTTCCTGTTATAGTTAAGTAATTGTCACAACAATAAATTATGTATTTATGTGCTGGTTATTTCTTTTTATGAAAGTCAACAATAGTTAAATATTGAAGATATTTGGCTTATTCAGTTAACTGTAGCAATACGAAGGTGGGAAAAGCGAGGGTTAGACTCTTAAATGAGCGAATTTAGTAAAATTGGGAATAATATTTATGTGGAACAACGTACCGCACTGAAGAAAAATATCGAAAGGTACAAAATGAAATATTTGTAACTTACTGTTACAGTTTAATCGGTTTTGAGTTACATCTCTGATACCAAAGTTCGAGTACCTATCTTATGTTGTCGAAATATATTTGTTTTTCTCCAGATTTGCCTGCTATTAATTTCTTTCTTCCGATTCGCTGCCAACTACCCTTTCCCTGTCCTAAATGACACCAATATCAACGAGCCGCCGAATTTGAGTTGAAAAAGGAGAAGGTAAAATCGAAGTTAATTTATATTGTCAGTGTTAGCGCCTTGGTTTGTATCTTGGATTCCTAATAAATTGTGGTACACGATACCATTCTCTGTACAGACATCTGATTGAATTTCTACCAAGAAAAAAAAAGTTGAATTAAAGCTATAATTCACTTGCTGCTATGATCGCATTCCATACTTGTGGGCCTGCGATCGATCCAGTAATTGGAAGTGGTCCTAATAGCCCTGTTTCTGCATGACTGTCACTGTGAACATGATGTTGTCTTGAGGAAACGTGGTTGACACTTCAGATTTGTGGAAGAATCATGAATCAAATAAAAACCACGATAGAAGGCTATGGAGCCTACTCAGAGACCAAACAGTCCCATAGAGGAACTAACATACACCTAACATAAATGTTGGTTCCATCAGAGCAAGGCTGTCTACGCTTCCCCATGACATAAATTGGACATAATCGATGCGTTAAGCTAGACGAAAGTTTTAAACTGCCTAAAAATGGTAATCTATGTGGTCCATCGGTCGGCACTCAGGTTTAAGCTTTTTTTCCTTTCAACCTTCACTTGCTCACTTGCAACACCTTGAATCATTTTAGTCAAAACTACGTTAAGTCTTCACGATACTGAGATTTCGCTGATACCAGATTAATGAGAGTCCTTTCAGTTTGACTGAATGTGACTTTAGAAATGTGTAGAAATACAGGGCTAGTTAAAATGATTGCAGTGACTTCAGAAAATTACTACAGATTTATTATTTAACATATACTTACAAGATTACACAGATATATAAACAAACTGTGAAAGATTTTTTGAGTGTCTACAGTTGATCAATATGTGCACCTTTAGTGACTCTGCACACATCAAGTCTATAATCGAGTTCTTCCCATACCCGACGCAGCATGTCTCTGTCAACGAGAGCAAATGCATTGGTGATACGAACCCGCAGGTCTGCCAGATCAACTGGTACTGGTGGCACGAAACCCCACACTTTTAGTGAATCGCGGAGTAATAATAATAATAATATTGTGGTGCAAGAGAATATCATACAAGTTTGAGTATCTGGGTGAAATACGTGGCGTAATCGTCATAACAGCGTAAATGACTAAATTTGCAAAGCTGATCAATACTGTACTTACGAGTCTACTAAAAAAATCAAAAAATCTAAAGAAACAAACGTAAAATTTTACGTATGTTATGGCAATTTTAATTTTTCTGACAAACTGCTCATAGCTGACAGGTCTTCTTTCGTGACATCACTTATCAGTAAATCATTAGCTTAATAATTTCTTTACAAAGTTCTAAGTTTTACAATGTGTCTCAATGTGTAAACCATCAAAGCAAGCATCTAGCAGTACAGAAACAAAGAAGTCGCAGGGGGGTTAGGTCAGGGGAACGAGGAGGCTATGACATCAGTTGACGATCAGCATCTTCAGCATGACCAATTCATCTGTTTGGAATACTTGCAGAATTGGCTCATGCCACTTCTAGAAGCTGACAGCGAAGATTTAATGTTCCAGCAGGACGATGCTCCACCTCATTTTTCTCTAGTTGTCCGTAATTTCCTAAACACCAGGATTGGGGATGCTGATCGTCAGCTTATGTCATGGCCTCCTCGTCCCCCTGACCTAACCCCCTGTGACTTCTTTGTTTGGGGTTTCGTAAAAGACACAGTGTTCGTGACACCAGTATCAGTTGATCTGCCACACCTGCGGGTTCGCATCACCAATACATTTGCTCTCATTGACGGAGACATGTTGCATCAGGTATGGGAAGAACTCGATTATAGACTTGATGTGTGCAGAGTCACTAAAGGTGCACATATTGAGCACAGTTTGTTTATATATCTGTGTAATCTTGTAAGTTTATGTCAAATAATAAATCTGTAGTAATTTTCTGAAATCCTGCAATCATTTCGATTAGCCCTGTACAAAAGAGAAGATTGCCTCATCTTGAACAGAAGATTTGAGGAAGTGAAGGTAATTCGTGTAGAAACCATGGATGCTGTTTGCTCATACAGTGGAATCCCCGCCTTGGAATGTAGAGGGTACGGGAAATACCACAATTGGAGATTACAACGAAGCAGAACCAACACAATCCTTATACTGGGCGCATTTGATAGCAGCTAATGGAGAAATGCTCTGCATAATCGTGGTTTAAGTACATGTCATCGACTTCAGCAAATGATCAATGGATTGTGATAAACGATGAACCTAGCAACTGATAAGTTCCAGTTTTCTAAAGTATTATAATACAAAATTTATACGAAATACATCAAAACTTAGCAATTTTTTAAATGTATTTTTATGTATTTTGACATTACTTTGAGCTTACGCCTAGTTTTTATCATGAGAGTGGTGATCATCCATGCGTTTGGCTATGTGATTGGGAAAAATCACCTAGAAATCAGATTCAGAGATTGAAATTAGTGCCCTTCGTACGTTCCGGATCAGAGATCGGAGTTTGTACCCTTGTACTATCCCGAGCTCAGTATGAGTGACTCCGACAGGATGGGTCTTTCACCCGGTTCCAGCTGTTCAAGCTGCGTGTTTATGTTCTGCTCACATGTTAATTAGATGGTCCGCAGAACCTTGACCGGCTCAGTTTTATCTACCAGTCCATAGTCTGAGTAGTGTGGCACGGTCATTGTCCCTGGCGGGGACGGTAGTAGATAGATGTGCGTGGGCAGGTCAATGCACCCCCTGTGTCAACACCAGAGGCAGCCCGCGCCAGCCGTTGGAAACGCAAGCCAACACACAAGCTGGAATTAAATGCGGGTTTAGTCGCACACGAGAAATTCGATTCAGTCAACCAAAGAAACAGCCCACTAAAGATTTATATATGTAGAGGTTTTTAATTTTTTTTTGAAACAGAGCCGGATTACTTCCATGGTGAATCGACTGCAAATTGGATCAATTAATCAGCTTACGAAAACTATAGCCTAAACCAGTATTTCTCAGCCTTTTTCAACACGAGGACCAGTAAATTGCCAAAAATAATATTACAGACCACTAACTTACATGGACTTAGTGTAAGCCCGTGCGGTTTTTTGCGTATCGTAACAGGTGTAGAATAGTTTCAGTTTTAGGGTCAAACATTATGACAGGTTGAACTCATCTGACCAAATACGGACTTGACCTGCGTTTGACCCTTAGGGTGTATAAAATACCTTGAGCTTGAAGAACTCAGAGGTATTAATAGACGTAGGTATTCAAAATGGATAGGGTCGATTGCCCTATCGTATAATTGTTTCAAAGGTCGTAGACTCGAACTTGCTTGTTTGACCCTTAAAGTTCACTCTACAATTAATTTTAAGAATTCCTGTTTGCTTCGAAAGCATCACGTTTTTTTTTTTTTTTTTTTTTTTTTTTTTGAGGCCGGGCGTTTATAATGTAATCTTTGGTCTGTAACGGCCATAGAACTTAATACAGATTCAAGATTATTAAACAGTTAACAAACCCCGAAGAAATAAATTGATAGAATAGTTGATTCGGTAACATATTTGGTCTGATGTCAACTTTAAATAACCTAATAACTCACGTACAGCGAACATGAACAAAGACCATTAACGAAAGCGGTCAGTAAAATACGTAAAGAGCAAATAAATCGTAATCTATAAACTTTGGTCAAGCAACAACATTAGCAAAAATTGAATTAAATTGAAATGTAGCCTAGGCTGACATGACAATTGGCATTTGTGGTTACGGCAGAGACCAAGAGTAATAATTTTTTTAAAGTTTTTTATGTTGCTTTCATTAGCGACATGTTATTGAAAAGCAGTTCCATCTTCTTTCAGCCGTAAAGGTTGTCCATATTTGTTTAACTATGAAATTCTACGAAAAGCAAACTTAATGAATGTGTTATGGAAATTCATTTGATAGTTGCTTAGCTATTAAATCGTGGACATAACCTCGAATTTCGTCTATAATGATATCTCTGGTGGCTGTTAATTTTCGAGCGAAGGCTGACACGTGGCATCGTTCTCCAGCCAATAGCTACTGATGTGAGTGAGTGTATGAGCTTAGGAAATTATATAGTAGACTGTTGTAGGAACTCCTCATCCTGGAAATGCCAGATTTTTCCTGGTCGTTGAAATATTCGAGGTTTTAAAAAGTTGGTCTTATATTTTATACTTGGTTGTATCCTTATACAGTACGAATACAGTATCCAAATTTATAATATTCTGAATGTGGATCATCAGAAACGCTGGTCTTATTTCATCAGTTACACCAGCTACCATTAATAAATTTGGTCAGAATCTCATGAAGTACACCAGGCGGAGTATTGCTATTTACATCGATAAACGCAACGTATATATTTTCGTTGACACTCAAATACAATTCGCAATTGTTCTGACACCTAAACGGAATTCACAGCGTCACCCTTAGGATTTCACGACGGGGGTCAAACTGGAGTTGTATTGGAGACGATAAACAAATCCTTCCATTTTTCAAGAATTTTTTTCCTCAGTTGGTTCAGTACTTTACCTGAAAATTAAGGTTCTAAGAATCATTTGTTTTAGGAAACGTGATCATATACTCTCACTTCTTTCTAATTAATTTTTAATGGAAGTTGTTTCCGTTGGTGAGTTCAAAGAAGGACCAAAATTCTTAGACTACGACTTGAAGCAGATTGTTTAAATCAGACAGAATGATGTTATTCCATTCTTCCATTTCTTTCAAGCTCTTTATTTTTATCTGTTTTTCTTATCACTCCAGTCTTTCTAGACTTATCTTTTTCTGTGTACTTGGTTCTTCACACATTTCACCCTTCTTTAATTTGTTAACTCAATCGCCATCTCTCTGTGCCACCCTTCCGATATTCTAGCCGCGATCCGGTTTCACATTAACCCAACAGATGTATTCGGGAGGACGCCGGTTCGAATCCCCGTCCGGGCATCCAGATTTGGGTTTACCAAAATCACTCCAGGCGAATGCCGGGATGCTTCCTTCAAAAGGGCCATGGTCGAATTCCTTCCCGTTCCTTGTCCCCAGTTCCATCCCGTCTCTAATGACCTTAGTCCGCATTATCCTGCTACCTACGTCCCGATGATCTACACTTGACACAAAATAGAATTTTATCCTTCTAAGAATCACTTGTTTTATGCACAAGTATAAACTTATTCAGTAGTTTCCTTTTAACCATGGAAAAAAAACAACATATTTTGCTCTAATGGATTTTTTACCGCTCTATACCGATTTGTGCCTGTATTCAACGACGGTAGTATAGAACCGATATGTAGTTAGATCAAAATTTTGATTTCAATGTAGTAACATTTTTTTACATAGGTGGGATAACATGAATAGAATCATTGATATTGGGAAAAAAAAAAACAGCTTTATATCCGTCTGTGTTTCGTCATTTAGAGTTATATCCATTTAATTGTTATTAAATTTTGACACAGAAATCGCATTTAAGTAATTTTCAGTCAGATTGCGTTACATTTTTATATGTATATTATTCCATCAAAGTTAACATATTTAAGTCACTTTTCGGCGAAAATCCGTTGAACTGAAGGTAAACTTTTCGTTCTATTAATGATACGAGGCACCTACGAAAAGTCAGAAGAAGTTATTAATTATACTTATCCAATATAACGCTAATACACTGGAAGATGTCAGGTAATGATTTGAAATTTCCCTACCGAACGTAGTCGGTGAGCGGTAACGCTCTGACTTCGAATTTCGGAGGACGCTGGTTAGAATTCCGCAGCAATCATCCAGAGTTCTGTATTCTATGGTTTCACTAAATCACTCCCGGTGAATGCCGGGATGATTGCATCATCATATTCCTTCCTTGCCACCTATCGTGGTGGGTGAACGGTTAACGTTCTCGCCTCGCATTCGGGAGGACGCAGGTTCGAATCCCCGTCCGGGCATCCAGATTTGGGTTTTCAATGGTCGACGTGTCTAACTGTTTCAGCAAAAGAGAACATTACTTTGATTCCTCAAATAATTTGCACTCAGAGCTGTTTCCAAAGATTAAAATACGGCTAAGAGAGACCTGATTTAAGCAATGGAGTAACGCTATGCACAGTTGTAGTCCAGTCCATAAGAAACTTTTCTTAAATACTAAATACTGCAAGCGTGTTTAACAGTAATCGAATATTTACTAAGTGACTAAGATTTCAGACCGATAAGAATAGAAACTATAACAACATAATTGTAAATAGTAAGTAACAAAGAATCGATAATTATTTCAATCTAGGATCGCGTTAAAAATTACGGACGTTTAAGTCAGTAAATTGTATTCTTTCTAATCAACCATTATGACATATTTCTAAAAAAAAAAAAAAATAATAATGGAAATGTTTTTATATGCCTTTTCTCTGTAGTCTTGTAACGGATTAATGGAGTATCTAATTTTAACAATGGTTTACAGACAAAGAAGTCCATTATGCTCATTTACACAGGGTTACCAACTCAAAATTTTTTTTTACCCCTAAAATCACCAAAATTAAGTGGAAATAACCCCTAAAAAATAAATACTGTATTTTGATTAGTAAAATTTTTTATTTATAAATAATTCAATATTTCTAACACCATTTCGTTTTGTTCTGACTGTACAGAGTTTTTGAGATCATACATTTAGACTTAACATTTTAGTAGAAGGATTAAATGTTATGCAAGATCCACCGTTTCGTTGCAATGTGAATCGGACCATCATCACACTTTGTAGCCTTTCAATAGATAACATATTACGCAACTTTTAACAATATTATAGATTAAAAAGGCTCGTTCAACACTCGCGTTCGAAATTGGAACTGTAATTAATGCTAGGCCAAATTTTGAGACGTTTTCAAAACGTTTACAGCACAATCATCGTAGACTTCTGAATAAAAATCAGCTGAAGTGGAAGTATTAGACCACGTTTTATTACTCAATTGGTACCACTCGGCCGCAATGTCATTTTTGTTGCCATAAATATGAGTGCGCTGAATGTAATTTATTATTGGTTTTATTTCAGGTTTGACTTGAGATGTAGTAACCTTTGGGTGCAAATCAGCAACCATTTTCAATATTGCTAAATTGTCTGGAAGCCGTTTTTGGATCTGTTCAACTAGACAACATAAAAAGTTCTTACATCTTTCTCCGACATATAATAAGTCATTTGCTTCAAGTTCTTGTGATATGTTTTGAAAATCATACCCGAAATACATTGATGTTGTATGCGTTATATGTTCCTGGAAACTGAATTCCACGAGTTCACAATCCAACAATTTCTCCAATTGTGAAGGTACAACAAGACGCTTTAGCAAGTTTTTGCACAATAAAAATAATTCTTCAAATAATTTAATGGGTTCAACATTGTCACTTTAAAAAGTAAATTCAATTGTATCACACTTTTCAATTCATTTTTCAGAAAACTCAAAAAAATTGAATGGCAGTCTCCTCATGATATCGTGAAGCTGTTCTGCCAGTAACATTTGTCTTCAGTCTTAGCAATTGGAAAGAGCGACTTTAGTTCATCCTACTGCTCTAACATTAAACACTGAGTCTATGCTTTTCTTCAAAACAAATATGTATCAGAAACAAATATTTTATTCTATGATCAGAAAAATATGTTCAGTCATAGAGAAGTCTGAATGCATAGTAACGAGGATCTGTACGAGGATTTGATGTCGCTATACAAATATTCAACAAATAAATACAAGAAATCATAAAGTATCTATAAAAAAAAATACCCCTAAAAATTCCCCTAAAATTATAAAGCCCCTAAAAAAATCCCATCACGCGTGGAAAACCCCTAAGTTGGCACCCATGCATTTACATGGCTATCCAGTGTCCTGATCCAGTTATGCCTCCCCTCAGGTTGTCGCACAAACCAAATCAGTGGTGAAATATTCCAGACGGTACGTTTCACAGTTCTTTCATTAGAAGGGCATCAAACTACGTAAGTATTATTGACTTAATGTATTGAATTGTAAGACCAAAGGGTAGCACGTAGAGATGTAAGAAATGTTTGATTTGTGCTGTTCGCTTCCTTCCAAACTCACCTCGAATGGTGTAACTCGTCCATTTCGTCTGTTTCAGTATAACTCAACATTACTTTGATTCGGAAATTTGCAGACAGAGCTGTTTCCAACATTTCCTTAATGATCTATTATTTACGGTGGTGGGGGATTGCTTATGTTTGCACGACGAATACGTCGATTTTTCCTGTGTGTTTCCGGAATATTCATTGCAGTCACAGAGGACAGCCAATGACACGAATGGAACCATGAATAGTGCAAACGAGTACACGAGCGTATGATGTGGTGCATAATGACCGCATCCGCCGCACTAAATCATGTCAGCTCCTGTCCCGGTCGGAATAAGTTAGCGCCGCTCGGTTCTGTCAGCAGACAGATTTTTTAAATTTAAAATCGGCGACTAGTCGTGAATGTTTTATAACTGTCGTCAATGTTAATGTCAGCGTTAATCAGGGACGCGGGTATCCTGACTGAAATGAAAGTAATACGGTGGATAGGTTATGCACGGTGAAGCCTGGAATTCTGGAGGACACGGGTTCGAACCTGCCACCTGATTTCAGATTTTCGTGGCATCCCAAAGTCGCTGTAGACTGAATTCCTTCGCGTTTCTTTCCCTCCTCAAATGGCTTCGAACAGCAGTAAAACCTTTATAAAAAAAAGTTCAATATTAGGGCACGAGGGGTGAATAAAAGAAACATTTAGGAATTTAAAATTGAGTTAAACCTAATTGGTGATAGGTAAGCATTTTCCTCCTATCAAGCTGAATTTATTTCACAATGTTTTAGAAGGATCTATTTTTTTTCGAAAAGTATATGCTGTATTCTGATACAAATTTACAAACTTAGTTTTAAATAAATAATTTCGTTTTAAAAAATTAAATAAATTAGTAAAACCTGTTGAATGTTAAGATAAAGCATTGTAATTATTTAAATATTAGCTACAGCGAAGGGTTCGACTTCACTTTTTATTTCAATATAATGTTCTATTATTTATAATATTTCGGGTGGCGGCGGTTGCTTATGCTTGCACGAAATCCCTTTTAACGAGATGTGTCAACAATTCCAATCTACATTCGGGATTTTCTTTCAGTTTTTTGTAAATGAAATAAACAATAGATTTTTACTGAGCTAACAATGGTCCTCCTAATTAAATGTAATGGCTACAACTTGTAATGTGACGCTTTGGGCCACATTCCAAGACATATTTATTGTATTAATAAACGTGTATTAGATTAATTATACATAAAATCTTGGGCAATCATTTGTTTTTATTTATATAATTTTATAATATACGCAAGATTATAAAAAAGGTTTGATGCCGAGGTAATTATTCTTCTTACTTTAATAACAATCGACAAATAGCATTTTGTACAGCGGGAATATTGAGTTCTGTGCCAGCATCGATAGAATGAATCGACGGCCAGCACGTTCACCCTTAGATTCCGTTGCTGAGCTGGGGCATACTGTCGCCTCCCAAGAAATGGAGCCTTCAGTTTCCTGGAGACTTGAATGGGACCATTTGAGACTGTGGTCAACAACAGGTGATTGCGCCTGGCCAAAATATGTGAATCTATCGGCACAAACGTTCCCCTCCGAAGGTATACAGACTGAACCGATTGTACCGTACCACGCGGGTGGGCGCAGGATGTGCGACCGCGAATAAAGTGTCAGCGAAGTATCACGTGACCTAACCAGCTACCTATCAAAATGAATATCAGAGAACGCATAATTGAAATTCTTGGATTTTCTGTCTGGTTTGTACCTGAGAAATTATGGAAGGCGTGGCTGCCCCACGAGTAGGTGGAACTAACGTTTTCGTGGGAGCTTGAAGGAGCAACGAATTCGTTCTGTTTCTCGGCTTCTGATTCAGATGATGTTCTGACTCGCGTTCTGAGTCGGATGCCGTTTCTGGTTCGACTCCTGCATGGCAAAGAAGTCCGTAGTGCTGACGTGGGCATTGCGTGGACTAAGCATGATTGGAGCCATCTTGTGAGGTACAGGTTCTCACATGCCGTGGTCCATCTTCAGTCATGCCGACTTCCAGACTTTAGCTACTATGGTAAAGTATTTTATCACCAAGTCCAGTGTATGCGCATTCCATGAAATTAGATAGCGATCCCTAAGCTACTCTGGAATAAGAAGTTCTCCTCTAACTTTTAAATTCAAATTCTACTGAGCTAGCGGCATAATTTGCCAAGACAATACGAGATATTATGAAAGAACCTTGCTTTCTAAGACTCTTTTGGTATGTTCTCATAATGGTATATTTGTTCCATTCATTGCTCCTAAGATCATTTTTATTGTTTAAAGGCACAGCATCACGATTTCAGATTTCGTAAAGTGTTGCTTACATCGTTTCTGCGTATCATTACTCCATATCTATCAATTATTTGAGGTTTTATTTCAAAATAAATTCCATTTTGTGTGCCTTTACTCAACGGCTAATTGTACCTCTAGGCCAGTGATGACAAAGATACGGCCCGCGGGCAGCATCCGGCCCCCGAGACCTATCAATACTGCCCGCAGACCTATCAATACGGCCCGCGATCGCAATGTGACACAGAAAGAAGAATCATGTTTTTTAGAGCTTTTAGACTTCATTTGATTCCTTTACGGAAGTTTTAAAATGCGCACACTACATTTATCTAAATTTAATATAGGGCCCTCTGCAAAATTGAGTTTGACACCTATGCTCTAGGAGTTCCGTTGTTATTTTCTGCAATCATGTATTCATATTACGGGTAAATTCGCCTAGACATGTAATTGCCATTTGAATTTAAACAAATGTCATATTGTGAAAATATTCCAACATCCGATAGCGTCGACATTCTTGTCTATTTTATAGTTGTATTATATTTTGAAATACCTTAAATATCCTAAATTAATTATTTCATTAAAAATAAGATAAATATTTAATGTTAAGAATAAATTAACTCACACCCAACGCGAAATGTAATGCTTATTACAAACTTTGTAATGTTACACTACGTCTTTATCCCGACTACAACTAACAACTCGTAATGCAGCTGATGAATTTGTATAGTTTCACAAACGTTTGGTCTCTGTTAAGATGCCTATGCCTACGATGATTTTTAACAGAATAACTGATTCATATAAGTAACTTCATGCTTCGTTCACAGACTAAGGATGCATTGAGACTACGTCATACACAGAGGAACTGCAGAAGCAAAGCAACATTCTGCTTGCTTTGTATCAGACACACCAATAATGTTTGTCCCCATGAATCACAGTGGTCCATGTGGAGGAACTGGTGGGGCTACAGCTCTAAATTGGCAAAATGTCACTGTAAAATATGTCTTGCGGTCTAAACATTATTTCACCTAATGTGGTGGCTCTGTTGGCTAAGGAACATGACTGCCGATAGAAATATCAACGGTTTCGTCCGTCATTTTTCCAGACTTTAAAATTAACCTTCTTCTGTTGAGTATCCAAAACAGAACGACCATTCGCAAGAAAAACACATAGTGCAGTGTGTAATGATCCGCGAGAGCCAGAGGTGCGCGTGTTTCTTTTCTCGTCTGGTGTGTGTCGGTCCCCGGTCCCAGGGGAGGTTCTGCTGGTGTTTGGGGAACGCCAGCCCCTGAGTGTTTCCATTAAATGTGACTTATGGCATAACAGCCTCGCGACAAGGCCCGCGACTCAAGATGGAGTGGGAGCCTGGGCTGTTTTAGTAAACAAATAAAATAAGAAGTAAATATGTATCCCAGAACGAAGGGTGATGGGAGGCCAGGAACTACAAGCCAATAGGAACAATTTGCATTTTTATTTAAAAAAAACGGTGGTTGTGTTGCATGTCCCGAGCCAACCAGCGGAAAAAGCTCCCTCCAAATACAGTGATTGGCAGAGGTCATGAAGAGGGGGCAGAAAACGACGCTTCTTCGAGGCAGCGCGAGAAGACAAGGAGGACTTGTTGACTACCGACGGAGAGGTGTGGATGGACCGAACAGCTGACTACTGGGGACAGCAGTGAGGCAGCCGGCCGTGATGGAGAGCTGGTCAACCCACCGACTGCACAACGTAGATTCGCCTGCACGGTAACCACCATTCGGAAAAAGGAACTTTTGCATCATCGTCGTTTTTTACCCTAGTTATCGCCCCGAGACAGACTCTCTTGCTCCACCGAGAAAGTTATGTACCCTTGTGTTGCAAAAAGAAAATTAATCTTTGTAAAATCTTGTCAAGGAAACAATTAATATACATAAGGAAAACGAAAAGTCAGATTGTGAACCTTGTTTTCAATAGATCACATCCAATCATGTAATGTGTCATTTGACTTTATTAATAATTCTAGTTGTTCAATAATTCTTGTTTAAGTAACAATACATTGAGATCTGGATGTCGGTTCCCTCAGAATAGGGTACACTCCAATCTCTGGCTCCCACCTGATTTGTTTTTATGCTTAATATTATTTGGAAATTAATAACTGGTAATGAACGGCTACAGTAAGGTCGAGAAGTCGCTTTCCTAACATAGGGAACACTTCAAGTGCAATAAAGTGCAGTGTTGTGAATCTGAATAATGAAGAAATTTCTCACCAAAAATGTAAAAGCACTGATGCTGAGAATGTAGCTAAAAGAAATGCAATAGACCACAAAATTAAAAACCCGCTGCAGATGCTTCTGCAAAAGAAGTGAAACGCGTACGGGAGATCAATAAATACAAAAAAAGTCAATTGCTTTGGCGTAATTTATTTGTTAATAAATAGTTGAATTCTATGAAAACCGAAGTAAATTAATATCGGATACAATGAAATGGATTGGAGAAATCATGAAAGACCTCAAATTAGCACGAATTGTTGCAGAAGATATCGAAAACAGAAACATATTTAAATCAAAAATTCACAAGTGGCAAGTTGACCGGGAGGAAAGATTAAAGAAAAGACCTGGAACAACATGGTCAGGTGAGAGAAAAGAAGCCCACAGCAAGCATATTAAGGAAATGTGGGCTCAAAGGAAAGCGAACAAACGCTTCTGAGTACTTTGCGTAGTCCTAATGGGCTTATCCGCAAATATATATATGTATAATTCATATGATAATAAAAGTAGAAATATCCTGCCACTAAATGTGAATTAAATTTATTTTCGTAATGATGGCCCATAGTTAGCGAATGAATATTGTTCAGGGATTCGTTTACCATGGTAACAATATATTATCTTGCTTTATTTTATGAACCTTCAGAAGAATTTCTTTCTTAATTTGATATTCCTTCAGCGTTTTTCTCTAACCACTTACCCATAGCGTATGAGGCGCGATGCAGAGTGTCTAATCGTGATTTGCATTTACGTTGACGTCGTAACTCCTAGAGCATTGACAGCGTCCCACAGGCTTCCCTCCTATTGTCCTTCGCGTGCCGAAAACAAAAGAATGCTAACTTGTCACGATCGATTGGACTAACAGCCAGGATCGACCGGTTGGCCACCGCTGGTCTAGTGAACGTCGGCTAAGTTGTTTGCTGTACTCTTAATCGCTGTGTTCCAGTAGGGCGGATGCTCAGTATATCAAATCGAAGCAAGAGGAAAAGGTATCCTTTCCAGCGACAAGAAGTCTGCCCAGTAGTTCTAGTTTCACGCTACACAATATTGAACTTGCTGTTCTATCACCGGTAAATATGACTTATTGTCTGCACTCGTTAAATTAACGCAGGCTCAACACATGAGATCTACATCTAATTGTGGGTGGCAGAGGGTGCTCAGCACCAAAGCTAATCTCTTTGTTGTGCATTCCAATCCCTAATGGTACGAGGGAAAATAGAATTCATGTAGGAATCATTGCGGTACCTTATTTCCCTAATCTTATCTTTCCTGTCATTCCAGCTCAAATAGGTTGGTGGACGAAGTATTTCACTACACTCGTAACTGAAAGTGGGAGTTCACATGTTTACCAATAAGTTTAAACGAAACGTGGGTCGTCTATCAACCAGAGACTCCCAGCCCAGTCTACTAATCAGTTCTGTGACCCTTTCATAAGGACTGTAGCAAGCGGTCACGAATTGAGCATGGCTTCCCAAATCACTCCAGGCAAATGCTGGGATGCTTCCTTCAAAAGGCCATGGCCGGATTCCTTCCCATTCCTTGCCCCTCCATCCTTTCCAGTCTCTAAAGACCTCACTGTTAAGAGATGTTTAGCAATTTAAAAAAAAAAACGAATCGAGCGTCTCTTCTCTGTAATTTCTGTATACTTTCGATCAACCCCTTACGAAACGGATCCCAAATGGCACAACAATAGTCCAAATGTGGACGCACAAGAGATTTGTACGCTATCTCCTTTGTTTGTTCATTACAATTTTTCAAGATACGACCTATGAATTACAGACTAGAATTAGCTCTACCTACTAACGAATTAATGTGTAATTCCCATTTCATGTTCCTTTGTACTGTTACTCCAGAATATTTCATAGAATCAACCATATCAATAACTGAATGTTTCAAACACCAGAATTCAAAGATTTTTACGGAGTACAAGAAATTATTTTCTGGAATACAAGAGTTTTTTCCTCAGAGCTTGGACTGAATATAAATAAAAAAAGACAAAAGTGATGAAATGTAGCAGAAATGATACCAGTCACAGTAGATTAAATATAAAAATACGATCGGATGCAATAGGAATAGTAACTGAATTCTGCTACGTGGAAAGCAAACCGGTGGACGAAACAGAAATGATGTTAGTAGCATAATAAATACTTGCAAACAGAACCTTCATGAAAAAGAGAAATCTTTTAGTTTCAAATATTGATCTAGGACTTAGAAAGAACATTTTAAAACTCTATGTGTGGAGCACAGCACTTTATGGTAGCGAAACATGGACTTTAGGAATACCAGGAAGAAATAAAATTTGAAGCACTTGAAATGTGATGCTACAGAAGAATTAAGTGGACAAAGTACGAAATGAACGAGTTGTGGAAATGATGGATGAAGAAAGAAGTTTGTGGAAGAAGTTTACACACAGAAGAGACAGGCTGGTAGGTCATATTTTGAGACATGCAGGATTGGTTAATTTGTAAGTGGAGGGAACAGTCGATGGTAAGAACTGTAGAGGAAGACAGAGATTAGAATATATGAAGCAGATAATTGAGGACGTGGGTTGTAAGGGGTATGTAGAAATGAAGAGGTTAGCACAGGATAGGAAGGGATGGAGGATTGCAAAAAACCATTCGAAAGACTGATGACAGCAAAAAAAAAAAAAAAATCAATCTCATGCAACTGAGGTCAGACTTATTCTGCGGTAATTTGGCGGGTTGAGCTTTCTTCAGGTAGGTCAAGATCTCTACTCTTTAATAACAGCAACAAGCAAAAATTGCAATGACATAATAGTTATCGAAGAGTCAGATCATATTATCTTCGAAACAACCTAGTTAAAGTATTTTTGATCCTTCTATTACTAACTGGTTATTGGTCAATTAAGAAAATAGGCATCCAGACTACTCTGATGGAGCTGAATTCTAAGAATCTCGTGGCCTGAATTTGTATCAAATTTGAAACTAGGATTCAGGTACATCCTCAGACAGCGAACCACCATATACTGCAGTCATATTATTTGAAATGTAGCTCATAAAGGTTTTCGTGAAGAGTATAAAATTGTTTTTATCGTTCAGGCTTTACGAATCGTCGCCGACGAGATTATAATAGGCGTCTAAGAAGTGGGGAAAGGAACTGTAAATAATTCGGCCACGGCCTTTTGAAGGAACCGTAATTCCATATTAGACGTGGGAAACCGAAATATGGATGGCTGGGTCGTGATCTAAACCCACGTCCTTCCAAATGACAGACGAGTTTCTGCTCACCCACCAGGTCCAATGAATCCAGCTATTTGTGGCGTAATATATTAAGCCTGTCATCATAAGACGATTTATAGCAAGATGAAACCCTATTCTGGTGTTGAACAGAGAAGAATTTCCGTTTTCATTTTCTTTTGGACCTTTCGAAACAAAATTTTCATGTAGTATTAATGGTCGTGTGGTGATTCGCAACCTGCTATTGTTCTCTGCGGTCAGATTGATCCGGTGTTTCCCAACCCAAGTAAACAAGGAGTCTGTGCCGAAGGTTGCCGGTTCGAGTCCGGCCGAGGGCATGGGTGTTTAAGTGTTGTGTGTCTGTGAATGTCCTGTCCGTCCTGTGGTGTCCATACTTAGAAGCTACAATATATACACTAGATGACTGATTCACTGGAAGCTATGATAATCACATTGAGCTGGCTGTATGGCATCAGTTGCCGAATGCCATTAAAAAAATAAAATAAAAAAATAAACAAGCAGTCGTACGGTGATTCGCAACCCGGAGACGGTAAACATGGGATAATAGTTTTGTTCTCCTGTCTACTCTTCATCGCATTATCATATAACGTAACTTATCAGGACGATCGTGGTACTGAAAAATAAACAAATTTGGGAAAAGTTGGCGTTGAATTTTTGAGCAAGGTTTCTAAGGCGGAAGAATGCTTTAAAAGGTTTTTCGGTTTACAGTATCTTGCACCGTGCAATGTTCCTGAAACATTTTCTATGCTCGTATATGAGACTCCTCCCAACGTTGCTGAGTGTGTGGAATTTACCATCTACCTATTACAATGTTATATACTATTGTACCCCTTTCCTTCTGAAATTTAGGCTTCATGTGAACAGCAATCTCCCCGCACAACCAATGGTCCTTAGTCGTACAATGCACATTATAATTCGTAATTTTATCGCGTCCACCCGAATGTTTGGCTAGTACTACATGTATTGCGAGACATCCAAGTGGAAACAAGGTTAAAAATTAAGGGAGCGTGCACAAAATACATGGCTCGGTCGGGGGGGGAGGGGGGGTTGGCTGGTAGGCTACACTGGGCTACGGGGGGGGGGGGGGGGGGGAGGGGGGGCTCCAAGCCAGGCCACGTAGCTTTCCTTTTAATACCATTTTTCACAGTTAAAATAAGGAACAGAACTCAAAACAGCACGCGAATAATTATTTCCCTCAGTTAATTATCTCCGTATGTAATTTACAATCGTCTGAAGAGAGAAACAGTACAAAATTTCTTCTGGAATCAAAAGGGAATAAAGCTACGTGTTACGCGGAAAAGGGGGGGGGTAGAGGCAAAAGCCATGTAGGGCTACGAGGGGGGAGGGGCTACGTGGTTTATGAACGCTCCCTAATCGACCAACGCAGTTACGTTGTAGCCCAAGCATATCAGTAAACAACGAAAACACTGAATTAATTAGAAAATTCAAAGACAGCATGATTGAAAACCTCAAGTTCGTAAAAGAAATGGGAATTTCGACCAGAATTAGGATCGACATGAGGTAATATCAAATCTGTATTTTATATGACGATTTTTTATATGATGATGTTTTACTGACTATTCAGTTGGTTCTCGACAACTGAATAAATTTTTCAGGTATTCACAAAAAAAATGTTTTATTTTACCTGCTTTACAAGTTTAGAAACACCGATTTCGACTTTTAGGAGTTACGTAGGTTGCGAAACACCGGATGTTTTAATCCGCGGCAATGGCTGTAGGTTGCGAATCAACGAACACCGTTATTAATTACCAGAAGACAAATGATTCCTCTATATTTCCATATTTTAAGCTGAGTTTGCAAGTTAATTACATGTGTGCGC
Source organism: Vandiemenella viatica (assembly GCA_031002005.1). Lineage (NCBI taxonomy): Eukaryota > Metazoa > Arthropoda > Insecta > Orthoptera > Morabidae > Vandiemenella > Vandiemenella viatica. The sequence goes on from JARYHS010008074.1 coordinate 52,484,503, forward strand.
AGCCTGTAGGGTATCACGTGTACTCCTGCAACAGGTGAGGCGTGGACACGTGCGAGACTGACGTTTGATGGATCGGCTGTCTGTCGTGTGGTATCGAGCGGCCCCTGAGGTGCGCGCAGTTTCACTATCCGAAGTCCCCGTTTCATTATTAGCAATGCACCAGCCATATAGCAGGACCGGAGGTAAAATAGTCGCCCAATCGGATCTCCGGGTGGGGACTGCTGAAGGAGGAAACATTTTACGAGTCGGAGCGTGGAATGTTACAAGTGTGAATAGGGTAGGTAGATTAGAAAACCTAAAATGGGAGATGGAACGACTTAAGTTATATGTATATGGGATTAGTGAGATTAAGTGAAGGATGCACAGGATTTATGGTTTGTGGAACACAGAATAATAAACACAAAAGCTGTCAGTGGAGTTACTGGTGTAGGATTTGTAATGAACAAGACAGTAGGGAAACGGGTGAGATTATAAATAGTTTAGTGACAGGATTATTTTGATGAGGTTAGCAACTGAGCCCGCCCCAACCACGTTAGTACAAGCGTATATGTCAACGTCACAGAAAAAAGATGAAGAAGTATAGAAAATTTTCGCTGAAATTGAAGAATTAATCCAATATGTGAAAGAGGAAGAAAATCTAATAATCATGGGTGATTAGAATGCGGTAGTGGGAGAAGGAAAAGAGAGAAATACTGTAGGAAATTTTGGTCGAGGTGAAAGAAATGAGCGAGGAAGCATGTTGTTACAATTTTGGAAAGATATAAGCTAGTCGTGGTGAACACACTATTTAAGAATCATGCAAGGAGGATATACACCTGGAAACGTCCTGGGGATACACATAGATTTCGGCTAGATTATATCATGGTCAAACAGAGATTTAGACTGCAAAGCGTACCAAGGAGCAGACATAGACTTTGAACATTTTCTGATAGTTATGAAGTGCAGGCTGAAACTCAAGATAATAAAGGAGCAATAGAAGAAGAAACTGGAAGTGAATAAAGTGAAACAATCTAACGTCAGAGAAAAATTTGCAGAAATTTAACAAGTAATTCTGAAAGGAGCTCAACTGAGGACGAATGGCTGCATTGAAGAGAGAAATTATGAAAGCTGGTAAATAAATATTAGGCCTTAGGGAACAAGCCGCCCGAAAACCTTGGATCTCAGAAGAAATTTTCCAACTTTTGGATCAGAGAAGGCACAAAAATGCTGAGGATGAATCAGGAAGAGAGGAATACAGACAATTTAGAAATCAGATTAACAAGAAATGCAGAAATTCAAAAGAAACATATCAGCAAGAAGAGTGTGAAGAAGTGGAAAAGGAAATGGTCGTAAGCAAAATAGATGTGGCATGTACGTAGATCAAACAAAATTTTTGAGAAATGAAGAAAAGATGTATAAACATTAAAGCGAGACCCCTTTTAAGCTCAGGCGATGGAGATAACCGATGGAAGGAATACGTAGACAGACTATATGATTGGCATGACTTAATGGAAAAGGAAGGCGATTTAAACGTTGAGGACTTAGGAGATCCTTTTTTGAGGACAGAATTTAAAAGAGCTTTGAATGATTTGAAATCAAATAAGGAAGTTGGAATTTATGAGATTCCTGCAGAACTCTTTAAATCTATAGGAGAAGAAGGAATCCAAAGATTATTCAAACTGATATCAAAAAGTTAATGAAAGTATCATCTTCACACTTCAAATGTGAGTATTATCGCACTGCAACTCTTAACATCACATGCTTCAAAATTATTGACCAGAATAATACAATATACAGAAGAATGGAAAGGGTAAGAGAAGAGATAGTAGATGAACGTCAGTTTGGGTTTAGGTAAAACCGAGGTACAAGTGAAGCAATTCTGGCTTTAGGATTAATGCTTGAAGGGCGAATCAAGAAAAACAAAGATACTTTTATGGCGTTTGTTGATTTTAAAAAAAAAAAACTTTTGATAATGTTAGGTGGTACAAGATGTTTAAAATTTTAAAGAAGTCAGGTCTAAAAAATCGAGATAGAAGAATACTCTATAAACTATGTAAAAAATAAAGTTGCTACAATAAAAGTAGAGAATAATGAGATACATGCATCAGTTAAAAAAGGTGTGAGACAAGGTTGTAGTCTATCCCCGCTAATATTCAACTCGTATGTAGAGGAAGCAATAAAGGAAGTAAAAGAAAAATTTGGATATGGCATAAATGTTCAAGGAGAAAAAAATCAGAATGCTACGATTTGTCTTGATAGCTGAACAGGCTGAGGATATTGTGAAGTTGTTGAATGGTGTGAACAAAATACCGAAGGAGGAGTTTGGACTAAAATGAAAGCAAGTCCAAAGTGATTAAATGATACAGATAATAGTACATTAAATATAAAAAAAGGATCTGATGCAACATGAAAATTAAGTGAATTCTTCTACGAGGGAAGTAAAATTACAGCCGATGGCCGAAGCAGGAATGACGTTAAAAACAGAATAGCAATAGTAAAATGAGCCTTCATGAAAAGAGGAATCTTTTAGTTTCAAATATTGATCTAGGATTCAGAAAGAACTTCTTAAAACTGTATGTGTGGAGCAGATCTGGAGAGATCATGTTAGGAATGTAAACATGCTCCACTGATTCCGGTGAAGCAAACACGTCTACGAAAGACGTATCAAAGAACGCGCTGTGGATACCGATAAACCAAGCTCACCCGTACTACATTATAGGTTTCCACTAGAAGCATCACGCCAAAATGAATGGAAGACATCAAGGATCACGATGTCATATCTGCGATCGCACTCCAGCCCAACCCCATTTCTAAGTGATTATAATGAACGTCTGTAACATAGCAGCTCTTTAGAAAACCAGTAAAATTATATATTTATACTGATAAAGGCCAATAATATTGGTAAATTAAAAGTTTAAAGGATAAAAAAGAATATAAAGTTTAATAAATATTGTTTGCCCAGAGATGCTCTGAAAAAAGAGAAGTTAAGAGAATAGTTGGTAGAGGAGGCAAAAAAAAAAAAAAAAAAAAAAAAAAAAAAAAAAACAGCAGGACATCTTGAAAATAATAGTTGCGAAAAATGGCATTAATAGATCTTGAGTAGAAAAAACGAACCTGCAAATCTTCAGATATAGTGACAAACACGGTCGTTATTGTTATCAAGAGGATTTTTAAGCAAACAAAAGGGATAAATAAACTGAAAAAGTTCATAATAAAACTTCAGTCTACAAAATTATCTATTTATTTATCTATCAAGATCGCATAAAGATATTTATATGCGACATGGCGACCGTGACACGACTTTGGAGAAAGTATTTTGTTTTCATGTTATGTGATTGTTCATTGGTTATGGTTTTTTTTAATGTTAGATTTGTGTATATTTAGAATAATCAAAGCTTGTTGATATTTTGTAAAAAAATTTGTAACAACAAACTTCGATACCAAAAACGACATTGCCATTAGGAAAATTTTCCTCCTTTTCTTGTTCATTTCCAATTAACAAAAAAATGAGGAATATTTTGGGAGGGGTTGTAACATAGCAGCTCTTTAGAAAACCAGTAAAATTATATATTTATACTGATAAAGGCCATAATATTGGTAAATTAAAAGTTTAAAAGGATTTATAAAAAAAGAATATAAAGTTTAATAAATATTGTTTGTTGTTTGCACAGAGATTGCTTTAAAGGATATGATCTCTGAAAAAAAGAGAAGTTAAGAGAATTGTTGGTAGAATTGGCGAAAAAAAAAAGCAGGAAATCTTGAAAATAATAGTTGCGAAAAATAGCATTGATAGATCTTGAGTAGAAAACGAACCTGCAAATCTTCGGATATAGTGACAAACACGGTCGTTATTGGTATCAAGAGTATTTTTAAGCAAACAAACGGGATAAATAAACTGCAAAAGTTCATAATATAACTTCAGTCTACAAAAATTATCTATTTATTTATCTATCTATCAAGATCGTAATAGATATTTATATGCGAAACGTCCTACCCTTTACCTCATGGGGATGCATTCCAGTGAAAACGGCAGTTACGAAACCAGTGTAATATCAAATAGCTGTAAGTCGATAATAAATTGACATCTAAATCTAATGATTTACATGTCAGTTTGTGTAGGAAGGATGGCCGCCTCTAACATAGCTTACGAAGTTCTTCTCACTACATCCGGTCGCTGCTGACATTATCACTCACTACCTGGCTGACCGATCTTCGTTCGGCATCTTTAGATTTCCGATCAGATTTCATCAAAATCCTTAGAGAAGTTTGTGAGGAATTAATTGTACTATTTACAAGAGTTGCTCATATAATAGTATTAGATTGGACAGATTAAATATACAGGATGTTACAAAAAGGTACGGCCAAACTTTCAGGAAACATTCCTCACACACAAACAAAGAAAATATGTTATGTGGACATGTGTCCGGAAACGCTTACTTTCCATGTTAGAGCTCATTTTATTACTTCTCTTCAAATCACATTAAACATGGAATGGAAACACACAGCAACAGAACGTGCCAGCGTGATTTCAAACACTTTGTTACAGGAAATGTTCAAAATGTCCTCCGTTGGCGAGGATACATGCATCCACCCTCCGTCGCATGGAATCCCTGATGCGCTGATGCATCCCTGGAGAATGGCGTATTGTATCACAGCCGTCCACAATACGAGCACGAAGACTCTCTACATTTGGTACCGGGGTTGCGTAGACAAGGGCTTTCAAATGCCCCCATAACATACTAACATACTAACGAAACTAAAATGAGCTCTAACATGAAAAGTAAGCGTTTCCGGACACATGTCCACATAACATATTTTCTTTGTTTGTGTGTGAGGAATGTTTCCTAAAAGTTTGGCCGTACCTTTTTGTAACACCCTGTATAGTCAGTATAATAACCTAACCTGAAGGTTGGATGGATCCTCCAGAAGGAGGCATAATAAGCCATTGTATCAGAGGTAGGACGGCCAGATCCTTTCCTCTGAGACTTACAATTTAACGTAGAATCCGAACCACAGAAACCCCCCCAGCGTAGTTCATATGATCAAATACAAATCTTAAAAATTCTTGCACCCACCGGGGTTTGAACACTGAATCGTAGCCAGAATTTTTGAGAGCTAGCGCAGTAACCTCTTTTTTCCCACTAATTGCATTTGAGCTGTCAGGACCACTCCATATGCCGAAACATGCGATTTACTGCCTATGCTTTAATAGACATCTTGAGCCACCTGTGACGTTTTTATAGGCATAATTTGGTGTGGAAGCTGTTTTCTTTACTCAAAATCCACTAAGCATCATGGAATATTATAGTCATTCTGGTCCAGGCTGCCATTTAACCTAAACACAACAAGCTTGGGAACATTGCCGATGTTTGATATAATGTCAATATTATTTTCAAAGAAGTTTTGTAAAGTAAAGTATCACTTCTGACAAAGCCAGTTTTTAAATATCTTCTTTTTAAATGTTTTACAGTTAAACATGTAGTGCTAATATTCCCCCGAGTCAGATTGTATGCAAGAAATGTTCGTTGAAATATATGAGTTCCTTGAAACCAAATAGAAAATATTAGTAGGCTGCCTGGTACCTGAATCGTCTACGAGATGGCGTTAGAACCGTTTTCGAGATACCAAGAGCAAAAATTGTTCGTATTTTGTAAAACTGGGTTTTTGCAGGGAATACAACTATTTATGAAATCTTAAAAAACAAAACGTTATCTAAATATGAAAATTCATCAGACTCGTTAGAGATTGCAAAAATATATTTATATACAAGAATTGCTCGTTTAAAGATATAAGATGAAGATCTAAATTGACGAATTCAGTACGTGCTGAAAGTTCAACGAGAAAGGCTTGCTAACTCAGCAGTGTTCTCGTGAGTTCTAACAATTGAAATTGGAAAACAGATATCGTAGCTACAACATAGGCCTAATACAAAATCGTATTCTGCTTTGAACATTTTGGAAAAACAACAGGTACTTAATTCAGAAAATGTCTCGTCCTGGGAAACGATAAGTGCTTAAATCTCCAGAAGATGTGAGAAAAACCGAAGGAGAATGCAAATCGGATGCGAAATGGAATAGAAACCACAAACTAAGAAAGAAATTGGAGCGAAGATTGAGCTGAAAAATAAAATTAAAAAAAAACCTAACAAAATTTAAACGACACAGCTTCTACATCAAGTTAAACACATCAAAATGAAATTGAACCAAAATTAAACGGCTGAAAACAAAATTGTCAAAAAAAATGTTAAGAAAAAAAAACCTGATTATCCGCTCAGTGAGTAAGTTACGACAAACGAAGAGCTAACTGCAAGGACTGTATTACCTTCATCATCGTAAGCCACATAAATTATGTGTATGCTTCTAAAATTGTAACTTAGAAGCTCACTCTCCATATAAACCCTTCCAATCCTGAATCATAGTCCGTAATGGTAGCATCAAACCAGTTACTGAAAATCTGCCTTTTTTAAGTCATTGACAGTACTATTACAGGTTTCTTATAGTTTCCGAGTTTATCAAAGGAACTGAATCTCTGTGTATCAATTACTACAGTTTTTTATATTGAGGTTAATTTACTAATACGCAAGCAACCATATTAAATCATTAGGTAAGGAGTGAACCTTTAATGTTTCAATAAAACAAAAACCTACATAAAAAAAGAAAGCAACAATTTAATCACAGTTTAATTAAAAACGACAAAAAAATCTACTTAAACATGTAAATTGATTCGGCGCTCTATAGCAATTAATAAATGTGTTATCCATATAGTGTTAACTCTGCAATCTGTCAACAGACGAATTGCTGGTATTTTTTAACTACAAATTAATAATGTTAAAGCATGTTGAGAGAAACGTAAATATAACCTTTTATTTTCAGCTCCGCAATCTGGTAACAGAATTGTACGTCTGCATATAAATTACCAGAAACTAAGTACATACGGGCTTAAAAAATGTTAAGGTTAAGAATAGATTTATATATCCTACTCAAGAAGCATTAGCGTATCAACCGCGTCCATTTTCCCATATTTAAAATCAAAACAAAATTGAACTTGTCGTAAAGCTCTTGCCTTGTTCTCTGAAAAGTGTATGTGATTTAAGTAAGAAGCAAAGAATAAATGCGACGTTACCCGTTACCAAGCAGGAGACTCTTTGGTGTTGACAATATGCGAACAGGCAATGACAATTTCCAAAAGATATATTCGCTTTTGCTGGATGAAAACTATCCTATGCTACTAACGAGATTATATACTAACTCCTTACAAAATTTCATTTGAGCAATTAAGGCGTGATTGAGTGAAATAAACCAAACATCTGAAAATCCAAACAGCCATCCATCCAAAAATTCTCAGGTACAATAGTAGTACCTGGGTGACCAGCTTTGCTCGGTGTCTTTCGATTTCTGTTCGATATTCAAGATTTCTCGTGAAGTTTGATTGAAGTTAAACATTTTTCTTGAAGGCTTTCTAGGCATTTTCAAAAGGACAGTTCCTTGCTCTAACCAAAGAGAAACTTAACTAATATCAATAGATTTAATGGTACCTGAACTTTTACGAGACGGTTTAGAACTGTTCCAGAGGTACCAAATACAAGAATTGTTTTCTTTGTTTGTAAAATAGCGTTACAAACGGTATCTACGTATGAAATTTCATCCAAATCGTTATCGCCGTTTCCGAGATACCAAATACATACAAGAATTACTCGTTTAAAGATACGTGATAACATGCAGGGCATAAAAATCTTTCAAATAATGTCAGTTTTCCATCATAATATTCACGAAATCCGTAACGGGTGTAGCCTGCATACTGCTTAAGCCGAAATTTTTTCCTTTCAGGTCCGAGTTTGGATAATATTCGCTGTAAAGTAGTAACGTCCTTAAACGTTTTATTCTCACTTTATACAATACAAATGCGGCATCTCGAAGATTTTAACTCACTAAATTTCAGAAACGCGAAGAATTTGCTTGCGTAGTAATTGCCGTGGTGTTCACGGCATCTGTTGGGAATTCGTTTTCTACTGAAGATACGTGAGTGGCAATCAATTTGTTTACTGTGTTCGGAGCACTCGTGACCAAAACAGCAAACAAAGCGAGACAGAGAGAGGGAGACAGATCAAAAACAGCGACATCGGACACAAGAGAAGCAGCAGAGTGGCAGGGTAAACAACAACCATAGAATGTGTCCTCGTTTAGGTTTAGAGAGTAACCTCCACAACGTTGGTTTACAACGAACAATATTTCAAAAAGTCGTTTTGATTTGCACCGCGAGGAGAAGAATTACAGTCGTGACAAAACGAAATAGAAAGACCGGACAAGTACACGTCGAGCATCGCAGTATTGAGGTTACATATTGTTATGATCATCACAGAAGTGGATGTGGTAGGTCAGGCGGTTGTATCTTGGTGAAAAATCGGTGCCTGTGATTTTTCAACTGATGCAATGATCTTTTAACGTCGCGTCAATTATAACGTATTATGCCGGGTGATTCCGTAATGATGGTGCAGCGTATATGTATCAGTTTGAGGAGTCGAAAGGTGTAGTGCAACATTTAGTCTCCAATCTATATATATTATTAATTATATCTTGGTATTAAATAATGATTAATAATTAAAAATGTAAATACTGTGAAATTGTAAATATAACGAGTTCCACAGACGCTTTTAATATTGTACTGGGGTAGTTGTAAGCTCTTAGGTTTAGGTAGGATTAGTATTGTCTTTGGAGAGTCAGAGAGGAAGAGAGACGTGCAGAAGCAAGCACATAAAAAGTCTTGGCGTGAGTTGCGCTGTGGTGTAATATTAGGAGAGAAATGTATTAATTGGTGATGTTTGTTATACGGTGTTAAAGTTGTGATATTAAAGGTGAAGTATACCTATGTACTATCGCTTTTCATTTAGTCGTTGCCAGACCTATAAAAGTTATTAAAACCGTTGCACTTAACATTACGGGCCGGGTTTCCAAGAAAAGATATTCTTGGAGCCGAATTGTTCTTTTATTAATTAACACTTTGGAGCTAATCCTCCCAGTACGCCTTTCTGAGCGTACAAAACTGGATATAACCTCTCAAATGCATTAGCCTCACACAGTAATTAGTTTTACTGTTATGTGAGAAGGGGAGGTTACAGTAGTCGAAAATCTACTCAAGTTCGGCCTTAACATCGTGGAGTGCCAAACTTAGGACCCTGATAATGACGTACAGAATTCCCGCTGAATAATTTTCTCTGTTGATGGTCTAGTAACGCTCTTAACTTGATGTCAAAGATACCGAAAATCCTATATCTTACATTACGGTAATAATGAATTCCTGTTTTTTTTTTAGTCTTCTGTCTTGCAACTAAAGCAAATGCTTTTTTATGGCAAACGTGTTTCGTCTTTATTTCAGATATCTTCAGTGCCCTAGGTAACACAAAGACCACATATTACCATTTACCTATAGACTATAAGTTTTAGAAGCTGCTACATTTATAACAGTTGTTCAAAATGGCGTAACCCAGTGTTAATTCAAGCATTGGAATCGTTGCACAAAATTCTGTCGTACCCATTCTAATATCCCCGATGTCCTTTTAACAGTGTCGCAGGCAGCGAAAATTCTTGCCGGGAAATCATTTTCAGTTTCTACACGAGTCTCGTTTACAAGATAAGAGATTATCCGAACCTCTACACCCACAGTAAATGGTCTTGGGGATTGACTATCCAACAGACTTAGTAAACTTAGTAACAACAGTAAAGGAATATGTAATCCACTGTCAGAGTAATTTCCGGATCAGAGTCCCTTATATCAAAGTGATACATTTTCTCTCCTTCATCATCCCTGAAAGTCTGTAACAACATCACGGAATCACCCTGTAGATCTACCCATATCACCTACTAAGAAGCATTGCACTCTGAATTATCACTTTCAACAAGTAGTAATAAAAAACATCAAATTAAGAACATTTACTTGTTTTTCCCATAAGTTGCAAACTGTATTAGAAGTTAATTTTTTAAAATGTTTGTTGTCTAAATTCACGCTATTCTTTAATGTTGTGGAAATTTTTCAAATTCATGAATAATTTCATTTTTAAAATAGATCGGGTAACAAAAATGGTCTTGAATTAGTAACTTTGACTGCCACACACTTCATTTTCCAATTAAAAAAATCGAAAAGAAAGTTTTCTGTATCTGACAAATTCTAAGCAAGGATCATCAAAATGATGGTGTATAAAAAAATTCGAATCTTTTTCTGTTCTGAAACTCCAATAACGGAAAAATTACAAAAACAGGAAGTGCACGAAATTCTTTCAGGGAATGTTACTTTTGCTTGCCTGTGACCATAGAGTTACAGATATGTAGATAGAACGGCCCCTGTGATTCACTAATTATCACCTTCTAATTGGATACAACACTTGATCGGCAAAATCTTCTTTTCAAAAATATTGTGGTTCAACGTTTAAGAGTTGATATCAAGATTACCTTTCATGAAAACCGCTGTCTTAGCTGACTCGTGATGACTGTTTAGACTTAATCCCTTAGGTAACACTCTGGCCTCACATTCGGGAGGAAGCAGGTTCAATATCCCTGTCCAAGCATCCTGATTTCGGTTTTCCATGGTTTCCCGAAATCACTCTATGCAAGTACCTTCATAAGGTCGTGATAGAATACCATTCCTTGTTCCCAAGCCTCTCCCGTCTCTAATGACTTCAACGCCGACAGTACCAAAAGAAAACTTTATAGTTATAAATGTTAGAAATTGGACAATTTCTAATGATTCGAAATGAAGTTCGGAATAACTACTGTACAAAGTATCAAATACAGGAGTTGGAGAGGGTACAAAAAAAGGGCTGCTAGATTTGTTTCTGGAAATTATCGCAGAATGCAATCAATGACGGATATGATAAATGAGCTGGAATGGGATTCATTGCAAGACAAGAGGAGGATGAGGAGGGTTATGGGAGTGTACAGGGCGTATACTGGCGATGAGGCATGGAAAGATATTGCAATATGTATGAAAAGTAGTGCATGGAAGGGAAAAGATGACCATGACCACAAGCTGGCACTCGATTTCAGGCACAAGGGTGTGGGAAGATTCTCTTTTTTAGGTAAGGATGTCAGGGATTGGAATTGGTTACCAAGAGAAAAGTTGAAAGAATTTAAAGATAAAATTTGTAAAGGGCAAATGTAGGTGGGTGCAGGATAGGGGGAAGATGGGGGTGTAGGGAAATTGCCACTGGAGCCTGTGCTCCATTGTAATTAAATTAAATTAAAGTATTTACAAATGTCACTAGGTGACAACAACTGAGGAAAATGTAACATATTGTTTCTGCAGTTTTCGAGTGTAGACACAAAAGGTTAATATGTTCTCCTTGGTCATTGGAGGATCAACGCACTCAGAAATAAAATATCCAAGATTTTTGTGAAGTTAACCGCATTTGAGTGGATTGCAGATTTTTAATAAAGAAGCCGGTTTCCGATTAATGTTAGCTGTAATTAAATGGCGTATTTGTCTCACATTTTATCAACTGTGGTGTAAGAAGTTCTAAACATTCCGGTCGAAAACGATAGTTCTTATTTATTGTAAATTATAATGAGAAAATGTAACTAAAATGACTCAATTTTTAACTTTCTCTTAGTTACTATTGAAGATCCAATACAGTAAGTTTTGTAATATAGTATCATCTCTCGTTGACAATCTGGAGCTTAGCTGTAGCATAAAATGCATTAAAACGAGTATCAAGACCGGCTGAAAAACAGTAAAAAATTACAGTACGTAATGGATTCCTCAATATGTGACGATAATGTTCCAAATGATTTCGTAAAGGCTAATGATTATTTTCATACGACATTTCCTTTTGAATTAATTACAAGTACCGAATAATTTTCTTCTGTATCGGATACTTCGATAAACATACAGTACTACGTTTAATGGACCGATAGTCGCCCGATACACAGCAGTGGAGAACCTGCATTCAGCTAGCAGCAGTTTGTTACCCTAAAAATCTTGGCCTTTGTCTGATTCCCATTGAGTGTTTGAAGCCACAATGAATTCTCTCCATACTCATTAAATGATGTGTGTGCAAATGTACGAGTAATTCGCATGACTTCTTGTCTAATGATACGAGACTTACACATTTCATAAACAAAAATACAGTTATCATACAGAACGCAAAGTTACACGTTTTGCAGAAAGATGGAAACACTAACATTTTCCGCCTCTCATGATTCACACTGGCCACCTGTGTAAACTTAACCTTAAGAGCGGGCAATATTCCATGATATACAGTTCAAAACACGTGCAAATGATGCAATGTAAAGTTGAAAGAACATTCTTAACATTATAAACCAACAGTTCAGGTTGAATAGATACAGCAAGGTAATCTTTCTTTTGTTTCGTCAGTTTTTTTATCAGTAGGTATAAGTATTCATTAGAGAATGATGCGGTCTTTATTTATCTTCGGTTTTGTTTCCTGTTCGTATGACCTTTTGGTTTGGGTAGATACGAGATGAAATTAATATTAATATCTATCAATGCAAGATCTGTCACATGTAAATGATTTATTTAAAACTCATGTACGTGTATGATAACGTATATTTTTAAAACACGTGGCTATTTCCGATCACATCGTGACGTATCGGAAATAAACCCTTTACGATGTACTTATCTAAATTAAAATTATCGTTTTTCCGTCTCCCGTCGAGTTTAACAATACCATTTCGTATTTATCTTCATCACTTCAGCTTGAAATCCATAAAATCTGTTTGACCTGCGAATAAATACATGAGATAAACATTACAAGTGTTTTTTTTTAGTAAAGCGGGTGCTTGTATAATGCTACCCTAAACCATCAAATGGAAATTATGATAATAACATGCTGATTAAATGATAATCGGATTATTGTTACATCAGCATCGTTTTTTCAGAAACATAATATTCGTCCCATTCCACAGTAATAACAAACTTCAAATTCCATTCAGGTAACTACAATTTAAGCTGGCGACAGCGGACTTAACTGCAGTATTTTAAGTAAATTGCACTAAAAAGTACTTAAAGAAAATAAATTGGAACGGTTCAAAATATACAAAATTTAAAACAATTTTAAAAAAAATTTCTTAGAATAGTTGATCATATTGACATCAACTTTTTTATACGAAATCTACCGTGTAAAACAATTAGATAATATCTGTTGCACCTTGCACTGGAAAGTGTGCGAAAGATAATGTAAGATGGAACACTGAAAATTATACTATTAATGTGCGTATTTGTACCCACAACTAAATATCATAATGTAATAAAGCTAATCATTGATAAACTTGACACTTTCTGAAACATTTTTAGATTGAGCTCTGAAGGAAGTTAATTTCCTTCGGAGCTTCGTTATGAAAATTAATAATGTTATTATTCATCATTATCAGTTATACACACTCAAATTACGTCGAAATTTAATGTATGATGCCTGTATTAATAAAAAATATCTGGAACGCAAGATGCAAGTCATTACTGGATAATGCAAACTCAGTACAAAATATAATCAAAATGGTGTATTTCAATTGTTCCCCTAACTAAATCGTTTCCTGTAATTGAAACTATTACTGCTGAAAACCTTATGATATGATTAAAACACCGAGATAGAGGCAGAGATTTGCAGAATTCACTGGAAGCTGTAATATTTGCCCAGTTACGATGCTTCCTCTATTCTACGTTCAAGGTACCGAGAACTATTCTCTGGGATTAGACATCAATATGTAAATAGAATTGTTCAGTCTGCCAGTAAAGGCCCCTGCCAGGCAGACCTCACACACAACGCGCCTGCACGCCGGGATACATATACGACTCCAAACAGGCGCAGAGGCATCAAAACAAACCAGGAAAATAGAATCATCTAGAAGCTAAGTGGGACTATTTCTTACAGAGGTCGCCGTACTACCACCCAACGGAATTCCTGCGCCAGGCCGCCTATATAAGCGTAGCCGGCCGCTCCACCGCCAGTTCCAGCCTGACCGCTGAACCAGCGTCAACTACAGAAGACCACCGGAAGTTCGCGAGAAGTAGAAGCCGTCACTCTACCCCGGATCAGGACCAGGCTGAAATTCTCGACGGTCTTCTGATAACTGTACCCACATTTGTTTATGGTTTACCTGTTGTATTGTGTACCGAGTAATAAACTTCAAGGAACCGTTAAGTGTAGTCCACTTCAAGAATCATTACAGTTTATAACCGACAAGAAACTAAGGGACGCAGAAGTCGTAATTTGCTGTTAAACTTAACGTGTTATTCCCAATCACTTTGCGTTAGCCAATAACAGAGTTCCTTCCACAATGACTCCTAGATGTTATGCCGCCCGTGACGCGGCTTGCAGGTATCACAAACGCTTCTGTCGCTATCCAGTGGTAGCGTGCCCTCACATAATAATCAAACTGGCGAGCAAGGATTTGATCATTCTTTTTATTTTAATGCAGCCAACAGCACAAATGGATGATGTTTCGAGAGAAGATGTTAGAAAATTGCAGAAAACCTGATCATTTTGTTTCCATACTGTGAATGTTGTATTCTTAGTTAATATTTTTGGATTTTTACGGTTCGAGTATTGTCGTATATTCATTTAAATCGCATCTTAAACTCTAACATCCTACGCTTATGTCTATCTGCACGACCATGTATACTTTACCACCGAACCCCACTACTGCGTCACTGAAGCAAACGTCCATCAAAATTAGGGATTATTTTCCTTGTTTTGACCGAAGTCAATAAATTTCAGTTATCTGAGGATTACATAAACAAATATCAAGACTCAATTAAAGATAGGTTATGTTGTTTACACGAACGTACCTACTTTTAAGTTACAACATGTAAGGTTGGTGAGAGGAAACAAAATAGTAGATTATTTGATTTAGTTTAAATCTATTTAGTTATTATTAGCAAACAACTGGAGTTATAAAACGAAGTATAATGTGAAGGAAGGACTCCAACCTTACTTATCAGTCCGTGAGGCTTATAAGGTTTGAAGTAATGTGTTTGAATCTCTTTAAGCAACATGTAATTTTTTAGGGGCAGATGGAGTCCTTCGCCTAGGTTAATACGTAAACCAGCCTGAAAACCGGATTCTGGTCTCACGAACCGCTTATTTTTTAAATAAATTTTTATCTATATAAATATTTTTCTCTCTTAATTTTGGTTATGGTTACCACCTCGTCAAGTCGAAGTCTTTAGAGACGAGAAGGAATGGGAGGCAAGGAACGGTAAAGTATTCTGCCATAGTCTTTTGAAGGAACCATCCCGGAATTCACCTGGACTGATTTTAGAGAAATCGTGGAAAACCGAGGTCTGGATGTCCAGACAGGGATTGGAACCGATGCTTCCGAATGCGAGGACAGAGCATTACCGCTCACCACCACGCTCCGTTCATGTTTATTTATTATTTTTTCTCTTCTTCTTAGATACATGCTGCACATTCTGCTGAACATGTTATGAGTCTGTAAGAGTTATAATTTCGACGGCAACATACATCTTAATATCGCGCACCAAGCGTGGTGGTGTAACGGATAGCGTTCTGGCCTCGCATTCGGGAGGACGGCGGTTCGAATCCCCATCCGGGCATCCAGATTTGGGTTTTCCACGGTTTCCCAAATCACTCCACGCAAATGCCTTCAAAAGGCCATGGCCGAATTCCTTCCTATTCCTTGCCCTCCCTCCCCCATCCTTTTCCGTCTCTAAAGACTTCGCTGTTAGAGAGACGTTAAAGGCCTGGGCACACAGAACGCGACAAGCGACAGCAGCAAGTGGTCGATCTCTCGTCGCGGCGACACGCGATTCTGTTACGTCACACAGGACGCGACAACTCCATAGCTACAAATGACAGTATAGTGAGACCCTCTCTCGCGAAGAGATCTGTACTTCTATATTTCTTTCTTAATAAGTTTTCTTGGACTAGTAAATTCTTATAAAACATGTCAAGTGATGAGGAGACTCTACTTCTTTTGTTTGTACTAAGCATAAAAAAGGCGGTTCTGGGATCATGACATCGATAAAAAGAGAGAATGCCTTGGTGAATACCACCGCCTTTGCCGGGAACTGGTATCACATGAAGATACTGTAGATTTTATACATGTTTTCGTATGTCTCGAGAATGCTTCGAGAAATTACACACCGAGCATGTTGGGTGAGCTATTAACGTTCTGGCCTCGCATTCGGGAGGACGCCGGTTCGAATTCCCGTCCGGGCATCCAGATTTGGGTTTTCCATGGTTTCCCTAAAATTACTCCAGGCTAATGCCGGGATGATTCCTTCAAATGGACTATGGCTGAATTCCTACCGCTTTC
This sequence comes from Vandiemenella viatica, assembly GCA_031002005.1. Taxonomy (NCBI): domain Eukaryota; kingdom Metazoa; phylum Arthropoda; class Insecta; order Orthoptera; family Morabidae; genus Vandiemenella; species Vandiemenella viatica. The sequence goes on from JARYHS010008074.1 coordinate 52,500,765, forward strand.
TTGCCCTCGTTCCATCCCGTCTCTAATGACTTCGCTGTCGACGAGGCGTAAAGCCCAGCCAAAAAAAAAAGAGAAATTACACAATCTGTTAAAATTAACTATATCGATGTGCACCACGAACTGGAGAAAAGCAATTGGTATAAGAGAAAGATTAGCCATTTGTTAAGTTCTGTTCATTTAATGCATATTCTTAAAAACAAAACATAAACAATGACGCTGCCCAAACCCCTGACCTCTAAGCGATTTACAATGTTATCACTTCCCCCTTGGAGGCAGCTGTGTCATTTGCGTGGCGGTCAGTATTAAGAAATACCCCTGAAACCAGGCTTATAATCACAAAGTGAAATATTCACAATAAAATATACAATTTATTATTGACAATTTATTTCACAATCAAAAGATAGTCTCAAATACAAGTATTAACGATTTTAAATAATTACAGTGTAAACAACCAAACAGGAAGTGAGAAACAAACAAGAAAAAATGCAATTCTGAAAGCGAAAAATAATTTTTTATGAGCTTGAAAATTTTTCTTCATCGGCCATGTCACGCTGTTGCGCGACAATTCTGTAATTTTGTACAACTGTGTCGCTCGTCGCCGCGACAAAGACTGCGGCCCGGCGACGGATCGCTTTGTGTGTGACCGTCCTAATTCAAAACTGTGTATTACAACAATAGCGACGTCGCGCCGCGACACAATATCGCGTGTCGCTTTCGCTTGTCGCGTTCTGTGTGCCGGGCCTTATGGGGGGGGGGGGGGAAATATATCACGTTACTGTGATCAGATCTTAAGATAGTGTTGAAGTTTGAGATTCCCTTCGGACCTTGACGCTGTCTCTCTAGATCCATATTCTTAGCTAGCTGAAGTGTTTTTCGTCACTTTCTCTGTGACATCGTATACGGAGAAAGTTGTGCAGACACGGCTAAGCTGAGGGCTTGTTACGCGTGTTGCATACTGGCTGTCGGGTAAGGCGACCGGCGCAGCGCTCATGCGTCACTGCACTAGAGGCAGGCCGAACAAACAACAAGCTCTCACAAACCAAGCAAAGCAGCTATCCAGAACGTACTGTCGGTAACGCTGTTATTGCTCAGTAACTGCAGCCGACAAAGCAATTTTAGGTTACCCTATCTTTTGTTACGTCAGTTTTAATATGATAACCATTTGGAAAGTAATATATCTAGTGTTTTTTTTGTTTATTCTAACCGAAAATTCATTTTATACTTTACCGTTTCATAATAACTAAAGCAGACAGTTAAAACTTATTAATTATTTTTACTGTTGTTACTTTTTACTGACAGAAACAAATTATAGAAAAATAAAAATTACAGCAAAAACAAATAATTACACAGTTTGTAAAACCCCACACATACATACATCACACATAAATATAAAACATTCTAACAAGACCATCACACATACACACACTTTTCAAAACTATCGACCCGAGACATGACATATACAAACAAAATGGCCACAGCAGACAACCGAAGTACGCGACAAGACATAAACAAACCAGCTGACGCTAACAGACGACTGAACGATGATAACAAACAATATTGTAAATATGATACAGGCAAAACATGCGTTGTATATGAAAACGGAGATGCGCAGCTGCATACCATAGTAACAAATGTAAATAGTAAGTAACTTTTAGCTATAAAATATCTCATGCCCATAATTATGTAATAATAGGATAAAACTGTTTATAAAAACTGTAACACAGATTAGTCGCTGATGATGCCTCGATGAGAGGTGAAACGCGTACGACGCAAAATAAATAAATTAAACAATTGCATTGGCGTGTTCTTTCAACTAGTAATTAATTAAACAACTGTGGAAACATGGCCTGCAACAACATCGCATTAATATATCTAGTTTTTTTTTAGTTTATTCTAACTGAAAATTCATTTTATATTCTACCGTTTCATAATAACTAAAGCAGACAGTTACAACTTAGTAACAACTAATAACAGTAAAAATAATTAGTGACAGAAACAAATTATAGAAAAATAAAATATAAAAATAAAAAGGTTGTAGTATATCCGCGTTATATTCAACTTGTATGTAGAAGAAGCAATGACGAAAGCCAAAGAAAACTTTCAATGTGGCATAAGTTTTCAGGGAGAAAAAATCGGTATGCTACGATTTGCTGATGACATTGTCTTGTTAGCAGAGAGGGCTGAGGACATTGAGAAGTTATTGAATGGCATGAACAAAATACTGAAGGAGGATTTTGGACTGAATATAAATCAGGGCAAGACAAAAGTGATGAAATGTAGCAGAAATGATACCAATACTAAATTAAATATAAAAATAGGATCGGATGCAATAGAAGAAGTAAGTGAATTCTGTTACTTGGGAAGCAAAATTACAACCGATGGCCGAAGCAGGAATGATGTTAAAAGCAGAATAACACTAGCAAAAAGAGCCTTCAAGAAAAAGAGAAACCTTTTAGTTTCAAATATTGATCTACGAATAAGAAAGAACTTTTCAAAACTCAGTGGGTGGAGCACAGCACTTTACGGTAGCGAAACATGGACTTTGGGAATACCGGAAAGAAAGAAAATTAAAGCATTTGAAATGTGGTGCTACAGAAGAATGCTGAAAATTAGGTGGACAGACAAAGTACGAAATGAACGAGTTTTGGAAATGATGGGTGAGGAAAGAAGTTTGTGGAATAAGCTTACAGAAAGAAGAGACAGGCTGGTAGGTCATATTTTGAGACATGCTGGATTGGTTAATTTGTTAGTGGAGGGAACAGTCGAAGGTAAGAACTGTAGAGGAAGACAGAGATTCGAATATATGAAGCAGATAATTGATGACTTGGGTTGTAAGGTTTATGTGGAAATGAAGAGGTTAGCACAGGATAGGAAGACTGACGACAGCAAAAAAAAAAAAAAAAAAAAAAAAAAAATAAATAAATAAAAAAAAAAAAATAAATAAAAAAAATAAAAAAAATAATAAAAAAATAAAAAATAATATATATATATATATATATATATATATATATATATATATATATATATATATATGAAAAAACAAATAATTATATAAAAAGATACTGTTACTGTCTTAAGAAATAATAATATTATTGAACACTCAACTATGTAAAAATGGAAAAACAAAACAAAAGAAACAAAGTAACGGAGCAATAAGCACATAATTATTGAAGTAGCAATCACCAGAAACCTAGTCGATTTCTTCACTGCTGTGTAAGTTTTCTCAGGTTGCACTTAAATGGGGTTGAGATGAAATTTCTTACAACTTGAAATTTCTCAGTCAGGTTTGCTTCTTTTTCTGAACAGACGATCTAAGTATCAACTGTTTGTTTAGGGTGTCGTGAGGAAGCGTTTTTTTCTGAAGGTAAGGAGATTGTCGAGTGCTGATGTCTATCACTGCAACGTGTATATTTTGTAATATGTTACACAAATTCTTGTACCGTGCACTTTTTTTTTTTTTTTTTTTTTTGACGGAACATGAGAATCCAAAAGCTGCTTAAACATTGTAATTAGGACGGTCGATACTGTGACTCAGAGATTTGAACTTCGATCCGTTGTAACTCAGAGTGTCTGGTATGCCTAAACACTACCAACGGAACTCCTTATTCCTTGAAGCTAGGAGTACTGTAAATACGTCAGAAAATGTCAGATATATGGCCGAAGCATTCTTCAGGCACTAATACTCCGCTCTTATAGAAAGATGTCCAACAGACTGCCACTTTTCACATTTACATAGATCAAAAAATCTCAATACTTCGTCTCCATATCTCACGCGCCATGATGTGATATGAGATTTATCCCAGTACTTTGTTACACAGGCATGAGATTACGAGTATCTGTGCTTGCTATGAACTGTTGTCCAACGATGGCCAAAATTTTTGTATCCTACGGGACTGGAATCATAGTAAGTATACTGCTTTTTCCACACTGCATTTAACTACACATTTTTTTTTCTTTCACGAATTTTAAAAGTAGCTGTTTCTTACTTCTTTATTTGACTTAACCAGGGGTAAACGGCAAATTGTTGAAAAAACTATCTGAAAGACCCATATACGATGTAATGTCTTACAGAAATATACTGGAGGGAATTTGTGAATGGTCCTTACTCCATGGTTGGCTGCTTTATTTCTCACTCTGCTTACGAAATGACTGATTTCCTTACCTCTTCGTCTATATTACGTTTTAAAACAAAACTGTTACGCGCTATTGAGACTGAGAGTACAGAAAATTTTGGTAAAATACCCAAACAACACTTCATCGTATGTTCCCCTCTCCATTCAGAAATACATTTCCCTTTCCGATATGTATAAAGAATGTTTTGCACGCCTTGAGGTTACATTATTTCAAATTATCGTCTCTACACAAAGGCTGATAGAATAGAGGATGGGTATGGACTATACAGCCTTCCAGTTATCACGCAATAAGAAGCTGTCAGATCAGAAGACAATGCCTGTGAAGGCCCGTTCTAACATCTCAAACCAGTCGTCCTGAATTTTCGTCGTGGCATCGATAAAGAGAGGGGGAGGCGGAGTCAGAGAGTGTGGAAAACGATTTTGTGAAGCTTAAACAGAGACTGCTGTAGTTAGCAACTAGACAGCTTCTGCGAAATCGTTTCCTGGAATTTCTCTCTGGGCGTCAATTAAAGCAGCGCCGAGGACTCCGTCGGAGGTAGCGGCACTTCGTAAGCGAGACAGAACAGTCACCGTTCATATTTCACGGTGCACTCCTCCGGTTAATTTAGCCCATATTTCGTGTATGACTTTCTAAAGATTATTTGGTAAAATGACTGAGTGTCACTTGAAACAGCTGTGAATGTGTGTATGAATTATTTTGCTAGTAATTAATTACTTTTAAAACACCACCCAAATTGCTGCTGCAGTTTTTGTGCAGTTCCTGTTAAAATAATCAGACACACGCCGCTTGCTTACAGATTTATAAAACAAGGGGTGATCAAATGAAAAGGTACGAAACGACGTAAAAACGTAACAGTTAAATATTTGCATATTCCACCATGGGAGAACGTAGCGAGACATCTCGGGATGCGATTGGAGTCTCTGACTGGGATCGGAGCATGCGCGGGCGCCCGCATGCGCAGTAGAGAGCAGAGGCTCTTATCAAAAACGGCGTCCAAATGATGTGGCAGTCCGTATGAGGACAGGATGGCGTACAGGTGGGGGATGTGTACTGTGAGACACTCCGACGCTTACGCAGGTCCATCAAGAACAAAAGACCGGCGCTGCTCACGGAGGGTGTGGTTCTGCTCCATGATAACGCGCGTCCACACGTCTCCAGAGTCACACACATGGAACTGGCCAAGTTCAAGTGGGAGACGTTGGACTATCCGCCCTACAGTCCGGACATGTCGCCCTGCGATTTCCATGTGTTTGGTCCACTGAAGAAACACCTGGAAGGGAAGCGCTTCAACTCGGACGACGTACTCAAGGACGCTGTGAAGGACTGGGTCTCGTCATGGCCACAGGAATTCTGGGAACAAGGAATCCTGCGGCTTGTTCATCAGTGTGATCGTTGTGCTCAGGCCTATGGTGTATATTTTGAATAAAGTCTACATTTGTACCCACCGTGTCGTTTCGTACCTTTTCTTTTGGTCGCCCCTTGAAGTATAGATTTTACATTAATGGCTTTTAACATTATCGGCCATATAGCCAGCCGGTGTGTGCAATAGCGTTTTCAACTAATTATTAGCTTAAGAATATTCATTATGATGACAACACATAACCAGTCACGCGTTAAAATTAATCATTATACAATTGGAATGGAAACACATACAGGTGGATATAATTGTATCTTAAAATAAACAGTACACATGCAAAAGAATGCCCATGCTTTAAAATAGAAGGGTTCAAGCTGCTTAAAGGTACAACGAAAACTCAGATAAATATATTTACATCTCTAAAATTAATTTTTTGTCGTTAGACGATGGCAAAATAATCGCCTTCGCAGGGAAGGGTACAAGGTGTGTCAGAAAAGTAATTAGATTTTTAACACTGCGAGCGATGAGCCAACGCTGTGTCTACCGGTCTGTGCTAGACAGGTTTGTTCATTCCTTACACATGCACAGTCCGAGTTTCAACTCCGTTCAACCAACAAACACATTATTGTTGACAGCGCCATCCGTGAAGTAGTGTTTTTGTTGTGTGTTAGGAAAATGGAGCATCGGAATTTAGAGCAACGTTGTGCAATCAGGTTTTGTGTTAAACTTTGAGAATCCGTGAGTGTGCTCTTTGAAAAGTTGAAACACGCCTGCGGGGATCATTGCTTATCAAGAGCACAAGTTTTCCGCTGATGCAAATCATTTTGGAAGGCAGAGAACACGTTGAAGTTCAACCTCGTTCAGAGAGACCTTCAACTTCAAAAACTGACGAAAACGTTGAGCGTGTGACGGCTCTTGTGAGATCAGACCGTCGTTTAACAATAAGGATGATGAGTGAACAGTTACATTTAAAGACTTTCACCGTGCATCATATTTTGACAGACGATTTGGGCATGCGAAAGGTTTGTGTCAAATTGGTGCCAAAAAACCTCACAGCTGAACAGAAGGAGAATCGAAGAAACGTGTGCATTGATCTTCTTGAGAGGATTGACAATGACCAAGAATTCTTCAATCGTGTGATCACAGGTGATGAATCCTGGATATTTGAGTACGATCCTGAAACAAAGCGGCAAATCGAAGATTCCATCTCCTCGACAGAAAAAATGTAGAATGAGCAAATCAAAGATCAAACCAATACCTATTTGCTTTTTTACAGTAGGGGTATCGACCATAAATAATTTGCTACTCCAGGACAAACTGTCAACCAAGTGTTTTACAAAGGTGCCATTGAAAGACTCAGAAAAAGAATGATTCGTGTGAGACCAGACACTGCAGACAAGTGGATGCTTCATCATGACAATGCCTCGTGTCACACGGCTTGTTCCATCGGTGAATTTTTGGCCTCAAAACGTATTACTGTTGTTCCTCAACCTCACCTGATCTAAGTCCTTGTCCCGCAATCTTCTTCTCGTGTTGATGACAGCATCAGACATGTGGTAGTTTTACTCCAATGCGATGGTTTTGTCAGTAACTGATTGGAGGTCAAATTGATAAACATTCATTCCGATTTGTGGACAAGACAGCAGATGTACAATGATCTCTCTCTCCCCACACGAACATGTGGTATCTGGCTGTTCTCCCAGGTATCCCCAAGTGGCAAGAGTATCTTTGCAGCGGCCAACTCCAACTCGAAGCCTGTTTAAAGACTTCCATATGGGCCATGGTTGCTCAGACCCAGGTGGTACACCCTCTTTTGGCTTGACCCACTCGAAATCATGTTGCACTCTCCTCTCCCAAGTCAATATTCTTTCATTGCTTGGTGCTCCATTTAGTGGCTTAGAAATCCGCAGGAAGCTTGATCGGGACTTTAGTCTCGATGGCGCTGGTGTATATTCATGTATAGGGTGTCGGGCGTCTTCGTTTACTCTAAGCCTTGCCACGTTAATGGCAACTTCCCGACGTATATCTCCAGGGGCGATGCCAGCTAATATCTCCACTTTACCCACAGGCGATGGTCTGAGACAACCTGTGATGAGCCGGCATGTTCTGTGGAGCGCAACGTCTACTGTCTTAGCATGGCTGGATTTTTGCCACACAGGACATGCATACTGTGCTGCGGAGTAGCATAATACTAAGGCAGAGGTGCGGATGACGCTTGGGTTAGCTCCCCAGCTAGATCCAGTCAACTTGCTTAAGATGTTGTTGCGTTCTGATACTTTCATCTTGACATTGCGACAGTGGCTTTTAAAACCTCTATCAAGATCCGAGGTATTTTAGGTTTTTACTGTGTAGCAGATTCGATCCATTCCAGGTCACATTCAGCTTTCGCTAGCGCATTTATCGCATTTATTGCGCAAGTGGAACGCACAGAATCAATTTTTTTTTTGGGGGGGGGGGTTAAGAGCTGTTGGAAGTCTACCCTCGACGGCTTCAAAAGCCACATGTTGAGCTGCTAGGGCAAGATCATCAGCGTAGAAAAACGACATTCAACGGCTGTCCAGGGGTTGAACATTGATGTAGATGTTAAATAAAGCTGTGGCAAGAACACTTCATTGAGGTAGTCCATTTTTTGGTTTGCGTGGACGTCTATTTGAGTTCTGAAAGCTGACGAAGAATTGCCTATTGCTGAGAAATTCGTAGACCATTTTTGTGAAACCGAAATCCCACTTCATGTTGTAAACTTTAGGAAGGAGTTTTTTTTATGCTGATCGTATCATAGGCTGCTGTCAGGTGGACAGATTTTTTTTTTTGAATTTAGCTTTAGGTCATTCTGCTTGTAGCATGTTCCAAGGAACTCAAGAGCTGTTGGAAGTCTACCCTTTTCGAAGCCATCTTCAATATATTGCGTTAGATGTAGGACTTGTTCTGAGCAGGAGCGCGCTGTTCAGAATCCGGCTTGTTGAGGCATCAGTTTGTCCTCAATAACAGGCGAGAGACGTTTTAGAAGCATCCTCTCAAAAATTTTATAGACGTGGCTGATGAGTGATATCGGGCGGTAGCTATTGACATCGTCTGAGGGTTTAACAGGTTTTACAGTGCTACAACTTCAGCTTTCCTCAAGAGCTTTATGAATTTACAACTGTATAAACATCCATTGAACATCTCGAGAAGCCATTTTACTCCTCTCTCCCCCCGTTGCTTGATCTGCTCAACGTGGACGCGGTCAATACCTATAGCTTTCCCATTTTTGAGGGCTTTAATGCAGGTTCTTGTTTCTTCGGAAGAGAAGGGGGCATTAATGGTGAAATTTTCACTGGTGGTGTCACGGATGATATTGGTTCCTGTGATCCGGTTCTTGCTTTTGCTGGCTGGTTTGCTATTAAGAAGTAGCTGGTGGGTAATATTATCAGGAGTGGTGTTATATAACTGTATGTTTTGATGAGGGTCGTGTGTGAGCTTTTTAAGAGTTGACCACGCTTTTTTGCTATTATGAGTTATATCAGTGTTACTGATTAGGTCAGTCCACGTTTTGTTCTCGATGTTCCAGTTGCTTGCATTAGTAATTCCCCGCATTCTCTGGTTGCTTCAGAGAATGGGTCTTCCTCAAACAGATGACAGTATTGAGTGTACAAGTCAGCTTCGCTGAAATGCAGTCCAGGGATGTAGTTCGTTCTGCAGCCTCGCGGGATGCACTGTCGCGAAGCTTTTTGCATGATTTTTTTTTTTTTTTTTTTACAATCTTGTTCGTAGTTACATGGATCTGGAGCTAATTGTGATATTTCCTTATTAACGATTTCTCTAAAAAGACTCCACTGTGCCCTTTTAAAACTGAAGCGTCTCTTGAAACGTACAGTCATCGGTGTAATAATTTGCTTTACGCTACACGTAATTGGCTTGTGTTGAGTAGAGGGTATCGTAGATAGGACTTGCTTCTTGCACGTTTGACTGATGTTACTAACGAACAACAGGTCGGGATTGTAACCTCTTTTCCAGCGGCTGCTGAGGAAAGATTCAGATTGTTTTGGGTCATGGATAAGAGTCAAAGTTGTTGGTCTCTGTCAACAATTCTACCGCCAAGCCATTATTATTGCTCTGTGCATAGCCTCAGTCGACATGATGACTGTTGAAATCTTCGATGACAATCTTGCTCCCGCAATTGAAACATGTCTGAAAAGGAAGTCTTTTTTGAACTCTGGATAACATGCAAAAGACTGTGACCGATCAGTTAACAGTCCTACCAGTTGTAGCCTGCCAGTCCTGCTACCAAGAGAGGAAACAGCGACTATGCCTGTGTACGAGGTGTGTACAAAAAGAAACCGAACTTCGGCTGTAATTGCTTTATTGCTCATCATACTAACTTTCACACACTGTCCCCTTCAAAGTACTGTCCTTCACTATCAATACACTGTTGCCATCGTTTTTTCAAGTTTTGGAACGCCTCCTGGAATGCAATTTCTGCGATGGCGCACAGTTCTCTCGTCGCACTGTATTGAATTTCTTCTATGGTCTGGAAACGACGTCCTTTAAAAGTGTTTTTCAGTTTTGGGAAGAGAAAAAATGCTGCGGAGCCAAGTCTGGAGAATAGGGTGGCTGAGGCACAACGGGATTGCGATGTTTTGCCAGATAATTCGTGACAAACAACGATGCTTGAGCGGGTGCGTTGTCATGGTGCAACATCCACGACTGATTCTCCCACAGTTCAGGCCTTTTCCTACGCACAGTATCTCTCAATCGTGTCAGAATTTTCTAGTAGACTTCCTTGTTTACCGCTTGACCACGTGGTACAAATTCATGGTGCACAACTCCTTTGCAATCAAAAAACACGACCATCATCACTTGATGTTCGACCGACTCATCCGCGCTTTCTTTGGTCAAGAAATCCTTTCCCCACCCATTCTGAAGACTGCCTCTTCGTTTCCACATCGTACCCATAAACCCATGTTTCATCGCCTGTAATGATGTTCTTGAGGAAGTTTTCGTCCTCATTTGCTTTTTAAAGCAACTCCTTAGAGATCCTAGCTCGATTCTCCTTCTGCTCGTCCGTCAACAAGCGCGGCACCAGTTTTGCACTGACACGATGCATTCCAAGTTTTTCTCTCAGGATGTGATTGTAAGAGCCTACACTTATGCCAACTTCTTCAGCAACATCATGGACAGTCAAACGGCAATTTTCACGAATCACAGTGCGAACCCTCTCAACATGGTGGTCGTCTGTTGATGTGGAGGGTCGACCAGATTTTGGATCGTCGGTAACCGAACCCCTGCCCTCCTTAAAGCGCTTAAACAATTCATAGCACTGTGTTCGGCTCATGTAGTCATCCCCGTAAGCTTTTTTAAGCATTTGAAGTGTCTCGGTAAAAGTTTTCTCAAGTTTAACAAAAAATTTCACACAGACACGTTGCTCCTCCGATTCCTTCATTCTCGCTTTCTCACAAATCCGACGAACACTCTGCGCACGACCTCACTCAACCGGCTGTCACTCGTAAACTAATGCAGCGACCGTAGTGCGACAAGAGGCAATCTCTTGCCGAAAGATGTCACTAGTGTGCACGGAAGTCAGAGAATTTTATCTACACCCGTTGGCACGCTATTTAATCAGTTCGGTTTCTTTTTGTACACACCTCGTATAGCTGGCCAAAGGAACTACTTTGAAGGGAATAATATTGTCGTTGAAAAAAATTAAAACTTGGTAAGTATATAATCAGTCTCAATTGATACTTTTGGAAGTAAAATAGAATGTGGTTTAAAAACCATACTGCTGTGTCTAAGCAGTCACGTTACTATTATTATTATTTTTACTCTGCGATTCACTAAAAGTATGTGGCGGAGGGTGCATTACACCTATCCGAAAGGGTAATAGTTTGGAAGAGATATATGGAATATGTCAGGAGGCGCCCATGGGCTATTGTGAGGAGCCATCCCGGCATTCCCCCGGACTGATATGGGAAAACCATGGAAAGCCATGGCCGGAGCGGTTTATTGAGACCTACTCCTGTCGGATTTTAAGTTTACTCGCCCTGTAAACCCTTCTATTCCATTCCCTAATCGCTCGTGGAAAAAATGAGTACAGAAATGAATCGGTTCTGGCCCTGATTTCTCTTATCTTATTTTTGCGGTAATTTCTAGATATGAATGTTGCTGGTAGTAATATTTGTTTGCTGTCATTCCGTAATAAGTCAGTAGTGAACTTTTAAATTAGCTTCTGTCAACAGCAACGCCTTCGGTGTTCCAGATATTCCCAACCTAACTCCTTCAACATCGCACTTACGCTTTCCCTCCAACTATATATACCTGTCACGAATCGGGCGGCTCTTCTTTGGACCATCTCTAATGCCTCCATTAATCCCTTTTGATGGGGACCCCATACAGAACAACAATATTCTAAGTAAGAATGCGCTAGTGGCTTGTATGCAATCGATTTAAATTCCGGAGTGAGTTTTTTTAAATTAGGACCTAGAAATCGGAGCATACGACTTGCTTTCCCAATTATATCCTCGATATGTTTATTCCTCCAAAAATGTTTACGAATTGTTACCCCTAGGTATTTAGGGAAATCTACAGTTCTAAGGACAGTACCGTTAATTATATATTCAGAGCTAACTTGGGTCACCTTTTTACTTGGCACTTTTTAGCGCTTAACTCCAACTGCCAGCCTTTATACCACGCTATTATTTTCATAATATCATCTAGTAACAAATCGCAGTCGTCCTGGGTTTTTATTTCACGATAAATAATAGCATCATCGGGAAATGATCTTTTATTCCCCCTTTCATGTAGCACAAATCACATCACGCTTTTCTGGGGTACCCCGAACCTCACCTCGGTAAGTGATGAACGCTCACCGTCGAGAGCTACACACTGTGTTCTGCCCTTCAGAAAGTCTGCAACCCAGTCGCTTATTTGTCGATATATAATCTAGTGTGAGGCACTTTGTCGAAAGCTTTTTTTTTAAAAAAATCTAATAGAACTAAGTCAACCTGGGATTGCTCATCTATAACACGTCACAAGTCGTGAATTAGAAATGAAAGTTGTGTTTCGCAGCATCGGTCTTTTCTGAATCCATGTTGATTTTGTTTTAAAACCTCAACTTTATCTAAAAGCGCAGGACATTTGAATAGATGATGTGTTCTAAAATCCTGCAAAATATTGAGGCTAACGAGATTGGCTTATAATTTTGAGGATCATTAACATTCCCATTTTTAAACACTGGACTTACGATGGCGGTCATCCATTCGGCTGGTATGTTTCCTTGATCGAAGAAGACGGTATGCCGGCCTCGGTAGCGTAGGGGCTAGAGTGCTAGAGCTCCGCGTGCCGAAGGCCGCCGGTTCGAATCCGGCCGCGGGCATGGATGTTAAGTGTTGTGTGAATGTCCTGTCCGTCCTGTGGCGTCCATACATTGGAAAAATAGAATATATATATACTGGATGACGACTTGCACACTGAAGGCTATAATAATTACATAGAGCTGGCTGTATGGCCTCCGCTGTAACGGTACTATATAATTTTATCAAATAGGGCGAATTTCGTTTGAGTACTTACAGGGGACTATTGGGGACTTCTTGTAAGCCGTATTCGGCAGTTACCGCGATGGACTCGACTTCTGGTAATGCATGTTATGTAGCGCCTGCTTATGTTCAAGTTATGGTACCAAGGCTTTGCGTGTAAACGAGCGTAGTTAGAATCTTTTGCTGTAACGAACTGCTCCATTCCGTAATTCCTTTGCTCGCTGTTTAACGGTTTGGTAGAAATCTGAGGGAGACAATTTCAAGTCTTCTCTCTGTCCCCTTTGATTGCTTCCTTCGCCAGTCCGTTGACGTACTCATTAAATTTGATACCCTTGTCTGATCCTGATGTAGCCCACATGAAACTTGTTGCAATACCCTTCATGTTTTTGATGTATATTTTATGGAGAACGTCTGTTATTAAGTTGCATCCCTTTTGTTCCTCCTAGGCTTGTCGATAAATTTTATTACATTCAGGGAATAGGATATAATTACTCTTCTGTTTGTCTACAGTTGCGACTATATTTTAATGCATCTAGTAAGTTGAATAATTTACTGTCGAGGCTTTTGCTTGTGTCAGTGTTCTCAGATTTATCTAGAACATGAACTTGAGTATTCACTAACCATAGGTGCTTGATAAATTTGTTGTATTTCAAATTTTTCTATTTTACAACTTACTTCCTGCCAAATTCCGCACGCATTTAATAATGGTATGTCACAGCGTGCGTTTGGATACTAGTTTGAATGGTCAGTGTTAAACAGTTTTATATTAGTCCTTACTGAAGTGCTTCATTTTTTGTGAGGAACTGTGGCGAATATTTTTGTAAGCGGTCAGAACAAATTGCATTTCCAGGATATTAGATACAAAGCACTGAACCTTTTTTTTACTTATGGTTTTAAGCTCGTCGACGTCGAGGTCATTAGAGGCGGGATGGGACTGGGGATAAGGAGCGGGAAGGAATTCGACTATGGCCTTTTCGAAGGAAGCGTCCCGGCATTCGCTTGGAGTGATTTTGGGTAAACTATGGTAAACCCAAATCTGGATGCCCGGAAGGGGATTCGAACCTTCGTCCTGCCAAATGCGAGGCCCGAGCTTCGAAACAAGTGTTTCGTAGATGGCAATACAATGGCCGTAAAACTCTGCTCCGTGTTTCATCCATACGTGCCTCTCTTCTCGTACCATGGAAACTGGCATAGGAAGCATCAACAGATTATCTATATTCCGATTTTAAAGACTCAGTTTTCGATTACTGGTAAGTTCCTTAAGAGCAAAATCTATATTAAACGTGAGGATTCAGTGGTCAAGTCATACCACGAAAAATGTGAACTGAAGAATTTCAGTAAATAAAGAATCTGTCCATCTGGTATTACACCCCAAGGGAAATGCTGCTTGGATTGCACAAATACTTGTAATCAGATTGAAATTGGACGTGAATGTTGCTGAGTGATGTTTTAGTACTGAACTAACAAGATAAAAAGATGGCTATGTACTGAACTAGAACAAATTATGTGTTTTAGGAGAAACTTATGTGGCTTAGGGTTAAATATTATATATGACGTAACACACACGAAATGTTACAACTTCAGCAAATAAGCTTCTGGCATGTACATATGAAACAACAAAAAACATTCATATAATCTCAGACGCGTTTCGCCCTAAAGGAATGTGGAATCGTCAGGTCAATGAGAATTTTGGTTGACACCACCGTACAGGTAAGTTAACAACATGGTACTAGCTGTGTGAAAAGAAACGAGGTTAAAATTTCGACCAATACAAAAAACAGTGAAATAGCGACGTTCACAAAAATAAAAAGGAGAAATATCGAATCACAGCAACAGATCGGGTCCTACAGACCTGAAAATAGAGCTGTCCCCGACAAACATTTGGCTGGTTCGATCAAATTTTCACTGAAGTTGCCCCATTCCATAAGGGCGAAACGCGTGTGAGATTATATTAATCAAAAGCAATTGTTAACTGATAGTGTTTTCATTTATAAATCTTTAACAAGTAACAGCTGAAGTATGTTCAATAACAGAAGTAAATTTTATTTTAATTCAGAAAATACGTGCTGTCGTGCCTAATACATAATGGTGCGGTGAGTTGTATCAAAATAACTTTAAACACATAATTTAGTTACGGAGTCAACAATATCATAAAAAAACTCTCAAAGTGTATATGCATTGTTTAATCTTCATCCTGTACTGAATGAATCTGGTGGAAATGTAGGGACCTAAATTAAAAGACACTGATGATCCTGTAACTATATTCTCAACTCTGTACCCAACATTTTATTCTCTTACCAACTTCTGCATTCAGGATTTTAAGTGAATACCTTTTAAACAGCAATCTAATAGCAACTAAATTTCTCAGCATTGCAGCGTCTATGTTATACCATGGTGGTTTGAAAATTCTGGGCTTCGACCATAACTGGAATTGCTATCACACATGACGAAGAAATGATACTTGCGCACACAATTTTTTTTTTTTTTTTTTGGTGGCAGAATAAGACATTTGTTTAGGGGTTTTCATAAAAGCTCAAACTTATTCTCATTAGTCAGCATTTTATATCGAACCAAGAGGCTATTGATTATGTAACGGTATACTTTGAAGGCCCCTTAGTGAAAACAGCTTCTGGGATGGAATAACGCCGTTCGAAAATAGCTACTACAAATTTAAAAATTTCTAAGGGAGATTTAAAACAATGAAAACAATTTTAAACCAGTTTTCTTATTTTTATGCTACGAAATTTTTAAACCACTCTAATAAACCAAATATATTGTTATACTTTCAGTTTTTAAGACGCTTTAGGTGAAATTGCAGCGATAATGTTAGTATATATATGTTATATATAGGGAAAGCTGCGAGTTTCAGTATCCAGGTTGTAATGTCGATTGGACCCTCCAGGGTTTGGTTTCTCAAGGATTCTTGAAATAACGGCTTTGTGAACGCGTTGATGGTTCCTTAATAAAAGCTTTGGGGGAACACCATGGCATTCGTTGCGAATAACCCTTTTTGTCAACAATACTGGCATCCTCACTTATCCAAATATGAGCCGAGAATGAAATTAAAGAGTCGAGGAACTATAATTTTTTTTTATTCAGGATTTATGATGTTCTACTCTAAAAAATAATAAATTTCTTTTTTGCATGCTTATAAATAATTAAAAGTATTTCTTTAGTTCGAATTACCGGAATTGTACCAACAATAATCTTATATATATATAAAAATAGACGTGTTTTTTCCTTTATTTCACTTTTCAGCCACCACTACCTAGCACAGATCACCGATGTTTGTGGGTGGAAGTAGCATGGAGTTTCCTGTCGTGCACAACGTTGGCCGAATGCCGATAGCTGTGGGGATGTGGGAGATATAATGATTAAAGTTGGTCAGTGCAGGGCGTTTTCATATTTCGACCAAAAATTCGTATCTCCGTATACTTCTCTTTCCTGCCACAACTAAATAACATAGACCTTTGGTGTTTGTGTGTGGTAGTAGAATCGTCTTTCCTGTCGTGCACTATGGTTGTTAGATGATGGTAGCTATGGGTGTGTGGGAGATATGGGGGTTGAAAGTGGTCGACCTGTGGCAATTTCATACTTCTGCCAAAGACAAAAGTGTCATGGTGTATCACTTTTCAGCGAAAACTATAGATCACAGATAACTGGCGTTTGTGTGTAGTAGTAGCACAGAGTCACCTTTCGATCACAACAGCGGCCGAATTTCAGAAACTGTGGTACTGTGGTAGATAAGGTGGTTGTAAGTGGCCGACCAAGGATATTTTCGTATTTCTACTGCCTCCGCATATGTCACTTTTCTGCCACAGCTACATAGCATAGAGCATTGGTGTTTGTATTTGGTAGTAGAATCGTATCTCATGTAGTGCACTATGGTTGTTAGATGTCGGTAGCTATAGGGGTGTGGGAGAAATTGGGGTTGAAAGTGGTCGACCTGTGGCAATTTCATACTTCTGCCAAAGACAAAAGTGTCAAGGTGTATCACTTTTCAGCGAAAACTATAGATCACAGATAACTGGCATTTGTGTGTAGTAGTAGCACAGAGTCACCTTTCGATCACAACAGTGGCCGAATTTCAGAAACTGTGGTACTGTGGTAGATATGGTGGTTGTAAGTGGCCGACCAAGGATATTTTCGTATTTCGACGAAATGCATGTGTCTCCGCAGATTTCACTTTTCTGCCACAACTACATAGCATAGAGCATTGGTGTTTATGTGTGGTAGCAGAATCGTGTCTGTTGTCGTGCACTATGGTTGTCTGTAGCTATGGGGGTGTGGAAGATATGGGGGATGAAAATGGTCGACCTGCAGCAATTTCATATTTCTGCCAAAGACGCATGTTTCACGGTGTATCACTTTTAAGTGAAAACTATCAATCGCAGATCACTGGCGTTTGTGTGTGGTAGTAACACAGAGTCTCCCATCGATCACAACGTTGGCCGAAATTTGGTAACTGTGGGAGTGTGTGACATATGGTGTTTGATCTTGGTCGATCATGAATATTTTCGTATTTCATCCAAAGACTTGTGTGTATCAGTAAATTTTACTTTGCTGCCGGAACTAAATAGCGCAGAACACTGGTATTTGTGCGTGGTAATAGTATCGAGTCTCCCATTGTGCACTATGGTGGTTAGATGTCTATAACTGTCAATATGAATTCTTTACAATCACGAACGAAGTCGTGGGTACCAGCTACTTAAAGAATAAAAGAAGAACACCTAGAGACGCAAGTAAACGATATATGCAATACGCGACTGCACAATACGACTCCTTCATTTTTTAAAATAATTATTAAGTAATAGAGCCATGGTAATCAATTCACCGTAAGGTGTATCGTAATCAGTATTAGCGGTAGATCGTGGTGGAAATCCACATGCTGGATGGTAGATCGTCTGACTATAGCTTGGATCACCAGTGTTCGGTCTCCGAAGATGCCGAGGCTTTTTCTTCGAAATTCTTCAGGTACATTCAGGCTGTGGTACTGGGGAGGAAACTCTAAGGCCTGAGAGTGTCGCTGATCCCGACAGTTCCTTCATAAGGCGCGTTCCCACGATCTCTTGTAACGGAGGCGAGATGGGACGGGTTCTCATTAGCCGAAGTGCAGGGTCGACCGCGGGCCGCAGGTTAGTCCGCCACCTCCCCACCACGTTGCCTAGTGTCGTTTGGCACAGAGCACTTTAAGCAATAGAAGGGGTGTGCACCGCTGATGCAAATCGATGACAACAGCGCACCGCTACACACGCATGTGATGTTTACCGACACAGAGTGGGTAGCTGCGTCTCATCTCCGCTAGCAGAGGCGGCCCTGTCCCGATGGCGTGTTGTTGACTATTCGTCCCGTCCTGCCCCGTCTCGCCTCCGTTACAAGAGATCGTGGGAACGCGGCTTTAGCGTCTCGCGTCAACAGTGATCTCTGCCTCCATCAATCCCAGCGGCAATCGTCAATCGTGACTTTATCATACAATTTTGAGCCCTACATCACCCATTGCCACTTTTGCGTGTATCGCGACTCGAATAAGCTAACAGTTCACGCAATCACGATCGTTCAACCGGTAGCAGTTGTTTAGAATGAAATTAAAATTAGACTCCTCGAACGGAGTGTATTTTTACAGCAAACTCCTCCGAAAAAGCGATATTATAATGTCCCACAAGGCCTATCTCCAAGTTCATTTACTCTAAAGTTAAACATAAAATATATAATTAATAAAAAGAAACCGACTGGGGTGTGAGAAGCATATTTGGCAGCTCACAAGTTTTCGTTTACAGAAGCTGTTATTTGTGATTACTGTTTTAATCTAGTATTGTAGCTTTTTTATATAGTGCTGAGAAGAATTTCATGTTAGTGTCAGAATTAGCGCAGTATTATTGTACTCAAATTATTCTGACAAAATCGTCAAACTAGCAAAATATCGCACCTGCAAGTCGACTGATGGTGAAACTGTGGGCAACAACAACTGAAAAACGTAACTTAGCCCACAACTCCACAGGTGGTTGGTTCCTGCCTAATGATCGTAATGAGCCTCTGTATGAGGTAGGACAATCAGTCGCTTTCCTTCTGGTCTTACAGTTTAAATTCATGAAAATTGTTACATTTTAGATCGAGCGAAGTCTCACGCCAAAGTGCCACTTGTAAATCTCTATCTTTAATCGTAATATTTTATATCGATATTTGTTGTTAATTCCGGACTTACAGGTAGTCATGCTTTAATCAGGACAGGTAAGATGATCAACCATATGTATCTCGTATTGTACCCACCACGTGATCTAAGCCCCATGCTGTTTTTATTTTATCTTATTTTGCTATTTTCTAAGCCATAAATAAATTTCTTTTTCTATTTCTGTTAATCAATGTAAGGGCTTAAAAAAATAAAAATATAAGCACTTTGGTTCCCAAACAAATGACTGATTGACTGATTTTATTCACAAAATTAGTATACAGCACCTACAATGCAACATTAAGTGGTATCAGCTCATAAGTTCGTTAGGAGATACAACAAATTCTGGATAGAGGGTAATGCAATATGCGGTAAATTCTTCCTTGAATCCTTATCTTGCGCTGTGTGGGATCCATATGACAAAGGACTAAGTAGCAGTATCGACAAAGCACAGAGAGCAGCCGCTCACTTTTCGATTGCTTGTTACAGTCCATAGTGTCTCAGACTTGTTACTAAAGTTGTTATTGGATTGTCTGGTAGATGGGCACATTCCGATCAAAGATATTAGCAAACATAATGAAACGTTTCTTAATTTATTACTTCAGAGAAATTATTCAATCCATCAACATATTTGAGTCACTGCTTCTTCCCTCGGTGCGACAGGGACTGAGATACGTAGAGCGGAATTTTATTTTGATACAATACATCCTCTGCCAAACACAATTTTGTGAATTGGGGAATATTACTGGAAAGTGACCAAAACCGGACCCCCATTTTGTTTTTTACTTAAAAAAAATATAAATCAGTAAAAACATCTGCTTTAAAGCATGAAATACTTCCTTCAGAATGTTATGCAACATTTAAATTCTGCTTTCAAAAAATGTTATTAAAAATCATTATCAAAAAATATTTTTAAAAACTCTACAGTTTGCCGATATGAAAAATAGTTGCCTAAAAAAATTAACGAAATAACACTAAACAAAATTAGAAAATGGTATTGAATCACAGAAAAGAAAATATAGTTTTAAAGTATAAGTGTATAATAACAATTACTTGTTCTAGTTTTTAAAAGATATACAAATATGGCATATATGTATGGTACATGAAGAGACAGAAAATACATAAAAGAATTAAATCGTTTAGCGACAAAAATCAGATATACACATGATTTTCAGCCCCAGCACAATCCACATGGGCCCAAAACAAACATATAAAGCACATCATCCAAATTTTACCATGTGAAATGTCAGAAAATTTCCGATCGCAAAACACGCACCAGCCACCATCATTTTTGGAAGGGGACACTTCGGGGAGAATCTTTCATATTCTTCTCATTCTCAGTGCTTGAGTCTTTCAATTAAGGATCCTTTTCACAAGCTCTTTCTAGAAGCTCTATTGCTGACCCCGCGACTGCATTTGCAACCTATAATATGATTACGTGCTCGCTGTTGAGCTTCCTTGACTGCTGTAGCTCATTTAACTTCCATCAATTGGGCTTTATAGGGGGTAGATAAGATGACAGTAAAAATGCAAGCATTACATCCCCTATTTCACTTTAAGTATAAAAAAATAAGGAGTCCGGTTTGCGCAACGGTAGCCTTTAATTTGCTAACCTGATAGGTTTTTAACCAAACTTCTCGACAAAACACTTTAGTGATAAACAAGAACTTAATACCTGTTTATTTAAAGGTATGTATAGATCGGAAGGCTTACCTGCCCGTTTCTAGGAGAAATTTAAAAATAAATAAATAACAGAATGTAAAAAGTTCATCCATTACCAAAGAACGTAATGGCGATTTGATGATCAACCAACAAAGCGGGTGACGCAATATTTCTCTTAAACAGTGGTGGAAGCTTAAAGTACTTATTACACTTGACCCCTTTAGAGTTCAGGCAAATGCAGAGTCAGGAAGGTTGAAGTCCATTTTACGGGGAGGAGTCCAGTATAGGGTGCATTCCTCTAATATTGATGTGACGGTTTATGAAATGCAGTTTTTAATGTCCTATGAGATGAAGGTCACACAAAGGTCTTATAAAACAAAGTATTTTCCAACCTGCTGACTGAGACTGCTTCTATTCTCTCAAACTTAATAATAGATTTTCGTAATACCCTCTCTGTTTAGGAACTTAATGACAGTGAAAAACCATCGTTTTTCTCTTATTTACTTATCTCCGATGTGGTATGTTTAGTTAAACAAATCTTCCCAGTGCTTTGTGGCATGAAATCTATTGCTGTAAGCCAATTTATCATCTTTACAAACTAACAAAATTTAACTCCAAAATTTTAATCAGGACCAGAAATTACTTACAAAATATGCGGTCAGATACTTAATTTTTTTAAACAATATAAGTCATAATTTTTGTAGTTTAATTAGGCGGCAGAAGCAAAGACGTTAGTTAAAAACAATAACGTTGATTTTTTTCACGGACCGTAAAAAAAATTGTTTCATGTCTTAATTGACCTAGCTCACCATATGTATCTATGGAGACTAGGACATCAATTTGAAATACCATTTACAAAGAGCTCTTTTGCAGTTTTGCTGCGCCCAGTTTCACGGAAAACGATACCTGAAATGTTTATCGTCGTAAAGAGAGATATTACTTTCGTTCGGTGAACTGCACGTTCGACAAATATCACTCCTTTGAGATCTGGCTGTTCCACGAAATAAAGATTCCAACGAACCATTATAACGTAACTGTAGGCTGCTTTATTGGGTTTCCTCTGCCACTTCGCTGAGACTTTCCGTTGGCAGATATTTCATTTTCTCTTTTTCACGATTCCAATAACACAGTACTGTGTACAATGTGTTGCTGAAAAACAAACAGCCTGTGAACGTTAGAACACCATCCGGAAGGAAAGCATCAAACAACCTCAGGCAGATTCTCCTTTCTACTGCTCACTGTTATACCCTGTACGCTCCGAACTGACGGTTCAGGTTCATGCTTCCCCCTCCCCCTCATCACTCCCCCTCCCCCTCCTCTACACTCCTCCCTCGCCCCTTCCCCCTCCCGTTCCTATCTCTTTCCGTTGACGACATAAACGAGTGGCAAATTTGTGAGTGGCAACTCTTTCCCCTTCGCTTGTAGGGGTAAGGGGAGGGGGGATAGAGAAAGGTGACCTTTAGCCGCCTCTGTTAACTGGACGGACTATAGTGAAACTAACAGTGGCACTTTGGTCTTGGAGCACTAAAAGTAATTTCCTCATTTCGTTAAGTTCTTAATCAGTATTATTAATTACGAACGTCGGGTTTCACGACATTTTATATTTACAAAAATAAAAAAGCTTCAGTTTACACTGACAGATGCTTGCAAAAGAAAATTGTTGACATAGTCTCATCTAAAGAGTTTACTCCCTCTTAGCTTCTTTCTTATGAAGGCGGTTCCTCGAGCACTGTGAAAGGTTTAATTTAATTGCAATGGAGGACACGCTCCGGTGGCAATTTCCCTACACACCCAACTTCCCCCTATCCTACACTCACCTACATTTGCCCTCTACAAATTTTAACTTTAAATTCTTTTAACGTTTTCGGTAAGTTATTCATCATTCCCCTTGGTAACTCATTCCAATCCCTGACACCCTTACCTAAAAAAGAGAATCTTCCCACACCCTTGTGCCTGAAATCGAGTGCCAGCTTGTGGTCATGGTCATCTTCTCCCTTCCATGAACTACTTTTCATACCTACTGCAATATCTTTCCATGCCTCATCGCCAGTATATGCCCTGTACACTCCCATTAACCTCCTCATCCTCCTCCTGTTTTGCATTGAATCCCATTCCAGCTCTTTATCATATCTGTCACTGATTGCATTCTGCGATAATTTCCAGAAACAAATCTAGCAGCCCTTCTTTGCACCTTCTCCAACTCCTGTATTTGATACTCAAAATGTGGGTCCCATACTACACTACCATATTCGAGCAATGGTCCTACCAAAGTTTTGTAACCCAATTCCTTTACTTCTCTCGTGCATCCCCTCATCACTCGCTCCAACAAGTGCAGAATTTTGAAACCTTTTCCTACCACCTGTCCAATGTGTCCTGCCCAGTTAAGCTTGTTATCAAATGTAATGCCAAGATATTTACATTTCAAGTCTTCAGCAAGCAATTCTTTCCCCACCTTAAATTCATAATTAACCTTTTGTTTTTTATTTGTGTATCTAATAAGCTGACTCTTCTTTTCATTTATCTTCATCCCATGTTTACCAACCCAACTAGATATCCTGTCCAGATCACCCTGCAACTGTTAACAGTCCTCTATCATTTTGATTCTTTTATACAGCATTATGTCATCTGCAAACAATCTAATTTCAGATAGTAAACAATCAATACAATTATTCATTAGAATAATGAATAGCAATGGTCCCAATACGCTACCCTTCGGCACTCCCATTTTTACTTCCACTTCCTTTGATACCGCATTTTCCCACCCTAACTTTCTGTTTTCTACCTTTTAAAAATTCTTCAACCCAGCAAATGACTTTCTTATCCACTCCAATAGTTTTTACCTTATTTACTACCATTTTGTGGCTTACTCTGTCAAACGCCTTTGAAAGATCTAGTGCTACACTATCAATTTGGCCTCCCTTGTCCATTTCATCTGAAATATCTTGCATATATCCCACCAACTGAGATTCGCATGAATATCCTTGCCTGAACCCATGTTGCCTACTTGAAAACCACTTACGTTCCAAGGTTTGATACTCGTATACGTTTATCAGTATTTTTTACAACCTATTTTTAAAAACTGTGAAGAAATAAACAATTAAAATTATGTAAGTAACGAGTATATTAGCCAAAGTGTACATTGAATATCCATTACTTGGAAAGTTAATATCAAAGATATAATCATTCAGTAAACCGAAAAGAACCTTTTATCGTCATTATACGTCGTTATTAATAGTTTTTACGTCCGGCAAAATTGAAGGGTTGAATGCACTATTCTGGTAACACATTTTTGCTGATTTGCTTAACGAAACAGAGGTAGAATTGTTATTAAACAACGCTCATAAACTTTACTCTGCATTGACGGAATGTTGTACATATTTTAACTCTACCTCCTTCCACTGCACTCCTTTTTATAAATAACAAGTAGATTTGAACGAAATAAATATCTTTCTTTTTTGTTAATTTAATGTAGGAAGAAAAAATATTGAAGCACTAGAAAAACATAAATATGTAACCTATATTCTAGTCGCATACACGGACAGAGAATATGAAAAAAATATCTACACTGAACGGATATAAATAATAAGACTAATAATTAATATATGGATTTAAACAAATAGATACTTTTGTTCAAGGTTGCTTTGGAATTTAAAATATACTGAATCATAACAGAAACAATAAAATGTAACCTTAATTGGTAGGTTGCTATAACAACGTTATCTCTGGATAAAGATCGAAAACATCTCAGACCCTCTCTGGCCGGGTGAAAGCTCATAGCGTTACAGACACAATGGCCAAGCTGGCCCTTTATTTGTTTATTAATTGCGAGGGATCTTAGGTCTCGGTGGCAATTAGCCTAAACACTTAGGTATGCGTTATGCACACTTTTACATCAAATTCTTTAACGTTTGAAATAAATTGTTAATAACCTTGCTGGATAACTTATTCCGGTCCCTGAATCCTTAGATGCAAATCAATAATTTTCATATTCAGTTGCGTATAAATTCAGGTATTCATTTATGGGAAAGGTACAGTACTAACCTAATTTTTCTCGTCACCAGAATACGGTCTATATTTACCCATCACAACCTACACATATCAGTTGTCTTAAAATGACACCTTTATCAAATTTACTCAGTGACTTATACATAATTATAGCTGAAAATTCTGCCTACTTACCATCCCCTCCAACTCATCTATATATATAAAGATGAATGTATGTATGCATGTATGTTTGTTTGTTTGTTTGTTCTTCATACGAATCCACAGTTTTCATCAGATCTCGATGAAACTTTGCACACTTATCCTTTGAAACAAGGAGAAAAATACTGTCTATATTTAGTTGAAAAATGATCTGTATAAATAATATATGTTGTCTTATAATTTCGAAAAATTACTGAACGGCGATAGACAGACGCGTTGGATATGGAGGTCTCTGTACTGTTTTTTCCGTGAAGCGCTCAGGTAACTCAGTGCTTAAAGCGCTTCCTTACTAATGTTTGGGTCGTGGTCTCTGGTTCAAATCTCCATGGAAGATAAGATTTTTAAAAATTATTTTTGATCGTAAAGGGTTACGCCTGGACCGTCGGTTATTCGGATTGAATGTTAAACTGTAGATATCACAAAGTTAGGGATGCAATGCGAGGCAAATCGTAGGTAGTCTTGCAATGCTGTAGGTGTACACTTTTTTACATTATATTGATCACTCAGCAGTGATTCGCAGTCAGTGTGTGTGTGATCTGCACTAATAATACTATAAATGCGGAAGTAAGTCTCTGTCTTTTGTTACATTTTGACAACTAAATGCCTGTACCGATATTGACTGAATTTGACAAGAAAATCTGTAGGGAGGGCACAGGACATTTTTTTTCGGTATTATTAACAGTTGTAGTCACGAAATTTTTAGAACTTATCAAATGGTGACAGAGAAACGGATGTGTGTATTAGTCGCTTGCTCAATCTATGCTTTTCGCGCATTATGTTAGTCTATAATTTGTTGATAAATTTCGTTTACAGAAAAAACGTATTACTTAATATAGACGTTGATTTTTTCTGTCTTTTTACTTTGTGTCTGCTTAAATTTTTCTGGCATCAGTTTATTTTGACTTATTTTTTGACATGTCTTGCGGGCGTAAACTGGCCTAAGTTGTTGCTCTAGCAGAGCACGAGCAGCTAAAGTTATTAGAACCCAAGAATCGGATACTATGCTGAAGAAAAGTCAAAGTTGAAATAAAGCTGTCCTTAGTTAACCCCCTCCCCCCCTCCTCACATCCCCTCACATTATTTGTTTTTCTGTTTTTAATGTTGGAAATTGATTCTCTTCATGAGACAGGTTCGATGGTAGAATGATATAGTGATGGCTTTCCGGTCATCTCATGCCGACTCGGTGTTGTTTGGGACCAATCCTTCGCTACCAACAACTTTCTATATTCAATTCTGGCAAAGAAATTCTTAATCCACGCCTACGAAGTGGCGGGTATCAGCTAGTATTTGATAATCGTAGTGTTGGGCTCATTCGTTTAATTATAGACAGTAAAGACTACAGTTTAGGTTTCGTAGTCCAGTTTGTTTAGATGCTTAGTACACTCATTTATTATCCTTTCTATTAGCGTTGCAGGGGTCGCCGGTTCGATTCCGACCTAGGGCATGGGTGGTTTTAATTAAGAGTTGTGTCCATCCTGCATTGTCCTGTCACTTGTGCTCATGAATAATACCAGAAGACACTATACAGACAATGGAGGAATGAAAGAAAACAAAGTTGTTGGCTGAATGGCTATAGGGCCGAATGACATTTAAAAAATAAATTAAAAAATCCTCTCTATTAGATGGAAGAGTTATCGCCTCCAAATTTTGCCGTACCCATCTGAGCATGTTATTGTTGTGTCTGGCGGAAATAATTATTCATTACAGCAAGAATGACGCGTCCGCGTGCACGGCAATAATCGCCCGGTCCAGCGGCGGCTCGCTTGCCGGCAACTCATACCGCGCAGCGCCCGTGCTCAGAAACGCCTCTTGCTTTCGTCGATGTCTTGCCTTATAATACGTGCTGGGAATGTTGGCCATCGACTTCAATACACGCTTGACATCTTCTAAGGATGTTTTGGCTAACTCTCTGCAGTGTTTGTGGAGAAATATTATTAATTTCAGTTCTTATGTTTTCCTTAAGTTCCTCTTCTGTACGAGGATTTGAATCATAAACACGCTCTTTTAGGTAACCCCACAAAAAGAAATCACAAGGTGTCATGTCTGGGGAACGCGGAGGCCACAATCCACGACTGATAATTTGATTTTCATTGTAAACACGCTTTAAAGAACGCATAGAATTTTCGGCTGTATGGGGAGTTGCACTGTCTTGTTGGAAATGACCGTAATTTCTTTCATCTTCTGTCAGCTGTTCAGAAAAGGTTTTTAAAATATTGTCCACACAGTGAGAAGATATACTTGTTTCAGTAAAAAACACTGGTCCAATAATTCGCCTCGCACTAATTGCACACCAAACTCCAACTTTCACATCGTGTCGCGGCTGTTCGTGGATAAGATGTGCATTTTCTGTTCTCCAGTACCGACTGTTTTGACTGTTTACGCGTCCACTTCAATAAAAATTATATTTGTTGTATTGCGAAGGGCCCGATATCGTCCGAGGGGCGGCCCACGCATTGTCAGAGCACGGAAGGATTGTCGGAGCATTGTCGGAAGTGGAACTCGGAGAAAACATAAGAAGTAAACACTGCAGAGAATTAGCCAAAACATCCTTAGAAGATGTCAAGCGTGTATTGAAGCCGATGGCTAACATTTCCAGCACGTGCTATAAGGTAAGACATCGACGCAGGCAAGAGGAGTTTCTGGGCACGGGCGCTGCGCGGTATGAGTTGGCGGCAAGCGAGCTGCTGCGCCGGGCGATTATTGCCGTGCACGCAGACACGCCATACATGAAACGCCCTGTAGTTATATATTTCCTCGTTCGATAAATACAAGAGATTATAACGAAACGCTCAATTAAAAACTTAGTTCCTCACAGATTATCTTTCGTGTTATCTTAACAGAGTAAAAGAGTCTGTCGTTAGTGGATGAAGCAGCAAGTGTTTTCAGCAATTCCATAACGAGCTGTGTTCTACTGCCGACAGTTTGAAGATTACATCTCGTGCACTTTTATGTTCGAAATGAGCCACGACGGCAGTATTTGTCCTGTAATCATAACCAGAGAATCTTTCGATAACCGTTATCGAGCGTGGAAGGTGAGTGGTAACGCTCTGGCAGCCGGCCATCCACCTTTCGGTGTTCCATGGTTTACCCAAATAAATCCAGGCGAATGCCTGCATGCTTCCTTTAAAAGGCCATGGCCGAATTCCTTCCCATTGTTTGTCCCCGTCCTTTCCTGCCTCTAATGACCTCGACGTCGACTTTGTGGGGAGCTGATGTGGATTCACTACGAACAACCGCTCGCACCATGGTTTAACCTGTTGCTGAGTACTGTGCTCCAGTGTGGCAACGTAGTTCTAACGCAAGAAAAATCGACGTCCATCTGAACGAGCGTATGAGGGTAATAACTTGTACACTAAAATCCACCCCAGTCCACTGGTTATACCTAATCAGCAAAATACTACCTCCAGAGGTAAGACGCCAAGAAGCAACGGCACGTGAATGGATAAAACTACACCATCCTGATCATCCACAGGCTCTCCCAATCCACGAGGACATAAATGACCTGCTCCACACTTGTCTTAAATCCAGAAATCCAGTATGGCAAGACGTGTTTGACTTTGATGTCAAGGAAAAATGCTGAAACTCTTCATCTTTGAAACATCCAGATATTGATTCCATTTGAAGAGAGACCAGTGGGTCAAACTTAATCGCCTAAGAAAAGGCCACGCCAAATGTAACGCCATTCTACTGTATATAAGTGAGGACTTCATGATTGTCCTGTCTGTGATTGCAGAGCTCCTTCCCAGAGTGTATAGCATATAATCAAGGAATGTCCCAAAAGTAAGTACGATGGACTATTTCAAGATGTTTTCAGTGTTACAACTTCCTTCATAGAAATGCTGCAACAACTGAACATCAGTTTTTGAATGCTACCAACGTTCTGTCGTTGAATATATTCTAGATATTTATATGTATTACATTAGTTATTTAGCCATACTACATATAAATAAATAAAGAGCATCCATTTTATATATGCGCTCCAGCAAATGATAAAAAAAAGCTCTGATTCATAACATTACAGACCATTTATAATACAGTTAACACCGAAGAAATAAAGAAAAGTTAAAAGCAAATAATATACTTTACTCGTGTATCACAGTATCAAAAGAAAAATTTTTATATCAAAATTCTGTTCTACTTACTTGAAGAAATTGTGAATATTGCAGTCATACTTTATTTTTGCCGAATGTGGCCAGTTTTTTTATCCGCATTTCATGATCTTACTAACATTGAGATCTTTGAAATTAAAATGAAAATTTGGTGTATTTATGAGCTGCAGGTCTTATTATTATATCAACATTCCTGCTTGAAACTTGAGACAAGTAGCTTAAGCGCATTATTCAACAGCATATGCTTGCAATTGTAAGAAAACGTTTCAGAAAAATATGGCACATACAGCTAAGAAAGAGCCCATAAAGTACGTGGCTTCATCTGGTGGGCGGGGAGTGATGGGCGAAGAGGGGTTGGGTAGAATCGCTGGGATACGTGGGGGAAGAGAGAGAGAGACAAGGGTTTGAGCCAAGGCACTTAACTTTTCATACATAACAACATGTGGTTATTTATTTCCGTTATTTAATTATCTCCTTATGTAATTTAGATATCGTCTATGTTGACAGTCGCGCATGCGTGTGACTTGAAGTCATAAAGTTGTGTTATACACGGACGGCGCATTTAATCTAACCAACACGCTACGTAGCATATCAAATCGAAAAACATTAGACATGCCATACCTGGACTCAAATTCGCTTACAGATGTCACCCGGGATTTTCAAAGACAGTGACAGTTCATATTATTTGGGAGCGTACATAAACCACGTAGCTCCATTTTGGCCTCCTGTGAACCCCCCTCTTCCCCCACGTAGCCCTACGTGGCTTTTGCTTCTACCCCCCCCCCCCCCCCACGTAGCACGTAGCTTTTCCAGAAGACATTTTGTACTGTTTTCTCTTGTCAGACTATTGTAAATTACATTCGGAGATAATTAACTGAGGGAAATAAATATTCACATGCTGTTGTGAGCTCTGTTCCTCATTTTAACTGTGAAAAATGCTATGAAAGGAAAGCTACGTGGCCTGGCTCGGAACCCCCCCTCCCCCCACGTAGCTCAGCGTAGCCTTACAGCCAACCCCCCCCCCCCCCCTGGACCGAGCCACGTAGTTTGTGCACGGTCCCTTTTGAAATAAACCGGTTTTGATTATGAACACCCTTGTGTGTGACCACACCGCTCGTTGATAAAACAACTAAATTTTGGTCCAAGAAGTGAATTTCAGTACAACTTTAATTACAAATTTTCGTTGAAATGTTATGAAGTGTGGTATGAAGTGTGGAATGAAGTATCGCAGTACAATAATCTTCACCAGGCCTACCGAAAATGTTCTTTTCACTATCTAATGGGTTACAGAAAACTTTAAAGCTGATCAAATAGTCATTCGTTGATAATGCAGAAACAAAGGTGACAGGAATTCGGCAAAATAAAATGAAATATGCAGTTCTTCTCAGTTTTTGTACTCGGCAGGTATAGTTTATTCTATGTTCAATAATTAATGAACAATCATGAATGAGATAAGGAGGTATTTAGTAACTTCTCAAGAAAAAAGGATCCTTGACTACCTGAGAAAGAAGTTTTTCGCAATAATTGATAACTTGCAGGGGTGGCTAGTGTATTCACAGCAAAAATTTCCAAGAAGATCGGAAACTATGAAATTTATTCAAATGCCAGTTATTTTCTAAATGAAATGATTTCTCCAATTACACGTTGAACCACAAATTTTACGCTCTTTTACTTATGATATGAAAAAATTTTACGAATGTGAATGAATTAGCAAATTCAGAGAAAATGTTACCAGTTGTTGTTCACTTACCAAAAACAAAGTCAAGATAGCAGTTATACAGTAAACAGTCTTGGGTGATGCTATTAACCTGGTATTTTGCAAGGTTGTTTGCGTAAGGGGACATAACGTAAGCAAGAGATAATCCCGCAGTAGACCAGGAAATACTTTTCCTGTTATTTAGGGTTAAACTAAAAATGTGTAAACCAGTATTTTACTTTTTTACTGAAAATTCTATATACAGCCTATTGTACAAGCAGAAACAAAGATGCAGTCAAGCTCATTACAATCATATTTTCCCGGTACAGCAAAATAGACAACTAACGCGGTAAAACAGTACAACATAACAAGTACAATAAAGAGCAAACATCGCAACAGATCTCTCACCGTTAGAAAATAGTGATATTAAAAAATCGCCTCGCATTTCGTGTAAGATGTGGGACGATCAGGAATGCACGAAGCACACGCATAGGCTCTTCACTGACTGGGCACGTGTATGTCCTTCCGCTCAAACATTATACGGAGGCGCTGGGCATTATGCGCCGATTATCATTGTCTGCGCGGCCCAGACACTTGACAAACTGATCAGTTCAGAGAACGGCTAAACAGGGTCACCGGACAATGCGTGTAACTTCCTGAACAATCCACAAATAACCCACACAGCGATCTGACATCCAGAAATATCTGAGCCTGATTCTTGGAATAACCATCCTGATATCTATTTTTCACGGTTTCTCGAAAAATGACGTCAGGCGAATGACGGGATGCTGCCACTGTAAGGACTTTTGTATTCCCTACCCACAATCCTCAAGCGGTTCTAATGACCTCGTAGTCTACGTGCCGTAAAGAAACTAGTAAAATAACATCATAACCATCATTCCGTTACAAAACTTTGGTCAGACCATTGCTCGAATATGGTAGTGTAGTATGGGACCCTCATTTTACGTATTAAATACAGGAGTTGGAGAGGGTGCAAAAAAGGGCTGCTAGATTTGTTTTTGGAAATTATCGCAGAATGCAATCAGTGATGGATATGATAAAGGAGCTGGAATGGGATTCATTGCAAGACAGGAGGAGGATGAGGAGGGTCATGGGAGTGTACAGGGCATATACTGGCGATGAGGCATGGAAAAATATTGGAGTAGGTATGAAAAGTAGTGCATAAAAGGGAAAAGATGACCATGACCACAAGCTGGCACTCGATTTCAGGCACAAGGGTGTGGGAAGATTCTCTTTTTTAGGTTAGAGTGTCAGGGATTGGAATGAGTTACCAAGAGAAATGATGAATAATTTACCGAAAACTTTGAAAGAATTTAAAGATAAAATTTGTAGAGGGCAAATGTAGGTAGGTGCAGGATAGGAGGAAAATGGGTGTGTAGGGAAATTGCCACCGGAGCCTGTGCTCCATTGCAATTAAATTAAATTAAATTAAACGGTAAACACTATATATAAATAACTTCGTGTGGTCGTAATGACCTGGTGACAGGGTTACTATTGGCTGCGCATTCCGCCCATGTCGTAGCAGCCTTAGCCTAGCCCGGCAAATCTGTCGGGTATAGGGGACCTACAGTTTAACGTGGAATCAGAACCACGGAAGCGTTCTGCGTACTGCACGTTACAGAACAAGCTGTGACAGAGGTGAAGGTCGGGTTAAGTGCCTATTAAGATCCCCGCCGAGACAGGGACTCGAACCGGGCACCCTTCAATCTCCAGTTAGATGCCTTAACCACTGAGCTACCAGACCGCTCACGGTAACCACTAAAAGAACGGTAATCAAGGTAAAATGAACAAAGAAAGCTAGTAATAGAAGAGATTCTTTTAGTTATTATGGTTATTTTTTTTTCTATCATTTGGATTCTTTGGCCGGGAGATCCCAGAGAGAATAGTTCGGCCGCCTAGTGACAGAGTTTTAAGTGCTCTGGTCTTCCACCTCTATCTTGAGCACTACACTAGTCGAGGAGTGAAGTGCTGCCATCTATCCGCGAAACATATAACTTATGTTCTGTGTGTGAGAAGTGTTTTTTTATTTTTTTATTATTATTTATTATTTTTACTTTTTGCGTAATGCGCTGTTTAAGAGCCGGAGATTTGAATGACATGAATCAAAGTATAACTAAAGGAATACAATGGCTACCCCGGGATATTCTTGGTCGCGGCTGGTCACATCAGAACAACCGTCTCAGTAACTACCCGAAAAACAACAAGCTATGTACATCTAATACCATAAAATTCATCTGAGGAAAATTTTACACGATTCGTTAACAAATGTCAGTATTCGCTATCCAATATTAGGTAATTAAATGGCGTTTTGACATTTTCTAATCATTAATGAAGCCTATATGAACCTCTTGAAATATACAGCCAGGAAATGGGGACTAACTCACCTTTTTAAGCAGTGAAATTTCTAACTTCCTAAATCAACTTTTACATTTTGCCGCTTATGATAATATTCAACATTTCACTTCCAAATTTCATCGGATCATCAGGATGTTTTTGAACTGACGTGCGATCATCATGTTTTTTAGATTTTTTTTTTATTGTAAGTTATATATACCGTATATATATTGTTTTCGGTTTTCACTGTGTAACAAACTTCGTAAATTTCAGTGGGTTTAATGACGCTATTATTGGCTTCCATTCTCATTCCAGATATAAATCATATGCATCACGTATATAAAAAATCTATATGTAAAACTAACTCATAACCTCAAAGTTAATGAACGTGTGTCGGTGAATATAGGATGTACTGGCATCGCTATATCCATCTCATTAGAATCTCTTATGGGAAAGCGGGGAAAAGAATATACAGATGAGTGAATAATTAATTACGAATCATTTTAAGTAACGCAGCTTGTGTTTGGGATGGATCTGGGGACAAGGAACGGGGAGGAATTTGGCAATGGTATTTTGAATGAAGCAACCCGGCATTCACCTGGAGTGATTTGGGGAAACCACTGAAAACCCAAAACTGGATGCCCGGACGGGGATTCGAACCGGCGTCCTCCCGAATGCGAGGCCAGAGCATTAACCGCTCACCCACCACTCTCGGTCGCATTTTATGGAAATGATGTATGGGAGCTTCTAAAATACGATTACCAGAAGAATTATCAAAATAAGTACTAAGTAAAAAAATATTAGAAACGACAGAGGTAACACTCTGGCTTCGCATTAGGGATGACGTGGGTTCGAATCCCGGTCCGGCCACCCAGATTCGGGTTTCCATAGTTTCTACAAATCACACCAGGCGAATACCTGGACGATTCCTTCAAAAGGACAGGCCGAATTCCTTTCCATTCATTGTCTCCTAGTCTTTTCCACCTCTAATGACTCCGACGTCGAAGTCGACAAGCCATATTAAAAAAAAAAAAAAAAATAAGAAAAAAAGTCAGGCGATAAATGAGTGTAAGGTATGATGTTTCTTAATTAACATGTCTCGTGTCGAATGAATCTAAGCGGCCATGCATAAATCTTCACAATTTAATGGTTTTTGATCCCCTCTTCCCTAGCCTTTAAAGTGTGACGTAATTTATGTTTCGCCTCTAAGACACTATGACAATGTGGCTTTCGAGACGGTGTTATCTGGATTGCTGAAAGGCGTGGCCTGATCTGGATGTGTTCATCTACATACCCAAACATTTTTCGGTAACTTAGGAGATAGCCGATTTCTCGTGACTATCCATCTTCAGCCCTCCTCCTCGCAAAATTCTTGAACAAACAGCTGTCGGTCGCTTGTTACTGCTACTTCGTGATTTTGTTGCCCACGTATAAACAGCATTGCTTATTTCAACGCGTCTCAAAAGCAAACTACCAATCCAAGAATCTAATAGAGAATAATATTACCAGAACAATCCAACAAAATTCCCTGCAAGTTCATTATTCTGAATTTAATTTATATTAATTTTTTGTTGTATTTTTCCCTTTAAAATATCTTTCAACAATACACACCTACAGATAGTTATTAAAATAGATGTCACAGTCATACTTTACATAGTAACTTGTTATTGTCAGCAATAGTTTTACAGAGCCTTCCCTGTGAACAATTAATGTTTCGCCTGGCATTTGAGAGAGCCAAATTCAGTTCTTAGTATAGATATCTACATACCAATTTTCCATGCTTTCCCTAAGTTATTCCAGAGAATGGCTGAAGGTTCTTGAAAATTTCCGCAGCCTTGATCACAACAGCTATCGACAGGCCGTATGCCCAAATCAAAATAAACCACTGAGTTACTGTCGCTGCTGAGAGCTAGGTACCCAGTTTAGGTATTGTATCAAATTAAATTCACTAAAATTAATTTGTAGTAACTTAATATTTTTTAAAAAAATCAATAATAACTGACTTTTAAATACAATTCATTGTGGGAAATTGTACTAAAAACGGTGCACAAAAAAAAAAAAAAAAAATTTGAAACTATTGTAGTGGATCTTAGAAAAAAATCTAGTTTTTCAAAATATGTATTTTCACAAATTTTTTATACCGATTTGGGAAGTTCTGTATTGAGTGTTATATATGAATTTTTGTCGAGAGTATTATCTGCTGAATATTTCTTTAAAAACTCTTTTATTTTTTTAAAATGAAACGAACTCCGTAGTAATCAGTATCTTTTTTTCGCAATCTTTAAGTGAGTACATACCATTATGAATTATTAAAACATTTTCTTCACGTTGTTATTTTCGTAGATAAAGGAGTGAAAATATTTTTTTTTTGGTGTTTTTCGCCATAAAACGCATACAAATAAAAAAATAAAAAACATTGAAATACCTTCTGACTCCGATGGTTACTAGCTGTTATGTGAATCTATTGAAGATTATATTTTATTAAAAATACTTCAACCTCTTCTGAAGTCGCTATAATTATAATCACCCCAATGATTTTTCCAAATTTTGTGTCATGTTTGGCGTAGTAAGAACTGTATTACAGCGCAATTACAAATGTTTAAGTTAACGGGTAAACGATGACGTTGTAACAGGTGAACAGACAGACGGACTGATGAGGGTCTGAACAAAGGTTCCGTCTTTCATTGAGAAGGAATACAATAAAATTAATCTTTATCATAAAAAACTGTAGCAGTGTAATAAAAATAACACACTACCATTTCAGACTTTAGACAGCATTTTCCAGCAGGATGTAACTCCTTCCTCCACCCCCTTTAATTATATTGCATCTATGACTGGCAGCAAAAGTAAAGATTCATAAAATGATTACGTAAATACTGCTATTAACAGCTTCCGATTTAACCGAACACGATTTACGAATAGCAAATGAATAATTCCTGATAATTTCGTCCACACAAGACATTCTGTTTAATTAAACGGAGGCAACAGAAACTGTACAATGTGTGAAGGCTCACTTCAATACGCTGAAAGAGATGTGGTTAATTTGACGTTGCACGGTGGGTATCACTTCAGAGTTACCATTTACTTTGCTTTGAAGGAGTGTAAATGGTAAAAGCAATTGGAGCATCTGAAATCCGATCACCGAGCATGCTTGGTCGGTTAACGCTCTGGTTTCGCATTCGGGGGTACGCCGGTTCGAATCCCCGTCCGGGCATCAATATTTGGGTTTTAAATGGTTTGCCCAAATCACTCCAAGTGAATGGCGGATGCTTCCTTCGAAAGGCCATGGCCGAATTCCTTCCCGTTCCTTTTCCCCAGTCCCATCCCGCCTCTAATGACCTCGATGTCGACGAGGCGCAAAGCCATAATGAAACAAAAAAAAACGCTATCTGATCAAATTCTTTCTTGTCTGCAATATGGTACAGAAAAGTATGAATAAACAGTCACGACGGAAAGTTAACCAAGTGTACAATAAGTAGATACCACGTAGTTTGAGAAAAGTAACGAGTAAACATTGGACAGTTTTTGTACACATGGTGTATTAAGTGCTATACGTGAATACGTCTTTTCTCCAAATTATTTCCACCAGGGTGCCCTGCATATGTTCTGATTCGGGGCAACCCGTCCTAACAAGAGATGCTGTACACACCCTACTCGACGGGCAAAGGAGTTTTATTACTGAAACCAAGCGTAATGTTCTGACCAAGCATTCGGGAGGACCCGTCCGGGCATCCAAATTTGGGTTTTCCTTGGCTTCCTCAAATCAATCAAAGTGAATACCGGAATGTTTCCTAAAAGGCAATGGCCGAATTCTTTCCCATTTCTTGCCCACCGTCCTTTCTCGTCTCTAATGACCTCGACGTCGACGTCGTGTAAAGCTACAAGCTCTCACTGTAACTGAAGCTGTGCTGTCTGTCTGTCCGCATTTCTGCTGTACATCTGTCATAACAGTCTAGGATGATACATTTGTTTCATTGACCCAAAACCGAATCTACTTAAGTGAAAGGGGTTAATATATATATACTAATATTATAAATGCGAAAGTAACTCTGTCTGTTTGTTACGTTTCTTGGGCTAAACGGCTAATCCTATCGTGATGAAATTTGACAAGGAGATGCGATTTGGCATTAGGATGGGCATAGGATATTTTTTCTGTATAAATAGTACATAATGTCATATAATTTTGAAAACTACTCTACACTCTGTAGTACCTTACTCTACAGCGGGCTGGTAGCTCAGTGGTTAACGCGCTAGTTTTCTAATGTTTAGACTGTGGTCTCCGGTTCAAATCCAGATGAACGCAAAAACTTTAAAGAAAATGTAGAGACCACAAATTTAGGGGTGCAATGCTTGACAAATCGTATGCGGTCTAACAGTGCTTTAGGTGTACACTTTCTGACGTAATATTGAGCACTCAACCGTTGTTTCTCTCGCAGTAAGTGTATGATCTGCACTAATAATATTATAAATACGTAAGTAAGTCTCTGTCTTTTTGTTATGTTTTGTCGACTAAATGGCTACACCGATATGGGTGAAATTTGACACGGAAATACTTTGTATCTGTAAGAAGGAGACAGGTTATTTGTTTCGGTTTGAAAACACGGTTGTAGTCACGAAGTTTTGAGAACTTATCGAAGGTGACAGACAGACGGATGCGTGTGTTAATCTGTAATGTTACGTCCGTTGCTCAAACTGTGCTTCTCGCGCAGTCTGTTAGTATATGATTTGTTAGTAAATTTCGTTTAGAGACAAAACTTATTATTTAGTGTAGATGTCAATTTGCTGTGCACTGTACTATTACTTTTTGTCTGCCTAAAAGTTTCTGGCAGTGGTTTATTTTATTTTCTGACATGCCATGCGTTCGTGAACCTGGCATATGGTGTAGCTTTAGAAGAGCACAAATGGTTAATGTTATTGGAATCCTAGCATCTGATGCTCATGCTGAAGAAAGAAGAAAAGACCAAGCTGAAATAAAGCTGCCCTCAGTTAAACCCCCTCCCCTCCCCCATATCCCCGCACCTCCACTTGTTTTTTCTGTTTTTAAATAAGTTGGAAATTGATTCTCTTCATGAGATAGGTTCGACGGTAGAATAATATAGTGATGGCTTTGCTGTCATATTATACTGACTTGGTGTTGTTTCGTACAAATTTTACGTTACTAATAGCTTCCTATATCCACTTTTGGCAATTGAATTCTAAGTCCACGCGTACATCTACATCTACATATATACTTTGCAATTCACAACATTGTGGGTGGCAGAGGGTGCTCAGCACCAAAGCTAATCTCTTTGATGTGCATTCCAATCCCTAATGGTACGAGAGAAAAAAGAATTCATATAAGAATCAGTCCGGCACCTTATTTCTCTAATTTTATCTTTCCTGTCCTTCCGACTCAAATAGGTTGGTGGAAGAAGTATTTCACTACACTCAAAACTGAAACTGGGAGTACGCATGTTTTCCAATAAGTTTAAACGAAACGTGTGTCGTCTATCTACCAGAGACTCCCAACCTAATCTACTAATCAGTTCTGTGACGCTTTCATACGAAGTCAAGGGTAACAGCTGGTATATACAGGGTGGGGCATTTAATATGTTTTGTGGAAATATTTCGGAAAGAAAGCATTTTAACAAACAATAACCTATATAAAAATAATCGTACAGTAGGGGGCTACAATTATGTGATATTGGTTTTTTCAAAGGTGGCGCTGTTGTCGTTACAACAAGGTCAACTTAAGTCTTTTAAATGGGAACCCCTATTTTTTTTTGAAGATTCCGATTCCTCATGAAAAAATAAAAATAGTTTGCTTAACTCACTTTTCTGTTAGCCTCACAGATGGTGCCGTAATCGCGAAAAATGAATATTCGCGTTTTTTGTGTATAATTTTAATTATTGTTTAAATAATTACATGTAATTTTCATTCTGTAAACATGGAAGGTAATTTTAAAGGATAATGACTAAATTGATTTTTTAAATGCTTTTTCTTACTTATTTGCAGCCATGTCTACAGCAGGTGCTCAAAAAGGTGACCATTTACTTCCAGACATTTTCTGACACACTTCGAGCTGTTCAGGCATCATTTCTGCTAAGGGTCAGAAAATGTCTGGAAGTAAATGGTCACCTTTTTGAGCACCTGCTGTAGACTTGGCTGCAAATAAGTAAGAAAAAGCATTTAAAAAATCAATTTCGTCATTATCCTTTAAAATTACCTTCCATGTTTACAGAATGAAAATTACATGTAATTATTTAAACAATAATTAAAATTATACACAAAAAACGCGAATATTCATTTTTCGCGATTACAGCGCCATCTGTGAGGCTAACAGAAAAGTGAATTAAGCAAACTATTTTTATTTTTTCATGAGGAACCGGAATCTTCAAAAAAAAAAAAAAAAAAAAAAAAAAAATAGAGGTTCCCATTTAAAAGAATTAAGTTGACCTTGTTGTAATGACAACAGCGCCACCTGTGAAAAAACCAATATCACATAATTGTAGCCCCCTACTGTACGATTATTTTTTTATATAGGTTATTGTTTGTTAAAATGCTTTCTTTCCGAAATATTTCCAGAAAACATATTAAATGCCCCACCCTGTATATATATATGTACTCGTATAGGCCTACAGCAGATAATGTATACATGTTAGACCTTGTACAGTAGAAAACTAAGATATTTATTTCAGTTTTTTCTCTTGGATGTTGTCTAAATTGTCTATTTTGGACCAATTTCGTTAACTGGTATATCTAAAAAAAAAAAAAAAAACACCACACACACAGAATTACTTTTTGATCCCCAATATCGACTATATCTTCTATTTAAACTACAAATACCAAAAAAACATACGTCTATAACCAGTTCAGTTTGATCAATCCGCACTCCACTGCCCGTTCTCCTACATACGAAGGGGAAAATCTATCTGGTAGGTGACAGACTAAAAGCGCACAGATTAGATAAGCACACTAGGATTCCTACCTTCCTGGGAAGTCGGAGAAGCCGGAAAAAGAACGCTCATTCAAGCCCTGACAGCCTCTATGGCTAGAAGAGCATTTGGGATTTATAAGCGAGCGATATTATTTAGTAGTGGAAATTGAACAGACTGTTTTCATTTGGAATCAAAGTACATGTGAAAAAAATATCAGCAACTAAAAATATGTAATCATACAATTTTTCAGCTCGGAGAGGTAGTAATGGTTCGGGTAGTGG
Source organism: Vandiemenella viatica (assembly GCA_031002005.1). Classification (NCBI taxonomy): domain Eukaryota; kingdom Metazoa; phylum Arthropoda; class Insecta; order Orthoptera; family Morabidae; genus Vandiemenella; species Vandiemenella viatica. Next base: position 52,541,154 of record JARYHS010008074.1, read on the forward strand.
AATGAAAAGGGTGTTATATAGATTCTAAGTTGCGAGAAAAACAACTAGAAGTTTATATTTCCAGGTTAATTTGCTTTATATTAGCAGGGTTCTACGAAAACGTTGTTAATACAGAATTCATAGCACATTAATATATCTATAATTATTTTACCGGAACCGAACGATTGTACTAGCGATGGGAGCGGTAACTTTATTTCTTTTTATTTGTGGTTTTACGCCTCGTGGGCGTGGAAGTAATTAGAGGTGTGAAAGGAGTGGAGGCAAGGAACAGGAAGGAATCGGGCCATTGCATTTTGAAAGAAGCATCCTGGCACTGACCAGGAGTGATTTACAGAAACCATTGAAAACTGAAATCTGGATGGCGGGACGGGGATACGAACCTGCGTCCTCTCGAATGCGAGTGGTAACGTAGCCATGCGAGCTGTGGAGTCTCCAAAAACCTGTCAATTATTGACATTTGTATCAATTCTGTAGTACGTAAGACATCTATTACAATCATTAGCATCGCTAATTACAGGAGACTACACTCGCACTTGCACCCTCCACACTTAATTATTCGACCATGCACGATGTTTTGAAATCAATATCAATATATATTATAAAAGTAAGTGTACAATGTGCGTGCCGGTAAAACTCAAAAACGAGTCCCGGTACGATCAAGGGAGTTATATGGTGTAGTAGCCCTCTATCCCTTATCCATGAAGAAGGTTTCCGTTTTTACCTGAAGGGCGTTATTTTGAAGATAGAACGGCTGAAAGTTTCGCCCCCTACAACAGCGAGAAAACGAAACAGTTGAAGAACGCGAGTCACGTTTAAGTTGCCAACGAACGAAACAAAAAGAACAGCGAAAGAACGAAACAGTTGAAAGCGGGAGGCACGTTTATGTTCTCAGCGAACGTGAATGAGCACCGTGAGAATCAGAGAAACCGAAGAACAACGAAATGAACGAATTAAAGGATCAAGAATTGCGACACAATCTTATAACAGAAGACTGCGAACGCAAGCCACCCATGAAAATATCACACTACGAGAAGCGCGGTCGAGGACAAGTAAACAGTATAATCTGACAAATGAAGTATTCCACTACGACCCGGCAAAACAATATAACAAAAACAACCACTTCGTAATCGGAAAAATTGATAACATCTACCAATTTTTCAACGCGAAAAAAATTCATTGGTGAAACACCAGGATTCTGTTGCATGAATGGAAAAATTCGATTACCACCACTTGGAAGTACCTCCACAGGAATTTCTACATGACCGAGGAAACTACAGAATCGAAGAACATAGTATTAATCCTCAGAATACCCCTGAACTCTACTGAATTGCCATTCAAATTTAAAAGACTGCAATTTCTAATCAAATTAGCCAATAGTTTTACAATTAACAAAATGCAACACACTGCGGCATCAACCCCAAAGATTCCTGCTTCTCTCACTCGAAATGAACGAAGAAGGAAATTCTAAAAATTTGTACACATATACCCCGTATAACAAAATGAATTTTTTTGTTTAAAATCAAGTATTTCAAAAGTTAGAATATGTTTTCAATAAAAAAAAGTAACCTCTTACATTTTAAAGTTTATCCGTTTATTCCAACTACCACACAATCTTGTATCAACTCCCTGAGCGAAGCCGGGTACCTCAGGTAGTTATAAATAAGTTTTACTCTTTATGTCCACGAGGTGATGGCTATCTTTATTGTTCCTGTCGATCTCATTTCGGAGTGAAACCAGAGGACGATCTGATGTCCACAGGGCAAATAAAGCCATCGCGAGGTGGACTTCGTCCTGTGGGAGAGCAGACGCAACAGATGATTGCTCATCGTACCGGATACGTTGTCATGCAAGCTGTCCAAACATCTTAATCTGGCTATTATCGTTGCTAGTCTCTGAGTAATAAGATATGAAACGCTTCCCATACTTACATAACGATCGTTTCCGTGATACGACCCCCCAGTTAAGCCTGTAGACGCATTAACTTCAAAATTTGTAGCAACTGATTGGTCGTATCAACAGCGTTCCTTCATTGCGGTACTAAGCAGAAGGCGAAAAGCGATTTGGTATCAGTGCGTACCTAGGTCGGTCTCGTCTTCGACAGGCATTTCTTTCTTTTTAAAGGATATACTCCTTACTGACATCTAGTCTATTAGATACTTCGGTTTTCAAGCATTCTTGATATTTTTTCAGGCAAGATGGTTCCTTCAAAAGGTCATCGATCAGAATTGCAATGTACCCTCCGCCACACAATTTTAGTGAATCGCGGAGTAATAATAATAGTAAGTACCTACCGTTTCAATTAGTAAAACCCCTTAGGGAGCGTGCACAAACTACGTGGCTCGGTCCAGGGGGGGGAGGGTTGGCTGGAAGGCTACGCTGGGCTACGGGGGGGATGCAGGGGGGAGGGGTTCCGAGCCAGGCCACGTAGCTTTCCTTCCATAGCATTTTTCACAGTTAAAATGAGGAACAGAACTCAGAACAGCATGTGAATATTTATTTCCCTCAGTTAATTATCTCCTTATGTAATTTACAATAGTCTGACAGGAGAAATCAGTACAAAATGTCTTCTGGAATCAAAAGGGAAAAAAGCTACGTGGTACGTGAGGGAGGGGGGGGGTGGGGGTTGACAGGGGGCCAAAATGGAGCTACATGGTTTTTGCACGCTCCCTTACCATCCACCTAACTAAATAACTTTCAGCAGGAGTTGCACAGCGTTCAGTACTTTTTCTTTTATTTTTTTGCTTAGTTCTTTACGGTTCAACGACGGTGGGGTCAGTAAATGAGGGAGAGGATGGGGGGGGGAGTAACGGAAAGAATTTCGGCAGTGGCTTTTTAAAGAAACCATCCCGGAGGTATTCGGCTGGAATGATTTCGGGAGAACAAGGAAAATACAAATCTGGATGGCTCACCATGCTGAACTGGCATTTCTTAAAGTTATGTATTAGCTTTACAATAGAGACAAACAAAGCTACTACAGACTTACATATTACGATATGTATTACCTATAATGATCCAACTTGCAAGACTTTTTTGTCAGGATTTATGTTTTAGAGTTGTTATTGAGTACTTTGTTTTTCTCAACATCGAGATCGCTGTTTGTGGCAGACCAGCGCAGAGAAAACTGTTCTTTACCTTAGCCTGACATTAGCTGACAACGAAGTATTAGTAACTTGGAAATATGGCATCTACACATCTTTATCATCACATTTATATTAATTATTTATGTCTTCTCAAACTATTACACTTTGCAGCAATTCTCTGTTTAAGCCTAAAATACTACATTCACGTCAAAGCCAGAACAATATTACAAACGTCCTTGACCAAAGACGGAAACGAAGGTGCCATTATATATTCATATCAGCAATGTTAGCAAACACACTTTTGTTTCGTTCCTGTTCTTAGTTTAGATGTTATTCATATGCAAATGTCTTTTTTTTTCTTTTTTTTCTGCTTAATGTGTCTTAACAGCGAGGACTTTAGAGACGGGAAAGGATGGGGGGCAAGGAAAGGGGAAGAAATTCGGCCATGGCCTTTTGAAGGAAGCATCCTGGCATTTGAGTGGAGTGATTTGGGAAACCATGGAAAACTCAAATCTGGATGCCTGGACGGGGATTCGAACCGCCGTTCTCCCGAATGCGAGGCCAGAACGCTAACCGTTACAGCACCACTCTCGGTTGTAAATTTCACCGATTTTGTCAGTTACCGACTGTCTGACTGCCAGAATGATCACCATGAAAACTCTAAGGTAGTGGTAGAAAGCTGGAATTTGGTATAAAGTTTTACTCCCACACTATAAATATTTAAAACTCTTAAATTGTCTTACATCGGAACTCTTATCTACCCCCAAACATGAAATCGCTTTCTACCCTAATAACTTTATGTGGCACTGATTTACATTATTTTCGGAACTTTTAAGATTAACTAATGTGTTAAATTTACTTCCTTCCTTTCCCTGCTATGGAAGTCAGTGAAGCACAAATTTTTATCGACTACGACACCACGTCATCATGATTCTACTGTACTTCCTGTGGTCCTAGAAGCAGGTAATTTAGTACGCATATATCGCTTCACCCCAAAATCATAAAAAAAGTTGAGTATTTGTGATTTTCCCTGTATTTATTCAATGGCGATCCCAAACGTTAAAGTTAACGTTCTGGCCTCGTATTTGGGAGGACGCGGGTTTGAATCGCCGTCCGGAAATCCAGATTTGGGTTTTCCATGGTTTACCCAAATCACTCCAGGCGAATGCCGGGATGCTTCCTTCAAAAAGGCCATGGTCGAATTGCTTCCCGTTCCTTGTCCCCAGTCCCATCCCGCCTCTAATGACCTTAGCCGTCGACGAGGTGCAAAAACGTTTCGGAGCATATTTTCAGCATAATGGATTTGTTCTGCATGACGCAATGTGACACAAATTTCTTTTATGCGTAAAGACAACAAGTTTCAGTTTGACTAACACCTTAAATTTTACTTTGTTCCTAGGCTTAGTCTGGAAGCTACTTGGAATTTTCTTATAGTAGCAGTTAAATCTATGATACTCGGAATTGCTCACCCATAGCCCACACACATAGTAAACCTATATAAATACTTTATTAATCTTAAACGTACACAAAAGCCACATTTTCCTTAACACCTATATCGGTGTGACCTTAGAGTGAAATATATACAGGGTGTCCAGAAAAGGACTCCCTGATTTCAAAATTAAATATCTCGAAAACAAAGATCGACAGAGGAATGCAGTAAACGGTATGTTTATCGTGACAGTTGTAAGAAGTGTATACAGCAGTTTGAAATAATAGTTACAAAAGCTGCTAACATATGGCGCTGTAATCGCCATACGTAATGCCTAAATAGTGATCCGAAGCTCAGGGCGATCAGTTCCACCATTCTGTAGTGCCAATGGTGAACATTTTGAAAACATTGTGATGTGATTGTTTGCAAAGATTGTTTTCATACGATTATTTCACTTATGTATGCTGATATGAGCTGTACAGCGCCATCTGTTAGCAGCTTTTGTAACTATTATTTCACACTGCTGTATACACTTCTTACAGCTGTCACAATAAACATACCGTTTACTGCATTCCTCTATCGATCTTTGTTTTCGAGATATTTAATTTTGAAATCAGGGAGTCCTTTTCTGGACACCCTGTATATTACGCCTTTCATTTTGGTAAAAATTATAACATGTATAATACCCAAGTCATCAGATTTTTTTTTAAATTTTTAATATCAATGATCTATAGCAACGGGGCAGAGAATTCCGTTTTAGAAAATGAAGTGAATACACACTTGCTTACTTACTTTTTCGTGTCCAAACATCATACTAGTTTTGACTAACATTGGACAAAATTGTCAATATCTCTTCCTGTCCATAAGTCTTCGAGTGTTGTTGTATACTGACTCTGCTTGCAAGCATAGAGGTGACCCATTGTCTGCTGTTATCCACATTCACATCGATCGTCTGTTGTCAGACCCCATTTATACGTGATAGCTTAGGAGAAGATGAATACACAGTGTAATAAGATATCATAATTTTTTGTCATTAAGGGACTAAGAAACTTGGCCTATTTTTACAAAAATTATTTTTGTGGTATTATATTCACTTTCCCAGCCTCTGATAGCTCTAGAGTATTGTTGATCTATATGCAGCTGTGAGATACTTGTCGTCAGCATTTTAGGAGGATTACGTTTCAAGTTCTGCGAACATCAGACGTAGCTAGTATTCCCTGACGACATAATCTCCCTGCTCGTCTTCTCGTTAATCCCCAAAAGCCGTGAGGGCTTCGTGTAATTAATCTATCAGTGGTGACTGAATGTTGGTGCTGACTTGTTCCCACTCACGGTGCCTAATAGTACATTAAAATTTTGTACTTCGTGTTTTGATTTCACATATTTTCGCAAAGGGGAAGAAAAATAAAAAAATAAGAAGTCACGTGGTCAAAAGAATGCAAAATGCTGATATTAAAATAGGAAGAGAGAGTATAAACAGAATTAAATGTTTCATTTACCGAAGAAACATGGTTGGTCATAAGAGAGGATAGGAGTAAAGGATCTGACGTTAGAAGTCTTATGTGCTACAAAAATCTAAAGGAAATCTCCAGGTTTCAATTTTGATGTTTGGCTGAGGAACATGGGAGATGAAACATAAGTCCATTAAAGACAATTGAAGATTTTTAGGAATATGGTAGGAGTAAAAAAATAGATGAAGTGATAAATGAAAGGGTAATGCAGATGGTAAATGAGGAACTACCACTTTCAGAATAGAAAAATTAACGTTACAATGCTCTGGCCATGTGAAGAGAATAGTAGAAGAGACGTTACAACAGAAGACGTTGTTTATGAATTTAGAAACGAAATGCGTTTAATTTTTTTTTTTAAATTTATTTGTATGGCTTTTGGTCTAACGACCATACAGCCAGATTACAATTGTTGTATTACAAAACTATTTTGGCATAATAGTTCTATACAATTGTTGTATTACAATATTATTTTGACATAATAGTTCTATACAATATTATTTGATATAATAGTTCTATACAATTTTTATTACTAACAATAGTACAGATGTTGAGATGACCATTGATGATTATGTTACGTTATTATTCGGCATACCAGTTCTATACAATTTTGTAATAATACTGATAGTGCAGGTGGTATAATAAATCTATTTTGCAACTATATTTGGACATATTGCTCCAGTACAAGTTTTTCTAATACCAATAGTGCAGATGGTATGGTGTCAGTTGTTAGTTATGTTAACGTATTATTTGACATAACAGACATTTTAATACCAGTGGAACAGATAGTATAATAAAAAATGCGTTTAATGGTGTGACGTAAACAGGTGTTATGGGGGATTTGTATGGTACCAAGTTTACCTCTTCCATCTACTTTATATAAAAGACGGTATAAGTTTCCGTTTTTTAATGTTTGGTATTAATGTTGAATTATTCGCACTGCACAGCAGATTTAATGTTTCTACCCGAGGTTTCCGTATCCTTGTTGGGAAGGGTGGCTGAATAATAGAGAAAAAATATTAAATGAACGTGTGAAGTTGACTCGATAAGAGCGTCTGTTTTCCAGGCTGTTTTGAGCCATAGCCGGACTGTGCGGTCAATACAGAAGAGAGCATTTTTTTTTTTTTTTTTTACTTATGGCCTTATGCCTCGTTGCCTTCGAGGTCATTAGAAGTGGGATGGCACGGGGGACATGGAACGGAAATGAATTCAGCCACGGCCTTTTTGATCGAAGCATTCCGGCATTCGCCTGGATTGATTTGGAGAAACCATGGAAAACCCAAATCTTGATACTGGGACGGGGATTCGAACTGGCGTCCTCCCGAATGCGAGGAGAGACTGTTAACCGCTCACCCACCACGCGCGATAGAAGAGATCAAGGAGTGTTGAAAAGCAAAAGAAGCAACGCACCGATTTTGTAATGAACGATGAATGTGTTGAACGAGAAAAATGAAGAAGTTTTTCTGTGAAACATATTCAATGGAGCGACGGATCAAAATATTGGCCCACGTAAAACACTATTGATTTTACTCAGATTTCTTCTTCTTTTTTGCATGAAGAGGGGAGGAGAAACGTGTCTGGAATTTTTTAGCACACAAATGTAATAATAAACAACCAACAATAAACTATTATAGAAAAGAAATTACATGGAGGAGAAAAACAAATTGAAATGCAATGAAAGCAGAGAATTGGTGGACGCATAGGAAATGTAGGATGGGCGGTCCAAGATGAATTCAAG
>JARYHS010008074.1:52549908-52699414 GCA_031002005.1 Vandiemenella viatica
TCTCGCCGGCCCCCAAGCGCCTCCTGACATACAACAAACAGGAAATAGCACTCCTGGGACAATTCACAGCAAACGTCATGTATAAGTCTGTACATCGTTCAGTCCCCTTTTTAGTAGTTAACAGTTCTCTCACAGCAGACTTATTTGGACTGGACGCTTTCCGCTTATTCGGATTTTCAATTGAGGATAACATACACCTCGTATCTCAGCATGTTCCTTTTCCTGAAGTGGACGCCCTTTGCACCGAGTTTCAGGACCTGTTCTCACCAGGCGTCGGCTGTGCAAAGGACTTCGAAGCATCACTCCAACTCCGGCCGGACGTACGGCCTCGATACTTCCGGGCACGCCAGGTACCCGTAGCGCTTCAACAACCACTTCAGGAAGAACTTCAACGTCTCCAAGACGAAGGGATCCTCCAGCCGGTGCGGTTCAGCCCCTGGGCCACGCCGTTGGTCATAGTTCAGAAGCCAGGACGCCGCTTACGTCTCTGTGGTGACTTTAAGACCACCGTCAACCCGCATCTGCTGGTAGACGACTATCCACTTCCGAGACCGGACGACCTCTTCCGTAAACTAGCAGGAGGTACCTACTTTACAAAAATTGACCTGGCAGAAGCATACCTTCAAATCCCTTTGGATATCCAGTCCCGACAATACACAGTCATCAACACTCCCTCTGGCCTCTTCCAACTCAACCGGCTCATGTTCGGCTTGGCCAGTGCTCCAGCGATTTTTTCAACGGTATCTCGAACAACTTCTCCAGGATATTCCGGGATGCATCAACTATCTCGACGACATAGTCGTCACGGGACCCTCCGCTGCCGAACACATGACCAACCTCCGCCTACTCTTCCTCCGCCTCCGTGCAGCAGGATTGAAATGCAACCTTTCCAAGTGTCAATTTTTTCAACAATCCATTTCCTACCTGGGTCACATCATCGCTCAGGAAGGCATTTACCCCAGCATTTTCCTATGTGGACGCTATTTCCAACTTACCTCGGCCTCAGGATCTACATCAGTTGAAATCTTTTTTAGGCAAGATTTCATACTACAGAAAATTTATACCCTCAGCAGCACAAGTGGCAGCACCCCTGTACCACCTCTGTCGCAAGAATGTCCCGTTCCGTTGGACCCCAGCTTGCGAGACCGCATTCCACACCCTTAAACAGCAGCTCAAGTCCGCAGCATGCCTCATGCCATACACTCCAAACCTCCCCTTGATACTTGCCACAGATGCATCCGATTACGGTGTGGGGGCAGTTCTGTCTCATAAATTACCAGATGGCACGGAACGCCCCGTAGCTTACATCTCCAAAGCCCTATCGGCTGCTCAGCTTAAATATTCTCAAATCGAGAAAGAGGCGCTAGCTATTGTTTTTTGCCTGCTCCAAATTCTATTCCCTTTTATATGGGATTTTCTTTTCATCTCATTACCGACCACAAGCCACTCCTATCACTATTTGATCCGTCCACACGTCTGCCTACCAAAACATCCCACCGCATCCAGCGTTGGGCACTATTCCTGTCCCAGTTCAGATATACCATGCATTTCCGTACCACCTCCAGGCATGCCAATGCAGACGCCTTATCCAGACTACCGCAGGGACCAGACCTTGCCTTCGACAAGTCGGAACTTCTGGTGTTCCAGATCGACGATGACATACAAGAAGCACTGAAGACATTTCCAGTCACGGCCTCAAAAGTCGCGGCAGCCACAGGGGAGGACCCCCTCCTCCTGTGTCATCCGACACCACATCCAACACGGGTGGCAAACACGTTCCCCTCCACGCCATCATCAAGACCTCAAGTTCTACTACTCCATCCGCCACCAGCTCTCAGTAGTAGAGGGAGTGCTTCTCCGCACAGAACCAAATTCCACCCCGAGGGTCGTCGTTCCGAGATCCCTACAACCGACAATCCTCCAAACTCTCCACCAAGGACACTGGGGAATTGCCCGCACCAAATCCCTTGCCAGACGCCATGTATTCTGGATCGGCCTTACCACGGATGTCACGGAGATGGTGCGGCGCTGTACCATCTGTGCCCAACAACTGCCCCGCCCCCCTCAAAAGTTCCTTTCCTGGCCGGCACCGTCCGGACCCTGGGAACGCATTCACCTCGACTTCGCTGGCCCATTCCTAGGCCACCAGTGGCTCCTAGTGACGGATGCCTTTTCCCACTTCCCATATGTCGTCCGTTGCTCCACAATCACCACAGAGGTCACCATTTCAGCCCTCACGAAGATCTTTTCCATCGAAGGATTACCATACGCCATCGTCACAGATAACGGACCGCAATTTCGAAGTCGGGAATTCCTATCCTTCTGTACCGCCAACAATATCCAACACCTCCTCACCCCGCCCTTCCACCCCCAATCTAACGGGGAGGCGGAACGGCTAGTCAGAACATTCAAAACCCAAATGACCAAATACACCACAAGTCACAAACTCGAAGAGGCATTGACACTCTTCCTCAGTTCCTATCGAACCACTCCAGTGGGGGCCAAAAGCCCGGCGGAATTGCTGCATGGCCGCCAACCTCGCACTCTCCTCCATCTCCTCTTACCCCCGCCCAAAGTACACAAAGTACAGGTACCTTCGGCCCATTCCGTTTCACCCCGGGCTCCCTAGTCTGGGCCCGCGGGTTTGGCTCCCGGGCCGGTTGGCTTCCGGGGTCATCCAGCGGCCCCGGGGCCGCCAACTGTTCGACGTCAGCCTGGATGGCCGGATAGTGCGACGCCATCGAAACCAACTACGTCCCCGCTACCCCACGGCACCGTCCTCTTCCACCACGTCACAGGCCATCCACTTCTTCCTCTCCTTCCCTGCCACCTCCACCACTCTTGCCGTCTAACCGTTGCTCAGGGACAGTTACAGCGCCACCACCGACACCACAACCTGTCGGTCGCTCCGACACCCTTCAGCCGCAGCCTCTCGACCACCTGCGGGGACCATCTTCAGCGCCCCCCCGTACAGCCCCCGGCCATCGACGCCGACGAACCGATGCCGTTAGCTCCACAAGTACCTCCACCACAACCTGCACCACGACGCAGGTCGGTACGCATCGCCAGGGGAACAGCTCCGTACTCCCCTGGAGGTAGCCTTCATAGTCTGCTCCAGGGCGCCGCGGCAGACGACCTCGCAGACGTCGCAGACATCGCTTCCCCCCCCCCCCCGGGAGGGAGGTATGTTCAGTCTGCCAGTAAAGGCCCCTGCCCGGCAGACCTCACACACAACGCGCCTGCACGCCGGGATACATATACGACTCCAAACAGGCGCAGAGGCATCAAAACAACCAGGAAAATAAATAGAATCATCTAGAGGCTAAGTGGGACTATTTCTTACAGAGGTCGCCGTACTACCACACAACGGAATTCCTGCGCCAGGCCGCCTATATAAGCGTAGCCGGCCGCTCCACCGCCAGTTCCAGCCTGACCGCTGAAACAGCGTCAACTACAGAAGACCACCGGAAGTTCGCGAGAAGTAGAAGCCGTCACTCTACCCCGGATCAGGACCAGGCTGAAATTCTCGACGGTCTTCTGATAACTGTACCCACATTTGTTTATGGTTTACCTGTTGTATTGTGTACCAAGTAATAAACTTCAAGGAACCGTTAAGTGTAGTTCACTTCAGTCATATTTTGAGACATTCTGGATTGGTTAATTTGTTAGTGGAGGGAACAGTCGAAGGTAACTGTAGAGGAAGACAGAGATTAGAATATATGAAACAGATAATTGAGGATGTGGGCTGTAAGGGGTATGTAGAAATGAAGAGGTTAGCCCAGATTAGGAAAGGATGGAGGATTGCATCAAACCAGCCGAAAGACTGACGACAGAAAAAAAAAAACTTAACTTTTCGTCTATGTCGAAGTCATTAGAAAGGACTGGGGGATGAAACGGGAAGCAATTCAGCCATACCCTTTTGAAGGAACCAACTCTGCATTCCATAAAGAATTATGGGAAAACCATGGAAAACCGAAATCTGGATGGCCGTTCTTGGATTTGAACCTGCAACTTCCCGAAAGCGTGCCCAGACTGGTACCTGCCTGCCGTAACCTATTTAACGCCTTCCAAAAGATCCAAGTTTCTTCATCTCCAGTCATCAGAGGAAGGAAAGATTCCAACAGAGATGACATTGATACATTAACTTCTATCTCTTCTCATTACTGATTTAAATCAATTTTGTATTAGTACAGAGTCATTTTCATCAGCGCCATCAGACCATGATCGGACACGACCTTTGGAAGTAACCATACAGGCATTTCTTCTTAAATACAAGGCCAGACGATAACCGCCCTCCCACGTGACTATGTTATTTCTTATCATCACTGATCAGCCAAAACATTATAACCTCCCAATTATTAGTATGTCGGTTCATCTTTGGGGCGCAATACAGCAGTGATTTGGCGTGGCATTGATTCGAAAAGTCCTTGCTACGTTTCCGGAGTTGTCTGACACCAGATGTCTACGCACAGGTCACGCAATTCCCTTAAATTATGGGCCGGTGGTTTGTGGGCGCGGTTTGCTGGGAACGAGCATCTCGAACACGGTGAGGCTTGTCGGCTGTTCGCGTGCTACTGTAAGCCTCGTATCCACTTGAGCACACTCAGGCGAATGAGCCGCTCATTCATTTGAGCGCGCTCGTTTGAACATGCTCAAGAAAAAGTAAATTTTGGTCGAACGAGCCTGGTGCCAGTGCTCAGAAAACGCTCGGCTATTGTCGTGTCGTCACGCGTAGCTGCGGCCTTTATTATTATCCATGCGATGTCAAAACAGAAAAGAAAATTACCAAGTTGGTGGATTAGAGAAATTCATCGTCAGCGAAGAAATTATCTTAATAATTTAATTCACGAATTGACTTTAGAAGGAGACAATCAGCTATTTCAAAACTTTACGAGATTGATTTCGAACATTTGCTGTCATTAGTTGGACCTCATATTAAAATGCACGATACGCCTATGCGTGATGCGATCCAACCAGAAGATAAAATTAATAATAACTTCAAGATTCCTAGCCTCAGGAAGTCCCTACACAAGCCTGCAGTATATGTTCAAAGTATATAAACACAGCATCATCCGTTTAGTACGGTTAGTCTGTGATGGCACTATTGAGTCACTCCAAAATTATATGAAGGCTGGTACCTATTTTTAATTTGTGTTTACAAATATAGATTTAAAGATTATTTTTATGTTTTTTTTTTTAAATTATGGCATTGATTTCAAGTTTTTAATAAAAATTGGTAAAACAATTATATTGCCTGGCACAAAATCAATATGATTTTAGGCACTTAGGATCTGAATTTTGTAACACCAAATTCAATCAAAATCCGTTCAGCTGTGAGAAATACTATTAAAAAGACTTACCACTTTTCGTTATAGAAGTTCTCTTCTGTTTTGATCGTTTTCGCCTGAATGACTCTAGCTGGCTTGTTATTTTTTTTCTTTACATCATCAACACTAAAGTTTAATATCTCGCTGATTTCACGCTATGCACCTTATTTTTTACTTCGATTATAATACTGGAGCTATCCCATAACACCCTCTTACGCATCAATTAGAGTTAAGCAAGTTTCATTGTCCCACGTGCTCGCGCTCATTGTAGAAACCGCCAAATACCGTCTACACTGAGCGCCGAACAAACACTGGCTCCCCTTTGAGCATTCCAAAATACCGACAACCGTTCGGCTCGCCCCGAGCGCGCTCGCTGTCGTTCGTTGCGAGCGTGCTCAGGCGTCCACACTTGAGTCGCTCGCTTCACTGAGCGTGCTCAAGTGGATACGAGGCCGTCGACGCCTCATAACAAAACGTGGAGGGCGGAGGCTTGCCCACTATGGAAAACGGAATAGGTTGCAATCTGTGGCAGATCTGACAGCAGAGTGTGCTCCAAAACACTTATGTCTGCACCAGCATTGTACTCTGTGGTCAGATCGGCCACAGGTCGACGGTTCAACGACGATGAAGAAGTAACAACTTCATTCATGGATTAGCCGTCTTGGCAAGTGGAAGATTTTTTTGACGTTGGAATTCAGATCCTTATTTAACGGTATGAGAAATGTTTGAACAAAAACTGAAATTACGTATAAAAGTAGATGAAAGTATCTAGAATATGGAAATTATTATATTTTAGTGGTATTTACAGTATTTTTAGATGTTTTAAAAAAGTGGCCATATTTAAAAATACCTTAATTTACTTACAGAACCAAGGGCTGTCGATTAATGGTAACCCCACCAAAATACACCAATTAGTTTTTATGTGAATTGCGCTAGACAAAAAATTATTAGCTTTGAGAAGGCTGGCCAACCAATTTTGGAAATGGACCATAATTTCGATTCTATGTTAGCCTGCGGGCCACAATTTTGATTCTAAATTAGCCCGCGGGCCATTTAATTCTTACCTATAGTTACGATAGATATTTAAATCAACCAAAGATACAAGTAACACAGTTTAATTACAATAAAAAAGTAAAAAAAAACGTCGATGAGACCCTTGTAGGTTTTCATAAATATAATCAGAAACTAAAAAACATCAATGAGACCTTTGCCGAGGTTTTTGAGCTAGTACGTATATTCTTGACCGCTGTCTTTGGCGAGGAAATTCAAATACGTACCTGGCGTTGGCAGCCTTGCTTTATGACGTCATACAACATACCCTACTTTACTTTACTGGCGGTAGCACTTACATTAATCGAAACTCCATCAAAACCGGACCAGTATTTTTTCATGGATCACGAACGAAACATTATCTTGAATTTCTTAGCTTTTCGACGCCACATAAAAATGAATTATACCCTTTTTTTCCCACAGGATCACGGGCGTGATTCCTGTTCACCAATGCAACTTTCAAACAGACAGACACAAATCTGAACAAAAAATTAGTGCGTGTATCAATGTTTTACGCGCAAGGAATGAAACTATCTTTTATTACTATAATCGCGATAGGAGAATATAATGAAACTATCTACATCAAACAAATGTAAATAAACAAAAAAGTAACAATAAATAATGGTACGTGTATAATTGTGTAATAATGGCCACTTCTCTGTATGTAATTATACCATATAACATCGTCACGTGACTCTCACTTAACATTAAACCAAATTAGCTTAAGGGGGTAGGTACACCTAACACATAACAAATATTTGAAAAAATTAAATGTAATTTTCTCCAAATCCATTTAAATTTGAGGGTTCAAATTTCATAGCTCCATAGAATTGTTATAGCTAGATATAAAAATTGATTTTTTAAATAAAAATATTGTTTAACAATAGGTTAATGTACCATCCAAATTGATAGTAAAAAATATGTTGTTGTGAAGGGTTTTAATGACAGAAGGTATAGTATTTGATTTTTTTTCTGAAATGTTGTTTTAATATTGTAAACTAATATCAAGGCAATAAGTTGAACCAATAATATAACATATTTAACTCTAGATTTGTTTGTAATAAAAAAAAAAATTAAAGAAATTAAAATTTTTGCTTTATTTTTTGCTTAAACATAAAGGCATATTATTTATTGGGGAAAAGTTGCATAAACAATATGGTTAGTACTGTAGTAATTAGTATGTATAGTATGTCCTGCAAATTTGAAAAAGATCTAAGCATATGGAAAAAAGTTATCTTTAAAATCATTTTATGAATTGCTGTTTTGAGATATTTAGGGTTAAAGATTTGGTTTACCTTCAAGTGCAGATTAAGATTTAAGTGGCTGTAAATCGTGTAGGACTTCGCTTAATCACGCATAACTCCCGCACTGTCAAAGATATTTAAATAATGTTTTCAACAAGATGAAGTCAAAAGTAAAAACTATTTTTGTGAATCAAAAGAAAAAATTATTTTTTTGAAACCTGATTACTGTACCTACACCCTTAAACATTTTCGACCCAGTTTATAATGAAGCACATACATTCACACTCATACATACATTCATAGAAAATGTAACGTAAATCCTTCTCTCTAACTTGTTAGCAGTACCCTCAAATATTTTTAAAAAAACCTCTACAAGGAAGGGACTTCTTACTGGTTACAGTATTATTGTTGCTATAGATTTTTTAAATGACGCGGAAACGTCTTTACCAATTAGATGTTGACCACTAATGATTCAAAACACAGAGAGAACATATATCTGCTAGCTGCTACTGATATGCATTGTAATAAATGCATCCGTCATCCGCATTAACTCGTTGGACACCGTGGGCGTTCACGTTGGTGACGTCACTGTTGCCAAATATTGTGGCGAGCATTCCAGTGGTTAATGTGGTGGGCGGCAGATTCTAATTAATACGTAACTCCAGTACAGATATTGAAGCTATTTTGTCCGGCAGCGAAAACGGGAATTCGTGAGATGCAGGTGATTATAACAACGCTGTTCATGCTGGTGTATGTTCACTGCGTTTTGCCATCGCAGATGCTTTTGTATTATTATTCAGTAATTACAGTATATGATCGGCCTTTTGCTGCGGATCATACCAACCACTGTAACCTGGCTGTACTTTCGCACTGAAGAATTTTTTGGGTTCTGTTCCTAAGAAAAAACGGAATCCTTTTGGACCGAATGATTTGTCCGTCTACCTCATGCCTTTGAACCCTTTCACTTATAAATTTGTAACTGGGCAGCTCTTTAGTTCTTACTAACCTAAACATAAAATTTCGAAACATCAAAGGGAGGGTAAAAATAATTATATGGGGATTAAAGAAAATATTTCCTTTCGATATTATTTATTGGCATCAAATTAAACCTGGAAACCCGCTGGCTTCAAAATGTATGGATTTTCCATTTTATTTCACGAAAATTCATTTTAAAATATCATTACCCGTTAATTTCGGAAGCTATTGAGTTAATTTCTGAAGCTATTGATCTGAAAATTCTTCAAAAATTTACTGTGTAGCCTAGTAAAATTTACAAGACAACTATAGTAATCCTTGTTGAGTTTCCAGTTTTCGGGAAATAACTAAATGAATGATTTTAACAATATTAGATACTTCAGTAGATAATTTTTCAGATATTATTTGAAAAACAAAAATATCATGTAGGTAATTTGATGGAGGCATACTAAATGCTTCTTAAAAATATTTTAGATAGTTTTGAAATTATTTTGCAGATATTTTTTTTTCAACTGATTAGTTTTGTGTTTGTTTTTTATGTACGTAGCATTTAAAAGATTACTGTTAAAAACACATAATGAATTCTATTTAAAGACGCTTGCTACCAATTTTTAATTAAAAATAGTTTTCACCATTTTTTTAAAAATATTTAATTCAGTTTGCTCTAACATTTTGAGAACTCAACCCTCAGCGTTTAACTACCCCAGGATAAGTAAACTCACCGTTATGCAGTAGAAAATATTGAACACTTTAATCTCAATGCTGACATACTGAACATAACTATAATACTTGCAACGTAAACAATTTTTCGCAGGAATTATAAGATTATGTCAAAGTACGAGAGAGAAACGAACTTTTTTTATTCAATGTGCTACAAAAATAAATAAAACGTTATCTACAAAAACGTGACAGGATTAAGAAAATACTGGAAGAATTTATTTTTTTCTGTGAAAGAACGTCCTCTTGGAATTCGCCAAGTGGAGAGTACTGACGGACGAATACATGGGTGATTCAAAATACGGGTGGTGGTACGCTTAGTATTTCAGTCACTGCGCAGATTCGTATGATAAGACCATATTGTAACATCTTATACATCTATTCTTACTATCCTAAAGATAACAATATAGAGATGTGGTATCAATAGCTTCACTAGTCTCTAGCTTACTCAGCAGGCGGTTAAGTTCCCTGAAGACGATTAAAGGCCTGGTCGAAATGCCGGAAAGAAGAATAAGAAAGAGGAGCATTTCGACGCAGTGTGAAACACTTGAAGCTATTTATACCAACATGATGGCTGCGAAAACGACAAAATCTTTTATAATACAGAGATATAACATTTGGTGGTCGTGGTGGCAATGGAAGTAGGGCACATCTACCAACATAAAATATCCAATTAGGACGCGAACCAAGAACTACAGAGGAATGTAGCACATGAGCAGGACTGTTATTGGGCGCATTTCCTACAGTCACTTTACGATGGTGACTGAATTGCTGCATAAATATCAGTACACCAAAAATATTGTGAACAAATTTTAAACACCGTAGCACATGAACAACGATTTTCTGTACATGCATCCTTTCCTCAAACATGATAAATTTGCCGTACGGTACAAGTTTCAAATCATTTTCGGCGTTCTTTTGATCATCACGATATTCTCTTGAATAGAAAAGGGAAAATGATAAAGTAATTACCTATCAATGTTGTTATGTTCACTACAACACGATTTTTAAATGTACTTGCGTTTACATTCCAACAATCGAACATACAGGAGATAATGTTAAAAACGAAACAAACGAGAAGCAGTGTTGATGCTAATTGTAAGTTGTTCGTATTATTGTAGTGTAAATGGAAGAGAACGTATAAATCGTAACTACCCTGTATATTATACGTTGAAATGGTTTATTTCGAACTAATATTCATATAAATCGTTGTATGAAAGTGACGGACAATTCCATAGGCCCCTACGTATTATTAGATTGTTCCTGGTTTAATTAATATGACGAATAACTAGTCCACGATACAATTCACTTTACTCTTGCTTTTATTTTCATAATAAACACGGCGTCAAAGATACTGTTTACATTAATACATACAATCCAGCGATTGTATACAATACTTCTTCCACAGACAGAACAGTTCTTGGCCGTCGCAAATTGAGCCGGTGAAAACTTTTCCGAAGAAACTGTTTCTCTGTCTGGGATGTTTGCTTTATATAAGCTACATCGAAATTTCTAGAACACTTCAAAAGCTTCCGACAGATATTTCTCGAACATTAACAATACTTAAAGAATTGAAACTTATTAAAAACAATTAGAATTAATTAATACATAATCATTTACAATCAATACAAAATGATCAGAAATGGAAATTAAAGATACTTAAAAACAAAATTATTCACAGAAATCATTTTAAACTGTAGCAAATTGTCCTTTAGACATCGTAACTAGCATTAATACTTGGAATTACGAACATTTAATCAATTCTTTTGCACAATTCTGTTCTTAAACGTATTGAATGGCCTCTAAATAATTTCTTTTCATAAAACAAAGTATATTTACACTGATTTACAGTTAATTGAAAAACAAACATACAAGATCACATTCAACCAAACTCTAGCTTACTAGCAATGCTTTATAAAATACCATTCCATTTAAGTTTAGGTTTGAGGGCTGTTACAGCATCTATAACTTAAGAGTGAAAAAACTTGCTATTACACGTTTTAATACAATTACAGGAAAGTTGAAGTATTCCAATATGTCTGTTTCAAACTTAAGCCGTAGTGCCACTGATCACGAAACAATTCTGTAACAACCACGTCAAGCAATTTAATTAACTTACTCGTCTAGCGTTCTGGCCTCGCATTCGGGAGGACGGCGGTTCGAATCCCCGTCCGGGCATCCAGGTGAATGCCGGGATGCTTCCTTCAAAAGGCCATGGCCGAATTCCTTCCCATTCCTTGCCCCCCATCCTTTCCCGTCTCTAAAGACCTAGTTGTTATAGGAGACGTTAAGCAGTTAAAAAAAAAAAAAAAACTTACTCGTCATCCAATCGTATACGCTCTTGCTGCTGGGAACTGGTAATTGAAATAAGATTGGCTGACAGCAAACTAAAGCCGAACACAGCATTAGCGGAGGAAGGTGCTCAGGTACACCACACAACGTTTTACACACGCCTTTGATTCGTTCCAGTAAGAAGAGTTGCCGTTAGCAAGCTTACGGGTACAAATTAATTATTACTACTCTCAGCACGTTTTCTCTTGTCTGACATGTTACAAGAGGTCAGTTTGTGCGGGCAGTATAATTTCTTCTTGGAACAATTTCAGCGTCAAAATAATACAGGGTCCGGCAATAAAACCTCCCTCATTTTAATGTGTTGTCACATAAAAACTAAATATGATAGAGAATAATTACTTTTATTTATGAAAAATATATACTTTGCCATTTTTAATTATTTGGTTTTAAAAATTATATCTGCCCTCCATTGTTGATACATTGACAAAGTCTATCCTGAAAGTTCTCCATACATTTTCGCGTCATTTCTCTTGGGATGGCTGCCAATTCTTGGGTAATGGCCTCTTTAAGTGCTTGCAGTGTTGTGGGACGATGTTTGTACACTATAGGCTTTAAGTGTCCCCAAAGATTGGTGAATGTTGCATAGACACACTCACACGCGCCAAATTTTCCGGCGTTGTTGCAGTCCGAGGACGGCCTGTAGGTTTTTTTTTTTTTTTTAATGCTGAACCTGTCTTTTTAAAAGTTTGACACCCACAGTTGAATAGTTTTTCTGTCCGGGACACGATCATGTTGGCCAAGTTCGAATCGTCTCCGAAAATCTGAGAACTTTTACGAATAAATTCGTCCACAACAAACGCACGATGATCACCAAGCCACGACATGGCGCACACTGAAAATGGCAGGTACACCTCTTTAAAACAAAACACATTCCACATCATTATCCTCACTACAACCCGCACGCCGGCTACGTGAAATGTGGGAGGTTTTATTGCCGGACCCTGTAGTTCCTTCACCGGTACGATCACAGAAAATGTTTAGTACTTAGACGAAACTTTAAAAAATGGTAAAGTGAGATCGGAGCAATTCCAATTTCTCAAGATTTTTAAGATGCAAGGTTATGATTTGTGTATCAGCCTTCTAGTAAATGAAAAGCTGGAAATGATTTCTATAGCAATTACTTTACTTGATTACTTGTATTCAGAATAATGTTAAAAACGTTCAAAATGAGTGCGATAAAAAAGGAGCTTAAATATCAGACGTTATAAGGTCAAAGATATGAGCAGAAACTGTTATATTTGTCACCACGATCCAATATACTATGTTTGCAGCACAATTAACCGGTATACGTATATTACCATAATATCTGGTTTTTTATTACTACGGTTAGTTCACGCCGGGATCATTAAAGCGAGAAAAGAACTTTTTGAATCAACTATCCCTGCATTCAGTAAATGATTGGAAATCCAAAATCAGGAAGGCCTGATAGGGATTCGAAGCAGTATCCTTCCGTTCCAGCGTAACCGCTCAGTCACTAAGATCAATGTTCGCCCCTTTTTGTGTATTAAGCGTACGTTACTCCAATTCGTCCTATTCATGTACAAAGAGTCAAAAACAAAACTAACTTACAGCAGATCTTTTAAAATTGACTTGATGGAATAAACAGATGTTTCATTTGATATGAAATAGCAAAATGCAACAATGTGTCTCTCATTCAATAAATAACATACGAATTTCGAGTTATGCTTATGAGACATGATCAATGCGAAACTGTAGGCGAGGGACTTGGCCAACGTTGACGTACACTGGTCGCCATTATGTTGTTATGAAGTGTTTTATCTCTTCACGCAAACTTTGCGAAGAACTTTGCCTTCACCAGTATAAAAGTGTTAACAAGTGTTTTGTGTGGCTTGCTTAATGCGGGTATATGTTCAGTGTAGAATGTTACACTGATCAACCAAAACATTATGATCACCTGCTTATTAGTGTGTTGGTCCATCTTTGAGCACAATAGAGCAGCGATTCGGCCTGGCATGCATTCGAAAAGTCCTTGTTTGGTTTCCTGAGTTGTCTGGCACCAGATGTCTACGCACAGCTCACGCAATTCCCTTAAATTACTGCCCGGTGGTTTGTGGGCGTGTCACCTGGGAACGAGCATCTCGGAAATGGAGAGGTTGGTCTGCTGTTTCGAGCTATTGAACTGAGCATCCATGCAGAGTGGTTGAAGGGCGGTGAAACCACGACTGGGCCACAAGGTGGTGGACGTCCGAGCCTCATCGTAGAACGTGAAGTTCTGAAGCTTGCCCCCGCTGTAAAGCGGAATAGGTGGAGATCTGATAGAGTACAATGCTGGTGGAGGCACAAGTGTATCGGAACACACTCTGCTGTCAGATCTGTCACAGATCGCCGCCTATCCCGCTTTACAGAGCGGGCAAGCCTCCGACCGCCACGTTCTGTAATAAGTCGTGAACGTCCACCACCACATAACCGACTTTTAGCGAAGATTCGAGCTTACGGTATTTCGGCTCAGATTTGCGAGTGGACACGTGATTTTCTAACTGGTCGATCACAGTATGTCGTTGTTGACGGGGAAGCCTCTTCTAAGATAAATGTTACTTCGGGCGTTCCTCAAGGAAGTGTAATAGGTCCACTTCTTTTCTTAATATTTATAAACGATCTAGGTGACAACGTCAAATGCTGGTTGCGATTGTTTGCCGACGATGCGGTTATCTATAGGGAAATAAGGTGCTCTGACGATTGCTTAGAAATTCAGCGTGATTTGGATGCTATTTTCGATTGGTGCCGTAAATGGCAGCTTACACTTAAATGCAAAAAGTGCAAGGCAATGCGGATAAGTAACAAGAAGAATCAGTTTGTTCACGTGTACAAAATAAACAATTCAGCGGTTGATTCCGTGAAATATCGGGGGATGATAGTACAAAGCAACATGAAATGGGACATGCACATAACTTCCGTCGTAGGCAAGGCTAATTCTAAATTACGATTCATAGGTCGTATTTTGAGGAATTGTAATGCTCAAACAAAGGAGATAGCGTATAAAACACTAGTGCGTCCGCATCTGGATTACTGTTGTGGGGTTTGGGATCCGTATCGGAAGGTTCTGATTGACTCAGTTGAGAGGGTGCAGAGGAGAGCCGCTAGATTCGTGACTTGTTGTTACAGCCCTTATGAAAGCGTCACAGAATTAATACATAGATTGGGCTGGGATAGTTTGGAAGACAGACGACGTAGCTTGCGTTCGAATTTATTGGAGAATATGCGAAAAAATTTAAATTTCGAGTGCAATGAAATACTTCTTCCGCCAACCTATTTAGGTCGCAATGACCGGAGGGATAAGATTAGAGAAATAAGATGCCGTACTGATACTTACATGTATTCCTTCTTTCCTCGCACTATTCGGGATGGGAATGGGCGGGTTTAGGATTGGTGCTTAGCACCCTCTGCCACCCACAATGTTTGTGATTTGCAGAGTATGAATGTAGATGTAGATGTAGACCTTGTTGTCCAGTCGTGGTTTCACCGTTCTTCAACCACTCTGCATAGATGTTCACTACAGTAGCACGCGAACAGTCGACCATTCTCGCCTTATCCGCGATGCTTGTTCCCATGCGCTGTCCACAAACCACCAGCCTGTAATCTCAGGGAATTGCGTGATCTGTGCGTAGACATCTGGTGCCAGACAACCCCGAAACCTAATAACGACTTTTTGAATCAATGCCCGCCGAATCGCTACTGTATTGCGTTCCAAACACTCTAATAAGCATGTGGTCATAATGTATTTGCAGATCAGTCTATTTCAGGATGAAGTACCCATGCACAGATATTCGGGGCACGCACATTTGCTGAACATGTACTAAGACAGACATCGAAAGGCGAGGACAAACAATAGAGGAGGAACTTACGGAGGGGGCTTCATTCACAAACATTGAGCAAATTAAACGATATCAGATGTAGATGTAGCCGATACAGAACTCTTTACAGCGAAGCAATGCGTTAAATTTCCTATGTTGGCGTGTGAGGCACCTGTTTACCCAGATCCAGCCCCTCAAGGCAGCAGACCGTCTGGCTGTTTACGCCCACTCCAGATAGCGTGGCCGTCACAACTTGCGAGTGGCCGCAGTCGTTTGTCGCTTTCTGCTATCACGTTGTCAGCGCGAGGTCAGTAGATAAGACGGGTCTGGTGTGAGGCCAGGACCAGCACCTCGGCGAGATCAACGTCCTGCGGAAACTGGGTCGTCACCACTGGAAAAATAATGTGGGGGACAGTATTCGACCCTGTGGTAGCCTTTCATAGCCATCACTCAAGCGTTCCCGACAGCGGAATGTTCCACACTCGTATACCTGTCATTAACTTTAGCATCCTAGCTTCTGATTGTACTGGAAGCACCGTATGTGTTGCTTTCTTTCGCTACACCAGCCTGCGACTGTTATTTTGGTAACTAAGTCAGGCCACTTTCGGGACGAGGGTCACATTTTTGTTACTACACTCGTCGAGATTTGGACGCGGTTGATACCAGGTAAAACAGGTAATGTGATGCATGAGAATTCTTGTTCAGCGGAGGATCAATTGCAACAATTAAATTCGGTAATGTAGAAAGTATAAAGCCCCTTTTAGACGACCCGTTCCCGATCACCCTGGCCCGTTTCCGATTTCAGTTTGCTCCCGTCGACAGTGTTGCATTTAGACGACCCGTCGCCCGGCCCGATCTGGTACTACCGTACTAGCGGCCTACCACCACGCGTATATCCGTCTTGCTCTTAAATTTGCACGTTCCATTCAATAGTATTACTAGTAATAAAATTAGCTAGTTACAAATTTTATTAAACTTATAATATTTAAATTAAATATGTATGGTCCCATATTTATCAAAAACCACAAATTCTTGGTGTAACCCTGACGGCTTGACATTGTGCGAAAAGTTTATGAAAAAGAAAAAAGACGTGTGCCAAGCAATTATATTTACAAATGCATATGTTCAGTCACTTTAGACTCCTAGATGTGTTGGATAGTGAATTTCTAGCGGATGACACCTGAAATGCCAAATTGCTCGCGTCTTTGTTATGACAGAGGGCATGTGAGGTTAGGGTTGCCAACCATACTGTATTATAAAGTGTCATATTTAATTTTTGGCTGTTATACTTTTTCCTACGAATACAGTATGCGAAAATACTTTATTTCAAATAAAGTATACAATACATGTAACTGAACGTTCGTCTGCTAGTTTCACAACCTGCTGCAAGAAATAGTGCCTATCAGCCAGCTATGTTTTGTTCGCTCACATCCTTTGATCTGTGTAATTATCGCTTCCGAGTCGAGACAATAATAGTGGACCATTCATATTGTTGTATTCCAGTCGACTCGTGTCCGCTCGCCGTTATTTCTGAACGGAACCATGAAATATGCGGAAATTATTTTTCGTAAACTATACAATTCAATTAATTTCCAAACGACATGTTAGTGCTTATGATGAAACGAAATAAATGCATGATGGTGGGAAAGGAGAAACAGAGCGTCCATAAATTTAAAAATGAGTGTTCCTTTTTTGTTATACTATATGTAGATTGTGGCTCCAGCTGTAACACTGAAATGAAACCAACAATTAATAGCTAGTCCAGTAAATCCGAAAATATATGTATTTAAGGCAATAAATAACAATTTTTTCCATTTCATATGTTTTTTATTTTCCTCTTCAAAAGACAAATATACTTTATTTTTTTCTAAATAAGTTGGCAACCCTATCTGAGGTGTCCCATAAAAATTTGTGTGTCTTTTACACCTCCAGCAACTCTATCAATACTTCTTTTTCTTGATTATCGGATACATCCGTCTCATGCCGCATTTACTCTCTCACCTCGCATCTCGCCTCGCGCGCGAGCACTGACACGAACTGCCGTTTACACTCTCGCAAGAATGCATTCATGGAGGACTATATACTGTTCAATTAACAGAGGCGGTTCAAGGTCAGTCTGTTCTATTCCCATTCCGCTGCCCTTACTCCTACTCGCGAGAGGGAAGTGTAGATGAGATGAAATGAAGGGAGGTGTGAAGTGGGGCCGTGGGAACATGAGCAGCCAGTTTGAAGTGAACAGGGTATAGTGGGCAAACCAGCTTTTGTGGTGGGCAGCAGGGGTTGTGTCCGATAATGAAGCATTTTTTTTTTTAATTGAATTGACTTACCAATTTTTTTTTTAAATTGAATAGACTTTTCAATTATTTTTTTTTAAAGAGATTTAATGATGTAGATTTACAGCTTCAAGGAGCTAATAAATCTCTTGTACGTTACCAAAGTGTTCTGTGTGTCATTATTTATTGAAAAACTTTAACTACTGCATTATAATGCCATATGCTCGAACATAATGAAGTTTCTAGATGAGAACGAGTTACTTACACCGTGTCAACACGGATTTCGGAAGAACAGATCGTGTGAAACACAATTGCCCCTATTTTCCCACGACATATTGAAAGTTATCGATGCAGGTTCGCAAGTTGATGCAGTTTTTTTGGATTTTCAGAAAGCTTTTGATTCTGTGCCACACAACCGACTTTTAGCGAAGATTCTAGCTTACGGTATTTCGGCTCAGATTTGCGAGTGGATACGTGATTTTCTAACTGGTCGATCACAATATGTCGTTGTTGACGGGGAAGCCTCTTCTAAGATAAATGTTACTTCGGGCGTTCCTCAAGGAAGTGTAATAGGTCCACTTCTTTTCTTAATATTTATAAACGATCTAGGTGACAACGTCAAATGCTGGTTGTGATTGTTTGCCGACGATGCGGTTATCTATAGGGAAATAAGGTGCTCCAACGATTGCTTAGAAATTCAGCGTGATTTGGATGCTATTTTCGATTGGTGCCGTAAATGGCAGCTTACACTTAATTACAAAAAGTGCAAGGCAATGCGGATAAGTAACAAGAAGAATCAGGTTGTTCACGAGTACAAAATAAACAATTCACCTGTTGACACGGTTGATTCCGTGAAGTATCTGGGGGTGATAGTACAAAGCAACATGAAATGGGACATGCACATAACTTCCGTCGTAGGCAGGGCTAATTCTAAATTACGATTCATAGGTCGTATTTTGAGGAATTGTAATGCTCAAACAAAGGAGATAGCGTATAAAACACTAGTGCGTCCGCATCTGGATTACTGTTGTGGGGTTTGGGATCCATATAGCAAGGTTTGATTGACTCAGTTGAGAGGGTGCAGAGGAGAGCCGCTAGATTCGTGACTTGTTGTTACAGCCCTTATGAAAGCGTCACAGAATTAATACATAGATTGGGCTGGGATAGTTTGGAAGACAGACGACGTAGCTTGCGTTCGAATTTATTGGAGAATATGCGAAAAAATTTAAATTTAGAGTGCAATGAAATACTTCTTCCGCCAACCTATTTAGGTCGCAATGACCGGAGGGATAAGATTAGAGAAATAAGATGCCGTACTGATACTTATATGTATTCCTTCTTTCCTCGCACTATTCGGGATTGGAATGGGCGGGTTTAGGATTGGTGCTTAGCACCCTCTGCCACCCACAATGTTTGTGATTTGCAGAGTATGGATGTAGATGTAGATAATGTATTGAAAAGAGAATTTCATCAGTTTCCTCGGTTATTATCTACAAACGATAATATAAAGCCAGAGGATATTGATAAATTCAGAAGCCACCTCAATAAAAAAAAAAAAGATTTGAAGATATTTTGAAAATCGAGGGATGAAAAATCGTTGTGGCGCAAATACTGAAAAAAAGATACAACTTGTCACGAACTGTTAGAAATGGGATGTGATGAAGGAAGTAAACATAAATTCGCTAGTGACGGATATGAAAACCTGTGGCAAAATGGAAAAAAAGATGTCTGTCATATCTAAATCTGTTACAACTCATATTCAGTTTAATGAAACATTTCCTATTTCATATCTCATGTAATCAGGCTTTTGTGCTGTTAATCGTATTATCACCAAAGAAAGAAACCGTCTGAATATTTCTGAAAGAGGAGACCTTCGTTTGTTCGTTACAAAAATTGACCTAGATATCCAATTTTTATTTTAACAGCAACAGCCTTAGGAATCTCATTAATAAATTAAATAATAAAATGTAATTTCACCAAACTTCATGCTTTTATATACGCATAGTATACATAAAAAGACAGATCTAACTATATCAAGTCGTTTTGTACAGACTTATTCTGTATATGTAGCGAAAGTCATACAAAGTATTAGGAAAATAATTATTATTACTGGCTTTAACTTGCTGCAAGTCGTCTTCATAAGTTATACATTGATACAAAAATGGGCGGTAGGTAAAAAAGGTTGACTACCTCTGCTGTAAACAATGTGCTCGCGCCTTTGCTAGCGCCAAAAAACAGCCACTTGCGACCACGCGAGGCGAGACCAAGCGAGTGAATCGGTGCAAATTGAGGCTAACGCATATAGCGCGTGTGACGTGACGCAGCACAGCGCGCTTTTTTGTAAACTGCGGAATCAAATACAACCGCGCACATTGGGAACGCGACGCTACGCGGCGCGACTCACGTCTGCTCACAGTAACGCGGTGCTGTGGTCGAAGCACAGTTTCTCGCGCCACGCTTGTGAACGTGTGGTATCTTTAACCCTCTAATCTGTGCCTTTTATAAGAAAAAGTTGATAGAGGCAGTGATGAACACACGAAACCGTGAAAACAATATACCGAAGGCGCATTCCGTGTTTGTCGAGCTCGAAAAATTCAGGCGTTAAAAATTTTGTGTTCATAATTTTCAGTTAAATGCTTCTGTTAAAAAAAAAAAAAAACCCTTGTCATCCAAAAAAAAAAAAAAGAAAGGAATAAAGCAAAACTCCATGTTCGGCACCACCTGATTCTAAATAACGACAAATGTTTATAGTAAAAATATTTTTTTCGCGTTTCGTGTATTTTCAGACGCGAGTGGTACGCGTTCTACTTGGAAACTACTCAATTTGAGGACCACCACGCTACGTGTGTCTGACGCGCATCATGTCACACGCGCTATATGCGTCTCAATTTGCGCCTAGCCTGAGACGCGTATAGCGCGTGTGACGTGACGCAGCACCGCGCTTTTTTTGTAAACTGCGGAATCAAATACAACAGCGCACATTGGGAACACGACGCTACGCGGCGCGACTCGCGTCTGCTCACAGTTTTTCACGCCACGCGGGTGAGCGAGTGGTGTTGTTAACCCTCTAATCTGTGTCTTTTTATAAGAAAAAGTTGATAGAGGTAGTGATGTACCACAAAGAACTTTATTATACAAAACATGTAAATTGTATTAGGACAAAACTGAAGAATTGCACTTGGGGTGTCACTTCAAATAATTGTAATCTGAAGGATGATTAGTATCACCCATATTTGACAAATAGCCATTTCACAATTTTTCATTAATACATATCGTAAATACTGGATTTTTCTAATTAGTAGCCTATATCAAAATGTAACGTTCGCTCCAACATGACCCCACATAACCTATAGAATCTTACACAAATGAAGTGTGGTATGTTGTCACTATATTCCAATCATAACGGATTGACCTTGCCATGGAACTGCTCCTCAGTATTGTGGAAATACTCAGTGAAATTCTTCTTAGTCTTCTAATTATCTTATACGAACATTTTGAGAAGCGTAGAGGCACAAAATTTTAGAAATTTTCCCCGGGTAGATTCTGAAAGTTTTGGAGAGTTTATCAACTTAGTTACCCATTGTATACATAAATACCCTAATGTGTGAAAGTATAAGCGCCACAGAACGATTAGTCCTTACTTTACAATTTTTGGCGAGTAGACTAACCTATGAAGCTATGAAATTTGGTTCGCCAATTTCAACACAAATGCTTTCAGACATCATTCCTGAAATATGTCAGACTATCTACAAATGTCTAAAAATATTACATTAACAAAGAAAAAAGACTGCAACTATTAATTTCTGGTCCAAATTAAATTCTGCTCGAAATTTGCGGTTAATGTAGTTTTTGTTGTGTTTGTACCACAATTGGGGCATATTCTCAGAAATTTCTAAAATATTCGTTCACTCCTCTTTCTCTTTAGACATTTTTAACACGATTAGAATACTCAAGGGTTTCCCTCAAAGGCAGTTACATAATGGCCAAAGCCGGGTTTTTCTCTAACGTGCGTCCATATGATTCCAATGCAAACCAAACTGAAACAGTAGATAAAGGTACAAAACGCCATTGAGGTGGCAATAAGAAAAATGTCATCAAACACACTTGCTCACTGCTCCAAGCCAAAATTGTCTTGAAATCTATACTTATAAAACGCAAGTTTTGGGCATGCTGTATCTGTATCACGCCATGACGTCAAACTATGACGTTGGACTATGACGCCACGCTTTTCGCCTCCGCTGCACTACAAACAACTAATGGAGATGATGGAGGTTATGCGCGTTCTTTAATAACAGTTCCATTTAGATATGCATCCCGTAAATAAATTAATTGTCAGAACACTGAAAGAAAAGTACAGGGCGTTCGCCGGGAAACGCAACCCACTGTTAGCGCTACAAGGAAGAAACTGCTGGCGGCGAGCGAGCGGTCAGCTTCCGGCATTGTTCGACCGTCGGCCCCGGACTATTTCATAATAATTACGCTTCATAAACTTGTGTGCTAAGCATTTAAATGTGACGTAATTCATTAGCTTACCTTATAAAAGATGCTGGAAGTGTTGACCCTCTTGTGTAATGCACATTTCACATCTTCTGAACATATTTCGAGAAACACGCTGCCCTAACTGAATGATTTTTTGGGTGACTGTTCTAGTCGAAAAGCGATATCGTCAATTTTCTCCTCTGTGAGAATATGGTTGACCGACAGTCTCTTTTTGTTAAAAAATGAACCCGTTTCTCTTACTTTTTTAATCAGACGCAGAATTGTTGATTTAGCTGGCAGTAAAGCGCTAGGAAATTCGCGACGAAATTTACTGCCACACTTTTTAAACGACTTCTTCTTCACATATGTATCGTAGAGAAATATTCTTTGTTGCAAACTGTAACGTACCATAATTTTACTCACACTCAAACACGGTACAGATTAGTAAGAGTATGAAGCCCCAAACCAGCCAAACTGCAAAGAAACGTTTATTCACAACCTGATTAATAAGAGACTGAAGTCACAAACTATCTACAATGCAAAGAAAATTATACTGCGTCACTGCACTGTTGGGGCAGCGGAGGTGTTAAACAGTGCGGTGATTCACGGTGCCGTGTGGCGGGAGTTGCTGGCACCACTGACCGAGCAAGTTGCCGACCGCAACAGACTGGGAGGGTAGCGTTTTCCGGCGAACGCCCTGTACTTATTCCATTGAAATCGACTTATTAATTATTAGTTTTCTTAATTAAAATTCGTTCGATGTAATTTTCTTATACACTCTGGACAGCGATACCGTTGTTATAGTAAGCTAATAAATATCTAAATTATATCATTTTGAAGATATTGAACGTTATTTGATGAAAGTTGTATTTAGTGAAAAAACGAATTACTAAAATATTGCATTAACAAGTAATTTTTGACGGGCTTACAAGATATTTAGATTCAATGTAGATATTTTAAGTCACTGTTATAATATACTGGAGGGAATTATATGCCGAAACACTGAAATAACGGAATGTACTGCGTTCAAATTAATATATTAATATTAGTTGCTTTTACTACTGATACTCGTATTTCCAGTAGGTCAATTTTAGAACGCAATACAATGAATGAATTCGTACGCTGGTAATAGCATCTATGAATTTTGAACAGTATTATTAGAAGAAGTTGTGGTTATGTCGAAATGCAGATACATCCATACAACTGACACAATTTTTTACAGACTAAATCACGATGAATTTAGTTTTATAAATAGTTTAAGCTGCTTTCATTAACTCCAAGTTACTGAAGTTACAGTGTTTATCGTGCTGAATGAGACCTGGACCAGGAATAAAACCAATATCACCCGCTATAGCATAAGGTTTTAGGATTCCAAATTTATTTTTAATTTAATTGGTTCCCTAATTCTGAAATAATTCATTCAGTAGAACTTCCATCTGTATCGCTGTGTAAGCTACAACCGAAATATGTAAAAATTACAAAATAAGGTTATGAGCATTATATAACAACAATTCAATGTGCTTAGGCACCCGCGAGAAATGAATTGTAAGAACACTCCGTTAAATCCGTCTTTTTTTTTTTTTGGCCTTTGAGTCTAGTATGGATTATTTTAATTTATAATTTAATAGTTAATACCAATTAATAGGAGCAAGCATACTTAAACTGATTATTTCAACAAGTATTTAAATGCCATTCTCATTTTAAAATCACCGTTTGTATTACGACTGCGAGAATGAAGTAAATCCGGATTGTTTACTCTTGTGTGAATGGTGATCAACGAAAAAATAGATACTTATTTGTGGATACTTGTCTCAATATTTTCAGTTGTTCAGCTTCAAATCAGAATGAAACATACTCTATTCCCACCAGGACTATGGGCTATAAATTAGCAAACTCAGTACAGTGGTTTCTGCTTGAATCTCGTTCATCAAAACATACAGAAACACAAATTTTCCAAAACAGCCGATTCGTGTTGGTAATGTCGAAAACTCGTGTTTCCCAAAATATTTTAAATGTACAGACTTTCGTCTGATTACAGTATCATTATATATATAGAAGGGCCTTCAGAAAATAGTAAACAGATTGCACAGTTCGAATGCAGGCTTTCCCGGCGAATAAATGACAACAAATCTTCTAGGGTTTGCAGCCGGATTTTATTATAAAGCGACAAGCTTTCGGCTAATAGCTCAGTAGCCATCTTCAGGTCGATAAATGTATCGGCGATCTTGCCTTGATGGATACCAGGCGTTTACTGGTGTCCGGCAGCTAAGCAACGGTCAGCGTGGTGAGCACCGCCTCGACCAATCACAGTGAAGCGGGACTGCGAGCGTCATGAGGTTGCTAAGCGACACCAGTAAACGCCTGGTATCCATCAAGGCAAGATCGCCGATACGTTTATCGACCTGAACAAGGCTACTGAGCTAGTAGCCGAAAGCTGGTCGCTTTATAATAAAATCCGGCTGCAAGCCCTAGAAGATTTGTTGTCAGATTGTACAGTACCATCCATGAGTATCTCCGTTTTGGAAAAGTTTTTAAGGCCATTCTGAACAGCACCGTAACTGAATTTCTGAAATTATCTAGACTGCAATTTACAATACACAATGGCGATTGCTTCTGTCTAATTTAGAAAGACCCAGCAAACCACTCCATTGTTAAATACTGACCATCAAGTCGCCCAGTATGAACAGCGAACGTTGCCAAAAGACCTTTTTTTTTTTTGCTTATGGCTTTACGCCTAGTCGACGTCCAGATCATTAGAGGCGGGATAGGACTGGGGACAAGGAAAGGGAAGGAATTCGGCCGTGGCCTTTTGAAGGAAGCATCCCGGCATTCGCCTGGAGTGATTTGGGGAAACCATGGAAAACCCAAATCTGAATGAGCAGATGGGGATTCGAACAGCCGTGCTCCAGAATGCGAGGCCAGACCGTTAACCGCTCACCCACAACGCTCGGTTTAGCAAAAACAGACTTCAAGATGCATGCGTACTGTACAACAGAAGAGGATGGCAGAACTACGAGGCGCGTCCAGAAAGTAAGTTCCGTTTCAATTTATCTCCGCTGCAGCGCTGCGATTGCAGTTCCGCACATGCGCTGTAGACGATGTGTATCAAGAGGAAGAACGTCCGCCATTTGGAGATCGCTGTCAGTTACGTACGCTTTGTTGTGCTTGTTTGAAATGTCGGCGTTGATTGAAAATCCCGCTGCCTGTGAAATCAGGTCTGTGATTCGGTTTCTGAATGCGAGGAAAGTGAAACCAAGTGAAATTTATCGGCAAATTTGGCAAATTTGCGATGTTTACGGACCAAATGCGATGAGTGATTCGATGGTGAGAAGATGGGTCCGACAGTTCAATGGCGGGCGTAGTGATGTGCACGATGAAGAACGAAGTGGGCGTCCACCTTTGGTTACAGAAGAACTGGCAAGACTTTCATCTGTTCTTGCATCTCAAGTCTTTCCTTGGCGGTCATCACTTCACCAATGACAACGAGCTGAAAGAAACTGTTTCCAACTGGTTGAAGACACAGGCGGCAGATTTATATGAAGAAGGTATACAAAACCTGGTGCCACGCTATGACAAATGCCTGCAAAATTTCGGTAGTTATGTGGAAAAGTAGTTTAAGAGTTGTAGAATTTTGTGCAATAAAAATTTCTTCTGTATCTGAGTACAATTTCATTTTATTACCAAACGGAACTTACTTTCTGGACGCGCTTCGTATTTTCCTTCACGACGCACGCAATATTCTCAGTCGAAAACAATCCACATATACGAATTAAAATGGACAAAACTTACATTTATTTACATTACAATTAGACATTTGTCTGAGCACAAAGAAATGTGTAATAGCTATATTCATTTTCTTTTGTCAGCGTTTCACAAAGCCACATACCATATGACTCTGATTTTATATTTACACTGATCAGTTACCAGTATCGTTTTTTAAAACTGAGCGTAGTGGGTGAGTGGTATCGCTCTGGCCTCACATTTCGGGAGAACATGGCTTCGAATCGCTGTCCGGTCTGCCAGATTTTGGATTTCCACGGCTTCCCGAAGTGCCTGAACGGTTCCTTCAAATAGACCATGGTCGAATTCCTTCCTATTCTTTGCCCGCAGTCCTTTTCCGCCTCTAACATCCTTGAAGTTGACGAGGCGTAAAGCCTAACGCATGAGCAAGAACGAAACAATATTTTTAATCGTTGTTAATACTAATTCCGTATGTATCCTGCACAAATGATTGGAGATCTTTTTAACCTAAGCAGAATGAATAGTCTAGTACGTGGGTTTGCTCGGTACGGTCTTAAAAATATTTTACAGCCAATTTCGTTTTTTTTTTTAACTTATGGCTTTACACCTCGTCGACGGCTAGAGGCAGGATGGGACTGGGGACAAGAAACGGGAAGGAATTCGGCCATGGCCTATTTGAAGGAAGCGTCCCAGCATTCGCATAGAGTGATTTGGGCAAACCATGGAAAACCCAAATCTGGATGCCCGGACGGGGATTCGAACCCGGGTCCTCCCGAATGCGAAGCCAGAACGTTAACCGTTCACCCATCACGCTAGGCCCAAATTTCGAATTTGTACTTTACTTATTATAGTCTCTTTTCATCTGAACAAATTTGTCATTGATGATTTCCAAGCATATATCACTGGCACATTGCTGTTTCTGAATTCCCGTTTGAATACATTGAGTATATCCGCAGTGAAAATGTTAATCTTTGTGAAAAGCGTTACCGAAATTTGTACTTCACCTTGGTGCCATGTTTCCATATCTACATCTGTATATACAGGGTGTTACAAAAAGGTACGGCCAAACTTTCAGGAAACCTTCCTCACACACAAACAAAGAAAATATGTTATGTGGACATGTGTCCGGAAACGCTTACTTTCCATGTTAGAGCTCATTTTAGTGATACAATATGCCATTCTCCAGGGCTGCATCAGCGCATCAGGGATTCCATGCGACGGAGGGTGGATGCATGTATCCTCGCTAACGGAGGACATTTTGAACATTTCCTGTAACAAAGTGTTTGAAGTCACGCTAGTACGTTCTGTTGCTGTGTGTTTCCATTCCATGTTTAATGTGATTTGAAGAGAAGTAATAAAATGAGCTCTAACATGGAAAGTAAGCGTTTCCGGACACATGTCCACATAACATATTTTCTTTGTTTGTGTGTGAGGAATGTTTCCTGAAAGTTTGGCCGTACCTTTTTGTAACACCCTGTATACTCGGCAGTTCCAAAAGTTGAGGGTAACAGAGGTTTTTTGCACCAAAACTAACCCTGTTCATTCCAATCATGAATCACGAGAAAGGAAAGAATTCATATAGGCATCGGTACTGCACCTAATTACTCTTATTTTTCTTTTCAGTGCGGTCGAAATAGTTTGGTGTATGAAGTATTACATCGCACTCATAAATGGAAGGAGTTGTTCGCACGATTGCAAATAAATTCAAACGAAACCTCCGTTGTCTGACTGCCAGATAATCGCAGCCCAATCTATATAAGAATTCAGTATTTATTTATTTATTTATTTATCTTACGGCCAAGCACAAAATCAATAATACAATGTAACATTAAATTATTATTAAAATTCAAAGTCAACATGGTGCAGCCACTGTAGATTCCATTTGAAATATTAATAAAGTCTATCGGTGATCCCCTGAAGGCTCGAAGTGGGCAATCAAAGGTCACGTGACGGATGGTTTGTGTTTCCTCACCACAGTAGCAGTTCGGCGAATCTGTCATTCCCCATGTGTACAAAGCTGAAGCAGATCTGCCATGACCAGACCTAAAGGCCCATTCACACTAGCGGTTAGGTCAGCTCACAATCCAGAATAGCATTCACACTAGCGGTCAGCTCAGCTCAGGCCAGATCAAGTAGTAGACGAGGCCATTTCATTTCAGTTGATCATAGTGAACAATGCCGTTTTCTACCCCAACGTCAATTAAATCGCAATGATTTTGGATGAAGAGCCTAAAAATACGTCAAGATCAAAAAGAGGATGGTTCTGGGTGTATCCAGAGTTTCAGGCGCAAAAAATCAAGAGAAAAAAGAATTTTAACTGCCGGCTATGCAGTGCGAGACGAGTGGCGGGAAATGCTTTTGATATTTTAGGGCTCAAAGATTTCGAATTTATTTTCGTAAAATTAATTCTGCTCCAGGATTAATTTATAACATAATTTTAACAACATGTATTTTGCACAGTTATTTACGGAAGGATAAAATTTCATGTCATATAAAAAGCGAATTTCAGGATGAGTGAGAGAAGTCCTGCTTTAAAAATATTCTTTGTTTGTGTGCTAACGCTGGTACAGAAGCATTTGATTCAAAAAATATATTCAAAATATTTTTTTGAAATTCGGAAACAGGTTCTGTATCTTGGCAGTACTAAAATGTGTAATAATATTTGTATATATATTAAAGATTGCCGACTTTATATTAAACAGAAATAATATACCGTTAACAGTCCGACTGTCGCTCACGCTAACACAACCCTTAACTAGACGCGTATTTCTGTCTCCAACTCAAGAAAAGAATATCTGTTTATGTCTTATGTTATTATATCAAACAATAATTAATTTCCATTGTACGAGATGACCCATCTAGTCATCTTGCTACAATATATACAGTGTGGGAAAATATAAATTTGAGAAGGCAACCTATGTTTGTCGATCAATATAGCTCTTGTTGAAACGTCTAGGTATTTTCTTACAAACCATCCAATATCTGAGGAAAATTTCGATTGAGAAAGCAAAATTTTTATCTGATTAGAACTGGAAGTCGACGTACACGAAATCGGCAAGCATAGAACAGCTTCAGCAGGAGTAATATTTTCTTCTTCATCTAAGGTTAAGGTAGTTGTTGAAGCATTGGCAGCACACATATTATGATATGCATTAGTGCTCAGTATAGGTAAATGTTTTGGGTGTTTATCAATCTCAAACCTAGGTTTCTTCGTAAAAGAATGAATCTATCTTTCTAAATAAACCACTACATGCATTATGTTTCGACACACCAACACAATCACATTTTTCGCAGCATCCTGTAGTAAAAAATACCCGTCCATAACTAAGCAAAAATTGCAATATTTATGTAAATACATCAAACGGTTTAGTGGCGAGAAGCGCTCGAGCTACGCGGCTGTGACGTCACTGAACATCAGACGCGCAGCCGCGAACGAATACAGTAGTACGACGCGCTGCGCGACCCGGCAAAATCAAAAGTTTCAATTACGCACTCAATATTCAGTTCACAATGACCGATCGGATACAACATAATATTATAAACCGCATACAGTCGCATTGTGACTGTCGTGTATGTTTTTGTGAGATCTGGCAATCCATTATTCAAATTAATCTTATTTAATTAAAATCAGTGAGATTAAAAATATTATCAGAGGCCGAGCCCAGGGGGGAGGGGTTCATGACCCCCATGACCCCCCCCCCCCCCCTTGGATCCGCCACTTGAAGTAAGTCTCTGTCTTTTGTTACGTTTTTACAACTAAATGCCTGTACCGATATTGACGGAATTCGACAAGAAAATCTTTAGGGGGGGCAAAGGACATTTTGTTTTCGGTATGATTAACAATTTTCGTCACGAAATATTGAGAACATATCGAATAGTGACCGAATAGTGTGTCTTAGTCTGTAATGTTACGTCGCTTGCTCAAGCTATGCTTCTCGCGCATTATGTTAGTGTATAATTTGATACTAAATTTCGTTTAGAGGAAAATCGTATTATGTAGTATAGATGTCGATTTTCTCTGTCCTTTTACTTTGTGTCTGCTTAAATGTTTCTGGCACCAGTTTATTTTGTCTTCTTTTTTGACATGCCCTGCGGACGTAAACTGGCCTAAGTTGTAGCTCTAGCAGCTACAGTTATTAGAACCCAAGAATCGGATGCTCATGCTGAAGAAAGAAGAAAAGTCCAAGCTGAAATAAAGCTGTTAGCATTTCCGTGGGTTCTGTGCACACAATCCTGCATGACGACCTGAAAATGCGAAAAGTGTCCTCCAGGTGGGTGCCACGAATGCTGACGGACGGTCACAAGGCTGCCCGTGTGGCATGTTGCCAAGCAATGTTGACGCACAACGAAGGCATGAATGGGACTTTCATTTCGTCGATTGTGGCAATGGATGAGACGTGGATGCCATTTTTCAATCCAGAAACAAAGCGCCAGTCAGCTCAATGGAAGCACACAGATTCACCGCCACTAAAAATATTTGTTGCAACCGCCAGTGCTGAAAAATTGATGGTGGCAATGTTCTGGGAGAGCGAGGACGTAATCCTAACCCATTGCATTCCAAAGGGCACTACGGTGACTGGTGCATCCTACGAAAAATTTTTGAAGAACAATTTCCTTCCTGTACTGCAACAGAAAGGTCTGGAAAAGGCTGCGCGTGTGCTGTTTCTCCAAGACAACGCACCCCTACATCGGGCTAACGTTACGCAACAGTTTCTTCGTGAAAACAACTTTGAAATGATTTCACATGCTCCCTACTCACCTGACCTGGCTCCTAGTGACTTTTGGCTGTTTCCAACAATGAAAGACACTCTCCGTGGCCGCACATTGGCCAGCCGTGCTGCTATTGCTTCAGCGATGTTCCAGTGTTCTAAAACAGACTCCTAAAGAATACTTCGACGCGGCCATGGAATCATGTGAAAAATGTGTAGGTCTGCAGGGAGATTACGTCGAGAAGTAACACCAGTTTCATAATTTTCGAGTGAGTGGTTAGTTAGAAAAAAAATCGGAGGTCTTAGAACCTGAATACACCTCGCAGTATTAAGAAATCAATAATTAGCTTGGCTGCCCGCGTTAATTAGCTTGGCTCGGGGAGGTTCTGCAGCGGGACAATATCAGAGTCCTGCACCCACATACCGGCCGTCCCAATTGTGATTTTTATATGGTTTTTCGCTGTCAACTAGACCAAACATTACCACCCTTTTTTAACGGTGGACCCCTTAGAGATTAGCCACGAACTCCTTAAAAATAGTAGTGGTGCAGGGTGGTTCACAAAGTTTCAAGACTCGTCTTAGAACAAAACATTTACTAAATATTTTTGTACGCCGAACTAAAACTCTTCGAAATACGACCCTTGGGCATCATCACACTGCTGCCAGTGTTTTTTCCATTGGTCACAGGCTCCCTGGAACTCTTCGAGCGGAATGCTGTCAAGGGACCTCGTCGAAGCTGCCTGGTCCAGTGGAATCGTGTCGAATCGCTTCCCTTTCAGGTATACCTTGATTTGGGGAATTAAAAAGAAGCGCTGGGAGCTAGGTCGGGGCTGTAGGGTGGCACACGTCGAATTTGGCCAAAACTTCGCCGGCGGCGAGTGACGTGAGAGAGGGCGCACTGTCGTGGTGAAGAACCCAGTTGTCTCTGATCTCCGGGCGGAGCACTTCAGCGTAAAACTGATCTGTGACAGTCTATCCGACAGAAATAAACTCTTTCTTCAATGTATTCAACGTCCTCGCATACATCGTTGTACCACTTATGCCACATGGAAATCATTGCATGTGACATGACTTCTTCTTTATATACCTCTTAAATCATAGCAAAAGTCTCTACACCGGTTTTGTTCAGTTTCGCACAGAACTTTATCGAACAATGCTGCTCAAAATTACGCTGCATTTTAGAGTCTCTGAGTTGAGTTTTCAACAGGAGTGTATGACACGCACCAACGCTACTCCAGCTTCTCGGAGACAACTGCCGCTGGAACCGGTGTTCGCACACTCCCATACCCAGGAAAAAAATATCAGACTTGAAACTTTGTGAACGCACCTTGTAATAATAATTGGAAGTTGGCTACTCTAAAACTGTCATTTGATAGTTCGACTATGATCTCACACTTTATGTGCAGTGTTCACATGTTCTCACACTTATATTTCTGTTTTCGTAATAAGTAATTTAATTTCAGTTCGGTCTGGCGGCTCAATGGTTAAGCGTCTGACTGGAGACCGAAAGGTCCCCGGTTCGAATCCCTGTCTGGACGGGGTTTTTCAAAGGGGCTTAACACGACCTTAACCTCTGGCACAGCTTGCTGTCTAATATGAATTACACCAGAACGCTTCCGTGGTTCGGATTCCACGTTAAACTGGAGGTCCCCTGTACCCGGTAGGATTGCGGGTTAGGTTAAGGCGACTACGATAGGGGCGGAATGCACAGCCAATGAAAACCCTATCTCCAGGTCATTACGATCACATGGAATTATTATTAATTATTATTTTTATTGTGATCAAGGACCCCTTTGGATAGGTCCGTGGACCCCCGGGGGTTTTGTGGATTACAGGTTGGGAAACCCTCATCTAGCGCCACATCCTTAAATACCAATGACAATCAGTATATTCATGATTCTAAGACGCCTCAACACTTAATGATCGAAAATCTACGATAAATAATTTAGAATTCAGAAATGGTCTTTGCGATAGAGACTATGTAGAAAAATATTGTTGTCTTTGTTTAGCTACATATATTATTGCTAAGTAGAGAATTCCTTTTTTTTTCCTTAAAAAAAAAAAGTTTATATTTAATCCACCTTCAATTAACAGGAAGACGAATCGAGATTAGAACTCAAAAGCACGTTGACTAATCAGATACGTACTGATTCCCACCTAAAAATATCAAGGTGCGTTGAAATTGTCTTAAACTATAGTTTACACAAGTTGTGTGCAATATTGTTAACGGAGAAAGTAAAAACAAG
Organism: Vandiemenella viatica; assembly: GCA_031002005.1. Taxonomy (NCBI): domain Eukaryota; kingdom Metazoa; phylum Arthropoda; class Insecta; order Orthoptera; family Morabidae; genus Vandiemenella; species Vandiemenella viatica. The sequence goes on from JARYHS010008074.1 coordinate 52,582,834, forward strand.
AGATAACCCCTCGACAACCATCAGCAGAATGAACGGATGTCGTCATCTGGGTCATTGAGTGACGTCTAGTTTGACCCTGATCGCGGCTTGTCGCCGTAAACAAGCGCCAGATAAAGCATATTCACTACGCTGTAGTATTGCCTCCCGCCGTTCATTCACTACTGCTATCAGGTTGCCACAAGGAAAAGTCCTAATCAATGAGTCCGTATGTAAGACTGAATGCAAAAGGATGTAGGACCAAGAATTTACGGTAGGTCCATCAGCGTTTCGAGCGCATATAACTGGTGATAATCTAGATAACGACAAAATCAAAGAGAATGAGAAACCAAGTGAATATTAATTGCTAGTAATTCGTTGAGCGATACCTCCACAAGACGTTTCGTTAATGCATTTAACACGACATTCAGTGGATATTTCTTGTCTACCAATGCTCACTATTATATGTTACGCAGTTTTTAGGAAACATTAAATGGGCAATTTGACGGGAAAAAGGGGAACCTGTTTGGCATTTTACAGTCAAGTTCCTAACAAAATTACTAAACGTATATCTTGTTCAGTGTTGGACAGGGATAACAAGGTGGCAATAATTCTTTTGTGGTAGCAAATGGTCAGAAATTACGTTTACTAATTTTACTGAAGTCCCCGTATAGGGGCCATCCATAAATTACGTCACACCTTGAGGGGAGAGGGAGGGGGACAACAAAGTGTGACATCGTGTGACAAAGGGAGGGGGACGTGTCATAAAGTTTGTGACATCACATGCATAATTAGTATAACTTTTTGGCTCGTGGTGGAAGATGATGTTGACACATCGAATGTTCCCAACACTATCGAAATCAAGAATGAAGTGACTATTATGCTAATAATAAACAGTATCAAGGAATGGGTTCAAAATCCATGGACACATGACGACTCAATTTTGTATAATTAATTCAATTTTTTATGTTTTTTTATATATTTTCTTAAATGTTTGATTTATTGTTGATATGATTTTTTTAACTAGAAATACATAAATCATTTTGGAAGTGCTGTTTTAATTTATAAATTTAAAATTTCAAAACATGTGACGTCACACCAAGGGAGGGGGGGTCCCACAAATGTGACAACCTGTGACAAGGGGGGGGGGAGGGGTCCAAAAATCACGAAATTCGTGTGACATAATTTGTGGATGGCCCCATATCTATAACAGTTTTTTTCCTTTATTTCCGATCCGGTATCATTCATGTTTATTTGCGTTTTTTCTAACACCTCTTGCATTTTTACTCTTAGCAAGCTTCCATATGTTTTCTTTAAATCTATACATACCAGCTGAGATTAAAAATTCATAGTAGTGATCTAACCATTTTCCGTCACCATTATTTTGATAGTCATCCTGCAAAATCTACATTCATATTATTTGTACATTTTACGTCAATCTATAGCAAAACAGAAGCATATTCTGGAATATTTCAAATAACATTGCTTTTGCGACACATAACCGGTAGTTGTTTCCCACGAAATTATAGTCACCTTAACTCATTTACCTATAGCATAGTTTTTTCAAGACCATTGCACCAAATGTTTTGAAGAACATTGATATGGATTCCACGATATGTCATTCGATTATTTATAATCTGCATTCAAAACCTATGGATGATTTTGAAAAGCAATAAAAAAAAAATCAAATACTCGAATTTGTTAGCAGTGTGTTTGATACCGGAAGCAAGAACAAAACCTGCGGCAACCAACAAAACACTAACCTGGTATATGATCCGGCACGACAACTCTCGTATTTTGCAAGTACAACATACTGACAACCTGACGCAAATATTTATACTGCTGAGTGAGTATAACAACAGAGAAGAGTTTACGTTTTGGTATTATCTATGGGATAGCGGTACAATAAGATAGATAGATAGATAGATATGTTCACTTTGATCCCATGTGAGAATAATCTCGGGGATGTAGAACAGTACATACACTTATTAGTAATGTCAATATTACTATATAATTGATAATATTATTATAGATTGACAACAAGTTAGCTACAACCCATTAGTATAACCAATATCTCCTGTAATCCACAAATACAATCCCGAGATAATTAATACTTATTATGTGGAACAGTGTATACACTTGTTACCAGCATCTAATAACCAGTTATTTTCTTACTAACCAGTTACCATGATAAGTTTCACTGTAATTTGCGACTACATATTGTATCATGTTAGTTGCTATTTATGTGGAGCAGTACACACACCTATTAGCAATATCAATTATGTTACCAACAACTCATAAGCAGTCAATTACTTAAAAACCTGTTAGTATGATAATTTTTCACAGCTGTTTTTCAGTGCATATACTATATGTAAACAGTGTAATTACTTCATTTTTCAAAAGTTTCAACAGAAAGAAAAACCATATATCATTTTAGTAAATGTGGACAGCTTTGTCACCTTCCCCTTCCATACACCATATATATTATTTTATCAGCCATTCTTAGTTACCAAATTTCAAGAAGAAAATTCTTTCACAGAGTAAAATGGGTTCTGAAGCAGAAACTCTTTCAGTTTGGACTTAAAGTAGTTGGGTTTTTGTAGATAACATTTAATTTCTATTGGTAAGAAATTGAATAAGGAAGCTCCAGTAAATGTTAACCCTTTCTGTACAATTGACAGTGATTTGTAATCCTTGTGAATATTATATTTATTCGTAGTATTATGGCTATGTATGTCAGCATTAAGATTGAAGTGTTCAGGATCTTCCACTACAAATGATCGTATGGAGTATACATACTGTGCTGGCATTGTTAGTACACCCAGGTTTTTATATAGATTTCTGCACGACGTCTGTGGGCTTGCTCCACAAATAGTTCTTATAGCACGGTTTTGCAATTTAAATACCCTCTGTGCTTGTGACGAGTTTCCCCAGAATGAGATGCCATAAGTAAGCAGAGAAGTTGGATAACTGAATTACTCAATACCAGAAACCTACATTTTATTAATATGGCTATTGGAAAAATAAAACACATGCAGTACAGTATTTGTACACGATTTTCATGTAACCGTATTTACTGTTTACATTTTTGGATGCTTTATAAAATGGATTACACAAGATTCAATAAAATCTTATCATGGCCGAACTCGAACTTGAAATTACTTCACGCGAAACCTTCATTCAAGCTGGACACTCGTGCCTGTATTTCTCAGACTATTTCGTTTGCAGAACCTTTATTTGTTCAACATTTATCCGCAAAAGAAAGGCTAGTTTTTCCGTAAATGTTCGTGCTTTTCATAGATCGATTTCCAGATTTAATTATAGTTCATCAAATGTAATCCAGTACAATGATTAAAATAAATCTAACACCAGCGGAGAAGTTCAAATAAAGGCTGTACGACGCTTCTCTTGGAAATATACGTACTTTTGCCGCGCCTAAGGTTGAAATTGCTTTTCCTATGTAATGTATTTAGTGTAATTTCATTCTTCATACTTTACACTTGTATCTATTTTTCCACTTACTTCCTGATTTTCCGTTAATCTAATTTATTAAATATAGAAACTACTATTACAAAATTTCTTACTTCTTACTTCTTCTCTTAGATTTTGGCCATCTAAGGACCACGAAAAGTAATCTTGTGCATTCAGCTCGATGCTTCTTTTCCTGACATCTAATAGTTCTTCATTCTTTCACTTTGTTGTTTCCTTCTCTCTTGGGTCTGTATGTTTTTACATTTCCTCTTCTCATTCTGTTGGAAAGCATTGAAATTTTGTATCAGTCTTCTGAAAGTTGCTTTGTCTTCTGTTATGTCTTTTGTTATTCAGATCATTATCATACCTTTAATATGATTCCGACTTCATTTACTAATTTTAACATTTTATTTTTAAGTATTTATTTTTAACTGAATTATTATTCCTTTAGTTTTTTTCTATAGCTGTTAGTTTGTATTTTCGTAATGCTTGTATTGAATGTAAGATTAAATCAGTATCACACATCGAGTTTTTTAATCTTCATCATTTCACTCTATACTTATAACAGTGGCACTGTTTTCAGAATAAATAGAAGCTATCGTATACGATGCACAAATCATTTTTTTCTCAGTCTCTATTAACTATGAATTAATTATTCTACTCTCTCTGAATAGTACTTTTCAGACAACTATTAATTTATATATACAGGGTGTTACAAAAAGGTACGGCCAAACTTTCAGGAAACATTCCTCACACACAAACAAAGAAAATATGTTACGTGGACATGTGTCCGGAAACGCTTACTTTCCATGTTAGAGCTCATTTTATTACTTCTCTTCAAATCACATTAAACATGGAATGGAAACACACAGCAACAGAACGTACCAGCGTGACTTCAAACACTTTGTTACAGGAAATGTTCAAAATGTCCTCCGTTAGCGAGGATACATGCATCCACCCTCCGTCGCATGGAATCCCTGATGCGCTGATGCAGCCCTGGAGAATGGCGTATTGTATCACAGCCGTCCACAATATGAGCTCTAACATGGAAAGTAAGCGTTTCCGGACACATGTCCATATAACATATTTTCTTTGTTTGTGTGTGAGGAATGTTTCCTGAAAGTTTGGCCGTACCTTTTTGTAACACCCTATATATATATAGATATATATATATATTTGTCCTTTACTGCTCGTAAACGTGGATATTATTAGAGCTGGGAAAGAATGAGGGCAAGGAACGGGAAGGAATTCAGCAATTGTCTTTTGAAGGAATCATCCCGCAATTTCGGGATACCACAGAAAATCGAAATCCGTATGACTGGACAGGGATATGAACTGGCGTCCTCTCGAATCCTAGGCCCTTTGATGACTACGGTTAAGATCAGGCACTTCATTCAGAGCGACTACAGTGATGGTGGCGATTTACTCATGCCGACAAACTAAACGAGTGCCTTACCGTTCACTCACCATGCTCACTATATTAAATTTTAACACTGGCCTAGAGCTCAGAAAAAACTTCCTAAGTACGACAGAAAGTATTGAACAAACGCTTTACCGGCATTACGACATTCAAAATGCAGGCACAAAAAGCATGATGAAGATAGTTTTATAGGATAAAAGTGGTTTTTTTTATGGATAACGCATTTTAAAGTAGTCCTCATCATGTCGTCTTACATAAATTACAGTCTCGTTGTCTGACGGATTTATCTACCACTAAACCTGCTGAATGCCCCGCCGTTGCTACTTCTGCGGTACCGCGCTTTCAGTGGGATTATCCGCTTCACAAGCCTCTGAAGAAAATGTCAGTTGTCGCGTGTCTCTTAGGGCGCTCTGCAAACGTTAGTAGACATTTCAACGACTTAAAGGCAAAGTTCGTATTAATTCTCACCACGACAAGATGCAGGCGGAATGTTTCAGTGTCATCTGCACTTACAGAATAACCGGTAAGATCATAACCGAGAGGTATTTTGATTAACAGATTTTACTGTATAATCACACTATTCGAAACAGAGAATTGTTTTGCACACGGAGTTTGTGTCACTGTTATGCTGAAAATGTACGTCGATGTATCTGTACAGACAATGAAATGTTGTTGTTGTTGCTGTCCTAGAAAATTCTCGCGGAAAATTTCTTTCCAATGTACAGTTTCTCGGCTCGGAGCCCAAGATTTTTCTATTCATAATATTTATAAGTGGCATTCGCAAACCTACTACTAAACCTGGTAATGGAAATCGAAATCACGTGCTTCGAGTGTTGTTTGTACTGAGATATTTTGCTTAGTATGAGTCGCTAGTCTCGCTTTCATCCAGCTTATGCGATGAGGAATAGAAATACTTGACGTATTTTTTTTTTTTTTTAATAACAGAATATCCGAAAGCAACAACAAGTACTTTTAAAACTAAGTTTGATTTTTTGATCATTAACCGTCGATTTATTTCGTTTAAAGTTTTTTTTTTTGCACAGATAAAGACAGACATATCAACGGGCTGAAGTCGCACAAATTCTTCAGAACGTGTCCCAATCTGGAAATAAACGTTTTGCACAATATTTTATAATAACGAAGTAAGGAATTATAGTGTTCAGTTAAAAAAATGTACACTTTCTAGTTTTACCATTGAATATGTCGGAGACTCATACACTTATAATCTTATCTATATATATATATATATATATATATATATATAAATAGACGTGTGTTTTCCTATATTTCACTTTTCAGCCACCACTACCTAGCACAGATCATTGGTGTTTGTGTGTGGAAGTAGCATGGAGTTTCCTGCCGTGCACAAAGTTGGCCGAATGCCGATAGCTTTGGAGATGTGGGAGATATGATGATTAAAGTTGGTCAATGCAGGACGTTTTCATATTTCAACTAAAAATTTGTGTCTCCTTATACTTCTCTTTCCTGCCACAACTACATAGCATAGAACATTGGTGTTTGTGTGTGGTAGTAGAATCGTGTCTCCTGTCGTGGTTGTTAGATGTCGGTAGCTATGGGGGTGTGGGAGATATGGGGGTTGAAAGTGGTCGACCTGCAGCAATTTCATATTTCTGCCAAAGACGCATGTGTCATGGTGTATCACTTTTCAGCGAAAACTGTCTATCGCAGAATAGTGGCGTTTGTATGTGGTAGTAACACAGAGTCACCTTTAGATCACAACTTTGGCCGAATTTCAGTAACTGTGTTATTGTGGGAGATATGGGGGTTGAAACTGATCAACCTGCGACACTTTCAAATTTTTACCAAAAATTATGTGTCCCTGTGTATCACTTTTGAGCCAAAACTATGAAGCGCATATCACTGGTCTTAGTGTGTGGTAGTAACACAGAGTCGCCCATCGATCACAACGTTGGCCGAATTTCGGTAACTTTGGGAGTGTGGGAGATATGGTGGTTGAAAATGGTCGATCAAGGATATTTTGGTATTTCCTTCAAAGACATGTGTGTTCGTAAATTTTACCTTGCTGCCTGAACTACATAGTGCTGATGACTGGTATTGGTGTGTGGTAATAGCATCGAGTCTCCCATCATGCACTATGGTTGTGAGATGTCGGTAGCTGTGGGGGTGTGGGACATATAGGGGTTGAAAGTGGTCGACCTGTATTTTTCAATCCAAATTCATTACAAACACGAACAAAGTCGTGGGTACCAGCTAGTATGCTAAATAAAACAGAAAGCTGCTGCAGAGAAATCTAAAATCTTGAATTGTTTCTCATGAATACAGTGTTCTCAATGCGCTACAGTATTATATTCGACGAAAATTCTACGTAGTCTGTCTATGGATAACCGCTTCACTTTAGACTTCATACTGTATTTCCAGAGCTATTACTAGTGAGCGGTATTTCAAAATAAGCCATACCGCTTTGAAGCGGTTCTCGCTATAGATGAAACTTCATACAGAAAATTTGTGGAAGTTGAGAGACGTTAGACATAGCGAGCAGAAACTGAGTTGCCTGTGAATGTAGGTTTTTGAGCGTCGGAATGAGCTTATGACAAACTGTTAGTGGAACTTGTTTCTGAGACGCGTATTGGAGGTAATACCGGCAGTCGTTTATGAGATTGTGGAAAACAGGCCAAAAGTCTAAATGAGCTGACAAATGGCTGATATAAAGTAATAAGGCTTGCATACTTCTGATTTGATTCAGATATTTTCATTTTGCGCGTTGCAACAATATGTAGTCAGTCTTACGTTCCGTGTAAAAAAAAGGATGTATATAATAAACGAAATCGAAACAAAATCTAACTGTGCCAGGAGAAAGGTTCAAGTGCCCATAAAAATTCCTGTGTATTAATCATTGAGCTAACAGACCACTGATTCTTAGACATAACGCTTATTTTAGGATCAAAAGCATATGTTTGTTACTAACAGAAGAATGTCAGATCTAACAAAAAAAAAAAAACCAATGTATGTTATACAAAACAACTATCGTTAAAACTCACTACCATGATTTTTTCGTAGTTTTCTGTTATTTGGCTGAAAAATTAGATGGAAGAAAAGCTTTTTATAACTTTCTTGGAGCTCAGATCTGGGTAAATACACAATCACATCAAAATAACAGACTGCATTTTTAATACCTTTTAAATGATATCACACTCCATATGATACAAAAAATTGTGGGACTATTTTTCTACTGGTGTTGCTACTAAATTCCATCACAAACTGCATTATGGGAATTACGAGGCTGTTTGTTCGATACAGAACAATGTGAAAATTTAATTGCGATTTCTTGTTACGTGACATCATCCTAATCTTTAAAAGATCTTTTTAGTTACGTGGGTAGAAAATTAGAGAAAGAGATACATTTTTAAGAAGTTTGAGAGCCCACATTCCTCGTATTACACAGGATTACAGCTAAATAAAAATACCCCAAAGCAGCGTTGAATCCACTATATGTAATTTTTGCTAAAAAAAAACTTAACTTAGTCCTCAACCCGAAGGTTGGTTGGATCCTCCCGAAGGAGGCATACTAAGCCATTGTGTCAGTGGTAGGACGGCCAGTTCCTTTCCTCTGGGACCTACAGTTTAACGTGGAATCCGAACCACGGAGGATCCTGGCATAGCTCATATGATTAAACATAACTCTCAAAATTCCTGCGCCTGCCGGGATTCGTGTCCGGGGCAGGTGCAGCGAAAGTTTTGCTACGCAACCTAAAAACTGTACCATTGATAATATTGAGAAAGCATATCTATTGTATGTATTCGTGCAGACGATTGGGGAAATTATAGAGAAACGAAAGTGGTATTGTCAAAATTGAGTTTTTAACCTGGATTTTCAATGGTTCTTTCTCCGTGTAGTAACGGCAATTTAGACTTTCCGTGATAGTATTAAAACAACGACAGTCGTACCGTCCTGTTTGCGAGTGTCTCGAAAGTTGATTGTACCGGTTGCGTGGGTTGCATCACTAGTCGACTCCATTCATGTCGAGTGGGGGTCAAAGGTCACTCACGCTAGCTCTAATGAATTGAGGATCGCGACTCTGAGATAGCGGCGTTTGCTGTGATTCACCGCGTAAACATTGCTCAACAGAAACCAATACCACGCTGCTGTATCTTCTCCCCAAACGATTGCCCCGGCAGTCGTCAGGGATTAGCAAATGACAGAGATATATTTATTTACTGAATGAAAGAAGAATGTTTGTTACCGAGCGTGGTGGTGTAACGGTTAGCGTTGTGGCCTCGCATTCGGGAGGACGCCGGTTCGAATCCCCGTCCGGGCATCCAGATTTGGGTTTTACATGGTTTCCCAAATCACTCAAGGCAAATGCCGGGATGCTTCCTTCAAAAGGCCATAGTCGAATTCCTTCCCATTCCTTGCCCCCCCCCCCCATCCTTTCCAGTTTCTAAAGACCTCGCTGTTAAGGGACGTTAAACAGTTAAAAAGAATGTTTATTATTGCATTATGTAAAAATAAATATACAGAAGGTTAATGAAGCAGATACGGCCCATGATCAGAAACATTTTTGAAGTGAAAAATTCTGCTGGCGCATTAAGCGATATTTGGACGGGGGTAAATCTATGAACTCGTGACTTTCCGTCACTGACATGCAATGCCGTGATGTGCGTATGATATACGCGTTGGGTGCGTTTTTGGATGGGTAAAATATTATGAGCTTGCGTCACCAACATGCTAATGTTAATAGTATATCTGTATCAGTGATTTTGGTTCATTACATACTTTTTATCAACTGTCACTAAATGATAATAATCTAGTCTATCTATATCTATAAAACGAAAACCGGACATATTGGTCGTATAAAAACTCGGAAACTACGGGGCAGATTTCGATGGAGTTTTCACTGTTTTAAAGCTTAGAATCTTAATTCACTTGTCTGGCATGTCTTATGTTTCAACGTTAAATAATGTAGGAGCATTAAATGAAATTCTGAACGTATGGTCAGAAATTCCACAGGAGGAATCACTAGATGCCGCATACTCCGCACTAAACACACAACACAATGTGTCTGACCATAGCCTTTAATTAAAGCAATAAGATAACGTATAGTAATAACTATTTTGCACACTAAACAAAACTTTAAGTATTCTTTCTTTTAATTCGATATATTCAATTTTTAAAAGCCATAGCTTGAAGTATTCTTTGCTTTAATTCGGGATATCAATTTTTAAACAACATAGATAGCAAACGACATAAATAGCCGTAAAATCAACAGAGATTTTCTTTAAGCACGATCTCTGGACAATATCTCTGGCTTTCAGCATTAGTCTTCTGTTTACGATAATATTATTCCGGATTCACTTTTGATATTTTATCTGCAGAGTTAAAGGATCTGGCGTTTCGAGCCACAAGTATATCCATTCACTTCGCAATTGAATCAAACGTTTTTATAACATAATCTAGGGTTGTTCAGTAATGTAGTAATGAAATTTCTTAACCAAATTATCGAAGCTTGATATACATGAATCAATCGGACGAATGAAAATAGTATACGTGCAAATAAACTTCAGCCCACCAGTTTCTTGGTAGCGGGCGGGTGAATGTAAGATTGACCTTAATTCCGAAAAAGTTTGCGCGTATTTTATGAAACTTTGTACAAATGTTTTGTGGGAATAAAAATAGGGTACGGTTAAATGTACGCCAACTGTACCGGGCAACGCTGGGAACTCCGCTAGTAATGGATAAAAAACGGCCGCAAAGCTGTCTGTAGCATAGTAGAAACTATATAAAACAATTTGAATCGTGCTGCTGATATGCTTGCACTTAGTTCAAATCCATGAATTAAATTGTAATCTATTGCATGGTAATAAATAGTAATAAAAATGCCAAGACGGTGTAGTGCGTTTCAGTCTGTTGGACAATATCCGGTTTCGGATTGATAAATTCTTCTTCAGTAGGTGAATTTGATAGGATACTATCATAAGCAATGTATTTTTTCTACCTTAACTGCGCCTTTATCTATGCAACCAGAGTAGTGTAGAGTAGAAAATTATAACTCCTTCTCAGAACTTTTGGCTGCTAATTGTTTTAAAAATTATTCATACTGCAAAAACTTTACTTCCTTCGTATTGTTGAACCACGGAATTTTATTTGTTATTATTGACATTAGCTTCGACTCTCTTGTTCGAATCAATTTATTACAATTACCAATTTTCCAAATCTGAAGTAAATGTTACCGAGAGTGGTGGGTGAACGGTTAACGTTCTGGCCTCGTATTCGGGACGACGCGGGTTCAAATCCCCATCGGGCCATACGGATTTCAGTTTTTCATGATTTCTCGAAATCAATCCATGCGAAAGCAGGGATGGTTCCATCAAAAGGCCATGGCCGAATTGCTCCGATTCCTTTCCAGCCTATAATTACCACGACGTCAACTAGGCGTAAAGCCAGAAACAAAAACAGATAAAAATGAAGCAAATGTTATCACTGAAATGACCTGAGAAATGATGAGGGTAAAACTAAGGAATGGGCTACTGTCGTGGTAACTCCGCTTCTGTCTTCATGGACATTTCCACTAAGCGCTATCTAAATGTCTCTATGCACTGATTAAATAATCAGTTCATTGATGATCATTTTACAGTGTACTTGATTACGTGAAGCTCTCTGTCGAAAGAGCTTAAATTTGTCTATCTTTAGAATCAATAACTGTACTAAAACTTACCCAATGGTGCAAATCCGCAAGACTATCAGATATGTACGTTTAGTGGTGCGTTCTCACGGCCCGAGGTTTTATACGCCGCGCCATGCAGCCGAACTGCACGCGCCACCTCGCCACCACTTTCAAGTTTCGTTTTAGCTACCCGGGCGTTTGATCTTTACCGAGGGAGACAGGCGCGCCTAGTGATGGTCCGATACAAGTAAATACGAGTAAATACTCGATACTTTAATTCGATACCGAGTACTTTTCGTATTCGAATTAATTCATTCGATACTTACTTGGTATCGGAAGAAAAGTACTTGTATCGGATCGAAAGTATCGAAACACACCCGGTGATAAATTCTAAATGCATCATCACCCCTGCTGCGCCTGCGAAATTAATTTCCCGCCGACGTCAAGTTGGTAGAATTGGAAATCAAATAAAATCAGTCTTAGAATAGGAAATCTAATCTCACAGAGTTTGTTTTAGGTTCCTATTTCATTGCAATAAAGTTGTACTTCGCGAGCCTTTCGCTATCCCTGGCCAATGGTCGCTCCCGCGCAGTCCCACACAAAAACTAAATGATATGGTTTATGAACAACTAAGTAGCCCATGTGAATCTTAAGAAGAAGCTGCTTCAGCTAGCGTTTCACAGGAATATCACTTCTGGAAACATCACAAAGAAAAATAAAACGCACGGTAGTGAAAAAGTCTCTCTCTACTTGTCAAACACTGTAATGTGTCTAAAAAGCAATCGATTTACAGAATGGGAACAAAATGAAACTTATATTTCCTTATCTGTATAAATACGCACAATAGTATCTTGTTGCAGCAACGTCAGTATTGAGTGAATTTTTGTTTTCTAAAATATTTTGAATAATTGCCTTTTTGGGAAACCATCCAAAAGCGGACTTTTACTGTCTAAAAGTGTTAAAAATATAATAAATAAATATTTAAAGGTAAGACAAAACCTTCAAAGTTTGCTTACAATGTGAGTTTTATTACAATTTTAATAAATAAATAAAAATATGAGATATAAGTCTTTCTCGGCGTATCTTCGATATAAATTCTTCTCTAGTTTGCCGCCGAATTACATTTTCTACTGTCAAGCTTTCGGCGACTTACACTGCTGCCATCATCAGGTCTGTTGTATCTGAAGGAACAACGTTCCTGGCTCGTTCAGTTCCGCTATTCAGTCCAGTTTTTGTTGTTCTTTCAGATACAACAGACCTGATGATGGCGGCAGTGGAAGTCGCCGAAAGCTTGACAGTAGAAAATGTAATTCGGCGGCAAACCCGAGAAGAATTTATATAATAAATAAAAATGTTTACTGAGTGTTATTTGATTTTATTACACTAGGCAAATAAAATAAATAATTTAGCAACATGACACGTATATTTTTATATTCAAAATTAATTTTTTTAAAAAGTATCGATATGAGTAAGTATCGATACTTTTGCTGTACTCATAAGAGTAAGTATCGTAAGACAATGTGAGTAGGCCCTACTACTCATTTAAGTATGTATCGATACTTCGATGGTATCGGAACATCACTAGGCGCACCATCCCTGCCAGTACAGGGGTCTCCCTTTCCACGGCTCGTTGTTCACAGCTAGACCGGCGCGGCCGATAAATGCACAGGCCGTGGTATGCCACCTCGAAGACGGCCCGTGATATTACGGGTTGCGCCGGGCCAGCACGCAATATCACGGGCCGTGGGAATAGAGCCGTCCGTAACGGCACAGTGGCTTTAGTGGAATAATATGAAGAATATAGCTCATGCTTAGCATAGTGCTCAGTTTTTTTGTTTTTTTTTGCTGACGTCAGTCTTTAGACTGGTTTAATGAAATCCTCCATCCCTTTCTATCCTGTGCTAACCTCTTCGTTTCTACGTACCGCTTACAACCCACGTCCTCAATTATCTGCTTCATATATTCTAATCTCTGTCTTCCTCTACAGTTCTTACCTTCCACTGTTCCCTCCACTAACAAATTAACCAATCCAGCATGTCTCAAAATATGACCTACCAGCCGGTCTCTTCTTCCTGTAAGCTTCTTCCATAAAATTCTTTTCTCACCCATCATTTCCAAAACTCGTTCTTTTCTGACTTTGTCTGTCCACCTAATTTTCAGCATTCTTCTGTAGCACCACATTTCAAATGCTTCAAGTTTCTTTCTTTCCGGTATTCCTAAAGTCCATGTTTCGCTACCGTAAAGTGCTGTGCTCCACACATAGAGTTTTAAGAAGTTCTTTCTAATTCCTAGATCAATATTTGAAACTAAAAGGTTTCTCTTTTTCATGAAGGCTCCTTTTGCTAGTGCTATTCTGCTTTTAGCATCATTCCTGCTTCGGCCATCGGTTGTAATTTTGCTTCCTAAGTACTATTGCATCCGATCCTATTTATATATTTAATCTGCTAGTATTGGTATCATTTCTGCTACATTTCATCACTTTTGTTTTACTTTGATTTATATTCAGTCCAAAATCTTCCTTCAGTATTTTGTTCATGCCATTCAATAACATCTCAATATCCTCAGCCCTCTCGTATGTTTGCTAATTGGCATAAATAAAAAGGTGAGATAGAAAGTTCATATTTTGTGTGCGCCAGTGGAAGTCCGGTTCGTTTTCAACCTTAAGCTGTGTTCCCACGACGCCTTGTAACGGAGGCGGCACCTTATTAGCCGAAGTGTAGGGATGAGCGCGCGCCACAGGTTAGCCCTCGCTACCCCGCCACCACCTCCTCACCACGCTGTCTAATATCGTTTGGCACAGAGCACTTAACAGCAACAGAAGGGGTGCGCACCTCTGCTGCAAACCGATGGCAACAGCGCACCACTACACACGCCTCTGATGTTTACCGACATAGAGTGGGTAGCTGCGTCTCATCCCCGCTAGCAGAGGCGGTCCCGTTCCTAGGGCGTGTTGTTGGCTATCCGTTTCGGGAGGCCTTCGTTAAGAGACGTCGTGGGAACGCAGCTTTAGACTTATGTATATATATATACATATATATATATATATATACAGGGTGTAACAAAAAGGTATGGCCAAACTTTCAGGAAACATTTCTCACACACAAACAAAGAAAATATGTTATGTGCACATGTGTCCGGAAACGCTTACTTTCCATGTTAGAGCTCATTTTATTAATTCTCTTCAAATCACATTAAACATGGAATGGATACACACAGCAACAGAACGTACCAGCGTGACTTCAAACACTTTGTTACAGGAAATGTTCAAAATGTCCTCCGTTAGCGAGGATACATGCATCCACCCTCCGTCGCATGGAATCCATGATGCGCTGGTGCAGCCCTGGAGAATGGCGTATTGTATCACAGCCGTCCACAATACGAGCACGAAGAGTCTCTATCTTCCTGCAATTGGGCCAACTGGCGGTACAGTACATACTAACGAAACTAAAATGAGCTCTAACATGGAAAGTAAGCGTTTCCAGACACATGTGCACATAACATAGATGGTGCTGTACTACAAATTAATAGGAAAGAAATCGTCATGATTATACCACAGAGTGGGTTACAATGGTTGACCGTGACTATGACGCTATCTGATTTTGTAATATCTGCACAATTACGGTCCATGCTGATCCTACTTTCTGCTCAAAGGCCACGGAAATAAAATCAGCCTCGATTTAGATCACATTGCCTCAGCGTAACATTTATCAGAAAAGCATACACGTTGTGGGTGGGTGTTTGGAGATTCGTGGCGGAATAAAACGCGGAAATGGCGTGACCCGACCCGTCTAGACGAGATATCTTCACTGTTTATTTCGCAACTAGAGCCAACCGATCGCTCCGTCGACCCATAAATCATCTTTCTATTTTCCTGGAAGCCGCGCGATTTGCCCTTCATCTGTCCTAACCGCAGCCTCTTCTTCTATCTGGGATATATTATTCAGTGTAAAAAGCTGTGTAGTATAAATGTCTACGGCTGAAAACGAACGCTAGTTGCACCCTAGCACACAAATAATATGTAAACTTCCTCTCTAACTTTTTGACCTGATGTCTATTCGCTCGTTAACAACAGTGATAGCCGGCCGAACTTTATGTGTTAGAAAATGCCGTCAAATTTGAATCACTAATTACTACAAGACAAATAATACGTTAATAACGGTTGAGTCCACAACAGGTGGAGCAAGTCTGTATGAGTTCGTTGTGCACCATTTGTTTTACCTATGACGTCATGGGACTAGTGTGAGTGTATGTTGGCGATTGTTTGAAATTAGCGTTGTGTAAAGTTATAAATTAGCCGACCTCGGTAGCGTAGGGGCCGAAGGCCGCCGGTTCGAATCCGGCCATGGACATGGATGTTTAAGTGTTGTGTGTCTGTGTGAATGTCCTGTCCGTCCTGTGGCGCCCATACATTGGAAAATACAATATATACTGGATGATGACTTATACACTGAAAACTACAAAATTACATTGAGCTGGCTGTATGGCCTTCGTTACCAAATGCCATTAAAAAATAAAAAATAAATTTATAAATCAGTGTAGCGTAATTCATTTATCATTATAAAGAGCTCGCGAAGCAGCAGTACTAGGCGCCAAAGGGAGATAGTAAAAATTATTCGTCGGAATATTAACTAAAGATCGACATTAAATTGATTTTTTTGCTTGTGGGTTTACGCCTCATTGAGATCATTAGACGTCGGATGGGACTGGGGACAGGGAATGGGAAGGAATTCGGCCATTGCCTTTTATAGGAAGCATCCCAACGTTCGCCTGGAGTGATTTGGGGAAACCATGGAAAACCCAAATCTGGATGCCCGGACGGGGATTCGAACCAACGTGCTCCCGAATGCGCGGCCAGAGCGTTAACCCCGTTCACCCACCAACCTCGGTAAATCAGAAGCAAGCTCGCATCAAAAGACACCCAAGAAACACAAAGCCCAGGGCCGAAAAAATGAGAGAGCAACAACAGCTTCGCATAGTCTAACATGCGCTTACACTAGTCCGATGACGTCACAGGCAAAATAAATGCTGCACGTTGAACTCGTACAGACGTATTCTACCCGTTGGACTTATGCCATACATTCCAACTATCAATTATATGACCTTTTTTACTTTAAAATCCTTTAATGTCCGAGGTATACCATTCATCTATGCCTTACTTAACTTGTTACATATACAAATGCTTTATGCTTGAAATCAAATGTTAAATTATTACCATGCTCCTCTCTTCTCTCTCTGCCCTCTATGTTTATCAATGCCTAATCTTCAGTATACTCCATGTATATGTCCACAATTCTCTTGACCTGACTTCTTTTCTCCAACTATTTCCAACCAACTCTTTTACGATTTTATCACGATGTTTTGATTAAAAAATTGACAGCGCAGACCTGAGCTATTTTCTTCATATTAATCCACTAAAGCTATCGGACCGTTAATTTATATTCACTGCAGTAGTTGTATTCTCTCCTTACGTTAGTTACTAAAACAATTTCCACCTTTTTGTTGTATAACTCATTTGGCCACTCGACGTCGTCACCGAATTTGTCGCTTGTAAAGTGTCACCGGTTTCCGTGACGAGTTTTCCAGTAACTAACGGGCGTAAAGGATTAACTTTTCTGCTAAAATATTACTAAGCGTGCTAAATAGGCGAATATCCTGCCGATTGTCCATGTCAATTACTGAAGAACTGATTGAATTTCAAAAAGGAAGAAGTGCAAGAGAAGTTATTGGTTTGATGAGAACAATAGGTGAAAGATACATTGAAAGGGAAAGAGATTGTTACATGGTTTTCATAGACCTGGAAGAGGCTTTTAATAGAGTGCAATGAGCGAACTTAATGGACATTCTAAAAAATAAAGACATTGATTGGAAGGAAAGAAGGCTAATAAGTAGATTATACATCGAACAAGGACTGGACCGAGCATGGTGGGTGAACAGTTAACGTTCTGGCCTCGCATTCGAGAGGACGAGGGTTCGACTCCCCGTCCGGACATCCAGTTTTGGATTTTCCATGGTTTCCCCAAATCACTCCAGGTGAATGCCGGAATGCTTCCTTCATAAAGGCCATGGCAGAATTCCTTCCCGTTCCATTCCCCAGTCCCATCCCGTCTCTAATGACCTTAGCCGTCCACGAGTCGTAAAGCAATTAGTAAAAAAAAAAATAATAAAATAATAGTGAGAGTGGGGAATGATCATACAGAAGAGGAAAAGATTGCAATAGGTGTAAGACAGTAAAGTTGTTTGTCACCCATAATATTTAACATATATTTGGAGGTAATTATGAAAAAAATCTTAAGAGGGAAAGGAGGTGTTTGCATGGGTGGATGTAGGATTAGCTGTATAAGGTTTGCTGATGACATGGTTTTGATGGCGGAAAGTGTCAAGATACTCAGAAGAATGTTAGAGGCTTTAGACAAAGGGTGTAATTGATTTCGGAATGAGAATCAATAGAAATAAAACTAAATTTATGATTGTGGGAAGGAGTAAGAAAGAAATGATGATAACGCTACAAGGAGAAATAATTGAGGAAGTGGAGTCCTTCAAATATCTCGGGAGCATTGTGAGTGGTGATATGAGTTGCGAGAAGGAGGTGAAAACTAGAATAGCAATGGCAAAGGAAGCTTTCAATAGAAAGAAAAATTTATTATGGGGAAGGCTGGATAAAAACCTGAGGGAAAAAACTAGCTAAATGTTTTGTATGGAGTGTAGCACTGTATGGAGCAGAAACATGGACGCTACGCAGAGAAGATCTAAAGAGGTTGGAAGCTTTCGAAATGTGGATATGGAGGAGGATGGAGAAAATAAGTTGGAAAGAAAAAATAAGGAATGAGGAAGTGCTGAAACGAGTAGGAAAGGAAATGTCCCTTATAAAAATAATAAGGAACAGAAAAAGGTACTGGATTGGGCATGTGTTGAGGAATGAGTGCCTGCTTAAAACTGCTCTGGAGCGGATTGTAAACAGAGAGAAAATAAGTGGTCAACGAGTAAGAAAATGGTTGATGACATCAAGGTAATTGGGAAATATATAGGGACTAAGAGAATAGTGGAACAAAGGGAGGCTTGAAAGGCTGTCACTGTGCGTGGACCTGATGAATAGCAGAAAACCCTTGATGATGGTGATTAATTGGTATTTAATATGGCATAGTTACAGCTGTAAATGTTACTTTGCGGCTTTGTATCGTTCACCGGTAAATCTGTGACAAGTATTGTGAGTCACGCAATCTGTATGGATCCGCCGCATGTTGCCTCAGGGTGAAGTGATCCATCAGCTCAGAAGGACGTGTGCTGTCTAGTGTTTACGGCGGCCTCTGTGCAAACCACAACCGACCAGCCACGCCAAACACGAGTTTACGTACTTAATTATGGCTTCCCCTCTATTCAGTTTTCCAATAGTGCACGTGCAGGACTCTAATCTAAAATAATTCTGTTTATGCAGTTAGTTGTAAAGTTGAATGTTGTTCGATAAGTTTTGTCGTTCGATAAGAGATGGCACTCGCAGATTCGTCGTTTTATTTTGCTAAATTTGGTAATACTTTTTGTATGCACACGTGTGAAGTTTCATGAAGATCTAATAACTTATTCGTATATTTACACCTGTTCAAAGTTGACGTGTCACTGTATATTGGTAAGATGGAAAAAAATGAATATCGTGCAGTGATAAAATTCTTGTTTTTGGAGGATGTAGCTCCAAAACAATTTCATGTTAAAAGTGTATAAGGATTCTTCACCTTCAATTAGAACAGTAGAAAGATGGGTTGCTGAATTAAAATGTGGTCGTGCGAGTCTTGAAGATGATCTGCGTAAAGGACGTCCGAAAAGTGCA
The DNA here is from genome assembly GCA_031002005.1 of Vandiemenella viatica. Classification (NCBI taxonomy): domain Eukaryota; kingdom Metazoa; phylum Arthropoda; class Insecta; order Orthoptera; family Morabidae; genus Vandiemenella; species Vandiemenella viatica. The sequence goes on from JARYHS010008074.1 coordinate 52,602,164, forward strand.
TCAACACCAGAAATTTTAGAAAAAATACAGGAGAGAGATTTAGTAGAAGCTCTAGGCGTTTTATTAGGCAGTGTGAGTAAATATTTTGGCTGGAGTGTTGGGTTCTGAAAAAGCTGTGTGCAAAATGGGTGCCGCATTCGTTAACAATGGAACAAGAACACATTCGAATGTGACTTTCTTAGCAGCATTCGGAGCGTTTTAGAAAAGATGAAAAGGATTTTGTGTATTGTTTAATCACTATGGATGATACTTGGATCTACCAGCATGATCCTGAATCAAAACAAGAGGCTAAGTGGTAGTGTGAACCCAGTTCTTCGGCTCCAAAGCGTAGTTAGGGTCCAGAAATCAGCCAAGAAGGTGTTGGGATGCAAAAGGAATTTTGTTCATGCATTACCTCCAAACTCGTGAAACAATATACTCAGATTATTATTATAACCAGCTGGATGTCAAAAATTCTTAATAATAGAGCTGGTTTACAAAAAACCAACGCGAAAATCAGTGAATTAAAATACGAATTGTTGCCACATCCACCCTATTCGCCAGATTTGGCTCCCTCTGAGTTCTGACTGTTCCCACATCTAAAAAAATTTCACGCGTGGAAAACGATTTTCATCGAACAAAGCGGTAATAGCAGCCGTGGAAGCCTACTTCAACAGTCCTCCAGATTCTCACTTCAGGGAAGGTGTCCATAAATTAGAAGATAGCTGAAACAAGTGTATCGAAACTCAGGAATATTGTAAAACTGTATTTCTAAGAAATCGTGTTTTTCTTATAGAATAACAAAACTTATTGAACAGCCTCCATATTGTATAACTTATTGAACATGCCTCCGGATTGTATAACTTATTGAACAGACTCCGTATTGTATAACTTATTGAACATCTCCCGTATTGTATAACTTATTGAACATCCCCCGTATTGTATAACTTATTGAACAACCTCCATACTGTATAACTTATTGAACAGCCTCTGTATTGTATAACTTATTGAACAGCCTCCGCATTGTATAACTTATTGAACAGCCTCCGCATTGTATAACCTATTGAACGGCCTCCATATTGTATAAATTATTGAACAGCCTCCGTATTTTATAACTTATTGAACAGCCTCCGTATTGTATAACTTATTGAACAGCCTCCATACTGTATAACTTATTTAACCACCTCCGTATTGTATAACCTATTGAACGGCCTCCATACTGTATAACTTATTGAACAGCCTCCGCATTGTATAACTTATTGAACAGCCTCCGTATTGTATAACCTATTGAACGGCCTCCATATTGTATAACTTATTGAACAGCCTCCGTATTGTATAACTTATTGAACAGCCTCCGCATTGTATAACTTATTGAACAGCCTCCATACTGTATAACTTATTTAACCGCCTCCGTATTGTATAACCTATTGAACGGCCTCCATACTGTATAACTTATTGAACAGCCTCCGCATTGTATAACTTATTGAACAGCCTCCGCATTGTATAACTTATTGAACAGCCTCCGCATTGTATAACTTATTGAACAGCCTCCGTATTGTATAACCTATTGAACGGCCTCCATATTGTATAAATTATTGAACAGCCTCCGTATTTTATAACTTATTGAACATCCCCCGTATTGTATAACTTATTGAACAGCCTCCGCATTGTATAACTTATTGAACAGCCTCCGCATTGTATAACTTATTGAACAGCCTCCGCATTGTATAACTTATTGAACAGCGTCTGTATTGTATAACTTATTGAACAGCCTCCATACTGTATAACTTATTTAACCGCCTCCGTATTGTATAACCTATTGAACGGTCTCCATACTGTATAACTTATTGATCAGCCTCTGTATTGTATAACTTACTGAACAGCTTCCGTATTGTTTTTTTTTTTAACTGCTTTACGTCTCTCAACAGCGAGGTCTTTAGAGACGGGAAAGGATGGGGGGCAAGGAATTGGAAGGAATTCGGCCATGGCCTTTTGATGGAAGCATTCCGGCATTTGCCTGGAGTGATTTGGGAAACCATGGAAAACCCAAATCTGGATGCCCGGACGGGGATTCGAACCGCCGTCCTCCCGAATGCGAGGCGAGAACGCTAACCGTTACTCCGCCACGCTCGGTCCGTATTGTTTAACTTTTCAACGTGATGTCCATTCCTCTGCAACAGAATTTGATGAGCACGATTTTTAAGGATTGTACATAGGATTTTAAAATTTGTTTTTCAGTTTGCAAGAGTCTTTTAGCTTTGTTTGTCATCTTTACGTCTCTTCGAGGTAAACGTGGTACAGTAAGAAAATGGAGCGTCGAACATAACTAAACCGCGACCTAAAACACGAGAATTACAGATATCAGAGTAATTTCACTACTGCGAACAAGATTTGGGAACTTACATTTATTCGTATACTGGTACCTTGGAAATCCTAGATAGTTAAGTTTTGTTGTTATTTTACCATTTTTTGCTGTACATTCAAAGATTTATTTCTTATTATGACTCCATTCAAATGATTCATATGCTTCGCGTAGTTTTGATGTGGATACGACCTTATATTACAATCAGTATTGGGGGCATTCCAGAAAACTGAACAATAACAAAATCGACTGTTACAGTTTGGTACCGGAACTTCGTAACTATTCTTCACGCGATATAAGCTCCGTCTACTAGAAACTGGTGCTGTAGCCGGCATTATTCGCCATTATTCTGGAGACACAACTTATTCTCTAAGAAACCAGGAGACTCAACATATACCTTGATTCCTAAAGAAAACCTCAGATTAAATCGAAATCTTAGATAAAATGTGAAGCCAACGCACTGTCGGCCAATACTTGTGAAGGCCAAATCGATAGAGTGACTTGCGACAAATTCAGATACTTCATAGACATCGAGTATCTTCACGAGACTTTGTATAGAATGAGGAGTTTGAGGAAATCGACTGACCACGCCCTTATTTCCAGTTCTACGCCGCTGTTAACAGAAAAGAACAAAGGACACTAAAACATTTTCCTGAATAGCTCTTACTCCAATGTCAACAAACAGCCTTGCCAGTATTTTTTTTTGTAATTTACAAACATCACTTGTGCAACTTTCATAAGATCCATTTAACCAAACTAAGATTGTTAAGTGTAAATTCTATTTTTCTGATGTTCCAGATGGATGACTTCACGTGTCCAGCCAGTTGTTTGGACAAGCTACCTCCTGGGAGAGAAGGTAGGTTAAAAGTTGCTATGCGATACCACTACACTAAATTTATGGGGACATTTTTTAATGGCTTTCGACTTCTTAGTTCATCTAGTCAACTATAAGTGTGATTATGAACACTCCAGTATTTTCAGTTTCTTCAATATATATACTTTTTTGTCTTTGGCGAATGTCAAGTTCATTCAGTGATCAGAGAGTGTAATATCTGGCGAACACTCTTTTACCGAGTTGTACTATTTTTCACCCTTTCGTTATACCTAAGACTTTTCATAGCAAGACGTTATAGTCTACATCTTCTTATCCTTCACTTTGTAGGTTCATAATTCACGTAGACGAACAGAATATCACGCAATTTAATCTTTGTTAACGCAGTTGTTTAATAGCAGATTTTTCACAGCGACTGACATAAATGTAAGTTATTGCACCTACAACATTAACAAGAAATAGTTCAAAAGAAGCTAAAAACTGTACATACATCAAATAATTTGACAAAATTTTAATCAATACACCTAAAACAGAGTGGTAACTAAACATAAGAGTAAATAAATACAAATTTGTTTGACAGCAACGTGGGTTTTGCACGAGTTTTCCACCTATAAAAAACGAAACCTCTTGGAACTTATATTCACCGTTTCGAAATGATGTATTCGTCATGTTCCAGACTCAAAATTTTACAGAAAAGTCGCCACAATTAATTTGAAAATGTCGAAATACGTCAGTGTCACTCTGTTATCAGTTGCCACCACGCTACAAAATTAATACAAATCTCTAAAATGCTGGTTACTTCCTAGCGCGTATTTAGTTTTCAGTAATCGAGCTTCTCTCCATTTAAAATGTTGTATGAAATTTGCAAACCGAAACATTTTTGAGGGAGCTGTCTTACAGCGACGCTTGCCATATTGGATAGATAGAAGGAATCAATTGATTTCTTGTAAAGAAACCCGCCATTATAGGGAAGAATGCGGTAGAAAATATTTTCTAACTTTTTTCTTCTCGTCTAAGCTGCATTTCAAACTTAATACAGCTTCTACCAAAAAAGATAACAGTTTAGTTTTTGTGTTATTTTTGAAGTGCTGGTGGGCAGCCTTTTCATATTTTGACATTCTTAATTTACTTTGTGGCATCTTTTAAATTGAATTGAATAGCTATGGAGCTCATGCTTTTGTGGCAATTTCCCTAGTAATCTATTTAAAACTTTATTATTCTTATTTTTATTATTATCTTATATACTGTAGCGGATTGGTAGTTTTGACAGATTAATTGCTTACCTTGCATGATTTATAATCGCCACCTTCCACTACCTTACGCACAGCACATATATTAATTTCAGGAAACAGAGGTGAAACCATTACTTCTGTTATTAATATTTGAAAAGATCCTAAAATATTGGTTTATTTGGTACTCATTAATACAGACAGAGGTATATTCACCATTAATCTTAAACATCTGTCTATACAACATAAAGTTCAACGCAATACCTTGTCTTACAGGTGCAACATAGCAAACAAACAATTATCGTTAATTGAAGCTAAGAAATTGCAATACATGTACATTACAAAGAGTTACAAATTCCATATGCAACTGAAGCAAAAACTCTCTTATACATAACGAGAGCGATTCTTGTATGACAAAGATAACAAGAAAACATCAGATTTAACTGGATTACATAGGGCGCCAGGGAGTTAATTTGTTCCCACAAATAATATTTATCGAAAGTTTCCAAACATGGAAGTCAGTCTTTCAATTCAAACTGGATAAAGAAATCCAAAAAGCACTCGGCTTTTAGACTCAACTAGCTCAGGAATTAATGTCCGGCGGCATAAGAACTCACACTCATCATGCCGTTAAAGGGCTATCTCGATGATTCGTCTGAGTACACACTGTTTCTGGAGATATAATTACCGTGTCTGTCTGGCAGCATGCAGCGTCGTAACAAGAGCGCTATCGTCTCTCAAACAGCGCACCTGTCCAGGTATGGTCAGGCACTTGTCACGTCAACCAGCACAAATGACAACCTCGACGGGACTTGGCACTCAATCACTCAAGCTTCCAGAATGGAACCATCAATACTGCTCTGGCAAGCAGTAGCCAGGGCGATAGTCCCAGCACGAGTGACCTCTTCTCGCCTCTCAAGTTCGTCTCTCCTCCTCCTCGGCGAGTATCATGAAAACACAAAATTTATAATATTTCCAACCATGTGAGGAAATAAAAACATCGGATTGGCTTCGCAAAAGTCTCCCCTCTATACTGGCTAATACATTGCCTCTTATATTTCCAACCACGTGAGGAAATAAAAACATCGGATTGGCTTCGCAAAAGTCTCCCTCTATGCTGGCTAATACATTGCCTCTTATATTTCCAACCACGTGAGGAAATAAAAACATCGGATTGGCTTCGCAAAAGTCTCCCCTCTATGCTGGCTAATACATTGCCTCTTATATTTCCAACCACGTGAGGAAATAAAAACATCGGATTGGATTCGCAAAAGTCTCCCCTCTATGCTGGCTAATACATTGCCTCTTATTTGCTAGGAGTCTTCGGGTTTTGTCGGGATTGTTCGGGAGGCTATGCAGAAATCAATTTTCTCACGACACCAAGCGAACGCCCATTGAAGGATTCCATCCGCAAAATTCCCAGCGTCCAGACTTTCTCACAGGTATCAGTGCCAGAGATAATCCCCTCATTGTCTCTAACTACGGGACACTTCCGGCTCAGTCAGACTGTCGCCCACGCTAACACAACCCTAAGCTCGGCGCGGATTTCTGTCTCCAACTCAAGAAAAGAATATCTATTTATGTCCGATGTTTCTTATATCAAACAATAATTAATTTAAATTGTACGAGATGACCCATCTAGTCATCTTGCTACAATACTTTGGGTGTAAAATTCCTCCACCCATCCACTTTTGCCATTTATGGATTTTAATTTTAGGATCCTCCAGATGTTTTGGTAAATTATTCATCACCTCCCGTGGTAATCTAATACAATCCCTGACCCCATTATGTAAGAAAGAAAATTTCCCATTCCCTTGTGCCTAAAATTGAGTGCCAGCTTGTGCCCGTGGTCATCTTTTCCCTTCCCTGCACTATTCCTAATATTTAGACCAATATCTTTTCAATTATAACCTTAAGCAAATGGTGAACGATAAGAGAACTTCGTATTGAAGTCCAAATCCCAAGAGAATACTATCATTTTTTGATAGGTGGAAAAGGTCGAACAACCTCCAGCAACATCATACCAAAGTAGAGAAATTAAGCCTTTACTGTAACATCAGGAGTATTGATCACATGGTGCTCAGCCATCTAACAGTTCTTCGCTTTCCCGCCGACAAATTTCTCCGTTCCCTAGGGAGCTACGAAAGACTATTCATCAGAATCAGTGGAAACCTTGATTGCCAAATGTTGACATACATTCAGATCCCGCGTCAGTTTAAACCGCAGCAACTTAACACAGGCAGGTAAAAATTCATACACAATCTAAGATCTGTAAGGTAACATGACGATTTCCTTCTGGTTATAGGTTCAAGCGTCCAGATCGTGCTGTTAAATAATGCACCTTCATCGTACTTGAGGATTGCAATCCCGCAGTGTTTTCAATCCCGCGGGATCCGTGCGGGATTGGTACAAACAGTTTTTTAACCCATATATTTAAAACGTAGTTACTTAAAATGTTAATAAACTAAATAATAATTAAGTAATTTTTAATGTTAATTGATAAAAATTAACAGTTAACAATATTTTGATTGGCAAAATGACATTAAAACTTTTTAGCGTGTATTTCGATGTTTTTAATAAAAATGGAAAATATTGAATCTTAGGTCATATTATGTGCCTTACAATACATCACATAAGTTTAAAAATATGGTTTGCTTAATGGTCAAGTTACCAGAGTTTTTTTTAATTTTTTTTAAATTCTGAATAAACGTGCCATAAGACCGAGAAAAGCATTCCATTTCACAAACTGAAGTGAATATACTCTGTAAAGTATAGACTTAAGTTAGAACAAGATCTCATAACTTTTTGTCACTGCACAAGCACGAGACTTGGCCTTTTTTTGCGTGATTCATTATTATATCTCCTGATTCCTTGATTGATATTACAGTTGATTCAATGTTATTAAAAGAAACTACTCAACAACACGTAAACTGTCAAGTATTTCAGATTTACTTATGTGGCGTAACGACGTTTTTAGAGTAGAAATTATTATTTTTTAGTAAGAAAGGAGACTTTCTCGGCGAATGATTGCAGTGAAGTCCTCATAGGTTGTATCTCCCGATTTCATTGCAAACACACGAAATTACACACGTGAGGAAGACGGTGGAGGCAGCCGTCGAAGTATGGTGTTCCTACAACACAATTCGTCGATACACTCGTGAAAATTTCATTATAACTTTTTTTACCTTTAGTCGAAATAATAACAAGGAGAAGAGAGATTAATCGAAAGCCAGAGTGGCACATGTAAGCAGGTGGCTTTCGTCAAAGAAACGCATTGAGGCAGTAGCCAAAAAAAGCTATAAGTCAAAGGATATACGATTGCCTTTTGTTAGCTGTTAAATAAAATGGTACGCGATCGTTAAAATTACGATTACATTAGTTTCATATCAACGAATAATCAAATTTTCAGCCGCAAATTAGGAAATTGTCACAATTACTTTATCTGCAAATACAGAAAATGGGAATAATGAAACCGTGGATAAAAAGCTGTAACCGTGTAGTTCAGATAACGTGTGCAACACTTAAAAAATAATTATATAGTTAGAAAATCGTACTAAATACGCACCATAACTCAAATTACAGAAATGTGTACTCGAAACAAACGTAAGTTTTGATGAATACGTATTTATTTACTTACGAATGACGAAGGTTGACAAAAACAAACGCTTGTTGACACGAGTCAAATGCCAACTGGAAGGGTACAGGCAAACAGTGCAATACACCCGACAGAGACCGAGTGGGGCAGCGAGTCACGCAGACTGACACGCGTTTCCGCCGGATTTTGCGGATTGCGGATACACTTAATTTTGTGCGGGATCCGCCAGACTGTCTAATGATGCGGGATCCCGCGGGATTGCGGGATCCCGCTTTGCTGGATTGCAATCCCTAATCGTACTGCCAATTTTACGGAGTGGACGTGTTAGGTTTGACTATCTTTTGCATAATCCGTAGTATCTTTCTGCAAGTCAGTTCTTTTTATCATCTATGTCGAAATGTTAGTATCTGAAACAAGACCTGACGTTAATGTTTTCGTGATGAACATCGATTAGAATGTAAAAATTCATAACGGTCAGTTATACGTATTTATTAGTCTGACCTATGAAATTGCTGGTGAATTGTTGACCAACTTGAACCTAACTAAACTTTGGTATTGATTACATTTTGGATATAGATTTTGTATCAAAGAAATTACATTAAAAGACATAACTCTTCGTAGTGCTTATTATGATGAAACATAGAGTATATTCGGAGGATAATTTGAACTTGGTTGCTGCTTTTAAGTTTCTAGGAAGAACCGTAACCAGTTGTTACCCTATCCAATATTTTATGTCGATGCATATTTCTAACAACACACATTCTTTAGAAATATACCTTAACTCTAGACAAACGCAGGAAGAAATCTAGCTCTCCTCTGTCTTCATCGCCGACTTGGTACAAGCTAAATTACAATCCAAAAGATTCGTTTTAAATAACGTAGATTCATTAAAGCAGCAATTATTAACCAGAGATTTTCCAAAAGATTGGACGCAGTAAGAATTTTAAGAAATTAACTCTAAACGAATTAAAAATATAATGGCAAAAAATAAATTGATAAATATTGTTCACACTAAATTGATACCTTATTCGAAGTAAATAAGACTACAAGCGAGTGTAAGCTACGATAAAGCTTTCTTACTGCAATTAATATTTCAACGACCAAGAAAATTCTGGTATTTGCAGCATATGATTGCTTTGTTACTATAACAATTCTATTCATTTTTTTAACTGCTTTACGTCTCTCAACAGCTAGGTCTTTAGAGACGGGAAAGGATGAGGGCAAGGAATTGGAATGAATTCGGCCATGGCCTTTTTAAGGAAGCATCCCGGCATTTGCCTGGAGTGATTTGGGGAAACCATGGAAAGCCCAAATCTGGATGCCCGGACGGGGATTCGAACCACCGTCCTCCCGAATGCGAGGCTAGAACGCTATCCGTTACACCACCACGCTCGGTAAATTCTATTCACTTAATACACTTCCAGTTTGCATCAAAGAGTGCGATATTTTTTTGATGGTTAAGTTAATGACCATTTTATGACAGTCTAACTGTAGGTTTACGTCTTAAGTGACTGTGATACTTGCCCATAACAACTGGTATGGTTGGTTAATAATATCAGTGTAGTTAAACAAATTATGCCCTCTTTGTGGTTCGTAGAATTATTTTTAACATTTTCTGGTCCTCTGGTTAAAAAAGATTGAAAACCACTGCACGAATGGATTCCTTTGATTTCAGATTGAAGTGTTTTACGATTTTTTTATATTACATGGCTACCTGCGATCATTAAAACGCAAACATTTAATTTTATATCCAACTGAGAAATGCGAAATTGTACACCTACATAATGATAAAATCCTGTAGTTCATAACCAAAGTGGACGTGGTGTTGTCTAAGCTTCCACTGCAGCACTGAAAGTTTAGTATCAACTTTAGTGGGAACTTTCCCCAACTGTAAGACTTTAGTACAATTTTCACAGCTCAGTCAGAAAACAATTGATTTTACATACAGCACTGAGGTAGTGGTAGTGTTATAAAATTCAGTTAGCAGACTACGAAGGATATTTACTTTTTTGTGTGCTTTCCAAACATTTTTGGTTGATTTCTGTTCATACATCAGAATGAGAAAAATCTTCTTTCAATTAGGCGTTTGAGTATGATAGAGGAAGGTTTGTTTTGACAACGCATATTAAAATTTTATTGTTTCACTTAACTTAAGTCATTTTGTTCTAGAAATTTTCGTTCGATAACATGGCAAATTTTTTGGAATATAAACCGAAGTTTATACTGGCTTGTTTGTAACAGGCATTGTAAACAGAAATGAGTTTAAAACTGTAATTCTGTACAATTCTTAACTGTTGAAACATTACGAAAACATCGTATGTGGAATGGTAATGATAGTCTGAAAATCCATATTAAGCCTTTTCACTGATTTAACCTCGAAGTTTACAATTAAAACTTTTAGCATTATAATGGAATAATTCCCAATTTCATAAAAAAGGTGAATGCGCTCTATTATTGTATTTTAACGTATTTAAAATATAATGTTGTGATCTTATGTACAGGGTGTTACAAAAAGGTACGGCTAAACTTTCAGGAAACATTCCTCACACACAAACAAAGAAAATATGTTATGTGGACATGTGTCCGGAAACGCTTACTTTCCATGTTAGAGCTCATTTTAGCTTTCGTTAGTATGTACTGTACTTCCTCGATTCACCGCCAGTTGGCCCAATTGCAGGAAGGTAATGTTGAAAGCCCTTGCTACGCAACCCCGGTACCAAATGTAGAGACTCTTCGTGCTCGTATTGTGGACGGCTGTGATACAATACGCCATTCTCCAGGGCTGCATCAGCGCATCAGGGATTCCATGCGACGGAGGGTGGATGCATGTATCCTCGCTAACGGAGGACATTTTGAACATTTCCTGTAACAAAGTGTTTGAAGTCACACTGGTACGTTCTGTTGCTGTGTGTTTCCATTCCATGTTTAATGTGATTTGAAGAGAAGTAATAAAATGAGCTCTAACATGGAAAGTAAGCGTTTCCGGACACATGTCCACATAACATATTTTCTTTGTTTGTGTGTGAGAAATTTTTCCTGAAAGTTTGGCCGTACCTTTTTGTAACACCCTGTATATATATATATATATATATATATACATAGACGTGTTTGGGTACCTACATTTCACTCTACAGCCTTCACTACATAGCGCAGACCACTGGTGTTTTTGTGTGGTAGTAGCATCGTGTCTTCTATCGTGCGCTATGGTGGTTATATGTCAGGAACTATCGGGTTGTGGGAAATATGGTGGCTGAAAGTGTTAGAGCTAAAGAATTTTCCTATTTCTAGCAAAGACGTGTGTGTCTCTATATTTTAACTTGCAGCCAGAACTACCAAGCGCGGAGCACTAGGTTTGTGTGTGGTAGCAGCCTGGAGTCTTCCATCGTGCACTATGGTTATTGCATGTCGGTAGGTGTGGGGGTGTGGTAGTTCTGGTGCTTGAAATTGGTCAATCTCATATAAAAATAGACATATGTGTTCTTATTTTTCACTCTACAGCGAAAAGCAGACCACTGGTGTTTGTGTGTAGTAGTAGCCTAAAGTCTACCATCGTGTAGTACGGTAGTTGAATGTCAGTAGCTGTGGGGGCGTGGAAGATATAGCTGACTCAAACTGGTCGACCGAGGGTATTTCGTTATCTCGACAAATACGTGTGTGTCCTTATATTTCATTTTACAAACACAACTATATAGCACAGATAATGTGTTGTTTGGGTGGTGGTAATAGCATCGTGTACTATGGTGGTTGCATTTCGGTAGGTATGGTGTGGAGATTGAAGGTTGAAAGTAGTCGACAGAGTGTGTTTTAGTTTTTCGACCAAAGACATGTGTGTCCCTATACTTCACTTTACAGTCATAAATACCTTTCCACAGATCACTGGTATTTGTGTGTGGCATTAGCGTCGAGTCTATCAGTGGTAGCATGCCGTTAGCTATCAATCCGAATTCTTTACAGGCACGAAAGAAGTCGTGGGCACCAGCGAGTATTATTGTATAATAATAGCATTTTTTTATTTTTAATGGAGACTTTGGGACGTCTCGGGCTACTCCACAGCATCACGGGGATCTGCAGTCATCATAGTGCCTTTCCGACCTAAAGGATGGAGATTAGGAACGGGAAGAGGTTTGACAAGGGCCTTTTGAAGGAACCATTCCGTCATTCAACTGAATTGATTTAGGGAAATCGTAGAAAACCGAAATAGGATGGTTTACTCACCCAACGCTGTCACCATTACCACATTAAATCTAATCTGCTTCTCGCAGTTAAAGTGCTTACAGCAAAAGATATAAAGAAGTACGTAAAACAATCAGAGATCTTCACTCAGCTTTCATCCATTATAACCGCGCCAAAACTTAACAAAGGAAGAACGGAACTGCGAATTCAGCCAAAGGCTTTTACCATGTTATAATGAGGTTTTAGTAGAAGTTTGCTTCAAAGCCGCGATTTCCGAAACAGTTTTGCATTTTACTTGGTCTCCGTCATATTTCATCAAACAGTTCATGGTGCTCTATATTTGTAGTGCTGTAATGTTAAACTAGAGCATACAAATATGGGCCATAATATTTATCAATGTAGTTTCCAGTTTTCAATCTCCATCTGTCGATTCTGAGTGTATTTTTAAATTTTTCGAGTGTGTGATTCTGCTCCATTATTATGTAAGTTACAAAATGTGTAATCATCCAGACAACAGCTTGGGTTTTGACGGTTGGGAACAGTTTGAAATCACATCTGAGAAGTCTTGTGTCCGTTAAGGTATGTAAATCCCCACTGGATATTTTGTTTAATTTTGCACGCACCCATTTCCATATAGATCTTGAGACAGTGCACGATGTGAAGAGATGGTCTCTAACATCAGTCTGATTACAAATATTACACCGTTCATTTTCTGTGATTCCCAGTTCGTAGAGTTTCCTTTTATAAGGATATAAATCATTGACCAGTTTGTATATGTTTGCTTTTTGATCAGTGGACAGAACGGGTAGGCTAATATTTTTCCAAACAGTTTTCCAGTGTAGGTTAATTTTTGATTCAATTGCCGGTTTCTTTTGAACCTTAAGTGAAAACGCCTGATATATTATTTTTGTCGTTACTTTCGTGATTTTTTCAGCTTTTTTTGAAAATTTCTTTGAGGGTGTTATGGCTTTTCTTAAAGAGCGGTGACTGTCGATAAGTACTGTTGTTGGTGTTCCATGCAGTTGTAAATGCATATTTTAGAATGTGATATTTGCTATTTAAAGTTTTTATTGTTCTGCTAATAAAAAGTGCATTTGACTTTAGAAGAACTGATTGCAGGCCAAGTCCACCCTCTGAGTACAACTGTTCCCGAGCTACCCTCCACTTAGATCTGTTCCAAATGAATTCTCCGACATACATTCGTATCATAGCCATGTGCTTGTTTGGTAATGGCAGTACCTGTGCCACATACCAAACCCGTGCCAAAACGAATATATTAGTGATTTGAATTTTTTGTATTAAATTTAGTTTTCGTTCTTTAAAGGCCAGTAATGTTCCAATAACTTTATTTACAATTTGGTCCCAATTTTTTTTGTATCATTTCCTGAATATTTGCTTTAAAAAGGATGCCTAATATTTTAATTTCATTGCAAGTATCAAACAATGATTTCGTGACCGAGGCAGCTGAGCCTGAAAGTGGCAGAAATTTCGATTTCATTTTGTTTATTTTGGCTCCGGAGGCTTTTTCATAACATTTTAATAGTTTAATTGTGTTCTCAATATCATGTTCATTGTTGATAATAACAGTTACATCGTCAGCGTAGGCAATAACTGACAACCTGTGTGCAGCTATTGTTACTCCCATCACATTCCGTTCTACAGATCTTATAAACCGCTGTATTGCTAAGCTGAATAGCATCATGGCCAGAGGAATCTCTTGCTTTACTGATCTTCCTATGTTGATGCAATTTCCAAAGAAGCCATTTACCATTACTTTAGACTTCGTGTTGACTACAAAAAGCTTTATTAGCTCAATGAATTGAATTGGAAAACCAAAATGAAACATTGTTTTAAACAAGAAATCATGGCTTATTCGATCAAAGGCTTTATCAAAATCAAGATTTAACAGCGCCCTGTTGGTACTGGACATTTGATCCGATAACATAACAATATTCCTTAAGAGCCCTAATCCGTCTGTGATGTTTAAATCTCGATTGGCACAAGTTTGTCCGAAGCCAATGACTTCCACGATTGCTGTTCTGAGTCTATTTGCTATGACCTTTTCACTTATTTTTTGATCTGCTGGCAGTAATGTGATAGGTCTGTATTCATTTACACTTACCGCTTCCTCTCTTTTGGGAATGAGAACTATAATACCCCTACCAAAACAACTGATCTTGCGTTGGCATCTGTGCTTTGCTTAATCACTTCGCATACCTCCGTTCCAATTATATCCCAGTAAGTCTTATAAAATTCATAGGGAATTCCATCTTCTCCAGGACTTCTTTTGTTTGGTAGATTCCTGACAACTCTCTCAATTTCGTCATTAGTTATATCCCCGGTAAGCATTTCAGCAGTTTCTGTTGACAAGGACTTGTGGCATGTTGCAAGTACTTCATTTGCAGAAACATCATCTATTTGGCATGGTTTATAGAGTTCAGAAAAATATTTTGTAAACACATCAAGTATTTCTTTTGTAGATATAGCTTTATTTTTTTTTGCTCATCATACACCTGTTGTATAAATCGTTTCTTCCTATTGTTGCGCTCTTGGCCACACTGGTATATACTTGCTTTCTCACCATGAATTTTTGCATTATACCTCGTTGAAATAAGTTTGTTCTGTACAATTTTCATTTGAATATCTAAGAGTTTCCCGGATTTTCCGGCTATCTGGCAAGCCTACCGATACCTGATACATTACGATTAGTTTCTTAATGTTAATACTTTTGCATTGATTGAAGACAAATTTTAAAAACTTTTCAAAATGTCCAGACAAGAATTCTAATGAATATTGAATGAGTTATTTTACCTTCGTTTTTTACTTCTCCGCAGGCCCGCCGCTAGCTGTTTGAGCACCCGCGTGCAGTAGCGATTATGCCGCCCCCTGTCCAACTACAGCCAGTGGTGGATCTAGGAAATTTCCGAACCGGGTCAAAAAAACTGTGAGATTGCCGCCCCCATTGTTGCCATCCCCAGTGTCGCCGCCAACCGCCCGAAGCAGCTGTTGAGCTAAAAAAAGAAAGTCGCCCGCTACATAATATGCTGCCTTGCACGCCCGCTTACGGCGGCCCTGCTTCTCCATGTGCTCGGATCGTTCATTGTTTCTTAAAATTCTATCTATGAAAATGTATTGCATGTGCAACACAGGTAATCGTTTTCCCTCCGATAATAACTTGGAATATTCTACGAGGAAAACGGAAAATAACAACTTTTTTTCAAAAAATATCGGACTCCGATATCCAGATTACAATATCGATATATCGTCCTAAAAAATATCATTCATAAATATCGATATTTTTTAAAAAATATCGATATATCGATATTTCATCAACAGCACTATTAAATACCTGTAACGATAAGAAAAAATTGTAAACAAATTATTTGTTGTTAATCGTGATTCGTGACTAAGAAAAGCTACATGATACGATTAATGCCAATTAATTTTGTCATAAACAGTTATTAAAATTTCACGGCTATTCAAATATTGAGCAGCCTACAGTCGCAGTAGTTATCCGACGCATATTACATCTAGATGAGACATTGCGAAACTAAGAAAATTCCATAGTATATACATATTTCATTGATCCTCCCTAAAACAACACAGTTCTGGGAACCAAAATGTTTGCAGGAATTAAATATGACGAATTCCAACACACCAAGCAGATGTCTCCTCTTAATTCTAAACCCTGACCGATGGCCCACAATCATAGCAATGCACGAAGTAACGACAATTAGAGCAAGTCATAAAAAAATTAACTGAATCACTTCACAAACGACACTTTACGCTTAACAGAAGACAGAACATTGGAACAATGTTACTGCAGCTGTGGCGAAAACACCATTACCAACACACCAATCTGATCCAGCGAAAATAAACCAAACACAAGTAACCACCACCTCAAAGGAAATTTTATAAAGACCTCCAAGGACACCAAACTTTTCCCATTAAAGCGGAAAATTAGAGAGGAAAACAATTAGACTAAACTCTAGACGTGACAGGAAAGGTGTCAGAGCCCACTGCTCAAGAACATCGAGGGGAAGTAACGATAAAAGTCGTGACTTCTAGAGCCTCTTCCACAGTGGCGTAGCTAGGTCAACAAGGGCCCCAGTGCAAAAAATTTATTTTGGGCCCTCAGGCCAGACGGGCGACCTTTTTTTTGCTTCGTGTGCTGGTAGGGGCCCCCTGAACTGCGGATGGGGGCCCCTGATCAGAGGTTGGGGCCCCCCCTGAGCAGCGAGGGCCCTTAGTGAGGGGCCCC
Source organism: Vandiemenella viatica (assembly GCA_031002005.1). NCBI lineage: Eukaryota > Metazoa > Arthropoda > Insecta > Orthoptera > Morabidae > Vandiemenella > Vandiemenella viatica. The sequence goes on from JARYHS010008074.1 coordinate 52,618,595, forward strand.
TTAGACGACGGTAGAGCTAAAAAAAAAAAAGGGTCGCCAGTTTGCCGTGAAGGCTCGTGGCCCCTCTAAACTGGGCTTTAAGGCCCTAGAGGTGCGCTTAGGGGCCCTTGAGGTATGCTTGGGGGCCCCCTGAGCGTGAGGGCCCCGGTGCACTGCACCGCCTAGCCCCATAGTAGCTACGCCCCTGCTCTTCCACCATTACACGCTACCACGTACTGAAGTAAAATCGTAAGCCGATTTCTCAGCAATAACAAGAGGATTCAAAGAGTTTCTTGTTCGCTGTTTTTTATTTTGTACTGCGTCCGGAAAGAACAATGTAAACAGCTACTGTAGCTATATATATACCGAGCGATACCGTTCAGGCCTCGCATTCTGGAGAACGAAGGCCATCCATTTTTGGGGTTTTCCATTGGTTTCTGCTGGTTTCCGGGATGGTTCCTTCAAAAGGACATGGTCGAATTTCTGTCAATTCCTTTCCCGTTTCTAATGACCTCAACGTCGACGAGGCGTGATGCTATAAGCAAAAAGAAAAGAAAAAAAAGAAATCATAGCTTTATGTAAAACAGCGGTTCCCAACCTTTATTGGTACGCGACCCACCTAATATGAGAGTCTATTTAATACCAGAATGGGACCTGTTGCATGACCGATGCGCTATCGACTATCCTATCCTACAAAAAGGCAGATTTCAGTGGTTGATTGGTAGGTGGATGCTGAAATTCCACGATTAGAAATAACTCGATCAGCATATTAAATTGCAACTGGTCTGCCAAGTCGGTTTTTGGTGGAAACCACCTGCAGAGCCGATTTTAGTGGTTAATTGGTAGGCTTATCATTGTGTTTTACTGCACCCAATTGTATGAAAATATTGAAGACTGGGAACAGGAAAACACAATGGTAAACTTACCAGTCAACCACTAAAATGGGATTTGTAGGTGTTTTCTCCGAAGATATGACTTGGCACATCAGTGGCATTTTAATTTGCAACTCATCCTGGAATTTCATCCGTCAACTCGATGTGGTGATGCTTTGTGCAAAGATAATGAAAAATACGTTTAATTATTATAAAAACACTTTACAATCAGTGAGATTTCTGGCACTGGTGTTTACTAATGAGGGCACCGATATCACAGTTAACACTGGCTAATTTTAACTTTAACCACTTTCTATACATAGTCTAAAACTATTTTCTCACAAAGTTTTAATTTAAGCTAATAGCTTTCATGATTATTGCACTTGTAAAATATCGTGTTATATTTTTTAAATAGATAAATTAAAATATATATGTTAGTGGTAAAAAACTAGAGTGTTACGCGACCCAACAAAGACACGCCGCGACCCACCAGTGGGTCGCGACCCATAGGTTGCGAACCGCTGATGTAAAATTGCTAGTGGAATTTACAGTGTATGTTGTAGGGGTTGGTTCACAAAATTTTTGTTAGGATGTCTCCTTCCATCAAAAGTAAAGTTCCCACGCCTCACCCTTTACGTCAAAAGAAGTTATCACGAAATCCCAACACCCTCTTCCTCCTTCCGCCCCTAACAATTTCACTGTTAATAATGAAAATGCTTGATTTTCGGTGATAACAATGACGTCAGAAGACATTAGAATAAATGTTTTTCAGCTCTCAGAGGCGGTGAACCAAACATAGTACTTGTGGCGGTGTAGAACTGGGATATTGTCCACACGGGCAGCGAAGCAGCAACCTCACAATCCCCCCCCCCCCCTGACAACATCTTCACGCCTCCAGTGGATGGTTCCTCATAATTTGGGAACCTGTTGTCTGCTGTAGGCCTCCCTATACATTACACCAAAAACTTCCATGTAATCATCATCATCATCATTAGTTTTCTGCCCTCGGGCAGGTTTTCACTTGGCTGCTCTCCATGATCTTCTATCTTCTGCCTTTCTCTTAAGAACCATGTAGTTGCCGTCTTCCTTGATGTTGTCTATAATTTGGTATCTCTTTCTTCCTCTTATTCTCCTCCCACAGACTAAACCTTCCAAGGCGTCTTTTATTAGGCACTCCCCTCTCAACAAGTGCCCCATCCAGTTTTTCTTTCTCTCCTTTATTATTTGGAGAATTTTTCTGCTTTCACTGACCCTGTCCAGCACTTCAGCATTGCTTATTTTATCCACCCAGCTTATCTTCTCCATCCTCCTCCACATCCACATCTCAAATGCTTCTAACCGCTTTTCATCCTCTCGTCTCAGTGTCCATGTCTCCGACGCATAAAGAGCTACACTCCATACAAAACATTTACAGAGTCTTTTTCTAAGTGTTTTGTCTATTTTTCCCGTTAGTAACCTCCTTTTCCTATTAAACGCTTCCTTCGCTACAGCAATGCGAGATTTTATCTGCTGATGGCACCTCAAATCTTCGGTGGTCATACTCCCAAGATATTTGAACGATCTTACTTGCCTGATATTAGCTTTTCCTAACTTAATATTTATTATATTCCTTCCTTTTCCAATCACCATACTCTTAGTTTTTGCTGCATTGATTTTCATTCCAAACTCTTGGCAAGCTTCATCTAGACCTTTCAGCATTCTGTTTAGAGTTTGTTCGCTTTCTGCCAACAATACCATATCATCAGCAAATCGTATGCACTCTATTTTCTTGCCGCCAATACGCACTCCTCTTTTTCCATCTAAGCCTTTTCCAATAATTTCTTCTAAGCATAAATTGAACAATAATGGGGAAAGGCAACAACCTTGTCTTACGCCTCTCCCAATGCTGCTTTCTTCAGATATCTCGTTTCCGATCTTTATTCGTACTTTCTGTTGTAAATATAGGTTCTGTATCAACCTTCTCTCCTTCCAATCTACGCCTTTGCTCTTCAATATATCCATCAGCTTCTTCCATTGCACCCTATCAAAAACCTTTTCCAAGTCAATAAAGGCGGCATAGATGTTTCTTCCTTTCTCAATATATCTTTCCCCTATGATTCTTAACAGGCCGATAGCATCTCTGGTTCCTTTTCCTTTTCTAAATCCAAACTGGTCTTCTCCAATCTTTCTATCTAACTTTCCATATAACCTTCTGTTCAGCACTCTCAACAACACTTTAGCAGCATGTGAAATTAGGCTGATAGTTCTATGCTCTTCACATTTATTAGTATTCTTCCATGTAAAACGAAGAAAATTAAATACGAGTCCCGTGAGATCTAATGGCCTATTTGTGGTTGTACTAAGAGGATATGACTCTGTGAATTCACTAGCAGGACGCAGTTCGGAGGTTATCCCAACACCGGAAGTTCCATAAGTTACCATTGTACGCATCGCAAGTTCACTGCCAGCACATTTCGAAGTGAAATGGTTCTAGAGTTGGAAGATGGTTTTTCTTCTTAAACTTTCGTATCTTTTTTAAAATAAGAAAAATTAAAATTGGATACATGGCGTTCTGGATCTAAATGTTGAGTTTGCCGTGACACAATATTCTTTTGTTAGTAACATACTAATTTTCTCCGTATTAACATAGAGAGAGTTGGGTTGGGAAGAAATTTAAAAAACGAATAATGTCAAACGACAGTAAAATGAAATTAAGAATAGTTTAAGTGACTCGTAACAGATTAAAATGATTTAAGTTCAAGATAGTAATTTTTTATTTTTTTATTTATTTTTTTGTGTTCTACGGGCGAAGTCGCGTCCTACTATTAAATGCTAACGTGAGCACCGAACTGTTTCGGCTTTCGTCTGCAGCGGAAGTATACTGGCTAATACACTCCTGGAAATTGAAATAAGAACACATTGACGCCGGTGTGTAAGACCCACCATACTTGCTCCGGACACTACGAGAGGGTTGTACAAGCAATGATCAAACGCACGGCACAGCGGACACACCAGGAACAGCAGTGTTGGCCGTCGAAGGGCGCTAGCTGCGCAGCGGTTGGGCACCGCCGCAGTCAGTGTCAGCCAGTTTGCCGTGGCATACGGAGCTCCATCTCAGTCTCTAACACTGGTAGCATGCCGCGACAGCGTGTACGTGAACCGTATGTGCAGTTGATGGACTTTGAGCGAGGGCGTATAGTGGGCATACGGGAGGCCGGGTGGACGTACCGCCGAATGGCTCAACATGTGGGGCGCGAGGTCTCCACAGTACATCGATGTTGTCGCCAGTGGTGGGCGGAAGGTGCACGTGCCCGTCGACCTGGGTCCGGACAGCAGCGACGCACGGACGCACGCCTAGACCGTCGCATCCTACGCAGTGCCGTAGGGGACCGCACCGCCACTTCCCGGCAAATTAGGGACACTGTTGCTCCTGGGGTATCAGAGAGGACCATCCGCAACCGTCTCCATGAAGCTGGGCTACGGTCCCGCGCACCGTTAGGTCGTTTTCCGCTCACGCCCCAACATCGTGCAGCCCGCCTCCAGTGGTGTCGCGACAGGCGTGTATGGAGGGACGAATGAAGACGTGTCGTCTTCAGTGATGAGAGTCGCTTCTGCCTTGGTGCCAATGATGGTCGTATGCGTGTTTGGCGCCGTGCAGGTGAGCGCCACAATCAGGACTGCATACGACCGAGGCACACAGGGCCAACACCCGGCGTCATGGTGTGGGGAGCGATCTCCTACACTCGCCGTACACCTCTGCTGATCGTCGAGGGGACACTGAACAGTGCACGGTACATTCAAACCGTCGTCGAACCCATCGTTCTACCATTCCTAGACCGGCAATGGAACATGCTGTTCCAACAGAACAATGCACGTCCACATGTATCCCGTGCCACCCAACGTGCTCTAGAAGGTGCAAGTCAACTACCCTGGCCAGCGAGATCTCCGGATCTGTCCCCCATTGAGCATGTTTGGGACTGGATGAAACGTCATCTCACGCGGTCTGCACGTCCTGCACGAACGCTGGTCCAGCTGAGGCGCCAGGTGGAAATGGCTTGGCATGCCGTTCCACAGGACTACATCCAGCACCTCTACGATCGTCTCCATGGAAGAATTGCAGCCTGCATTGCTGCGAAAGGAGGATATACACGGTACTAGTGCCAACATTGTGCATGCTCTGTTGCCTGTGTCTATGTGCCTATGGTTCTGTCTGTGTGATCATGTGTTGTATCCGACCCCAGGAATGTGTATATAAAGTTTCCCATTCTTGGTACAATGAATTCACGGTGTTCTTATTTCAATTTCCAGGAGTGTATGTTTTTCACACGCTGTGTTAAACGCAGCTATCAGGTTTATTTTCTGAACTACTGTTTACATGGAATGATAGCGACGGTAAATGATGTCTAATGGTCAGTTAATAGCAGTATCAATCGAATTTTCTTTGGTGACGAGGCGATATAAAATTAATTTTGAAGAACACTATAAAGAATCTGAACTCTGCTTTGAAAGTTCTTTCAATTTTTAGAGCAGCTTTATTTTATACAGGTTATGTAAGTTTCAAAAAGAGATAGAGTTTTCTTCATAATCATAATTTCGTGTTATGAGATTTGAGTCTTTCCTGGTATACAGCTTCTAAAATTTGTTCTCTGGTGATCAACCGGATAAGTTCTACCATTAACGATGTTTCGGTACCTACCTTTACTGCCTTCATCGGTTGAAGTTGTTGGTCGAAGTAGTTACTACGATAATACCTTATCTTACGTTTTGTTTCCTATAATTTAGTTCCGATATAATTTAGTAGTTTATTAAAGTCGATAGACCATTGTTAACCTAGGATTATACAACATTAAGAAATACTTACGCCATCGATTTGTTGATTAGAGCAGATTTTAAGCGAGTCTACGTCTTTCATCAATCTCTGGCTTTGTTACATTATTTAAACCCATTGTTTCTTCAAAAAGTAAAGTCTATTTATTTGGAAGTGTTTTAGTCCTTAAATTTATTCCGTACAAGCTGATGCAGTATTTTGCCTATTTGGAGCCACCCACTGCCTAGGTGAGCTATGAGATAGGTTGGTTCAGAATACGCGTTTCAGTCGGCAATTATTACGCAACCTCCACAAAAAGTTCTAGTGCAGTTCGCTAAATGTTTACTAGTAATAAGTGACCGTGTTACAAAGTGGCCGTGGGTCATATGTAACCGATAGCTGATCATAATTATATGTGTTCTAAGGCCGACACAGAAACTAAAGTCTGGCAGACAATGGGTATGTGAGTTGCTGTAAAATATCTCCTGTCTCTTTTTCAGGAAAACGGTTTAAAGAATGCTTACAGCTCTGATCTGTAGATACGAGTCAGCGATTTGCGGTTACATTAAGCTCGACAGCAGTAATTTTGTTCATTGTGTTAGCTGACCTTTTGAATGCATAAAATGCATTGAGAATTTTTGCTCAGGCAAAAGAGAAAAGTGTCTATTTATTTTCAGAAATCATTCAGATTTAGCCAAGTGAAATATCTATTTTCTGAGACCATTTCGAACGTAATTGATCTAGGATAAGAAGAACCTAGCAATAAAATTTTAAAGACAATTTAATATTTGTTTAAAGCATAACATACAAGCCAACACGTCGAACAATTGGGCTATCAGTTTTTCAGATTTTTCTAGCTGGATAGGATAAAGAGTATATTAATTACGACTAAATTAATAACTTGTAGGAAGAAATTATTTTTGTAATTAGTGTGTTGTTTATGAAATGTAAATATTGCACTTCAAAATGTACAATATTTTTTAAAAGTATATATGTTGGCCGACAATGTACGAGTAACTGCATATAGCTCATTCCATAAACTTCTTTTCTCACCCATCATTTCCAAAACTCGTTCATTTCATACTTTGTCTTCCACCTAATTTTTAGCATTCTTCTGTAACACCACATTTCAAATGCTTCAAGTTTCTTTCTTTCCGGTATTCCTAAAGTCCATGTTTCGCTAAAGTAAAGTGCTGTGCTCCACACATAGAGTTTTAAAAAGTTCTTTCTAATTCCTAGATCAATATTTGAAAATAAAAGGTTTCTATTTTTCATGAAGGCTCTTTTTGCTAGTGCTATTCTGCTTTTAACATCATTCCTGCTTCGGCCATCGGTTGTAATTTTGCTTCCCAAGTAACAGAACTCACTCACTTCTCCTATAGCATCCGATCCCATTTTTATATTTAATCTGCTACTATTGGTATCATTTCTGATACATTTCATCACTTTTGTCTTACTTTGATTTATATTCAGTCCAAAATCTTCCTTCAGTATTTTGTTCATGCCATTCAAAAACTTCTCAATATCCTCAGCCCTCTCTGCTAAAAAGACAATGTCATCAGCAAATCGTAGCATACTGATTTTTTCTCCCTGAAAACTTATGCCGCATGGAAATTTTTCTTTCACTTTCTTCATTGCTTCTTCTACATACAAGTTGAATATTAACGGGGATAGACTACAACCTTGTCTCACACCCTTTTTAACCGATGCATGTCTCTCGTGATTCTCTACTTTTATTACAGCCACTTGATTCTTATATAGTTTATAGAGTATTCTTCTATCTCGATACTTTAGACCTGACTTCTTTAAAATTTTGAACATCTTGTCCCACCTAACATTATCAAAAGCTTTTTCTCAATCAACAAATGCCATAAAAGTATCTTTGTTTTTCTTGATCCGCCCTTCAAGTATTAATCTTAAAGACAGAATTGCTTCCCTTGTACCGCGATTTTTCCTAAACCCAAACTGATATTCACCTACTATCTCTTCTACTACCCTTTCCATCCTTCTGTATATTATTCTGGTCAGTAATTTTGAAGCATGTGATGTGAGACTAATGGTGCGATAATTCTCACATTTGTCAGCTTGTGCTTTCTTTGGAAGTGTGAAGATGATATTTTTATTAAAATCTGTTGTAATTTCTCCTGTTTCATAACTTTTTGATATCAGCTTGAATAATCTTTCGATTCCTTCCTCTCCTAGATATTTAAGAAGTTCTGCAGGGATCTCATCAATTCCAACTGCCTTATTTGCTTTCAAGTCATTCAGAGCTTTATTAAATTCTGTTCTCAAAACAGGATCTCCTAAGTCATCAATGTCGATATCGCCTTCCTTTTCCAATACACTATTGTTCAAGTCGTCCCCATCATACAGTTTCTCAATGTATTCCTTCCATCGGTTAGTTCTATCTTCTGAGTTTAAAAGATGTTTCCCATCGGCAGCTTTAATGTTCATACCTCTTTTCTTCATTTCTCCAAAATTCTGTTTGATCTTCCTATATGCAACATCTACTTTTCCTACGACCATTTCCTTTTCTACTTCTTCACACTTTTCTTGTAGCCATTTTTCTTTTGCTATTTTGCATTTCCTATTTATTTGATTTCTAAATTGCCTGTACTACTCTCTTCCTGCTTCATCCTGAGCATTTTTGTACCTTTTCCTCTGAAGTTTATGGAAGAAGCGACAGGCTTTTAGGTCATATTTTGAGACATGCTGGATTGGTTAATTTGTTAGTGGAGGGAACAGTCGAAGGTAAGAACTGTAGAGGTAGACAGAGATTAGAATATATGAAGCAGATAATTGAGGACGTGGGTTGTAAGGGGTATGTAGAAACGAAAAGGTTAGCACAGGATAGGAAGGGATGTAGGATTGCATCAAACCAGTCTAAAGACTGACGACAGCAAAAAAAAAAAAAAAAAAAAAAAAAAAAAGCTCATTTGCTGCAGCAATGATATAACTAAAAAATTAGCTGTTTTGTGTTACAATCTTACGATGGACAATTTTCGTATATACTACAACTGATCAGGACCGCATTTAGACTTTGTGGGCCCCTAGGCTATACATGTCGTGCGGGCCTCCTGCAACTGAAACTATATATTTTCCTTTCTTTTATATTGTATTATTTCAATAATACATGGAGATAAGTTATTTTCTAGTGAACGCAAAAGTTATTACTCTAGTGACCGATCGAAGATTCGGTTTCGCCCAAAAAATCTAGCTTCGGTCACAGTTTCAGTTTCAGCCAAAAACCGGCCGAAACTTCGGCTGTGTCGAAACTCAGTGTTCGTGAATTGTCGCGCGTCTTTCGGCTAACATCGGATAAGTTCGTGGCTCGTATGTGGAACACTGACCGGACAAATATACGTAGGTCGTCGGATTAATCTATTTGGTGAAAATGTAGAAAAATTGCTTTTCTTAGCGTCCAAGGTAATGTCTTTTAATTACGAATACTAAAGTTAATTAGTATTTTAAAAATAATATTTAGGTTTTTTTGATTTTATAACTTATTTTCAATTAAGTAATTGATTGTCGTACAAATTAATTATTGTAATATTTGTTGAAACTGACAATTACATAATTCACTCTCTTTTCTTTCTTTGTTGAAACTGATAATAACGTAATCACCAACTGTTACATGCAAAATATCAATAAATGAACAATTTATTGAGATCTTGTGTGTAGCACTTGGTGATTAATTTTTATTATTCAAAATAATAAATTAATCTCAAGAATATTTAGAACACAATAGGCTATTTGACAGTATTGAAAATATCTTACAAATTGTAGTCACTTGCGTAGATTAATGCTTCGGAAAGCTATTTTTGTGAAGTTTGAACAGAAAGATGAATTATTTTTTAATAAAAATGCGAAATAAAATTTTCTTACACTTGGTAACGTGATTGGTGGTCGCTTTAGAGACGTCATGTGTCTGTAAAAATCTGCGAATGGAGCGTTTCCTATTATCCAAGTTTTCAAATATTTTTGTTGTTAGTTGCTGGTTATTTCTTGTTATTAATGAAATTTCGTTTTGAATAGAAAATGGAGGACAAGTTGTAAAAAACCTACAGCGGAAAAATAACTAAAATAGACGCCTTATTTGCTGCGCTGGCTATTGAAACAACAACTCACTTTTATTCTGCGAAGCTTAAAAACGTAACAACTTCATTTTGATAATCATTTATATTTTAATTGAAAGTTAGAGATTAACAGAAGTCGTTCATATGAATGACGACTAAAGCTATAAATTAAATGAATTATTTTAGGAGATACTGACGAGAAAAATGCAGGCTATAATGTAGATGTATGATAAGCTCAACAATTAAATAACTGGATATTGTGGGCTATTTTTCTTAATTTCAGATAAAAGATAAATATCGTAGATAAATGATGACTTTTTTGTCAACGAAACTGAATTTATTGTTTGTTTATTTATTTATCGACCGCGCTTCACTTAATCTCACACAAAGAAACTGATGTTTAAGTGTTCCCTATTAATATAAAGAGAAACAAATAAGAAGTACCGTCGGGGTAGCTACGTGGTCAGAGAGTGCTAATAGAATTAAGAAGGTTCCTGGTTCGAACCTTGATGGGGATAATGTTTTTTATGTTTATATTTTTTTTCGTTTCCTTTTTTTTAACTGCTTTACGTCTCTCAACAGCGAGGTCTTTAGAGACGGGAAAGGATGGGGGGCAAGGATGGGGGCAAGGAATGGGAAGGAATTCGGCCATGGCCTTTTGAAGGAAGCATCCCAGAATATGCCTGGAGTGATTTGGAAAACCCAAATCAGGGTGCCCAGACGGGGATTCGAACCGCCGTCCTCCCGAATGCGTGGCGAGAACGCTAACCGTTACACCGCCACGCTCGGTTTTTCGTTTCCGTTTGCTGTTTGTTGCACTACAGAATCATAATCATGTTTTTATTCGAAGAATTCATAAATTTTTGGTTGTTAAGCGTCATGTAAACGTTTGAAACATAAATTGATGGTTAACTATCAGAAGTTAGGTTGTTCGCAGAAGACATAATTCTATATAAAAGTATCAAAACTATAGAGAACTGTGATCAGCTGCATGGTGATCTGGACAGGATATCTTGCTGGGGTGGTATACATGAGACGAAGATAAATGCAAAACAGAGCCAGTTTATTAGATACACAGATAAATAAATATATATATATATATATAAAATGCTGATTACGATTATAAGGTGGGGAATGAACTGATTCTTGAAAACTTGAAATGTAAATATTGTGGTATAACCTTTAATAGGAAATTTAACTGGGCAGGACACATTTGGCAGATAGTAGGAAAAGTTTGCAAAACCCTTCACTTGTTGGAGAGAGTGATGAGGGGATGTACGAGAGAAGTAAAGTAACTGGGTTACAAAACTTAGGTCAGACCATTTCTTGAATATGGTGGTGTAGTATGGGATCCACATTTTGAGTATCAAATACACGAGTTGGAGGGGGTATGAAGAGGGGCTGTTAGATTTGTTTCTGGAAATTACCTCAGAACACAATCACTAACCGATATAATAAAAGAGCTGAAATGGGATTCACTGGAAGACAGTAGGAGGGTGAAGAGAGTCATAGAGGTGTACAAGGTGTATATTGGTGTGAGTCGTGGAAGGATATTGGTGTAAGAATTAAAAGTAATGCATGGAAGGGAAAAGAGGACCACGATCACAAGCTGGCACTCGATTTCAGGCACAAGGGTGTGGGAAGATTTTCTTTCGTTGCTAAGGGAGTTAGGGATTGGAATAAGTTACTAAGAGAATTGCTTGGACTCACTTTTGTTGGAATTTTTACTTGACGATACAACTGCAGCTTACCTTTCTGACATAAATCCGTCTATTTAGGCGGTATTTACTTTTAATGTAACAAGTAATTTTCAGGTAAAAAAAACAACTGTTTTTCGGTGTGCAAGTAACTTACAGTTTCCTTTTTGAAGTCTTTTTCGTTTATGTTTCAAATGTTTGTAATTCACTTATTATCCAAAAAATTGTGAAACCTTCGAAAAAAAAAAAAAAAAAAAAAAAAAAAAAATTCAAATTGATGTTTTGGTGGATTTTCGAAAAAAAAATATTCGATGCAACCAACAGCCACTGTTATCCAAAGAAAAAGCTCACAGAAAACAACCAAAATATATTCCTAAGCGAGAATCAAATCTTAGGACTCTAACCTTACTGATACTCGCCTTAAACAACGTATTACATTTAACTCTACGAAATTATAGGGTAAATTATCTTCACAGAAAATTAAAAGTGATTTTATCGCAGTATCGTCTGCGTTTCTACGAGGATGTTGCAGCGATTTTTTTTTTAATTTTATCTATTATGGTAACATGGTTTATTGTGTATTCACACTATTTATAAACACCATTTCCAACAATTTATTCACAGATTCAAAGAAAAAACCAGATGTTACTTATCTTAGAGTGAGCGGTTACTGGCACGTGACGTCACGAGTGTCGTTGGCTCACACCAGGCAGCAGAGGAGCATTTTGGCAGACTTTCAAATTCTCTAAATTTTAAGTAAAATAAGTACTTTCATCAAAGAATAAATACCTGTTGGATTACGTGTATCAATTAACAATTTAAAACCATTTTTAAAAAATAGTCATATAGCCTATTAAAATACTCAATTAATACACCGGTATATATATATATATATATAAGTTTTAGCCCTCTAACCATTCTTGATGATTCCTATGTAAAATGACGTCCTGAATCCGAAAATGACTCTCGTTCCTCCCCCCCCCCACCTCACCCACAGTTTTCGGGGGCAGCCTACCTACCTGTTTTTATCAATTTTTGATAATTTGGAAGGATGAAAAGGATTATTTTAACCTTTACATTTATTTTTGTAAAATAATAAATGTAAAAAGTAAAATAATAAACGTAAAAATTAAAATAATAAATGTAAAGAATAATAAATAAATTGTTCATTTGGTGCTTGAATTCCTTTCATACCCTGAGGTAAAAGTCTCTCGTACCAAAAACCAGTACTCTGCCACCATGCTCGCATTCCACTTCCCTGAAAGTCTTCTCAGCGACTTAGTGATAACTTGATGGAATCGTTTGCCGTGTTCGTCCGAATCTAATCCTAAATTTTCAGGGAAGACGTTCTCACACACGTTTTGTAATGCAAGCTAAGCTCGTTTGTCTTTTCTATTCAAGTGTTCAAGAAAAGTTGGATCTTAGAAAAGTTGTCTAATCCGGGGGCACACGAAAACATCTTCCTTGATTTTAGGCTCTCTAAGACGAGGAAATTTAGTTTTAAAAAACAGAAATGCGTCACCTTGTAGCATATTTCAATAATTTCGTAGTTAATATTCTAGTGAGCTACAGGCCGGGGCGGACGTGGAACATGAGAGCGCGTTTGCAGAATCTGAACCCTTCCTGCAAGCCCATAGAGGCAAGCAGTTTTGACTGTGAGAAACAAGGTTCGAAATGTTCAGGTACCTTCTAGAAAGACGCCTCCAACTGGCCAATTAAACTTTGCATCCACAGCGCGTGATGTGAACTGGCCAATGGGAGACAGTCACCCCACCCTTAAGCGACAGTAGAGAGACGCGTTCTGTACTCGTCCTCTGCGCAGTTTCATTTTGAAGATCACGCCGTAAACTTGCCAATTTTAGTGAAGCCAATGACTTAGGCAGTGTTAAAGAAATTACACCACCAGCTCCACCCTTCGTATGCTCACGAGGCGAGGCTTGTACCAACCCTCCCGCTAGTTTAGTCAGCCATTCGGCTATAGTGAGGAAACACATTTCGCTTCTATGCATATTAAGATGTACCATTCAACTGTATCAATCCACTTATCTCTCCGAAGAATTCAAGAAAAAATGCCTGTTCATAACATTTCTGAAGTTATTTGCAACAATACCTCAAGTCAGTACGTAGTTAGAGTGATTATTTTTAGTGCTTTCCAGCCCGTACTTGCAGACGCCAATGGGAAGAACCAGAAGTTGACGGCGAGCAGGCAGGACGAACTTACGTGCACGCAGGGGTAAGTCGAAGGTAATTCTTCGCTCGGCCATTACCACGCGTCAACCTGTCTTGTCTCTTGATTTCACACTTTTTTTGACAACCCGTGTTTGATGTGCAGAGGCGGCATATAAATATTTTCTTTCGGTACCAGAGAATCTTGAGCGACATTTTTCCTACCTGGAATAAAACTCTCGCAGAGGCCAGTTCCTCATAATGTAATGAAGGTCTCGGGCTCGGCTGTGCTATTCACGTAGGAAGCAGCAGTATTTTGTGAAACCTGATTGAATGCCCGCCAGGAGAGCAATAACTTTTTAATCAGCTCAAAGTTTCCAATTATAATCATGACAACTGATTTTATGAAGGATTCTGCCAATATTTTCATACGTCTTCCTCATATGCACAACGTATGCAACCGTGACTGAAGTTATTCGTTCCCATTGGCCAACAGGGTAACTTTCAAGCTTGTCTTTGATGAGCAGCCTATCCATTTTTCTGGTTCCCATGGCAATCAGTTATATCATCAACAAATTTTTATTGGGGAAGAACACTAAGCCTTCACCTTCCGAAAAAAGTAACTTCGGGGTCGATAGCCTGGTCCAGTAAGAAGAGATGTTTACGTCCTTTTATAAGAGATTTAACTTCCAAAGTCGTGATCCAAGAAGTTGAGATTTACTCTTAGGTAATCATTCAATTGCGACTGAACAACGAGGTTATTCCTATGCAAACCACTGGGTGCGAGCTTTTGAGAGCGGCAGGATGGTACAGTGAATCTTTCGAACTCTTATTAATTTTTAAAAATTGGATGTTGCTATATATTGTTGAAATATATTTTTGGTGGTGTCTGGGGGAGGATGCGGGGGTTATAAGCTGGAATATGAACAAAACAAGTGAAAAAAATACGAAAAAACCGGAAACCATCGATCTTCTTCTTTTTTTGTAGGCGATGGGAGAAAACAGGGGCCATATTCGGATTGAGAAGGTCATTTTACATAAGAATCAGCAGGAATGGTGTCAGGACCGATTTCATGCATACCAAATGCCAAGAAGAGTCAACTTATTAGGAACAGAACTAAAGATCGTTTAAGGTTATAGGGTGGGGTCAGAATTGTTAAAGTCTTGAAGTGTAAATATCTTAGCATAACATTTGATAATAAACTTTGGGTAAGTGTCAGAAAAATAATACAAAATCCCTCATTTACTGGAGAGGGTGATGAGATCATGTACACGAGAACGTAGGGAATTGGGTTACAAAACTTTGGTGAGACCGCTGGTTGAATATGGTGGTGTAGTTTGGGACCCATATTTTGGGTATCAAATAGAGGAGTTGGCATGCAAAGAAGTGGAGCTAAATTTGTTTGTGGAAATTATCGCAGGACCCAAGCAGTAACTGATATGACAAAGCAGCTGGATTGGGCGTCATTGAAGCACAGGAGGATAGTCAAGAGAGTGGTAGGAATGTACAAGGCATATGTTGGTGACGAGACTTCGAAAGATATTGCTCGAAGAATTAGGAATAGTGCATGTAAGTTGAGAGATGTCCATGACAACAAGCTGGCACTCGATTTCATGTGTTAGGCAGTGGGTAAGGATGTCAGAGATTGGAACAAATTACCAAGTGAAGTAATGAATAATTTACCAAAAACGCTGAAGGAATTTAAAAATAAAATTTGTAAATCGCAAAATTGGCGGAGGAGGAATTTGACAGTCAAATTATATAAGATAATTTAAAAATATAAAAAAGGCGCTAATAGGGAATTGCTACTGGAGCGTGCAATTAAAATAAATGAGTCTGTACTTTATATCTGAGTGTTGATTTTTGACAAAGTTTGCTTACAAGAGTAAGTCTTTAACATGTTTATTGTATTTGCCCATGTTAAATTGTTAATGATATATATTATTGCTATAAGGTATTTTTTGTCACAAGCCTTTATCTCCGTTCATACTTAACCGAAATCAAAGAATTAAGTGTAATTTTAAAGCTTATGGTTCCACTTGAGTCACGTCATGTTTTAAGAAAGTAATTTTTCGGAATTCAACCCTTAAAGCTTAAAAATGTTAATATTTCTAAGAAACTGTTTATTGTGGTACGAGTGATTTATTTCGCTGGATTCCTATCTGAAATCGTTTAATGCAGTATCATTTTAAAGATTAAGATCTCCGCTTTGGTGACATCATATATTAAGAAAGGATTTTTTTTCGGAATTCGACCCTTAAAGGGCAAAAGTATCAATATTTCTGCAACGCGTTTTTGGGTCACGAGCCATTTATCTCCCTTCATTTGAAACCGATATAGATAAATGAGGTATCTTATTAAAAATTAAGGTCTCCGCCGTGGTCACATTATATTTTAAGAAAGGAATTTTTCGTAATTTGACCCTTAAAGGGCAAAAATGTCGATATTTCTAAAATGCATTTTTTTGTGTCTCGAGCCATTTAAGTCCCTGGATATCTTGGCTTTGGTGACATCATATATTAAGAAAGAATTATTTTTTTTTAATTCAACCCTTAATGGGAAAAAGTATAAATGGTTCTACAACGCATTTTTGTGTCACGAGCCATTTATCTCCATTAATACCTAGACGAATTAAATAAAAGAGATATCATCCTAAAAATAAGGTTTCCGCTGTGGTCAAATCACATTTTAAGAAAGGGATTTTTCTGAATTGAACCCTTAATGGGCAAAAATATCAGTATTTTTAAAATACGTTTTTTGTGTCTCGAGTCATTTATCTGCGTTGATAATTAAACAAAATTGATAAACGAGGTATAGTTTTAAAGAATGAAGTCTTCGTACGGTCTTCGATTCCGTTACACCATATTTTAAGAAAGTTTTTTTCAAAAATCGACGCTTAAAGGGCAAAAGTATTAATATTTCTACAACGCATTTTTCTGTCACGAGTTATTTATCTCCCTTGATACCAAACCGAAATCGATAAATGAGGTATCGTTTTAAATATTAAAGTATCAGGTTTGGTCACATCATATTTTAATAAAGACCTTTCTCCAAATTCGACCCTTAAGGGGCAAAAGTATCCTCATCTCGCAAACTTGTTTTTTTTTTTTTTTACCTCGCTTGATGCCTAACCAAAATCGGTAAACCAGATATCATTTTAAAGTGCAAGGTGTCTGCTTTGTTCACGCCATAGTTTATAAAAAGAATTTTTTGGAATTCGACCATTAAAGGGCAAAAGTATTAATATTATTTCTACAACTTTTTCTTTAATTAAGAGCCAATTATTTCCTTCGATACCTAACCGAAATCGTAAATGTCATATTGTTTTAAAAATGAAGGTCTCCAATTAGGTAAAATCATAAATTTAGAATTTTTTTTCGGAATTTGATGCTTAAAGTGGTTGCGCGTATGAGACAGTTTAGAGCCATTTCCCTAGACTGCAGCAGCAGATATCACAGAGAGGTCAATAAACTGTTTTTTTTTTTTTATATATATAGAATAAGGAGATTTTCGTATATATTTTGTTACATATACATTTTTGTTTTGCTATACAATTTCAATGTGAACATTTTATTTGCACACCAATACAAAGCACAGAGAATTTAATATGCTTTCTGCATTTTGTTCAGGTTGGTTGCATTCTGTTAAGGTCACTGACAGTCTGTCGTACATACAGAGTGTTTTAAATTTCATGTTTCGAGATATGTTCTAAGTATTTTGATGCTATCTATTACAAAGAAAAAACAAATATTTGTTATAGAAGTGCGGTTCTACTTTTCGTTATATTACAAGCATTCAACCTCAATATTCATCGTAGTTTATTCGCGAAATTTTCGCATGGGTCGCCTAGTATAACAAAAATAAAGAATTTTATTTGATACACACTTCAATTATTGTTTTTTATTACATCTAAGGCGGGTAAACTGTGTATATCTGTAAAAAAAAAAAAAATACACTTAACTTTAGCATACAATAAAAATTTCACATGTCTACATACGTTTCGGTTTCGGCCGAAACTAAAACCGACGCCGAAGATTCGGTTTCGGCTGAAGACAGGACTGTTGATAGTATATCGAAATATTGATATTATTTTTTTAATATATATATTTATGAATGAAATTTTACAGGATGATATATCGATATTGAAATCTGAATATCGGGGTCGATAATTTTAAAAATAACTTTTCATTTTTCGTTTGCTCTGGATGTCAAACTTCAGTAACACACAGAGATCAGCTTAAGTAAATCTTACTACGCTTCTATAATTAATTTGCAAATTTAGATACCAAGTCTACTCCGATAATGACAACTAGACTTGCGCATTAAAGTTCGCGAAGAAGAGCGCTCAGTTTAGTTCGCAGCTCCCTCGCGAACTAGTTCGCTCTTTTAGTTCGTTAGTTCGCGTCTCGAATTCAGAGAAACAGATCGTTCGCTCGCCTTGCTACCGCTACTGCACGCGCTATTTTGTTTGTTATGTCAGTTTTATTAGGACATAATCATTTTTTATCGTTTCTAAATGGAATTTAATATGACCTTCTTAACAAAAGTTATTGCTTAATAATAGCCCTTTCAAATGACATTAGCATGATCAGTTGCCGCCGATAAACCAAAGCGCTCTTTGTCCTTTGCACAAATGGGTAAACTGAATAACTGTGCTGTTTTTACTATTTACTTTACATGCATTCGTAGAATATTAATTTTTTAAATGGGTTTATTTATTAGTTCATGGAAGAAACATTACTTATAAAAGGCGCTAATGACCCCGCCGTCGACGTGCCCTTAAAACCCCAACAACAACAACAACACAACATTACTTATGAAATATTATAAATGTGTTTATTTTGATGAATTAAAATGCCCGTTTATAAGAAATCGGCTTTTTTTAGTTTAAATATAGTTTTGGAAATCATGAACAAAATATAATTCTATTATTGGCTACAAGTACTATATGACAAAAACAATATTACCTATATTATTAAGAAAAGTAACAGTAATACTTCCAATCTGATACCTAACAATTAGACATATAAAAATGACAGTGACCCTTGGTAACAATAACGAAAGTGCGTAAATTTCCAGTAAATTGGAAGTCATTGAGCTATTTTTTTATTAGTGTAGGGAAGGATAATCCAACACACATTCACAATATTTTGGCGACGAATGAAACTGATGAAGACACAAAAGTTAATCTTTTTGAATTTCGCAAGTCATTTCTTTACATAACTTTCACAAATCTGTTAACCAACAGACTGAGATAAGTATTATATTATGTCAGCTTTAAAATCAGCGCTAGAAAAATGTAAAAGATACTGTTTCTTTGGTTAAGAAAACAAGAAAAAGCCTTTAGAAGCCAAATTCTCCACAGAAAGTGACAATATTAAAAATAATGCTCTAGTATTCGTTGATAAAAGTCTGGAGTATCTTAGTAAATAGTTAGATTTTAATGAAAGCATTTGGCTATAGAAGATCCAAAAATTAAATTTAAAACACGAGGTTTCATTTGATGGCTGTGAGACAATATTAGAGGTTCTAAATTTATGAGAAAAAATGAATATCAAAGTGAACGAATTTACTCTGAAATAACAATATTACACGAAATCTAGGTAAAAGTAAGAGCAGTATTTCATTAGCAAAAATCAGCTTTTGATCGACATTAATTTAACAACTGAAAGCGATAAAGCATATTACAATTTTACTGTAGACAGACAATTGTTAAAGATGCAAGAAGTGCAAAAAAATATAGCTTAAAAAATAAAATAGTACTCTTTCGTAAAATATTATATTTTTGAAGTGTACTATATTTTTATAGGTTATTCTAAAAAAACATTCTACCATTAACCGAAAAAATATTGGTAATCCTAGCGGCGAATGGTGATAGTTCGCGACCGGTAATGCTCAGTTTAGTTCGCGAACTGTACCGCTCAGTTTAGTTCGCGAACGGTAGCGCTCAATTTAGTTCGCGAACGGTAGCGCTCAATTTAGTTCGCGAACGGTACCGCTCAGTTTAGTTCGCGAGCGGTAGCGCTGTATTTAGTTCGCGATCGGTAGCGCTGTGTTTAGTTCGCGAACTAGGTCGCTCCGTTCTGGAATTCCAGAAAGACAGCTCGTTCGCTCGCTTTGCTAGCGCTACTTCACGCGCTCTCTTATTTGTTATAATAGTTGTGGTTATTGATAGTTGTCTTTTAAGTATTAATGGGATCAAAGTGTGTTTTGTTTTCACATTCCATGTTAAATTTCCGTTTATGACTTCTGCAATAATTATTAATGCTTTACAGTTACATTTTTTTAAATTTATTTTTATATCAGTCTCTGTGAAATGCGTCCACAGCGAACTGTGTTACCTTTTAGATAATAAACTAAAACAAAAGTTGGTCTTCGGGAAAGGATCGAACGAACTAAGGAGGGAGAGATCTGGGAACTAGTTCGCGTAGTTCGCTCGTGTGAGCGCTCTTCCGAACTAGTTCGTTCGCGAACTACACAAGACTAATGACAAGAGTGTAACCAAGGCATCGCTCGGCCAGCACGAATCGAACACGAGCCCATTGTTTGAAATCAGCGTGCGCATTGTCCAGGAACTCCAACTTGAAATTAGTGTGTTAGCAGGAATAGTGGGAAGTTTAAATAACAGAGTGTTATTAATTAGAGAGAAAGAAAAGTAAGACGACTCAGAATTAATTAATTAATTAATTAAATTGCAATGGAGCGCACGCTCCGGTGGCAATTTCCCTAAACACCCATCTTCCCACTTTTCTGCACCCACCTACATTTTCCCTTTACAAATTTTAAATTCTTTCAAGGTTTTTGCCAAATCATTCATCATTTATCTTGGTAACTAATTCCAATCCCTGACATCCTTACCTAAAAATGAGAATCTTCCTACACCCTTGTGCCTGAAATCGAGTGCCAGCTTGTGGTCATGGTCATATTTTTCCTTCCATGCATTACTTTCAATTCTTACACCAATATCTTTACATGCCTCTTCAGCAATATACGCCTTGTACACTCCCATGACCCTCGTCACCCTCCTTCTGTCTTCCAATGAGTCATATTTCAGCTCTTTTATCATATCTGTTACTGATTGCTTTCTGCGATAATTTCCAGAAACAAATCTAGCAGCCCTTCTTGCATCTTCTCCAACTCCTGTATTTGATAGTCGAAATGTGGGTCCAAAACTGCACTACCATAGTCAAGCAATGGTCTGAGCAAAGTTATGTAACCCAATGCCTTTACTTCTCTTGTACATTCCTTCATTACTCTCTCCAACAAATGTAGAATTTTGAAACCTTTTCCTACCACCTGCCCTATGTGTCCTGCCCAGTTAAGCTTGTTATCAAAAGTAATTCCAAGATATTTACATTTCAAGTCTTCAATAAGCAATTCTTTCCCCACCTTATAGTCATAATCAACCTTTAGTTTTTTATTTGTGTATCTAATAAGCTGGCTCTTCTTTGCTTTTATCTTCATCCCATATATACCAACTCAACTAGCTATCCTGCAACTGTTTACAATCTTCAACCATTTCGATCCTTTTATATAGCGTTGTGTCATCTGCAAACAATCTAATTTCTGACAGTAAACAATCAACACAATTATTCATTAGAATAATAAATAGCAATGGCCCCAACACGGTACCCTGTGACATTCCCATTTTTACTTCCACTTATTTCGATACTGCATTTCCTACCCTAACTTTCTGTTTTCTACCTTTTAAAAATTCCTCTAACCATAAAATCACATCCTGATCCACTCCAATATATTTTACCTTATTTGCTACCCTTTTATGGCTCACTCTGTTAAAAGTCTTTGAAAGATCTAGTGCTACACTATTAATTTGACCTCCCTTGTCCATTTCATCTGAAATATCTTGCATATATCCCACCAACTGAGATTCGCATGAATATCCTTGCCTGAAACCATGTTGCCTGCTTGAAAACCACTTACGTTCCTCACATATATTTCTGATGTGGTTGTATATCTTTCTCTCCATTAATTTACCTATCACTGATGTCAAGCTAATTGTCCTATAATTTTCGACTCCATTTCCCACCCCGGCACTACTATCGCAGTTTTCCAATCCTCTGGTAAGCAGCAAGTATCAAGACTCAATTTAAATAATATTTCAAGATAATGTACAATGTCACATCGTGCTATCTTTAAAATATCTATAGTAATATTATCTATACTAGCCCCTTTATGTTTTTTCAGCTTTCTTCGTTCCTTTATGAATTTCAAATTTTATGGTCTGCCCATTTCTAATTGATTTGTTAAGCTTGTTATCCGATTCAGAACCACATGTTTCTGATTCATTGTCCCTAATGCTCTCAGTAAACCAGTTACGTAAAATCTCTGCCTTTTTTAAATCCTCCGTAACTTCTTGTCCATCCTTATCTAAAAGCGTCTCAACACCCTCCCTTCCTCTTAGTTTTCTAACATAGTTATAGAAATTTCTAGATGAATCACTCGATGGTCCTCCTGCACTGACAATACTCTTCATGAATCCATCTTTAGCCACCTTCTTTGCTGTTATTAAGTCCTTGTTTAGTTGTTTTAAATATTCCCTATTACTCTGTAGTCTCTTAACTCTGTTATGTTCTCTTCTTACCAACCTCTTTAACCTCCTCACCTCCGTGTTATAGTACAAAGGTTCTCTAATTCTTTTTATTTTCTGTTTTGGAATAAATTTTTCTTCCCCCTTTCTTATTATCTCCTTGAACTCTTCCCATCTTGACTCTACTGTACTTGTGCCTTCCTTCAAATTGCTGAAATAATAGCTATCAACATACAAAACTAAATGAAATACCACAAAAAATCTTATAAAAAAAGTAATGTTAACTGGCCATAATGCATTCTGTGATAGCTAAACTTCGCCCTAAATAAATGCCTCACCTGTATTACTTATCATAATTAAAAATACACTAAAAAAGAGTAGCTTCAAACCTCTTTCTAGTTTTAAAAATTTCATTATTTTTTTGAAAATTATGACACGCATAATGGTCAAATATTTTAAAAAAATCAACAATCATCATCACCAAAAGTGAAAACTTGGTTAAGAACAATATCACACACCTATTTATCAGTGGACATTTTTACAGCATCAGTTTTTATTAAATTAAATTTATGAAAGTGTCGATATATCGATACTTTTTTCCGATATAGCCTATTTACAGCCGATATTGATACTTTATAAAATATCGATTGGTCGAAAATCCGATATTTTAAAAAATATTAACAGCTTTAGCTGAAGATCCTGATTCCGTCGATCATTAGTTACATATGAAACATTTGAATACGTTCTCCTGAAAAATTGATGTTCTTGAGTTATATCACTGTTCCAGAAAATTAGCGATAAACAAAACATTGTCATAAATCATAAAAAAATATCTATACATAAAAATTTATATCTAGATTTGCACAAAATACCTGCGAGAGAAATGAAGCTCGTTGAGGAGTTATTCACAGAGTAGCCAATACACGAAAACAAAAGTCGCTAGATCTGTTCTCAAAACTCACTAGATTACAGAACATTTAGAACTAAAAGATTCACTAAAAATCGCTAAATGATAGAGGGATAAGGTAAGTAATATAAAAATATTTTAATAATCAGTATTTTCATTAAACTCAACATTACATTGTATTAAAATTCAACATCAAATTCTTCACTCGGTGTTTTTAATCAACATTTTGGTCTATTGTTGGAGATGCAGAACTTGGAGATTTGGAAGGATGAGATGAATCATCAATATTAGAGTTACAAATTTAGCAACTTTACAAATTGTAGTAATCAAATCAGCTGGAAGATCGTAACTATAGCATGTTTTTCATAATTTTTAACTGATTCCTTAAAAAAATAATGCTATTCAGAATTTTTACAGCCATCCTATTTCTCCACTTCTTTTTAACAATGTTCATTGTACTGAAAATCCTTTCTACTGCGGCATTAGAAAGAGACAGTGATAAAGCGGATATGGCTAAATCAGATAACTTCAGGAAGGTATTTAATCCAGCAGCATTCTTGCATTTTCGAACTTCAGCCCAGAATTCAATGACACTGAACGTAATTAATACCATGCCATTGCACTAGGAGTTTGTCAATTTTTTCGTTTATCAAATCCGAGTTCTGAGGTAAGATCTACTAATTTGTTGTCTTTGCCCTGGCGGAGAGTTTTTTACACACTCAAAAGATACATTTTATCAAAAATAATGTAGTTGGAAGGAAGTCTTTGCTGAATCTCTTTCGCTAATTTGATAATGAAATCAATACAATGTTTTCTGATTGCATTTATGGTATTGAGGTCTTTTGCACTTTAGATTCAAAAAGATATCCTGAATAATGTACCGGATTCAAGTGGTCTTCTGTTTTAATGGCCATATAAACTTTGTAAGTTGTTGCCGCTGAATGATTAGTACCCCATTACAAACAAAGCAGAACAACGTCATCAAGGTGTTCAGTAAGGCAACCGGATTTGAGTCTTCACTTTCAAAGCTCTTCACTCCAATTTGTACGTCATTCCGGATGCTCCTTAAAAAGCACACATAAATGAGATTATGCTCATCCGCGTACATAGAATAAAGTAAATCTGCTGTATAGCAATTATCTCTATTCATGAGAATATGAAATTTAAATTCGTCCCATTGTGTGGTTCTTTAGTGGACAACCAACGAATATCACAAGACTTCAATATTTTAAACGGTTTCTAGCAAAAATTTATCGCCTCAACTATTTCTCTGTACCCACCACAACGTTTAGATTAATGTGAGAACCAATTAACGAGGTTGAGTCAAATGAAAACCTTAAATTTGTAATAAAAAATCGAAATTTCGCGCCGTTATCCTGTAAGTTCGTAAGCGTGCTACAAGCAGCGTTCAGAATGGCCTGTAGGTGGCAGCATAGTGCAGATGCACAAATACCGTCGCAGTATCGGTATAAAGATGGCTGTCCCACTTGAGACTTGCACCAGGGAAGAACAGCGTTCTGTTATTCGGTTTTTGAGTAGTGAAGGTGTGAAAGATATTGAAATTCATCGAAGAATGAAGGTTCAGTACGGTGATGCATGTTTGTCACAGCAGCAAGTCTACGAATTGAGTGGGAAGTTCGCAAATGGTGTGACTTCAGTGGAAGATGCTCCTCGTCCAGGTCAGGCATAATGAGTTGTGACTCCACAGAACATTGCAGCAGTTGAAGCCATAGTGATGGAAAACGGCCGAGTGACACTGAAGACATTGCAGCATGTTTAAAGATCAGTCATGGTTCAGCACACCACATTGTGCATGATGTGCTCCAGTTTCACAAGATGGGTGCCACGGCAGCTGACTCCTGAAATGACAGAACGACGTGTTGATGCTTGTGAAGAACTTCTTCGGCTCTTTGAACGAGAAGGTGATGGCTTCCTTGCAAGAATCGTTACTGGGGACGAAACCTGGGTTCACTTCCACAGAGGCGGCCCTAGCAATATTTTGAGGTGGTGCGAGATCTCATTGTGGCGCCCCAAATGTGCAATCGCTTATTCGTGATTAGGGTGTCCCTATAGACAGATTGAAGATGGCAATTCTTTTACATTTTACTCATATTAGAAATGCAAAATTTTTTTTTTTGCTTGAAAGTTTTTACTGTTTCACGTCTAAACGGCTGAACGGCTTAAAATAAAATTTGAAATAATGTATTGGTTATCTACTTTTATCCAGATCGATCAAGTAGTTCCTGTGGGATTCAGATACGAATACGTGTACGAATGCGTTATGAATTCCACTCGAGCAAAGCCGTGGGCAGAAGATAGTCTTTATTTATTAATAATAACTCAAACCTCAGAAAAATTGGTATAGGACAGCAGTGGTATGAATAAGAAACAAGAGAAGTAACAAGGAATGCTGTATGTCTGAAAAGGTTTATTTAAGCCACTGTGGCGAACTAAATGCTCACATCACGTAAAGGTCAGATTCACTTAGTTTTTAATAATTGGATTCTACACTTAACGTACCGTAAGTAGCGCTGTCATCCATACAGCTAAGCACTTCCTACTCTCCACGCTCTATCTCAAGTTGGGTTTAAGCTATGAAATATTGTCTGTGACGAAATTTGTAGAGAATTTTATGCTCTACAACTTTTACACTAACTCAAAATAACATTTAGAGTAAAGGAAGCGAGATATTTATAAAAGCCGTTTTTTGTGACATTTGGCCTTGATTATCTTGACTGGCGTACACGAGATTCTATGAGACTTTTGAGCCAACTTATAAAATATAAAACAAAAGTTTGAGCAAGAGCAAATTTTCAGCTTATTATCTTTCATTACGAGGTTTGCCCCTTTTTTCATCTTATTTGACTGGATTACAACCAATAAATATATGTGATGCTTTAAGAGATTTAGCAGAAAATACAATAGGTTGTCATTGGGTTAGTGAATGCAAGTCTATAAAATAGGAAATAACTACCTACGAATTTGTAGTTGCTCTCGTCGTATGGTATGACATTCTTACAAAGATAAATGTAATAAGAAAAATGTTGCAAAACGAAAAATGCAGCTACATGCGGCTATGCATTTACACATTGGCTTGAAAATAATCTGGATATGGTTTCGAGTCATTATCCATGGTAACGGCGAGAGAAACAGCTGACTAAAACGATATTGACGAAGTTCATTATCGTGAGAAGGAAACGTAAGAGAACGAACTTATATTATGTAAGAGAAAAAAGAAGCTCTTGAATTGCATGCAGAGGAGATTTTCAAAATAAACTATTAGTATGTTATTGTTGAAAATGTGCGCGCAAGTTGCCAACATAGATTTGAGGAACTTAAACATGATGAAAACACATTTGGTTTCATGCACAACATAAAAAGATTAAAGGAAACTAGTGATTGTAAAACTTCTGAAGCATTTCAGTGACTTGTAAATATCTCTAACAACAGGAGAAACATCTGATATAGATGAACAAGAATTGTATGAACAACTCAATACGTTTATCTGTGTATAAGAAGTGATCCACGGCGTTATCTCGGTGATGAGATAACTAATAGAAGAAAAAAACATCAATTACCCTCGAAGTAATTAGTCCTGAGAATTTTTGCCACCATACCTGAGACAGTTGCGTACGCAGAAAGAAGTTTTTCGTGGTTAAAAATTATTCGATGTGTCAAGTTCGACTTTCAGCCCTTTCTATTCTTTGAATTGAAAATGAAGTAGCTCATTCGTTAGATTTTTGTGCTTTAGTTTAATATGTTAGTCTTAGAAAAAGCCGCAAACATCATTTTTAAATCCTTGTGTATATCTTTTAATGTACCTTAGCTTATCATCAATAATTTGTCGTCTTTATGTTTGATAACTTTTAATAACTCTTCTAATACAATATTTTAAAACACAAAATGTATTTATTTATGACTTTTGCATTTCTCGTCGATCATCGGAAATACATTCTTTTGATTCTCATGCTTTGCACAAAGGACAAGGGCCTCGCAAAGATCTGCCGCCCCTGAACCTTGTAATGGCTAACGTCGCCGCTGGTGATAACGAACTGCGGCGAGGTTAAAAACTCTATTGTCCAAAATAGTTTCGCAATTTTTTGGTGATAGTCCGTCTAAGTGCTTGAATACCACTTCCCATAGCTTTTTTGATCGGAAGAATAGAACAAAATTATTTTTTAAAGAAATCCGGACTAGTGAACTGATTTAACTGATGTTTTGGCAGCACTTACTATTACCAAATTTAATGACAGCTACAGGGATTAAAAAATGATCGAAGATATAGGTTCAGAATTCTGCTTTGGTCACCTTTGTTTCTTCCTATTATATTCGATCCATTGTCATATCTTTGGCCTCACAATCGTTGATATCCAAATAGAACTTGTGAAAAGTATCATCGATAAACAGGCCAGTGAGTCCGGTTTCCAGGTCCCTAAGAGTCACTGCCGGCTTGTTAGCAACGAAACATCCACGCACTTGGACTTTGTCTTCATTTGTGTCAACGAAAGCAATGACACCAGGAGTTCAATTCAGTGTGATGGAACAGTATTTTATTACACATTTCATTCGTTTTGAATATATATCCGACATTTATCTCCCTATTAGCATCACGCCGGAAATGCTCCGTCATTACAGGGTCATATTTTCCTAGCAGTTGCAATATACCTAGGAAGTTACCATTATTAGAAGTATTTAGTGTTTTAGATCCAAAGCTTCCTCTGAACAAGAATTTACTGCATGTTAAAAAGAATACTTTGCACATTATCCTTTCCTTGATGTTCTTCAATCTGTATCTACAAATGCTTGACTATGACACTGAAATTGTTTAATTTAATCAACACTTCTATCCAATTGATTATGGTGTGTTGGTGATTTGAGGAAGTTTCGTGAGTTTTGAGACTCTCTCATAAGTAGCTCCAGTCATCAAATCCTTCTTTTCCCTACAAAGAATGAGACCATCTGTTGAATAAACTTCAGTAAAAACAATATACTTTATCTGCATATTGAGAGTAAGCAAGCTATCTTTTTTTATATTTCTCCATTTGGCATTACTCTTTGTAAACGCATATTTGAAAAATGACATACAGAATATTTTTTTTTATTTTTTTGTTGCTAGAATAATTATTTCATCTCTGGCTGCAGAGTCAATGAGCGACCATTTTAAAATATCATCATAATTTATACTTTGAAAATGCGACGGTGATGGTATGTCTGGTATACCTCATTCTGTAATATTTTGAACTGCAGACAACCTTCCAACCATATCTAAATCTTCTCGTACATGCTGCTTTTTATCATCATAAGCCTCGTCTGAAGAACTTCTATTAAACGAATATAATAGTAGGCTTCCGCGGCCAGAGTCAGTTGATTCTTGGCTGTCCGCGTGGTGCCGCGTCATATTCCTTGTAGTCGACGTTACGACTCTCATTCTGGGTTCTTCTTCCAGGGAAGAACTATTAAACAAATTTTCTTCCACTGCGTTTTGAACTAGTTCTGGTGACGACGATTCAGATGACTTCTCAAGTGCAAAAAATTTTGCAAGCAATTTTTAAACCATCTTAGTTTAGCCTTGGTTTTGTGCGCCAGATAGTTTTTGTATGTAGCACATTTTTTGTCTGTAAAAGCATTATGCTTTATAAATATTTACGATACCAACGTTAATTGCAATCACCTAAAGTCTAGAAGTGGTATAAATAGATAACTAGATGGAATCTCGCTCCATGAACTCAAGACTACAGCCCAAAGGACAGGAAACAGGTGCGGGAGCCGCGGACCAGGAGAGTGCCAATTATGGGACGAGTTGTGATTTTCTTGATTCGAATAAGTCGAGCTTACTCGAGTCGCAACTCCAGTTGACTCTATTCTATGATGACATACGACTGAGCACTAAGCTGAAGCTCTTGCGTTTATAAACTCTTCTGGATGATTGGTACTTTAAAATAATATGCAAATTGGGTTATTATAGAATTTATTTTTTGAGTAGACGATCTGTCACTGCAGTTTCGGCGCCCCCCATACGACGGCGCCCGGTGCGGTCGCACCGCTCGCACCGCCCTAGGGCCGCCCCTGCACTTCCACCAACCGGAAACGAAGAGAGCGAGCAAGGAATGGCGCCATTCCTCATCACCAAAACCAAAGAAGTTTCGAACAGAACCATCAGCAGGGAAGGTTATGCTGACTCTCTTTTTGGACGAAAAAGGCGTCATTTTGGAACAATACATGCCTAGAAGGACCACTGTCACCAGTGCATCATACACAGATCTCCTAAAAAATCATCTTCGGCCTGCAATCAAATCAAAGCGACGTGGATTCCTATCATCATGTAATCTTTTGCAACATGACAATGCAAGGCCCCACACTGCCCGTACAACAGTTGCAACAATCACAGACCAGCATTTTGAGTGTCTTCCTCATCCACCATACTCACCAGACCTTGCCCCAAGTAATTTCAATATGTTTGGATCACTCAAAGAAGCAATGGGAGGAAAGAAGTTCCGTTCTGATGAAGAGTTACCCCACGCGATGCATAAGCGGTTGCGCGGACTACCAAAAGAATTTTTTTAAAGGAATTTATACACTTTGTAAGCGCTGGAGGACTTGCATTTATCGTGGGGGAGATTATGTTGAAAAGTGATACAGCTTTGTACCACTTCTGCGCAATAAATAACATTTAAAAAAATATTTACGGTTTTCATTTGACTCACCCTCGTAGGTATCTCTGATGAGAAATTCGAGGTAAAGTTTTCTCAGAAGAATGTGACAGTGCTAACTGCAGAGAGTCGCAAACACATCTAACAATAGTCAAACTGGGTAAGCCATATTCCGTTTTCAATATATTCTGTACGCCATTATTTATGACAGAGGCACTATCTACCCCAATTACAATCAAGTTCTTCAGTAAAAAACCATGGGATTGTAAACAGTTTACCAAGGTAGTAGCAATTTCACGAGCATCAGTACTTCAGTGGTTAGAAATTCAGATGTAACTGTATTTTGCGTGGAACTAAAACATCTAATGACTATGCCCAATAATTTTGATACACTGCGGTTAGAAGATTCATCTAAAAGTGCACTATACTTTTGAGAACCAATATCATCCAAAAGCAACTGTTTGAAATAAGGAGCTAAAACATTATTACAAGGGGTGATCAAATGAAAAGGTACGAAACGACACGGTGGGTACAAATGTAGACTTTATTCAAAATATACATCATAGGCCTGAGCACAACGATCCCACTGATGAACAAGCTGCAGGATTCCTTGTTCCCAGAATTCCTGTGGCCGTGACGAGACCCAGTCCTTCACAGCGTCCTTGAGTAAGTTGTCCGAGTTGAAGTGCTTCCCTTTCAGGTATTTCTTCAGTGGACCAAACACACAGAAATCGCAGGGCGACATGTCCGGACTGTAGGGCGGATGGTCCAAAGTCTCCTACTTGAACTTGGCCAGTTCCATGTGTGTGACTCTGGAGACGTGTGGACGCGCGTTATCATAGAGTAGAACCACACCCTCCGTAAGCAGCACTGGTCTTTTTTCTTGATGGACCTGCGTAGGCGTCGGAGTGTCTCACAGTACACATCCCCCACCTGTACGCCATCCTGTCCTCATACGGACTGCCGCATCATTTGGACGCCGCTTTTGATAAGAGCCTCTGCTCTCTACTGCGCATGCGGGCGCCCGCGCATGCTCCGAACCCAGTCAGAGACTCCAATCGCATCCCGAGATGTCTCGCTACGTTCTCCCATGGCGGAATATGCAAATATTTAACTGTTACGTTTTTACGTCGTTTCGTACCTTTTCATTTGATCACCCCTTGTACTTACCTCAGCGCATTTCGTTCTCTGCATTTTCATATTCATTACAAACTTCGAATCAGTAATACATTTCTTCAAAGCTTCAGACAAGAGGTCAAAGTATGTTATGGATGCGTGTTATGCAATAAAAAGGGACAACATACCTTCAAGATTAAAAGATTAACGGAGTCCATATTATTTTAAATGCTGGCATACATTCAGTCCGTCTGATATTGGAAATTTTGTCACATTTATCTTTTGTGGTTTTTTTTTTTTTTTTTTTTCACAGTTTTCCTTACATTATTAATTCTTGTTAGTAGACCCTACTTCACACTGAAAAACGATACAAAAAAATTCTTGTAGGTTTGTTTATCACAGGCTGTAAACACATTTTAAACTCGTCATTAGTTTCCCATTTTCTCTGCTATTTTTGTGTATAAACAGTCTAATTTTTCAGTGGCACTTCCATACTGAACAATAGATAAAACTTTACACACCAAAGGAACAGAGGTTTATTTTAATGACTAAAACTGAAACAAAATAAATTAACTAACTCAGGGAAAGCACAGCTAAACGAATATGTATAGATGAAATTGTAGTATCTGTAGTCAAATTTTTTTTCTGTAATTGCCTTTAGTCTGCGATCCCTGATTTATACTAATCATGACTCTGAAGGGTCGAATATCACTAAAAATCACCAAATTTTTTTTTTTAGCGGTAACATATTTAAGAATATCGCTATTCAACTTCGAAATTCA
Organism: Vandiemenella viatica; assembly: GCA_031002005.1. Taxonomy (NCBI): domain Eukaryota; kingdom Metazoa; phylum Arthropoda; class Insecta; order Orthoptera; family Morabidae; genus Vandiemenella; species Vandiemenella viatica. The sequence continues at coordinate 52,650,175 of JARYHS010008074.1, forward strand.
CTAAATCTAGCGACAAAATCGTTAAGGTGGCAACATTGGTTATTCGCAGAGCGAACGATGTATACAGACATACATGAAATCTATACTATACAGAAAAAGTACATGAAATTCATTTAAAACACAGTAATTATAATACACACTAACCGTAACATTTGGAACTTTTGACTGTCTGCCTGCCTGTCGTTATGTTCACGCAACACTCGAAAACTAACGGGCAGATATTAACGTAGTTGCTCATATCGATAAATCTATGCCACTGCTTAGGGAACGGGGTATATTTTATATAGATAATAATACATTTCCTAATAATAAAGGACAATCTATATGCGTTAATTCGGAAATTTTTGTCAGGGAACGGGGTATATTTTATATAGATAATAATACATTTCATAATAATCAAGGACAATCCATATGTGTTAATTCTGAAATTTTTTTCTCCATCGGTGCAACATGCAACAACAAATAATTGGAATTTAACGAAATTACGCGTAGTGATATCTTATGCCACTTTTAGTAACATGCTTACCAACGATACAGAAGCAAAAACAGTATAAAATCATATTTTGTTAAAAAAGTTTTTATCTCTGAGTTATCGCAATAAAACGATTTTTACGTGTATGTATTCAGCGGGAAAAATTTTAGACGCCACAACACTTCCACGCTGATTATTTTGTATTTCATTGCTTTGAACATTTTAAGTGCTATTCTATTGTTACAATTTCTATACAATCGACGAATAAACATTTTTTTTTTTTTTAATGCTACAAGAACAATTTTATACGAATGGTTATCGTGTTGCATCCTTTCGCACATAGTTATCGTTTGCAGTTCTCCGTGTGTACAAACAGTCTAGATAAATACGTAAAAGCTACGCAGTTGATGACTCTTGGAATCGAACACTGAAGCGGCTCCGCAAACACCAGAGCCAAAGCACAGTGCGCGACAGAGATGGCATACAGGTTGATGGTCTCTGCTCGATGCGCTAGAGCGTACCACCCCCACCACTGCTATCGGAGCTCAGCGAAGGGAATGGAGGGGATGGGTCGGACAGACCACAAATGAAACATAAACTACACCTGCAACAACATCAACACAGTGGAGTGATAGAATACTCCCTATAGTAATCAAAGTGGTGAAAAACTATTTGGAATTGAACAAAATCATCAAAGATCATCTCACAGTAGGACTGAAGGTAATCTATAGTGGGGAAACCTTGAAATATTTTGTGGACAATAAAGAAGGCCACAAAATTTTAACAGCATTCTTCAAACAAAACAATATTGCCCACTTCAGTCATCAAATGCCTGATGAAAAACCTTTGAGAGTAGTTATCAAAGGACTCCCGCCATCAGTTGCAACTGAGAGCATAAAAGAAGAGCTTACCGAAAAGGTTTTGAGCCACTAGAATTGCACCAATTCAAGAAGAGGGATCAACAGACTAAGGAATTGATTCCACTAGCTACCTTCAGCGTTGCATTGAAACCAGGATCAGCAGCTGAGTCAATCTACAACGTTCGCGCTCTATTATATACAAGAATTAGAGTAGAACGCTATAAGAATCTAAATGGACCTCCCCAATGCGTCGAGTGCCAGCGCCACGGACACACTGCGAATTACTGCAACTTTCCTGCAAGATGTGTAAAGTGCGCAGGTTTACATCCGAGCAGAAGCTGCCAAATCCCGAATATCCAAAAGGCAAAGTGTGTAAATTGCTCAGGTGATCACGCAGCCTCCTGGAGAGGATGCCCGCAATACCAGAAGATCGTGAAACCTGCAAAGACAAAAAAAGAAAAGAAAATGAAGACTTGAGACTATTGAAGAACCGTCGAACCAAAAATGCAGGCGAAATAGATTTCCAAAACCAAAATCTGGATAAAACCAAAGCAGGAGGAAACCAAAGACCCGAAAACAGAAGATTAGTGACTATCATTCCTTCGCAGAGACCCTAAAGCGCTCAAGAGGAGATAACAAGAAACCACATTACTCAGACGAAGAGGAAGACTCAGATGAACCTGTAGACTTCTTAGACATGAAGAAATTACTCTACACAATGAAAAGAACCATGAAAAAAGTAAACAGTGCAAAGGACAAGTTCTCTAAACTGTTTGCCTTTATGGAAGGTGTTATGGCGATGCTCAAATAATGGCCACAAATCCACCATCACAACGTGACCTAAGCATAACAATATGGAATGCTAATGGAATCAAAAACAAGAAACTTGAACTCCTAGAATTCGTCAACCGACATAATATTAATGTTATTCTGCTAACTGAAACACACCTAAAGCCTAATGATAAATTCAGCCTATCAGGATTTCAGATACATCGCACTGACAGAATAGGCCAAAGGCTTGGAACTTCCGCTTAAATAACCCAAAAGGGGAACTTCTCCAACTTACTGGCAGGAGGAACATAGACGTCCTAGGACCTACGGAGCCGACATACATAACTAATTCACAGCGAGCACAACCTGATGTCCTAGACATCGCACTATTCAAGAACATCACTCATAGAGTCCAACTCAAATCTATGTCGGATCTAACGTCTGATCACAACCCGGTGCTAATGAACCTCAGGAATGTTATCTTACTAAACCAGTCGCCAAAAAGCACCAAGGATACAGATTGGAATCTTTTCTCAAGATTGGTCCATAACAAGATTAAGCCTACCGTCAACCTTTCAACAGCAGATAGATTGATAGAAAAGGCCATCAGTCATTTCACCAACGTAGTTAAGGAGGCTGACAGAAGAGCATCAATTACCACCACACGCAACGATGAATATCAACAGACTACCTGATATTCTTGAAGATATTAGGTATTTACGGAACCGCTATAGGCTACTCTAGCAACGTTTCCGAGATCCAGCTGACCGCCGTCGATCGCTATTACTCCCGCCAACTCTCCGCCCGGCTGAAAGAAAGGAGCTCAGAAAGATGGGAGGAAAAAATGTCTCAACTATTGCTGGAAAACAGGGAGGCGTGGCAATTAATCCGTGCCCTTCGAGAACCACGTGAAGCCACTTCTCCTATAAATGGCCCTGCAGGTCCGTGCTTCCTCTCACTGGGCAAAGCAGAAATCCTGGCAGAACATTTTGCAGCTCAACATACAGCAGCAGATTATCAAATGACCCCAGCTGAACTGGAGGTGACCACATCTACTCAACCAGTTGCAGAAAAACTTAGCAGACCACCTTCCGACCAACCGGAACTAACAACCCACAGGGAAGTTAGAGCTGTAATACGAAAACTAGCCCCCAAATAATCTCCAGGGTATGGCAGTATTGGCAACGCCCACCTTACCAAGAAAAGGGATTGTCCTACTTACCAGAATTTTAACGCCTACCTGCTTCAAGAGTACTACCCATCGATATGGAAAACTGCAAAGGTCATCGCGCTTCAAAAAAGGGGTAAAGACAAGCAAAACCCAAGTAATCACAGACCGATTAGTTTACTGTCTGCTCCTTCCAAAATACTAGAGCGGCTACTGCTAAAAAGAATTAATACCGGTTTGGAGTTTGGACACACCATCCGACACGAACAATTTGGCTTTGAAAACCATGTAGGAGCCACAACTCAGATTGTGCGACTAACGGAGCATATAAGCAAAGGTTTTAACTGGAAAAAATCAACTGCTGCCGTTTTCGTTGACATCGAAAAATCCTACGATAACGTCGGGCAAACTAAATTAATTGATAAACTATATCATCAAACAGACATTCCGGAATGCTACATCGCACTTATTGCAAGCTGCCTAAAAAATAGAAAATTCTTCGTACAAGTTGAAGGCCAGAAATCTACAACTCACACAATTACTGCTGGAATTCCGCAAGGCTCGGTAATTGCGCCTACTCTTTTCAAAATCTACATTAACGACATACCCTTACCTCCTCACGTACTTATGGCTCAATTCGCTGACGATACGGTCATCTACTCGACCGGAGGAAACCACACACGTAATATCCAAAACGCTCAAAAAAGCTTGGACGCTTTTGATAAATGGTGCAGAGTAAATAAAGTCAAACTCAACCCTACGAAATGTTCTGCAATGTATTTCTCAAGGAAAAGACCAGTACTCCAAAAACAGCTAGAAACAATGGGCCACAAGCTTCCATGGGTGACAGGACTCGATATCTGGGCATAATACTTGACAACAAACTTCTCTTTCGTCAACATGTGCTAGACCGGAGTAAAAAGGGCTAGCAGTGACGATGAACCTTGCACTGATCCTGAAGAGCGACAACCTAAATTTATCAACCAAGATCCGCATTTACAAATCAATCATTGTTCCTCTCATCTTATATGGTTGCCAATCTTGGGGAACGGCCAGCCACTCCAACAGAATGCATATTCAGAGACTGCAGAATAAGACTCTCCGAACGATCACACGGGCAAGTTACTTCACTCCAACAGCGCTCCTCCATGACGTCACAAATATTCCAAATATCCATACTCAAATCTTCCAATCAACCGAAAAATTCTTCAGCAGAGTAGAGGAAGCCCGCCACGAAGTTCCGAGACTAGGCACGGTTGTACCTATGACCTGGTACAAATACAAGATGCCATTAAGTATTATTATGAACCCTGTGGATTCCTGAGTACGTGTAGTAAGAATGTGAAATATATATGAAGTATAAATAAGAATACAAGAAGGGGTTCCTATTAAGGTCCTACCGACCATAGCCTGGTTATCCCCTAAAGTGTAACATCAATGAATCCTAACCATCAAACTGAACATACAGATTAAGCTACAAACAGTAGCAGGACTGTTCACAAAACGGTGGAGGTAGCGAAAAAAAAAAAAAAAAACCGGACCAGCAGTCGCGTCTTGGCCTGCGCTTCGCACGCCGACCAGCAGACGCAACCTGAAGATGATGGCACGTTACGCCGTCGAAAATTCGTTCATCTACGATCAGTGGACCCGGCCGCATGCCCGAGAGATTTTCAAGCATCAGATTTGCCGGGTAAACCCACGAGAACATATCGCAATATCATGTTAAAAAATGCCATTGTCGATGGGAAAAATCTTCACCATGAAGTTGTGTACATGGTCTGCAACCAGAATACGATACGTATTGGCCGTTATGGTGCCTTGCAGGAGCTCCAATAGACCCATGAATGCCCACGTTAATGTTCCCCAGAGCATAACTGAGCCGCCACCAGCTTGTCTCCATCCCTCAGTACAGGTGTGAAGAAGCTGTTCTCCTGGAAAACGACTGATTTGCACCCTCCCATCGGCATGATGAAGAAGATAACGGGATTCATCAGACCATGCAACGCTCTTCCATTGCGCCAACGTCCACTGGCGATGGTCAAATGCCAATTTCAGTCACAGTTGCCGAAGTCGTGGTGATAACATTGGCTCATGCGTGGGTCATCGGCTGCGGAGGCCCATCGTTAGACGTGTTCGGTGCACTGTGTGTTCAGACACACTTGTACTTTGCCCATCATTAAATTCTGATGTTAGTTCCGCAACAGTTCGCCACCTGTCCTGTTTTACTAGTCTTACCAGCATACGACTTCCGATATCTGTAATGAGGAGTGGCCGCCCAACCCCTGGACGTTTGACGAGGTTTCGCCACTTGTTGAAGACACTCACCACAGCACTCCTAGAATATCCGACAAGTCGTGCAGTTTCCGAAATGCTCGTGCCGAACCTCCGGGCCATCACGATATGCCCTCGGCTAAACTCAGATAGATCGCGCGCCTTCCCCATTCTAAACACGGATAGCACGTTCAGTGATACTACATGCACCGTGCGTGTGTCTGAGTAGCAGTCACTCCTCGTCAGGTGATGCCGCTACCGTCTGGATGGCTTTATATCGATATTAGGTACGTAGTCATAATGTTCTGGCTGATCAGTGTAAGCAAATCTACGTAAAGTATATATGTTTCTTAGAAGCAACCAAAGGTTATATTTCGTGCCATCAATGATTTCATTCCGTTGTGTGATATTCGGTGTTTGTGTGCTTCATCAAGCTACACAATAAACCAGAGTACAAGGGATAGAAATGTTCTTATTTCATAAATACGTTGTCATTTACTTAAGAACAGAATTTAATTGTGATATGAGTTATTGATTAAATAACTGGTTGTTTTATGCAACACTAGCTTTGAGAACAGATACTTATCTTCCACTTATATGCTGGTCAGAGTAGCAAGTGTTAGGCATATTATCTCGCTTCAACAGTATAGCTTGAGTTTCGATGCTAATAATTCCACTCTCTCTGAGCATAGGAATACGTACTATGTCGGTTGAAACACAACCGTCATTAATTCGAGATCCCGCATTACGTACGTCCCTTAGGAATCTTAAATGACATCAAAACTCTCGGAGCTACTTTAAAATACATAAAGCCACAACTGGATTTGGTTAAAGACTTATCTCCACAAAATGTAGTCGTCGCCAACATTGAAGTCATGAATTTTCAGGCCGCACATCACAGAACGTGGAGGTCGGAGGCTTGTCTGCCGTCTAAAGCAGGATAGGCCTGACAGAAGAGTACAATTCTGGTGCTTCCAGAAGTGTTTCAGAGCACAAGAATCGCGATTCTGCCACAGATCACCGTCTATCCATCTTCATAGAGCGGGCACGCCTCCTACCTCCACGTTCTGTGATGTGGCGTGGGTGTCCACCACATTATCGCCTACTCGTGGTTTCACCCTCCTTCTAACACTTTCCATAGTTGTCAAACAGCCAACCAGATCTCCATTTCCGCGATGCTCGATCCCTGGGCACGCTCCCACAAACCGCTGGCCCGTAATATAAGAGAATTTGGTGACCTGTGTGTAGAAATTTGGCGTCGGATACTTCTGGAAGCCTACCAAGGACTTTAAGAGTCCATGCTACGCCGAATTAGGGATGGCTATCTGAGATCGATTAATCGAAGAATCGATCTTTTCGCCCGAAAAAATCGAATTTTTAAATCGATTTATAGTACTTAATCGATCCAGCGAATCGATATTTCACCCCTGAAAATCGAATATGAAAAGCACTTTCTACATGTAATGCAGTTGCACATGAAAGACAGGGTTTAAACGAAGAAATGAAATACTATTTTTCGCAAGCAGTTGTGCACCTCAAGTATGATCCAATACTTTACTGGCTAGAACAAAAAAAAGCAATCATTTCGAAACTGTTTAATGGCACCAAGAAATTTTTGAAATTCATGTCTTATTGTATAGCCGATACTTTGATTTAGTTGTAAAAAGCTTTAATTAGTTTAAAAACGATAAAATATCGATTATTATGGTGTCCTTTTGGTTTTCCATGATTGGAATTATATTGTAAATACGAAAACCAAATCGAAAAAAATCGATTTTTAGAAAATCGATCTTTTAGACATTTATTTGTGAATCGATTTATCAAATTTCGATTCGAATCAATTCAGTAATCGATCTTTTTCCGAAAGAATCGCCATCCCTAAGCCGAATCACTGCTGTATTACGTTCGATAGTTGGATCATTATGCTAGTAAGTAGGTGGCCATAATGTTTTGGCTGATCAGTGAATGTTTTTAGAAGATATTAGCGCGTTAAGAGTATAATGTTACTTGATACCAACATTATAATTTTCCCATTAAACCTAAATTAGATTAGCAATTAATACCACTTGACTTTATTTTATCTAAGTAGGAACTATTTCGCCTGCGAGAAGCGACGTACGTTTCGTGTCTGTCTGCAAGTTGCGGTAACGTCTCTCACGCAATGCCTGCGATTCGGATTTTCGATGAGAGTATACATCCCATACTTTACATTTTGATGTGAATTTTGATAGCTGAAGAATTTTAGAGAAAAGTATCCACAAATTCTTCTTCACCACATTTTAAAAACTTTTTAGGTGTCGGCTGCCTTTGATGAGTTACTCTTTTCGTTGGCAGCGTCAAATTTGTAGCTTTGATTTTATAGCCGCGTACCTTGTTCAACTAAGAATTTTATAACTACTGCCACGTCGTACAACGTATGGAGGAAGACGTGTTGCCAACTGTATGAGAAATGGAAGTTTTTTGTTTGTGAAATGTGTAGTTTACGACGCGCAGATTTGGTACCGTCCCGGCATTCTCTTTGATGTCTGCGGGAAACTGCCTAGTTAAGGCGCGTTCCCATGGCGCGTGATAAGCAGTACGTGCCTTTCATCTTTTACCGCCTGGCGGTGGGTCGAGGCGCGCCATCCCTTCTAGCGTATGCGGCAAAGATGAATGGCGTTCCTCACCACGCGCCGAGTGTCCCGTGTGAAAGGGGCCTAACCGCAGTCATGTTGGCCGGAGTGCGGGGTTTTTCGTCCCGTTGTACCTCACCGATCCACTATGAGGCTTTCAGCGCACTAAGCCACACTGACAGGTATAAAAGTGTGCACAAATTAGTGTTCCTTTTTCTCTGAGCGCAATTCACACAGAAACTACTGGCCAGATTTGGTTACGTATAGAAGTCGAAATTTCGTGATTTCAGCGAACCAGCGGCATCGTATTAGTTTGTCTCTCTAGTTGGTGATGTGTTAATTGCGATGTAATTGGTTTAAGAGAGAGATTCGTGCTTTAACACTCACAGTGCTACCAACTCTAAAAAAATATTTTATTCCAAACCTACGTTTAGAAAATTCCAAAAGTAAGCTAAAGTTTTCGGAAAATGGTGAAAGAAATGCCAACAAAATTAAAAGTCATATTAAAATCCCTGTCAGATAAAACTCAACCAAACTATTAGCAGGTCTACCGTTCAACACTTCTATCAAAATGAAATCGTACCAAAAAATAACTATGCCTATAAACAATTGTACCAAATGTTATTTCTACGTAGTAACATCTCTACCATTAACGCACATTACAGCATGAAAACTCTACCATAAAAATAGTTACTACGGGAATCTCTACCAAAAACAGTATATACCATAAATAGGTTTACCACTTTTACTCTCTACCAATCACAAGCCTACCGATAACAAGTCAACCAAATCGTAAACATGCCAAAATAAAAATTTACTTGAATAATTCTATACCCCCAAATAACTTTACGGAAAAAAAACTGTCTTAAGGTAACTTATAACTTTTCTAACACTACCGAAAAATTACTCTACCAGAATTCAACCCTGCAGTAAAACCAAACTTGTCTATGTGTGATGCCATGAAAGAAAATATTAATCAGCTTGGATCTGCAAGACACATATCAAGATACCTAAAATTTTATCTGGAAAATTATCTGAAACAAAACTTTAATATCTATTTCAGTTAAAAATAAGAAAAAAGAATACATGTTTAATGTTTTATAACAACTGATTTATTTGAATTTGTTAAAAAAAATTATTTGTTTAATCGCTTTATGTAATTGGTTAATGCTTCTGAAATGTATAAAACAATCAACTTAAAATTTAACAATTATTAAGAGCAATTCTCTGTTTTAGACTATTCTAATAAATAAATTAACAATACTAAAATTCTGAAAAAATATGCTGTATGCTAAATTGAACATGCTAAATTTAGTCATAAAAATGATAAACTGAACACTCAAGCTCAACGAAGTTCCAGGCAACAGCTACTACAGAATATGGAACACATTTAGATAAAATTTAATGCAAAGTCATCGATACGTCATAAGCATCGTAGTCTGGCGACGCCTCGTTTTGAAGCAGCTACCAATGTCAGTGAGGTGGCTGAAAGAGGCTTCTCGATTTTCCCTCGTTATCACGTCACCGGAATCCTGTGAAATGACACCTCCTTCCAAAGATATTAAAGGCACTGAAGGGCGTCAGGAATGTACTGGATGAGATGTTCTATTGGCAAGGCGTTTCTGTCCGTGCTTAAAGAATAACAGGAACACATGAACAATTTGGAAGAAACATGGTTTGCTGGTATGAAATAAGTGTGGATTACACGTTAGAGGTGCTGTTGAGATGAAAACTACCGGTCGTTTAGGAAGAAACGTGTAACTGCATTACGCAAATTAGTGTATATCCGAATACTGATGCGATCTTCTTTTAAAATATAAAATATTCTTAACATGTTTTTTTTTTTTTTTTTTTTTTTTTTTTTTTTTTTTTTTTTTTTTTTTTTTTTTTTGATGGAAGGATTCTATTGTATGGTGCCTAGAACTGTCACAGAAATAAAAATATATCTGCACTAGGAAGTAAAGGAGACAAAAAACTGAAACCGATAAATATACATTTGAATATGTTATAAAATATTGAAGTCGTGGATCTGTAAATTTTATTTAATGCTCAACAATAAATGATGTTGCAATTCACGATGACTCTCATTTAATTCAGTTGGAATGTCTAGGGCTGGAAATTTAGTTTTGCGGACAGAATCTGTAATTGTTATACATCCGTCACCTGATGAAAGCACGCGATTGCAGCGTTGAAAAATAAAGGCAGACCATTGGGGTGTTTTAATTTTTTTAATATATTTTTTGGTTCTGTTGTAGACGAGAGAGAATGGTTCTATCACATCCGCTTACAATATCTCTGTAATTTCTTACGTTACATTACATTATACGCGTTAAAAGATATGGTACTGGACTGAAACAGAAAGCGACCATCGTCAATTACAGTGCCTTCTAATAGATAACTGCGACATTCTCAGCTAACTAAAAGGAGCTGAAACTAGGTTGAACGATACATAACAAGCAATTGTAGCATCCATTAAACGGTTTAAACTTTTCTAAAGCCTCGTATCCACTTGAGCACACTCAGGCGAATGAGCCGCTCATTCATTTGAGCGCGCTCGTTCGAGCGTGCTCAGGGAAAAAGAAATTTTGGTCGAACGAGCCTGGTTTCTGTGCTCAGAAAACGCTCGGCTATTGACCTGTCTTCACGTGTAACTGCGGCCTTTATTACTATCCATACGATGTCAAAACAGAGAAGAAAATTACCAAGTTGATGGATTAGAGAAAGTCATCGTCTGCGAAGAAATTATCTTAATAATTTAATTCGCGAATTTACTTTAGAAGATGACAATGAGCTATTTCAAAACTTTACGAGATCGATTTCGAACATTTGCTGTCATTATTTGGACCTCATACTAAATGCACGATACGCCTATGCGTGAGGCGACCCCACCAGAAGATAAAATTTATAATAACTTTAAGATTCCTAGCCTCAGGAAGTCCCTACACAAGCCTGCAGATATGTTCAAAGTATATAAACAAAGCATCATCAGTTTAGTACGGGTAGTCTGTGATGGCACTATTCAATCACTCCTAAATTATAGGAAGGCTGGTACCTATTTTTAATTTGTGTTTACAAATATACATTTAAAGGTTATTGTTATGTTTTTTTTTAATTATGGCATTGATTTCAAGTTTTTAATAAAATTGGTAAAACAATTATATTGCCTGGCACAAAATGAATATGATTTTAGACACTTAGGATCTGAATTTCGTAACACCAAATTCAATCAAAATCCGTTCAGCTGTGAGAAATACTATTAAAAAAGGCTTACCACTTCCCGTTATAGGAGTTCTCTTCTGTTTTGATCGTTTTCTCCTGAATGACCTTAGCTGGCTTATTATTTTTTTCTTTACATCATCAATACTAAAGTTTAATATCTCGCTGATTTCACGCCGTGCACCTTATTTTTTAATTCAATTATAATACTGGAGCTATCCCATAACACCCTCTTGATTCATACGCATCAATTAGAGTTAAGCAAGTTTCATTGTCCCACGTGCTCGCGCTCATTGTAGAAACCACCAAATACCGTCCACACTGAGCGCCGAACAAACACTGGCTCGCCTTTGAGCATTCCAAAATACCGACAACCGATCGGCTCGCCCCGAGCGCGCTCGCTGTCGTTCGTTGCGAGCGTACTCAGGCGTCCACACTTGAGCCGCTCTCTTCTCTGAGTGGCTCATTCGCCTGAGCGTGCTCAAGTGGATACGAGGCCTAAGACAAACTTTATTTGCATTTGTTCTGTAATCAATTGTATGTCTAGAAGCTCAAGCCTGAAATCCAAGAAGCGGAGCTCCAGTTTAAAATCAAAACCTTATTTCTCATTTTAAAATTTCATCTAATAAAAGGATTCCGTCTTATGACGTAACAATAACAAGGGACTGAGATAATAATTATCAGACGGTAACAGAACCTTAGAATTTAGTATGAACAATAACTCAGCACCGAGGGTGGTGGGTGAGCGGTAACGTACTGGTCAAGCATCTGGGAGGCCGTACGTTCGAATCCCGGTACGGCCATCCAGGTTTGGGTTTTTATGATCTCCCAAAATCACTCCAGATGAATACTGGGAAGGTTCCTTCAATAAGACCATGCTGATTTCTTTCCCCTTCTTGCCCCCAGTCCTTTTTTGCCCTCTAATGACAACAAAGCTTAAAGTCATAAAAGAACACAATTGGCAGTCATTGCGGACTGCCAACAAAAGTGAAAACTTAAACTATGATTATTTTACGCGCAACACGTTATATTTAATTCCATGTGGCGGTAATGATCTGGTGACAGCGTTTCTATTGGCTGCTTGTTACGATCCTATCTTAGCTGCCTTATCCTAATACGGTAGTGCTACCAGGTACGGAGAACCTACAGTTTAACGTGTACTCCGAACAACGTAAACGTTCTAGCGTACTTAACATTACACAGCAAGCTGTACCAGACGTATAGGCCGAGTTAAGGGACTATGAAAATCCCCGCCGAGACGGGGATTCGAACCGGGGACCTTTCGTTCCCCAGTCAGAGACCTTAACCACTGAGCTACGACATTGCAATAGATATACCGTTAACATTAGCATGTCGGTGGCGAGAACATATAAGATTTTTGCCCATAAAAAAATCTACCATTGCGCCTATAGAAGTTTTCACTTCAAAAACTAAAAATCTAAGTTAGTCCACAAACCGAAGGATGGTCGAATCTTCCCGAAGGAAATGTACCAAGCTATTTTCTTACAGGCAGAGAGGCCAATTCCTTTCCTCAGGGATCTGCAGTTTAACGTGGAATCAGCACCACGAAAGCTCTCGGCGTAGCTCATATAATAAAAAACATCTCCTAAAAATTTCTTCTGACAGCGAGATTTGAACCCGATACCGGATAGAGAGAAACTTCCGGCTGGAAGCGCCTTAACCGTTGAGCTACCAGACCGCCTTGTTTTAAAGTATACGTGTGCTAAGTACTATCAAAATCTGATTAAAAACTGTGAATTTGTATGAACAACGTTGGCAGAAATTAAAGAGAGGATTTAGGTTTATGTAAATCAAACTTAAACAGTATTTTTCTCTTTGTTTTAAAGTATATGTATGCAAAGTTCCATCAAAATCCAATAAATAACATGAATGAATAAAATAGCAAAAAAAAAAAAAATTATTATTATTATTATTATTGCAGCTGTATCGATCCTTCTTTCAGCATGTAGCCTCTTTAAGCCTAATGAGCTATATATTAGAATTTAATTCTACATAGTGTTGCTGTAGTTCTTTCCAGGCCGATCGATCCTGAGCCGCCCTCTTCCAGTTCACGCCTGTAACTCGACGTATATCCTTATCCCAGCGATCCGGGGGTCTTCCTCTTGCTCTTTTCAGGTTTCTCGGTATCCAGTCCAGCACTACCGTACTCCATCTTTCATTTCTTTTGCGAGCAACATGACCGGCCCATTGCCATTTTTGGGTCGTGACTCTTTTTAAGATGTCTGTTACTTTAGTTATTGAACGGATGTGCACGGCCCTTTTCCTGTCTCTTCTTGTAAACCCTAGCATTGCTCTTTCCATACTTCGCTGGGCAGTTCTCAGTTTTTGCTTCGTGTGACTATTTAGGGTCCAAGTCTGGCAGGCATATGTGAGGACCAGTAATACACATTGTTCAAATATCTGTTTTTTAAGATGTATTGGCATGTTCGATTTAAAAACTATGGAAATTCTTCCATATGCTCTCCAGCCCAGCTTTATCCGTCTGTAGATCTCAGGCTTTGAGTCACCATTCATATTGATCAGTTGGCCAAGATAGATGTACTGATCTACGGACTCAATACCAGAATCTTTCATGTCCGCCTTGTCTTTATCTTTTTCTGCCCATTTGTTTTGCATGATTTTGCTTTTTGATATATTTATTTTAAGGCCCACTTCACTGCACGCTGCCTCTAGTTCATTTATCAGTTCTTTGAGCTCTTCCAGACTGTTTGAGAGTAAAACTATATCATCAGGGAATCTTACGTTGTTGAGATTTCTTCCATTTATTCTCAAACCTCGGTTTTGCCATTGGATTTTTGACATTGCCAACTCTAGGACTGATGTGAATAGCTTGGGGGATATAGAGTCTCCTTGTTTTACCCCTCTTTCTACTGGGAACTCTTTGGTGACTTCAGCGATGTTGACAAAGGCAGTGGAAGTGGTGTATATGTTGTACAGTAAGTCGATATAGCCGGGATTCACTCCTTGTTCTAAAAGGGCTTGCATGATTGCTGAGTGATGGACTGAATCAAAAGCTTTTTCAAAATCGATAAAGGCGAAACAGAGCGGCATCTGGTATTCATTTGCCCTGTCGCGTGGTAATGGCCGAGCGAAGAATTACCTTCGACTTACCCCTGCGTGCACGTAAGTTCGTCCAGCCTGCTCGCCGTCAACTTCTGGTTCTTCCCGTTGGCGTCTGCAAGTACGGGCTGGAAAGCACTAAAAAAATCAAAACTCTAACTACTGACGTGAGGTATTGTTGTAAATAACTTCAGAGATGTTATGACCAGGCATTTATTCTTGAATTCTTCGGAGAGATAAGTGAATTGATACAGATGAATGGTACATCTTAATATGCATAGAAGTGAAATGTGTTTCCTTACTATAGCCGAATGGCTGAATAAAATAGTGGGAGGGTTGGTACAAGCCTCGCCTCGTGAGCATACGAAGGGTGGAGCTGGTGGTGTAATTTCTAACACTGCCTAAGTCATTGGCTTCATAAAAATTGGCAAGTTTACGGTGTGATCTTCAAAATGAAACTGCGCAGAGGACGAGTACAGAACGCGTCACTCTACTGTCGCTCCAGGGTGGGGTGACTGTCTCCCATTGGCCAGTTCACATCACGCGCTGTGGATGCAAAGTTTAATTGGCCAGTTGGAGGCGTCTTTCTAGAAGGTACCAGAACATTTCGAACCTTGTTTCTCACAGTCAAAACTGCTTGCCTCTGTGGCCTTGCAGGAAGGGTTCAGATTCTGCAAACGCGCTCTCATGTTCCATGTCCGCCCTAGCTTGTAGCTCACCGAGACTGGCTTACACTCACTAGAATATTAACTACGAAATTATTGAAATATGCTACAGCCCGACTTATTACTTCGTGGATGACTTGGATGTGATCTACTGCGCTGAATCCTCACCTAAAACCAGCCTGTTCAATTGGTTGCGCTGTGTCCAAGGTGGAACTGATGCGGTTATTGATGACCTTTGTAAACACTTTGTATATGACAGGAAGGAGGCTGATGGGGTGGTAGTTTTTAATATTGTAAAATATTCTTTCAAAGCTTTCCAAGCGCAACACGTTAAATTTATCGCTACTTGTATACTGTAAACATTAACATGTTGGCGATACGAATTCATAAGATATTACCCATCCATAAAGCGTCCAACGCGAACATCATACGCGTAACACGTCTGATTATATCGGTGGTGAGAAGTTGCGAACTCATAGATTTATCCCCGTCGAAACATGGCCTAACGTGCCTGTAGAAATTTTCACTTAAAAAAAAAAGTAGTGTAAAGCCATTCAGCTCTTAAATTGTTAGAGCTACTTGGCTCTGAATTGAAGAAACTACAAAGTTAGCGCCCACCAGATGTTATGTAACTCATCAAGGGAATTATGGAACTGCAAAACTTTACACCAGCGCTCACAAGGAATCTCTATGTTCTGGGGAAAAATGTGTGAATAAAAGACGAAAAATGTAAGGCAGGTTTGATGTCCGGAAGGATAGTGGCATCAGGTTTTTTTGAGGCTATCATTCCCGATGTTTTTACTAATTTATCTTTTAGAGCAGTGTTTCCCAACGTGGGGCCCACGCCCCACAGGGGGGCAAATTGGTTTTTTTAGGGGGGCAATTTTGAAATTGACTTGATACGACTTTACTGCTTTCTCTTCGGTTTATTTAAATGCAATGCTAGATATAGGTACAAAATATAGCAAAAAAACAAATTCTTAAAACAGTGCTGTAAATAATTATTAGGTATAGTTTCGTTTGATGTTAGGAAAATATTTTTAATTAAAAATTAGATATGGGGGGCAAAAAAAAATATATTAAAAGTGGGACATGACCTAAAAAAGGTTGGGAAACACTGTTTTAGAGTGTAACTGTCCTTGCTTGGTTGTACGTATATTTACATTTTAGTTGCTCAATCTACCTTCGTTAGCGTTCAGTAATTACACTTTTACCAGTGGCGATTTTTCGTAAAATTACTCAATTTGTGCTTCCTGTTACAAGCACCGATGTTAAAAATAATGTCGTATTATACAGTTTCTGCAACATTTGTGTAGTTACCATACTTGATTGAATTTAATGTATTTTCGATGGAATGCACGATTCCTTACATAGGGGAAAAATGTGTGAATAAAAGACGAAAAATGTAAGGCAGGTTTGATGTCCGGAAGGATAGTGGCATCAGGTTTTTTGAGGCTATCATTCCCGATGTTTTTACTAATTTATCTTTTAGAGCAGTGTTTCCCAACGTGGGGCCCACGCCCCACAGGGGGGCAAATTGGTTTTTTTAGGGGGGCAATTTTGAAATTGACTTGATACGACTTTACTGCTTTCTCTTCGGTTTATTTAAATGCAATGCTAGATATAGGTACAAAATATAGCAAAAAAACAAATTCTTAAAACAGTGCTGTAAATAATTATTAGGTATAGTTTCGTTTGATGTTAGGAAAATATTTTTAATTAAAAATTAGATATGGGGGGCAAAAAAAAATATATTAAAAGTGGGACATGACCTAAAAAAGGTTGGGAAACACTGTTTTAGAGTGTAACTGTCCTTGCTTGGTTGTACGTATATTTACATTTTAGTTGCTCAATCTACCTTCGTTAGCGTTCAGTAATTACACTTTTACCAGTGGCGATTTTTCGTAAAATTACTCAATTTGTGCTTCCTGTTACAAGCACCGATGTTAAAAATAATGTCGTATTATACAGTTTCTGCAACATTTGTGTAGTTACCATACTTGATTGAATTTAATGTATTTTCGATGGAATGCACGATTCCTTACATAGGGGAAAAATGTGTGAATAAAAGACGAAAAATGTAAGGCAGGTTTGATGTCCGGAAGGATAGTGGCATCAGGTTTTTTGAGGCTATCATTCCCGATGTTTTTACTAATTTATCTTTTAGAGCAGTGTTTCCCAACGTGGGGCCCACGCCCCACAGGGGGGCAAATTGGTTTTTTTAGGGGGGCAATTTTGAAATTGACTTGATACGACTTTACTGCTTTCTCTTCGGTTTATTTAAATGCAATGCTAGATATAGGTACAAAATATAGCAAAAAAACAAATTCTTAAAACAGTGCTGTAAATAATTATTAGGTATAGTTTCGTTTGATGTTAGGAAAATATTTTTAATTAAAAATTAGATATGGGGGGCAAAAAAAAATATATTAAAAGTGGGACATGACCTAAAAAAGGTTGGGAAACACTGTTTTAGAGTGTAACTGTCCTTGCTTGGTTGTACGTATATTTACATTTTAGTTGCTCAATCTACCTTCGTTAGCGTTCAGTAATTACACTTTTACCAGTGGCGATTTTTCGTAAAATTACTCAATTTGTGCTTCCTGTTACAAGCACCGATGTTAAAAATAATGTCGTATTATACAGTTTCTGCAACATTTGTGTAGTTACCATACTTGATTGAATTTAATGTATTTTCGATGGAATGCACGATTCCTTACATACCCATTGTTCCCTCTTGTTATTAATTTTTTTGTTAATTTCTTTGAATATAATATTCTCAGTAATCTACTTTTGCCAAATAATTTTGTAATGCGCCATTTGGATTGAATTTTCCTTTGAAGTTCCTAATGTTTTCTCATATCAAGACTATAGTAATCAATTAACTTCCTTTCCCTGTCTTCCGATCAAAGAATTTCAGCTAATTAGACCACACATTTTTGTCACTATCGCGTATCCCCTTCCAGGCGTGACTCTTCAGCGACGAGTAGAAAATCTAACAAAACTTTCTAAGTGAAAAATCAAAATCTTCCAAGCCGTTAAAGATAGCTTACAACTGAACCTGGGCTATTGTAAACTTAGATAATTTACGGAATACTATACAGGGGGTTACTAAAAGGTACGGCCAAACTTTGAGGAAACATTCCTCACACACAAACAAAGAAAATATGTTATGTGGACATGTGTCCGGAAACGCTTACTTTCCATGTTAGAGCTCATTTTATTACTTCTCTTCAAATCACACTAAACATGGAATGGAAACACACAGCAGCAGAACGTACCAGCGAGACTTCAAACACTTTGTTACAGGAAATGTTCAAAATGTCCTCCGTTAGCGAGGATACATGCATCCACCCTCCGTCGCATGGAATCCCTGATGCGCTGATGCAGCCCTGGAGAATAGCGTATTGTATCACAGCCGTCCACAATATGAGCTCTAACATGGAAAGTAAGCGTTTCCGGACACATGTCCACATAACATATTTTCTTTTTTTGTGTGTGAGGAATGTTTCCTCAAAGTTTGGCCGTACCTTTTTGTAACACCCTGTATTTCAAAAGCAAAGTGAGAATAAATGAAATAAACTTGGAGCACCCTAAGTTTAAAAAAAATGTATTTAATATTTCCATTTTCTTAGAAGTAAATTCGTATTTAAAAAGAAATGATTAGTAGAAACAACATCAATGCAAAAATATAGCGACGTGAAGTATAAATAATTAGAATACAAATAATATGCTGAAGCATGCGGAAGGGGGGATGCGGAGGAGTGTCCCGTACCTTCACGTCAAAGATCATCAAAATCTGAGTCCCCAGTTTGGTGAACTTCCCTGTCAAGTCAGAAATTATTAAAAGGGGACCAATATCAATGATTGTAGACATGATAGAGTGATGGGATCGAAGTGCCGTAGCACCCTAAGCGGTGTGCCTACGTGTCACTCAGTATCCTTTGCCTTTCTTCGAGGCTCTGTTAATTCTTTCATTCGGTTATAACATGCGCCTTTTCTTCTAGATCAATTTTTTTTTCCCTTTATTTTATAACGTTTCCAGTGAAATATTCTTATTTGCCTCACTCTCTCATCCATTCTACAGATGTATCCTACTGCACTACAGTGTCTTTACTAAAATAATAAATTAGTTTACTGGAGAGTTAATCGGTTCTGATCAGCCATCTGCAACCTTCGGACTTGTATAAATTACTGAAAAAAAAGCTTCAATTTGTTCATGACGTAAAAAGTTATTTGATAATATCCTGAAGAACTACTCCAATGTCTACGTCGGCCACTTTTAATGAAATGTTACCGTATTCATACTCGTTAAGTGAAGAATTCTCTCACTTGTAATTTATTTGTTGCTGAGTTGGTTTCCTTTCTTTAATCAACTATTTTCTCTACTTGTTTTTGACACTTCTGCTTGCCATGATCTATCTCGGATTCATGTGTAAATGGTTTAAAGATATTTCCTGAAAGTTTTGTTTCTATATGTGGTGGCTTACTAAAAATGTGTACATCAGAATTCGGTTCATGCTCAATTATTTTTTTTCCGTCTCTACGATACAACAATTCAACGTGTGTGAGTTTCCAATAGAAAGTGAATCATTCAGAGAGATGGACTGTCTAATAGTGTCTGGGATGATGCAGGTTGACTTTAGTAGCTGCCTCCTTTCTTCTGACAGGTCCTGTGTCCTGGTCGCCAACGGCTGCGCGCATGGTGTGCCACGGAGAAGACGAATTGCGCATTGTTTGGAATCCGCCAATCAGACAACCGCCTCCTCTACTGTACGTGCTGCAGGCAACGGACCAGCAGGGGCTCCCAAAGGCATCCAACGTGGTGAGTATCCACATTCCAGACCTGCAGCTGATCTTTAATCACGATACCACGTGGTGGTGATACTGAGCAAGGTAAAACCATTCCCTGCTTGGCCCACGTGTTGGTGATACTGAGCTATGTAAAACCATTCACTGCTTGGCGGAGATAATTCATTAACGACTTTAAACGCCCGTCAAAAATTGGTTATAAAATTATAATGCAAGGTAGAATCAAAGTGATAGCAGGATTTTTTTTATCGAAAAGTTTCTAAGGAGAAACGAATAACAATAAATATTATACTTTTCATTGATTTTATCGTAATATGAGTATACTTCTCGGATTGGATTTCCAAGTATTTAACTGGCATGTTTTCAAATAACTGCATTACACTTTAAATGACCGAAATTCTTATTGTTGTAAAAAAGTTTCAAAAATGAATAATTAATTGATTTGTATATTTCACAGCAACCTACGTTTCGTGTAAAGTTCTCACAATTTTTAATAAAATTCCCTGTTAGTTATCTTCTGTCAAAAAAAAATTTTTAGGTTATGTTGTGAAACGGTTCTAGTATCTATTGCAGAGAATACATAGTAAACACGAGATGCTCTTTTCCTTACATGGATTTATGCATGTATATAGTAGTCGTAAATAAACGAAAAGCAACATATAAATTTGAAAGGTGTAACAGTGTATTTTTTTTTTAATTCCTGCCTCGCATTATTATATTTTATCTCTGTTCTTCATAAGTGCGGTTACTTTCGCAAGAAACAATTTCCTTTCAGCTGGTATCGCTATTAGGTTTCAATTTAACATTATAGGTACAAATCAAGTTTAATTATTTATTTGAAACTTATACTTCCGTTTAACAATATAGGCACTAATAATATCAAATGCAGTTAATTATTTGAAATTTCCTGGTTAATCAAGCAGCGATGCGTTAGCAACCAGTATAACTAACACTTCGGGCCCTATCGTACTCACTGAAGGTTGCCGAGCTATCGAGCTAACGTTCAGTCTTCAGGCATAAGGGATTTTATTAAAAGTGGATGACAATAGTAACAGTAACTTTTGCGCCAGAGTGAGGCGAAGTCTTACAGACGCGTGATACAATAGTCAAGTAAATATAATGTACACTAGTAACTATGCCATGGACCTGTCGATAAACCTGTGATGTTTGATAACAAAAGAATTGGCCTTAATTTTCACCCACTGCAAGTAAAAAAAGAAGTGGTATGGTTTTTGCTACCGGTTCCTGAAATTTTTGTGTGAATCCCTGAATTTCATATAGAACAGGCATAATTCGTGCAAATCGCTATTGTAACAGTACAAGTGACTGGTATTGTTGTGTGTGCGATGGTTGGCACCCTTGCGCTGAGCCAGGCGATGTCAGTCACGTGGTGTGTCTGACTTTGAGTGCTAGCGGTCTCGTGTTATACAGTGCTAACGCAGGTAGTGAACAGTAGCCTGATGTGTGTTAATTAGTGTTCAAACGAACTTCATACATAAAGAATCTGAAAATCTTCGGGTAAAGGAATGTAATTTTCTTTACTGATGACCGCCCGGAAGAATACGTAATTTATATCAATAAACCGACTGTGATAAACGGTAGTTAGTAACAAAGTGCATAGGAAATAGAGAACACAGTAACCAGTAACATTTGTTGTAAATTTCTTTATTAAACATTTGTTGTAAATATATTAAACCATTACCGGTTTCAAGCACAGATTCTCATCGTCAGATGGTTTGCATTTAATTCACATCTGCAGATGCAAGTTACAGCGTATTTGTGCGTCCTATAATGACAAGAAATTAGTTTTTGTTGAATAAGAGCAAATAATTACTTTGTGATGAAGCTTAATCTCTAATATTTTACTTACGTTAGGTATCAATGTTCCCGGAAGCAAGCTCATATCGGTGGTGAGAAGATGTGCTGAATCTTTGTGAAGGCACAGCAGCTGCCTATATCTTAGTAGGCAGGTGGGGGTGGAGGATATTGTCCGAAGACATTGCCTCCAGAAGTATTTAGGTGATGCAAAACTTCTCTGTTGGTGTGGCTTCTCGGTGGTGTATATTAGTTGATTAGACTTAGAGGTCTCTTATGACGGTCAATGGTTGTGTCATAGCGACCGATGTTGTAGACTTCGGGGTTTTTGCTTCTATTTGAACTCTTGTAGAAAACTTCAGCTAGTTGTTTAAACCTGTCATGGAGATATGGAACTCCAGTGGCTTCATGGAGTGCGTAGGTAGGAAATCTGGCTCGAAGATGCAGGGCTCTTTTCAGTGCTCTGTTTTGTATAGTTTGTAGTCTGAGTATATAGCTGTCAGCAGCGTATGCCCACACTGGACAGGCGTACTCTATAATCGGTCTTACTAGGGTTGTGTAGATCTTAATGCCAGTGCTTGGGGCTAATTTATTGTCTTTGTTAAGAAGCGAGTAGAGGCTGTGAAGCCTCGCGCTTGCTTTTCTGTGGATGTCATTTATATGAGCTTGCCAGGTAAGTCTCCTGTCTAGTAGTACTCCCAGGTAGCGGGCAGTAGCTGACCAGGGTATGTCACTACCGTGAAGGTGAAGAACGGGGTCCGGTTGACGTGGTCGACGGGGCCCAAGTCTTTTACTGATCATTATTGCCTGAGTCTTGGCTGGGTTAATGTCAATCCTCCATCTCCGGGCCCAGGCCTTCGTTACCTGGAGCACTTCCTGAAGGCGGCGAGTGGCTAAAATTTTGCTGCGGCTGGCTGCGAGGTAAGCTGTATCGTCAGCGTATGTTGCTACCAAAACTCCATTGGATGTGGGAACATCAGCAGTATATAATGAGTATAAAGTCGGACCCAGAACTGAGCCTTGGGGGACTCCTGCTTTTACTTTTCTTACACTTGAGAAGGCTCTGTCGACTCGAACACTGAATGTGCGATCAGTCAGATATGATCTTATTAATTTCACGTATGGTCCCGGGATACCCTGCTCATATAGCTTGAGTAGGAGGCCCGAGTGCCATACGGAATCAAATGCTCGGGAGATGTCGAGCATCACCATGGCACAGTATTGTTTGTGGTTGAATGCTTTTGTGACAGCTTCTGTTACCCTCATCAGCTGCTGAGTAGTTGAGTGGCCGCGACGAAATCCCAGCTGGTGATTTGGTAAGGCATTACCTTCAGTGCCTATAAAATATATTTTTTGAAACTGTGCCTTTGTGAAGGCACAGTTTCAAAAAATATATTTTATAGGCACTGAAGTTATTGTTAACAGAAACTAAACACGAGCACGCTGTAAACTTGCGTCTATATTTACAAGAAAAACAATGCAAAGATGATCATATACAAAGAGTTTGCAAACACCGACTATGAATAAGGTTGAATGTTATAACTTAGGTATTTTAATAAAAACGACTAATGATTATTAATTTTACAATGACATCTACATTGATAGATGAAATATAATATTACTTAGTTACTAATTTGTATGGGATGTATTGAAAATGTGTTAAATTTGCAAATAGGCATAATGTATGATCTTAATTTAATCTGTGTTAGGTTTAACGAATAATTCTAAGAAATTGTACAGGAAAGCTTTATTAGAGAGCTCTTTCTGTTCATTTAGTATATGGTCTGGCATTTTCTTGTCATGAATATAGATTTTTAGCTCTTCAAGGAGATCCATTCTCTTCCCTTTGTCAGCAATGCGTAATATCTCAAGGTTTTGTTCAATAGATGGAGGGGAATATTCATCTTTAATTAAATGGGCAGCAAAAGTGGACTTATCTTTATTACCTAGTCTGATGGCATCTAAATGTTCTTTAAACCGTAAGGAAAAGTTTCTGCCTGTTTGACCCACATAGATTTGAGAGCATGTTGTGCATATTAATTTGTAAATTCCAGATTTATTGAAAGGAGACTTATACAGTTATATATTGTGAATGAGTTTGTGCTGGAGCTTATTATCTGTATTAAAGCTGATGGTTATATTGGTCTTGCGAAATAGGTTTGCAATTTTATAAGATACTTTACCTAAATATGGGATGCTGGAGTATATGGAATTCTCATTTATTAATCATGTGGTATATAGAAAGGAATTGGTAAGATGTATATTGTGAATTCAAAAGAATGATTTTATTTTTAATTCTTTGGGATAGGTATTCAACTTATGATGGTTTATATCCATTATTGTAAGCAATAGTTTTTAATACTTGTATTTCATTGAAATAATCGGGTGTGTCCATAGATATTTTGTGTGCGCGGTGAACTGCAGAGTTGAAAAATTTTATCTTGTGGAGGGTGGTAAAAGCTATTATTTATGGTGAGATCAGTGGTGGTGGGCTTTCTATAGATCTGAAATTTTTGTTTTGGAAAATTTCAGTAATTTTTACGTCAAGGAAGTTAATACATCCATTATCTTGGTGTTCTACAGTGAATTTAATATTTATGTGCATATTGCTCTGACCATCAGCAAGAGCTTCAATCTCGATATCTGTTCCATTAAATAGAAGGATTGAGTCATCAACATATCTCTTGTAGTAGATAATTTTATGTATAAGATGCTTGTTATTATTAAAAAACTTATTCTCAAGATGATCAATATAGATAACTGCTAGTAAACCTGCAAGGTTGCTTTCCATTGCAAGACCGTCAGCTTGTTTGTATATTTTATTATTAAAAGTGAAATAGTTGTATGTTAGAACCAGAGAGAGTAGCTATTATAAGACTGTGTAAAGTGCCATTTTTTGTTCGTAGGATGTCAGGAAAAATAGAGGAAATATGCATGTTCTCGAAGTTCCCCTTTGTACTGTAACGATTTTGTTAAGTTTATGTCATCAGTTGAAAATGAAAACGCACCAAAAATGTAAAGACACTTTCCTTCTTATAACAACTGTGACTGATGTGCTGTCCATTTTTGCGGAATATTTTACACAAATTCTCTGAGCAACTTAATAATACATGTCAAAACTAGTAATTTCTTTCTACAAATCATGTTGTTATTTAAATTTATCTTCAATTTTATTTTTTTAAACTATGGAATTACCCGTGTCAGACACGAGACGATGTAGCGATTTGTTGTCATCTTTGCCTTTTTTTGTCGTAACAGTTTTATTCCTTATCAAGATGTCTGATGAAATCTTTTAATATCTCATATTTCGTTCACAATATTTTGTCTATAATTTAGAAACTTTCTTTGGTTTTCAACTGATTTAAGGCTTGAAGAGGTCATTAGTGCCCATAAAAAATTGGGATTGTCTTTTTCAAGAATCGATTCCGGCATTTGCCATGGAATACCGTAATCTGGATGGCTGGAGCGGGGATCGAATCAGCGTCCTCAGTATAAGATCAGAACGTTAACCCTCACCTACCACGCTTGATCATTTACTTAACGAATTTAAAGTATTCACAAACTATCAGTATACTATTTTTATAAACTTTTTTGTCTTCATTCGAATTCTCTTTAAGTTAATGAAAGTAATATCTAGGGGATACCTCAGATTTCTTTTGAACGTCACATTATTTTCTTCAAGTTTCTTTGTCCGGCTTATCGTGTGTCGGCGTTCGAAGATGAATCCTAGAAACACCTGTAGCTTGTAGCTGCTGCCCTAGGCGGCGGAGGAAATAGTTGACGACAACCAACAGGGCAGTAAAGGTTCCGAAACTTCTTCTTATCACGCCCCTCTCCTCATTCGTAAAAAAAATTCACAACGCTGGCCACATATTTATAATTAAAAAGCTAAGAAACAAGTTTGAAACCGAATATATTTATTGATTATAAAGTTAACATTTTTAAATTTTCTGAAAAAAGTAAAAATAAAATAAAAATATGAAGGTTATATTTATTGAAAAGAAGTAACAAAGAAAAAATAAATCAGTGGGAAGAATGAGCTAGTATTTTTTTGTTAGCTTCTCTTTTCTTCATTGAATGTTAGTAAGTGTACAGCGTAAATCGCTAGCGATATCGAGTTTGCTCCAATGGTGTGTTTTTATTGCAACAAGAGTTGAAAACTCTCTTTCTTGCAAATAAGTGCTTCAAATAGGGGACTATAATACCAGCATTTTCTGTGATATATTTGGATAAAGTTTGTTATACTTGACCCAAATCGTTTATTTATCAATTTCTTTAAAATGGTATTTGGAAGCAGCGTCATTTCCATTACAAAGGTTGCTCTTGAAGTACTACATCGAATAATTACAGGAATTTGCCGATATTTTAAGTTTTCGTAGTTGCAACTTCTCAGTACTGCAGCAAAATTCTCAGAGTATGTCATGTTACAATAAAAGTTATAAGGCGGTGAAGGACACAAGGTACTTGCGACGGTGTGGAACTAGGGTACCGTCTATACCCCGGCGAAGCTATGTCGTACCCCCCCCCCCCCCAAAAAAAACTGTCATTGCGCCCCCCAGTTTGAGCACCTACATGGTTGGGAAAATGAAACCGATCTAAGGTTTAAGAGTTTTACTTTCAAAGACCATTCAAATCGCGGTAGTATCCAACATAGAGGGCAAAATAGTCTCAACGACCAAACAAAGTATTAACTAAGTGTGGGTTATGTATAGTGATCAACCGTCTACCACGTGTCGCAACTCAGGGCTCTCGTCAGATATCGGTTACCGCCTCAGTAGTGTTGACGCAGAACGAGCGTTTAATATTGAATTCTTAACGACAACTGAACGCCCATCTTAAGAGATCAGAAACATCACTACATAGTACCAATGGGTTAGATCATGACTCCCAAACCAATTTTGGATATAGGCCACAATTTAGATTCTGTAAACCAGCGGGCCACTGACTATAGTTACAATAGATATTTAAAAAACCAAAGATACAAGTAACGCAGTTAATTATAATCAAAAAGTAAAAAAACAAAAACAAAAAATCTGCGTGACCTTTGCAGAGGTTTTTGGAGACCCACTTCGTGGTTCGCGGGGCTGGAGTTGGGCAGCCTTGGGTTAGATCTTTGGCTCGTCTTTAGATATTTCGATATACAAAAAAGTTAGGCAGTCCGGAAATTTTATGCCTTTAAGGGGAGCCGGAGGTGCCTATGCTGCCCATGTTAAAATCACTAAGTTTAAGGAACATTTATGAACAATCTACCAAACAGAATAATTTGAAATTTTTTCAACATACGAAGTGGTTTAGTATTGCAGTTATGATGGAGGGATATTGGAGTATCTTTTATAGTTTCCTTTCAATATTTTTTTATTTAATGATCCAACTTTTTTTACAAAAATTGCTTTATTTTAATCAAATTGACATGAAAGTACTGAACATATTGTTAAATATCTGCGTTACAATTTAAGTTTGACTACTATGAGTGTTGTATAAAAATTTTATCTCCCTAGTTTCAGTGGATTTTGAGAAAATGTTCCTTACATTAGGAAAATTCTAATTCACGGGAAATGGCTATCAAAGTTTCTCAATACATTCCTGCACTATAGGATGGATTATCAGGGTCTTCTTCTTCATTATCCAAAAGCTTACTTTTTGGTCTTCTTTTCTGGCCTGTTGTTCCATCATATTTCATATTCCTTTCTCTTCTTTCTGCTCCTCTTATCCTCTCTCTGTCACTTCCACCAGTCAACTTCTTGCTAGAAGATGTCTCAGGGCGCTGGCCAGCCGTGTTTTGCTTAGCAGAAGAGCGCATTGTTTCCGTAATTACGGCATCGCAACTTGGTATTAGTGTTAATTTTCTTTTCCCTACGTTCTTCCTCTTCTTATATACACGATTACTAAAACGTGGCATCGTAACCAGAAGAATGCTTTACACAAGAATTATAATATTATTATCAACAGGCGCAACACTGACGTAATTCGAAACAAAGATACGATGTTCGGCGCTCTTAGCGCTTCATTTGTCACAGAAAACATTGTAGCCAACCCTTGCACACTCACTGTATGGGTAACATAAGGAAATATTCAACTTCAGGACGAGAAAAGCCAAGTAGTTCGCCAAGAAGTCACGAGATGCACTCAGCGGCCCCGCCAATTTCCTCTGCAGGCGCGGGAGAAAATGGTAATAACTCCACTTCTAGGACAAGTAGAACAATAATTCAAAGTTTTTATTAAAGAGGAATGTTCCAATTAATTTTTGATAGCAAAAAAAAATCGTATTTTTTTTTATTTGACCACCTCCGGCTCCCCTTAAACTGAACAATATTTCTTTCTTATAATCGTACCTAGTTAACACTGGACGAATTTGAACTTAACGTGTGTTTCACTATTACAAATATTTGATATAATGTCTTCACGCAAGAAATACAAAAGGTAAGAAAGTGAATTTATAAAATTCTTTATAAAATTAGCAATTTAAAACACTACATATTCCCGACAGATAATAATTAACAATTTGTTTTTTGGGGTTTTTTCCCGGTAGGATAACTTAGTGGTTAAGGCTACTAACTAGTGACCGAAAGGTCTCCGGTTCGAATCTCTGATTCTGGCCGGGACTTTGAAAGGCCCTTAACCCGTCCTTCACCTCTCTCACAGTTCGCTGTGTAATGTGAAGTACGCCAGAACGCTTTAGTGGTTCGGATTCTATGTTAAACTGAAGGTCCAGTATACCTGGCAGGATTAGCGCATGATGTTAGTAGCCACTACAAGATGCGCATTACACAGCGAATTCCATCACTCGTCAGTCGAACAATCCCTTGGGATCTCCCGGCCAACAATGCCATACCATGATTTGATTTGGCTCCCAGTCAACGTCGTAGAATACAACAAAATTGAGGATGGTTTTATTGTGCTTGTAATTTGTGTCGTCATATGTATCACTGCAAAAATCTATGACTGAAGTAATTCATACAACTCTATATGACTGTGAAGATACTAATTATGTTTCTCCGTGCTGACTAATCTCTACTGGAAGTTGCATACGTCCTAAGTACAGCTGAACAAATTTTCATTTCGTTTCCATCAGATGTATTTAAGTTGAGCTTAATGGCAATAATTTTTTTTATGTGTCCCGTCGATTGTTTTCGTACATTTTTTGTAAGGTTCGTAAGCCTCTATTTTATACAATGATGTCTGGAAATAAACTGTACTTCTCTAAAATTATTAGCAATACATCAGAATGCTCATAGTGGTTTGTAGATCTTAATCTGATCAGTTGCTCTCTTTTGATTGGTAGTAGCTGTGGCTTCATGGCAACTGCTAATGTTGTTGCATATTTATATCTGGCGTAGTTGTAAGATGGTGTTAAGTATGAATAGAATTAAACTGTTTCTGCTGCTCCGTGTGCTCAATCAAACTCGTGATTACCGACCGAGCGGCTATTGCTGTAACATTTATTATTACGGTGTTATTATTATTAAGGTCAGTTCCTCAGATATGATGTCTTTACTACATTCTGTTATTGTTTCATTTAAATTGGCATCATCGCCTTTTGTCTTCTCGCAGTCGATTATTGTGATTTTTAAGATATAACGTTTCGTCATAAGGTAGTGCTTTGTCGGTAAATCTTAATTTCAAACTGGTAATGTCAATTTGTTTCGACTTGTTCTCAGTTGCTAGTAATATATGTGAGAAGTCAGTGACAACAGAAAAAATGAAACCGGTCCTAGCCACAGCTGCTTCTTAATTAATAGCAGCAATTAAGTTTACTAGTGATCGCACAGGGGTCGAAATTCGACCGTAATTCATTATTTAGTTTCTTTCGTGAAAGAGCAATCATCATTATTTTATTTTATTTTTTTACTTTCTATTTACCGATGGTTCATTTGAATTTAGTCCATCACACAATGATTTAAAATATTCATTTTGATGCAAGGCCCATAAAACTGCTTTAGCTTTATGATAACATGAAGTAAATGCATTCCTCCCCCCTGAAGTAACTTCTGATTCGAAATGTTTTGCATTTCAAAACCTGCATTGTAAATTTGAAACTATCAAAATTTCTTGGAATGACATTTAGTGCGCATTTAAATCTATCCATCAAAATAATTTCATTATTTTGTGTGTTCACTATTTAAATTTAGTCTATTATCATTTTGAATTTTACGCAAATGAGTACTCCTTCTTTTTTGTCTCTCTCTTTCTCCGACTTGTCAAAGTTTATATCAAGGGATAATGGAAGGAGGTGCAAATATCTGTATTAAAAAAAAAAAAAAAATTGTTGTGAAATTACTGAAATTCAAAAATCAAAAGTCCCTTAACCAAAGTTTTACCTTTTAAATAATAAAAAGACCATATAGTATCTGGCAGAACCACTTCATTCCTTTTGGAAACTTTTCCTTTTATAACTTCAAAGATTCTTCTTTATTCGAGTCTTTTGTTTCACCAAAGACCACAGAGTATCTCAATGCTGGGAATACACGTCAGATAGTTGGCACCGATCCGATTTCACGCACACACACTTTCACGAATTTAATTTTTATTTAATAATGTATTTTTAACATCTATTAACTATGGTTATTATATTTTTTCTTTACTGTTGACCAAAGATCACAGACATTAACATAATCACTAACTATCGTTGCCACTAAAAAAAAAACAATTGAATATAAACAACGAATGTTTTATTTTATTTATTTCAATGTGTTTGTAACACATATTATATATATATACATTTTAGCTTTCTGCACTTCTTCTCCATATAAACTTTAACTGTGCCAAATCTCACACTCAGTGCTCGAAATTGACCGGGCGTTAGGCGTAATTACGCCTGAATATTTTCGTTTTACGCCCTCAATCTCCTTCAAAGGCGTAGAAAATACGCTTAAGCATCAAAATTTAAAAAATTACACTTCAGAACTTGTTTTCAGTTTTGCGTGCTCAAGGTTATATTCCAATAATTAATTTCAATTCTTGTCGTTTTGATCTATTTCAAAGTTTCCCATAATACGTTTCTGAAGTTCAAAAGTGGTAACAGTGTGGGGGGAAGTACCGCGAAGTGTAAAAAAGAATTCTAACGCGTGCGTTATTCTTCTCTGTTATTCGCTTAACAAAGGATGTAAAGATGTCTCGTAAAATTACTGACCTTATACCATTTGTAAAGACAATTATTGATGATAGAAGTGTTACAAGTACCGATAAACGAGGACTGCCAGAAAATGAAGAAACATCAGCGGCTGACAAATCATCCAGGCCCTTCAGTTACTACCAGTAGGCCTGCTCCAACTTCACGCAATCCAGGAGGCCAACAAGCAAGTAAACGATCAAATACAGTTAAAAATTTATCAGCTACTATGCCTGCTGTTACCACCAGTACATCGACAACTAATGCCGTGGATAAACACACGTTAAGTAAGTGGCAAAAAAGTTTTCCTTGGTTATCAGTAGAACAAGGCAGCGAAAATAGGCGTCGTTTGTAGGCAGTTTGCGAATTCATCTTTAACGAGTTTCGTAAATGCAAAGGTTATATCTAGATTAGAAACAGTTAAAAATATGAAAAAAGTGAAGTCCATCAGAATTCGTGTGCGGCAGATTTAACGAAAAAAAAATAATTGCATACACCGTTTAGCACTTACGTTGAGTGCCATGAGTGACAAAGTACACCAAAAAATGTGTGTTTTATTTAATACTTCTTACTCCATTGCAAAAGGCAACTTCGCGTTCACAGATTACCCACGTTTGTTACAGTTACAAGAAAAACAATTGAATGTGAAATCATCTACGTAGCATCTGTTAAAGAAGGGCAGAAACGAGTAGATTTCTTAAAATTAAAGCCAATAAGTGACGGATCAGCTAAAAGCATATTCGAATGTATTTTGGACACTTAAAAATGAAACATTCGATGGTGATTCTTGGAAAGAGAAACTTGTAGGTGTCTGTCTAGATGGGGCAAGTGTTAATATGGGTGTTAGCAATGGTGTGGTTGCAAAATTGCGCAACGTGTGCGGGAGTATTATATCAGTGCATTGTATTCCTCATCGGATAGAACTATGTGTTTCTGTTAGCCTCAGTAACATAAACTACGCTCAAACATGCGAAAAGTAATTAAGGTGTATACAATTTTTTTTTTCCCTAAAAGTCCAAAGAATAAGAAGCAATTTAAAAATTTGGCTGAATCATTGAATGAAGCAGTCGTTAACCACCTGTCAATCATATCCACCAGGTGGATTTCTTCAAAAAACAGAGCTTTAAAAGCATTGCTCAGGAATCACACAGTCACTGTTTCGTATTTTGAAGACTTTTGTGCTGACAAAAACTACAGCAAAATTTTTCAAGCAAAAGTGACGAACTACTTAAAACCTTTAAAAATCAGTGCGGTTCATAATATTTTTGTACTTTCCGATTGGTGTAAACTGATGTTTTGTCAACATTTTCCAAAAATATTCAATATGACAAGGCGAACATTGAGAAATTGATGTCTGAACTTACAATCTGCGAAATGAAATTGAAAAATTTAATTGCTGCCAGTGGAGAAACTCTGTCTCAATTTGATAAGGACTGTAACTTGGGTACTGGTACTTGTGAGTATAAAAGTATAAAATTGAGTAAAGATGGTCTGCAGATTTTTTTACGTGATCGCGAAGATATAATCAGAAATTTCTTGACAGGATTAACAAAACGCTTGAAAGATCTTCGAAATAATTGCATGTTTAAAAATATAGATATTTTTGATGCAATTAACATTCCAAATAAGGATATATTAATTTATGGAGTAAAGGAGTTTGAAGAGGTCCTCAAGGATTTACCTGCAACAGTGACCATAAGCAAACAACAAGCTTCTGATGAATTTCTGCGCTGGAAAATATGGGGTAAGGACAAGAAATCTCTATCACGTCGTCAGCTTCGGAACAGAGTATATAGCGAGAATAGTGAAGACAGCCAATATCCAAATTTATTAAAAATCATTTCACGTTATCGTGTGCTTCCATTCACCACTGCAATATGTGAGCGAGATTTCAGTGAGCTTAACAAAATGAAAACTGAGAAACGATATTGTTTGGATACCCTAAATGTAGATGACTTATTTATTAGTCGTGAAAGTGAATGGACCTTCACTGCATGATTTTGGTCCCAACCAAGCTGTTGCTCACTGGTGGAAAAACACACAGAACCGTCGAAGACCAGAATTGCGAGATAAGAAGTGACACAGCACTTCAGGTAAGGCCGTAAGGCATTTTTCCTGATATTTAAAGTGGGGAATCATTGCATTTACTATTCAGCTACGATATATTCAGTAAATTGAATGGTTTTGTTTCTGCGATCTTGCCGATAAATTGTACACAGAAACTGTGAAATCAAA
Organism: Vandiemenella viatica; assembly: GCA_031002005.1. Classification (NCBI taxonomy): domain Eukaryota; kingdom Metazoa; phylum Arthropoda; class Insecta; order Orthoptera; family Morabidae; genus Vandiemenella; species Vandiemenella viatica. Next base: position 52,683,262 of record JARYHS010008074.1, read on the forward strand.
TTATTCTTAAAATTTGTACATCAAGGAAAATATTTTACAATTTTTATTTTACTTATTGACTTATTTGTATTTAAAAGAAATAATCCTCTGACGATGAATTGGGGAAAAAAATCGAGAATATTTTGGAATTAAACCTCTGAAGATGAAGATCATTGTGTAAAACTCAAAAGTTACTGTCAAAGTACAATGAAATCAATAATCATATTAAATTATTTCACAATTTTGGTACATGATGTATTGCACATGCAAACCATATTAATTTTTTCTGGGCCTATTTAAAGTTTTAAATTGTGTTTGAGTAGGTTGTAAGCTATAATATCTGTATTTTCATAATTACAATATAATTACGCCTAACATTTTCATTTTACGCCTGAGTCTGAAAGTTAGGCGTAACAAATACGCTTGGATTTACAAACGAATTTCTAGCACTGCGTCACACTCCTCAATTTGCGCAATATTATTAAAGAGGGATCCGAAGTTTTTGCTTAGCGTATTAATATATAGATTCCTTTAATCACAAACTACCAGAAACATCGCTTTAGTTTAGGAATTTAAACATGACTGTAAATTAGGAAAAAGTTTTCGGATTAGAATAAAGGTCAATTCGATTTTATGGGATTATTTGCGAACAGAGATTAAAAAAATCGTCGGGTTGGCTGGTTTAATTGTTTTCCTTTGATACTCTTGAAGATATCTAAAATAAATTGTTGCTGCGCCTGTCACGAGACACTAGACAGGCGTCGGGTGTGTAATTATGACTATGGGAGGACATGTGCCTTACCCGTGGTAGACGCGGATTCAGGTGGTTCTGAATCGAATAACAAGCTTAACAAATCAATTACAAATGAGCAGACCATAAAATTTGAAATTCATCCTGAGGATATCATGAAAGAACTAAGAAAGCTGAAAAAACATAAAGGGGCTGGTGTAGATAATGTACTACAGATGTCTTAAAAAAAAAGCCGGATCTGACATTGTACCTTATCTTGAAATATTATTTAAATTGAGTCTGGATACTTGCTGCTTACCACAGGACTGGAAAAGTGCAATAGTAGTACCGGTACATAAAGGAGGGGTGAGAAATAGAGTTGAGAATTACAGGCCAATCAGTTTGACATCAGTGGTAGGTAAATTAATGGAAAGATTGATATACAACCACATCAGAAATATATGTGAGGAACGTAAGTGGTTTTCAAGCAGGCAACCTGGGTTCAGGCAAGGATATTCATGCAAATCTCAGTTGGTGGGATATATGCAAGATATTTCAGATGAAATGGACAAGGGAGGTCAAATTGATAGTGTAGCACTAGATCTGTCAAAGGCGTTTGACATAGTAAGCCACAAAATGGTAGTAAATAAGGTAAAAACCATTGGTGTGGATGAGAAAGTGATTTGCTGGGTAGAAGAATTTTTAAAAGGTAGAAAACAGAAAGTTAGGGTAGGAAATGTAGTATCAAAAGAAGTGGAAGTAAAAATGGGTGTGCCACAGGGTAGCGTATTGGGACCATTGCTATTCATTATTCTAATGAATAATTGTGTTGATTGTTTACTATCTGAAATTAGATTGTTTGCAGATTATATAATCTATATATATAAAAGATAGTCGTGTTAGTGACACTATTTATAACTCAAGAACGGTTGTACCGATTTGGCTGAAAATTGATACGGAGGTAGCTTAGAACCAGGAGACGGACATAGGATACTTTTTATACTGTTCGACCGCGTTCCCATGTGACGTGACAAGTCACTATAAAACGTGGTGTAACAAAAACGCATCTGACTTGGAATAACAAAACATCAAAGAGAATACAAGTCACCATAAAACGTGTAATAACAAAAACTCATCTGACTTGGAATAACAAAACGCAAATGACAGCTAAACATAATTTTGTCTATGGTTAAGTATGGTTGAATGTAAAAATTGGAAAGAAAATAGTAAAAACAACACTTTTCGTGTCCCTCATTCAAAACAAGACAAAGGCGCGTTAGGATTATCTTTGGTATGCCTTCAAGTTGATTAGGCTCTATGGATATTGATCTATGCCTGCCTGTGATCAGCGAAAATAATACCACTAAAGTACGTGTTACCATTCCTTTCTCCGTATGTGGCATTTTCTTGGTTGCTTTTAAATTTTCGCTTCTCTCGAAAACCAATTGTGTGTTTATTTGTTCAGTGTGTTTACATTTAGACCCTTGCCGCCTATCAGGAAAGTTTCTACTATGAAAATAGAATGCATCAGGTTAAAAGTATGCAATATTAAGATAAAAATCGATTACTGGTATTTTAGTTGAGAAGCGATATGCGGTAGCGTCTGACGATCGAACCACACTTATCCTATTATTTTAAGAATGCAAAGTTCTGGTAAGCCTTGTGTTGATGGGTTCCATTCGTTTAAAGTATGCTTCGGTAGATTCACGATGACTGAATTGACTGCGAGTAATAATACTTTCTTACTTTTAAAGGTCTATATAAATGAAAATGAATTACCAAATGTGTTTCTAAGCGCAAAACTCGAGAATGGCTCTACCAATTCGGCTAATTTTTTCCCCCCATATTTTCGTTAATCCACAAGGAAGGTTCTTATGGAGAGAAAAAACGTAAAAATTGCGAGGAAAATAGTAAAATCAACACTTTTCCCATACAAACCAGTCAATCAAAACAAAACAAAGATGCGTTTGGATTATCTATAGTATGCCTGCAAGTTGATTAGACTGTATGAATATTAGTCTATGCCTGCCCAAAATAAAGTTCGAAGGGAAAAAGGGTTTTTTGTGTCATCAACGAAAATAATATTACTGCCAGTCAATCAAAACAAAACAAAGGCGCTTTAATGATTATCTTTGGAATTGCAAAATGATTGATCTGAAGAAATGTTTTCAAAACACCTCTTTGGCATGGGTAATGACAAAATCCCCGTAGACGTTTTGACTGGCTGCATTACACCCCTGTCAATTTTTTGGTCGAACGAACGAGCTATATTACAGAGACAAAAACACAGATATAAATGAAATAATTTCAAAATTCAAAATCAAATTGGAACAATGCATTCATTCAAATCTATTGACTGTGTAACAAAATGAAGATGAAGTCACCAACTATCCAGTTGAATTTTTAAACTCCTTGGATGTGCCTGGCTTACCTCAGCACAATTTACGCCTAAAGGTTGGCTCCGTAGTAATCATGCTTCGAAACATAAACCAACCAAAACTGTGCAACGGTCCGCGTTTGGTGGTAAGTAAATTCATGAACAATATGATTTATGCGACGATACTCCAAGGAAATTCGAAGGTGAGGAAGTTCTCATTCCGATGATCCCAACCGATATGCCGTTTGACGTTAAAAGACTTCAATTTCCGATCCGTCTTGCATTCACCATGACCATTAACAAATCACATGGCAGTAGGAGGAGAACCTGTTTTCTGGAACAAAAGATCTTAAGCCGGCCCCGGAAGAGACTCCACTCGTCCGCGTGACGTCACAGTTGGATGGCGGGAAATTCTAATGGACCAATGGCGGCCAAGGTCGTATGACGTCACACGTTAGTTCCTCAACCAGCCGCACAGATGGCGACACCGGGTGGGCTTGCGCATATGTTAGTTCACCGATCGGCCGCACAGATGGCACCATCTCCCAAGGGCTTAATATCTTTGGGCGCAGATATTCCACTCCCCCAGGATAGAGAAAGCCAGCGGGGGAAAACCCAGCCCTAAGGCGTATTTGAACAGGTGTCGACATGTACGCACTTGCTCGGCCGCCGAGACCCTGTTGCGACATGCGCGATAACTTGCATAACTCTCGCTAGAGGTCAGCACACGGTAGTAGACATTTGCCGCTAGATGGAGCGGGTGTCCCAATATGCGTGAAATATTTCGGGAGTCCGACAGGTTACGAAATGGCTCCATTACAGAGCGATACAGCTAGGCCATCCACCATTGTGAAAGCATAGCTGGCGGACAAAGAAATTAGGGCGTCCAATTTCTTCGGTACTTAAGCATAAATCATTGCAATTTTACTAAAAACAAAAAAAAAGTCCACATTAAAACGACCTCGGCAGTGTTGGGGCTAGAGTGCCGAAGGTCGCCGGTTCGAGTCCGGCCGCGGTGTTTAAGTGTTTTGTGAAAAAGCCGTAAAGTTACGTAATTTCCACGCCTAAAAAAATAAGTCGAAAAGCATAAATGTTTCCTTTTAACGGGAAAAAAAAGCGTCATAAACTCCAGATATAAATTCTATGTGTACCTGTTTTCATGAAATTATTTAGCGTTTTTGCCTCTCATTCGGGAGGACGGAGGTTCCAGGCATCCATGGTTTCCCAAAATCACTCCAAGTGAATGCCGGGGATGCTACCTTCAAAAGGCCATGGCCGAATTCCTTCTCGGCTCTAAAGACCTCGCTGTTACATAAATTCCGTTCATCGAAGCAGGCAGACATTAAAAATTAATTCACCGACGAAGAGACGGGAAACAAACTCACTTTTTCATTATGAACAATATAATATAACTCACGAGTGTCACCTACAGTCCGTGTATTTTAAAGGATGTATTAAATTAGGGGTATTTATATTTTTATTTATATTTCTCGTGTCCAGGACATAACAAGTTGAAAAAACAAATAACATTAATTAATTAATATTAACTATAAACACAATTATATAGAATGTGACCAGAATTCCGCAATCTTGATGGCCTTCTCGTTTGCCCTGTAAAGGTCGTCGATATTGCAGGTTTCAGGGAGATTCCTGCATATCAGAAGATGTTGTGGGTTCTGAAGCTCACCACATTCACATAGATCGTTGTCATTAGTGTACCCCCATTTTTTAAATATTATATTTACATCGGGACACTTCAGTTCTTAGTCTGTTTAAGCCTTCCATATAGCATATGGCTGATTACATCCCGCAGCCGGTGCCTCTTTGATGTTCCTCCACCAGGACAAATTTCAAAATTAGGGGTAATGAAATTGTGTGTCTCCAAGTGAATGCCGGGGATGCTACCTTCAAAAGGCCATGACCGAATTCATTCCCATTCCTTTCCCCGTCTCTAAAGACCACGTTGTTAGAGAGACGTTAAAAAAAAGTACCTGTTTTAGCGTTCTGACCTTGTATTCGAGAGGACGGCGTTTCCGGTCATCCAGATTTGGGTTTTCCATGGTTTCCCCAAATCACTCCAGGTGAATGCCGGGATGCTTCCTTCAAAAGGACATGGCCGAATTCCTTCCCATTCCTTGCTCCCCATCCTTTCCCCATCTCAAAATGCCAGGTTGTTAGAGAGACGTTAAAAAGTTTAAAAAATGAAATTATTGTGATAAAGTATAGCAATACCACACATACGTTATTCCTTTCAAAATTCGTAGCCTCAAAAACCCATCAATGGTGAAATCCTTTCATTGAAACCGAGAGACATTCACCGATGAAGGTAGGGAAAACCATAAAAAAATTCCGTTCATCGAAGCAGGCAGACATTAAAAATTAATACACCGACGAAGAGACGGGAAACAAACTCAATTAGTCACATCATGTTGGATTCGTTATAAACAATTTAATATAGCTCGCGAGTGTCACCTACATTCCGTGTATTTTAAAGGATGTATTAAATTATGTGTAATGAAACACAGACACTTTTTGGACTCAAAGAGGCATTGAAGGGGTTTACTGATGGATGTAAGTATAACCTCGATTGGTTGAGAGCCTCTAAACTAAAGCAAAGTTGTCGATTTGAAAACCAGGCTCGTAATTGTTGCCATCCAGGTCAAACCTTTGTCGTTTGTCTATCCAGGCCAATCTATGTATCAATTCTGTTATGCTTTCGTAAGCAATCACAAATTGAGTGTCCTTAGCTGTACTTTGTCTAAAATTCCAATAAATCCCTTGTGACACATCAGTGATTGACACCTTTAACTGTATTTTACAGTACAGCACTTATGTTCCAGGAACGAAATACCGTCTGTTAATCTTACTAATTTCACACCTGTGGAATCTAAGTACGCCAGTCCTATGTGATAAAAAAATCGAGTCACGCTAAGCACAGAACATGCCTGAGACCATCGCCTGTGACCAAGGTGGAGATATAGAAGATTTACACACTCCCTTATAGAAGAAATCCAGTGCACTATTCCTAATTCTTTCACCAAGATCCACCTCTAGCCTCATCGCCAACATACCCACAACACTTCCCCAAACTTCATTCTGTTTTCCAATGATTCCCACTCCAATCCCTGATCAGTTACCTTTTTTTCGTGCGTTAAAGTAAACCAAAAATTCGCAGAGTCTTCTGCTAATCAGTAGCCAGGTACCAAAATGTCCATTTAAGGTCGTTCTACTGCAGTTTTCCAGGAAAATTCTCCCCTTTTCCAGGAAATTATTTTTCAATAAATCAGGACCCAGGGGAGTTCTCCATTCGGTTTAAAATGTTCCCATCTAACGCCAACCTTCGGATTCAGGACCAAGTGTGACATTTGTTTATAATTGCATGCTTTGTTCAACTAACCACGATAAAGTGATCATAATGCTCTTAGCTAACTGATGGTCATCAAACAGACATCATAACCCACATTTTCATAGAAGACCCCCACACATCGACAAGTATCCATAGGTGCAGACACTAGTTCTATTGCGCCGAAGATAGTACCCACGCTTGAATTGTCGTAAATTGTTAGATCAAAGTGGGTGTTTGGATATTTTATCCACTCAGGCCTCATCATCTAAAGTCTAATGCCAGATTGTGGTCATTGCCAACTTAGGCTCCATACACCACTCAGAATTATTCCTCCAATATCCATTCTAACAGCATTATACACCACATACAGCCCCTGACACTCTTCCAATCTCCCAATGACATCCAGTCCAGTTCCTTTATTAAGGCACTTGTTGAATATTTTCCACTAATAAATCTAGCTGCATATTTTGCACCTTGCATTTGATGTACAAAAAATGTGGTCTCCATACTACACTATATATACAAGAAATGGTCTGACTGTGGGTTTGTACCCAAGTCCTTCGCTTCTCTGGTACATCCCTCATCACCCTCTCTGTTAAATGATTTTATGTAGTGAAAAACGGAGAAACACAATTCGTATGGCAACACAAACGGCAGTAAACTGTAAAGAGTACAGTGAAATGGGAGATTGCCTAAGCCCTGAAGCAATGGTTAGAAGCACACGTTGATGGTGAGCATAATTCTATAACCATATATTTTAGACTCAAATTAACAGAGGAAGTAGACACACGCAAACACTTGTACATGCATACAGCGAGGTCGACAGAACTAACAGCAAGCATCATGGAAACGATGAAGTGTGGCAGAATTGTCGTTACCACTGATTAACTGGGCAGTACTATCGTTAAAAAAATCATCAGACAGACGAGTTTAAGTCAGGTATCACAATACTTACACTTACACGCACAAAGAGAGACGCAGATATACATGTACAAGTCTACACAACTACCGGTACCAATCATGGAAACAAAAAAGTGGTGTAGTACTTTCTTGCCCCATGACTGGCTGAAAAACAGAACTCTCCTTACATATCATCTGCCTGGCGAGATAGAGGGTGTGCAAAAAATGGCATGTTTTCACCATACACCTAAGTATTTACATCATAAATAGTGTTCATCACACACAATTGATTACATTTACCATCAATACGTTTCTCCCACACTGCAACCCTATCTGCCATTCATTAAGAGTGCCCCAGGTACCATGAGTTACAATAGACATTTGACTATCAGCAGATACCAGAACCCCTCATATTCATACTAGGTCTCAACCACAAATCCATACGTATCCACGCACAAGCTCAAAGAAACAGGAACAGCAAATCATACATCCAGACAGAAGAGTTTAATTAATGTATCACCACATTTACAGAGACGCACAAACACTCACATTTCCATGCCTACAGCGAGCTAGACACAACAACCACCCAAATCATGACGACGAAAAAGTGGAGTAGAACCCCATGGCTCATAACTGACCAAAAAATCATCAGTAACATAATATGTTCCAGGCACCATACTCTTCACATCAATATCATCTCATTTATTTCACACTACAGACCTCACTACCATCCAGTATCATGTGTGCTAGGTACAAAACTGTTCACATCAGCACCAACACGTCTATCCCACACCTAAGCCTTTACTGCCATTCAGTGACATTTACCCCAGGTACCACGAGTAGCAGTAGACATCTGGTCATCAGACAGATATCATAACTCCCATATTCATACTAGGTCTCAACCAAAAATCTGTACGTCACCTCACACAAGCAAGGTATCACCACATTTACGAAAAAAACACACAGAGATAGAGACGCATACACACGTTCATTTCCAGGCCTACAGCGAGCTCAACACAACAAAGAGCCCAATCATGGAAAAGAAAAAGTGGGACAGAACCCCCATGGCTCAAGACTGACGAAAAAAATCATCATTAACATGTGTTCCAAGTAACAAACTCCTCACATCAAAATCATATCATTTAGCTCACACTACAGACCTCTCTGCCATTCAGTATCGTTGGTAATATGTACAAATCTGTTCACATGATCAGCACCACCTCTATCCCACGCCACAAGCCTTTTCTGCTATTCAGTAATATTTGCCCCACGTACCACGAGTATCAGTAGTCACATGGTCATCAGACAAATATCATAACTCCCATACTCATACTAGACCTCACACACAAACATAACTGACCAAAAAACCACCAGACAGACGTTAGAGTGTGTGCAAAGGATGACATGTTTTTGCCATACACCTCAGTACTTATCACATTATCAATTAATTACATCAACACATAGGTAGCCAGTCATTGTGAAATCTCAAAGTCTAATATAATCCTATCGTGATAGACACACAGCCACATAGAAAGACACACACTCACATGTCCATGCATACACACAGATGACTGAACACCCTAGGTCGAGACTGAATAGTTACAGGATGTGCGAAATATTTCATTTCTTTGCCACAAACCTCGTTGCTCATCATACCCAAATGATTACATCTACATAGGTGGCCACTGATGGAAACATCTCAAGTAGACTCCTACCACCATAATTACACACATAACCACACAGGAACAAGTACACACACATATGTCCATGCATATACCACAATTTCATAAGTTACCACATACATACAAGTAACTGCAGGAAAGGGACCCGACACACGACGTCCACACCGAAGTGTTACATGATAGGCAGACCATAGTATGTCTTTCCAATGCACCTCAGTGCTCACCACATTAACTTGATTTTTAATGTGTCATCAGTATAGCTGGTGGCTGGAATTAAGCTCTTGGCAATGTTTGGCCAAAAGTCATTTGTTAATAGCAGCTCATCAAAGACAAATTTTGGGTCAACCTGCCGGGGCGGGCGCGGCGGAAGGGGGCCACCCTTCTCACAGCGGACGCGTACATCATGTAGGTCGGTATACCGGCGGATATAACGCTTACTAGCGCAATGAAATTCCGGTCTTCAGTCCGGTCCTAAAAATGCGGTTACCGGTAGTAGGTCCCGGTCGGGAAACTCCGGTCCTAAAAATGCGGTTACCGGTAATAGGTCCCGGTCGGGAAACTCCGGTAAACCAACGCGGTCCGCGCTTTTAGACCGGCGAATTGCGGTATTTCGGTCCGCAGTGAGGAAGGGTGGCCCCCCTTCCGCCGCGCCCGCCCCGGCAGGTTGACCCAAAATTTGTCTTTGATGAGCTGCTATTAACAAATGACTTTTGGCCAAACATTGCCAAGAGCTTAATTCCAGCCACCAGCTATACTGATGACACATTAAAAATCAAGTTAATGTGGTGAGCACTGAGGTGCATTGGAAAGACATACTATGGTCTGCCTATCATGTAACACTTCGGTGTGGACGTCGTGTGTCGGGTCCCTTTCCTGCAGTTACTTGTATGTATGTGGTAACTTATGAAATTGTGGTATATGCATGGACATATGTGTGTGTACTTGTTCCTGTGTGGTTATGTGTGTAATTATGGTGGTAGGAGTCTACTTGAGATGTTTCCATCAGTGGCCACCTATGTAGATGTAATCATTTGGGTATGATGAGCAACGAGGTTTGTGGCAAAGAAATGAAATATTTCGCACATCCTGTAACTATTCAGTCTCGACCTAGGGTGTTCAGTCATCTGTGTGTATGCATGGACATGTGAGTGTGTGTCTTTCTATGTGGCTGTGTGTCTATCACGATAGGATTATATTAGACTTTGAGATTTCACAATGACTGGCTACCTATGTGTTGATGTAATTAATTGATAATGTGATAAGTACTGAGGTGTATGGCAAAAACATGTCATCCTTTGCACACACTCTAACGTCTGTCTGGTGGTTTTTTGGTCAGTTATGTTTGTGTGTGAGGTCTAGTATGAGTATGGGAGTTATGATATTTGTCTGATGACCATGTGACTACTGATACTCGTGGTACGTGGGGCAAATATTACTGAATAGCAGAAAAGGCTTGTGGCGTGGGATAGAGGTGGTGCTGATCATGTGAACAGATTTGTACATATTACCAACGATACTGAATGGCAGAGAGGTCTGTAGTGTGAGCTAAATGATATGATTTTGATGTGAGGAGTTTGTTACTTGGAACACATGTTAATGATGATTTTTTTCGTCAGTCTTGAGCCATGGGGGTTCTGTCCCACTTTTTCTTTTCCATGATTGGGCTCTTTGTTGTGTTGAGCTCGCTGTAGGCCTGGAAATGAACGTGTGTATGCGTCTCTATCTCTGTGTGTTTTTTTCGTAAATGTGGTGATACCTTGCTTGTGTGAGGTGACGTACAGATTTTTGGTTGAGACCTAGTATGAATATGGGAGTTATGATATCTGCCTGATGACCAGATGTCTACTGCTACTCGTGGTACCTGGGGTAAATGTTACTGAATGGCAGTAAAGGCTTAGGTGTGGGATAGACGTGTTGGTGCTGATGTGAACAGTTTTGTACCTAGCACACATGATACTGGATGGTAGTGAGGTCTGTAGTGTGAAATAAATGAGATGATATTGATGTGAAGAGTATGGTGCCTGGAACATATTATGTTACTGATGATTTTTTGGTCAGTTATGAGCCATGGGGGTTCTACTCCACTTTTTCGTCGTCATGATTTGGGTGGTTGTTGTGTCTAGCTCGCTGAAGGCATGGAAATGTGAGTGTTTGTGCGTCTCTGTAAATGTGGTGATACATTAATTAAACTCTTCTGTCTGGATGTATGATTTGCTGTTCCTGTTTCTTTGAGCTTGTGCGTGGATACGTATGGATTTGTGGTTGAGACCTAGTATGAATATGAGGGGTTCTGGTATCTGCTGATAGTCAAATGTCTATTGTAACTCATGGTACCTGGGGCACTCTTAATGAATGGCAGATAGGGTTGCAGTGTGGGAGAAACGTATTGATGGTAAATGTAATCAATTGTGTGTGATGAACACTATTTATGATGTAAATACTTAGGTGTATGGTGAAAACATGCCATTTTTTGCACACCCTCTATCTCGCCAGGCAGATGATATGTAAGGAGAGTTCTGTTTTTCAGCCAGTCATGGGGCAAGAAAGTACTACACCACTTTTTTGTTTCCATGATTGGTACCGGTATTTGTGTAGACTTGTACATGTATATCTGCGTCTCTCTTTGTGCGTGTAAGTATTGTGATACCTGACTTAAACTCGTCTGTCTGATGATTTTTTTAACGATAGTTCTGCCCAGTTAATCAGTGGTAACGACAATTCTGCCACACTTCATCGTTTCCATGATGCTTGCTGTTAGTTCTGTCGACCTCGCTGTATGCATGTACTAGTGTGTGCGTGTGTCTACTTCCTCTGTTAATTTGAGTCTAAAATATATGGTTATAGAATTATGCTCACCATCAACGTGTGCTTCTAACCATTGCTTCAGGGCTTAGGCAATCTCCCATTTCACTGTACTCTTTACAGTTTACTGCCGTTTGTGTTGCCATACGAATTGTGTTTCTCACGTTTTTCACTACATAAAAATCATTTAACAGAGAGGGTGATGAGGGGATGTACCAGAGAAGCGAAGGACTTGGGTACAAACCCACAGTCAGACCATTTCTTGTATATATAAGTGTAGTATGGAGGCCACATTTTTTGTACATCAAATGCAAGGTGCAAAATATAGCAGCTAGATTTATTAGTGGAAAATATTCAACAAGTGCCTTAATGGAACTGGACTGGATGTCATTGGGAGATTGGAAGAGTGTCAGGGGGCTGTATGTGGTGTATAATGCTGTTAGAATGGATATTGGCAGAATAATTCTGAGTGGTGTATGGAGCCTAAGTTGGCCATGACCACAATCTGTCATTAGACTTTAGATGATGAGGCCTGAGTGGATAAAATATCCAAACACCCACTTTGACCTAACAATTTACGACAGTTCAAGCGTGGGTGCTATCTTCGGCGCAATAGAACTAGTGTCTGCACCTTTGGATACTTGTCGATGTGTGGGGATCTTCTATTAAAATGTGGGTTATGATGCCTGTTTGATGACCAAGAAACTATCAGTTAGCTAAGAGCATCATGATAACTCTATCGTGGTTACTTGAACAAAGCATGCAATTACAGTCAAATGTCACACTTGGCCCTGAATCCGAAGTTTGGCGTCAGATGGGGACATTTAAACCGAATGGAGAACTCTCCTGGCACCTGATTGGTTGAAAAATATTATCCTGGAGAATTTTCTTGGAAAAACTGCAGTAGAACCACCTTAAGTGAACATTTTGGTAGCTGGAATCCCTGTTAATGATTAGGAGAAGACTTTGCGAATTTTTGGTTTACTTTAACACACGAACAAAAGGTAACCCTGTCAGTAACTGTTCAGAGGTTGGATTGGGAATCATTGGAAACAGAATGAAGTTTGGGGAAGTGCTGGGCGTATGTTGGCGATGAGGCTAGGGTAGATCTTGGTGAAAGAATTAGGAATAGTGCACTGGATTTCTTGTATAAGGGAGTGGTTAAATTTTCTATATCTCTACCTTTGGCACAGGTGATGGTCTAAGGCATGTTCTGTGCTTAGCACTGCCTTACACTGACTCGATTTTTATCACAAAGGGCAGGGGTGAAATTAGTAAGATTAACAAACGATGTTTCGTTCCTGGAACATACTTGCTGTGCTGTAAAATACAGTTAAAGGTGGGTAAGTACATGGCACAGCGTATATCTCTCTGTTTCTAGTCAATCACTGATGTGTCACAAGGGATTGCTAAGGGCACTCAATTTGTGATTGCTTACGAAAACATTACAGAATTGATACATAGATTGGTCTGGATAGACAGACAATATAGGTTTGAGCTTGTTGGCAAAAAATTACGAGTGTGATGAAATATTTTTTTTATACCAGTGACAGCAGAGATTAGAGAAATAATGTGCTGTACTGGTGAATTTTGATTCTCACTACATAAAAATCATTTAACAGAGAGGGGTGATGTACCAGAGAAGCGAAGGACTTGGGTACAAATCCACAGTCAGACCATTGCTTGTGTGGTGTAGTATGGATGTCATTGGAAGATAGGAAGAGTGTTGAGGGGCTGTAGGTGGCGTATAATGCTGTTAGAATGGATATTGGTGGAATAATTCTGAGTGGTGTATGGAGCCTAAGTTGACCATGACCACAATCTCGCACTAGACTTTAGGTGATGAGGCCTGAGTGGATAAAATATCTAAACACCCACTTTGACCTAACAATTTACGACAGTTCAGGTGTGAGCACTATCTTAGGCGTAATAGAACCTATGGTGACGTTTTGGATACTTGTCGATGTGTGGGGGTCTTCTATGAAAATGTGGGTTATGATGTCTGTTTGATGATCAAGTTAGCTAAGGGTATTATGTCACTTTTATCGTGGTTAGTTGGATGAAGCATGAAATTACAATCAAATGTCACACTTGGTCCTGAATCCGAAGGTTGGCGTTAGATGGGAACATTTTAAACCGAATGGAGAACTCCCCTGGGTCCTGATTTATTGAAAAATAATTTCCTGGAAAAGGGGAGAATTTTCTTGGAAAACTGCAGTAGAACCACCTTAAGTGAACTTGGAATCCCTGCTACTGATTAGGAGAAGACTTTGCGAAAGCACTGCCTTAGCGTGACTCGATTTTTATCACATAGGACTGGCGTACTTCGATTCGACAGGGGTGAAATTAGTAAGATTAACAGACGTATTTCGTTCCTGGAACATACGTGCTGTGCTGTAAAATACAGTTAAAGGTGTCAATCACTGATGTGTCACAAGGGATTGATTGGAATTTTAGACAAAGTACAGCTAAGGACACTCAATTTGGGTGGGTAAATAGTTGTGGCAATGAGAAAATGACATATAAGTAGATTTACACGGGCGAGAACTTAATGTTTTCTTTTCGCCTAGCACACCCCCTCGGATCGAATTCCCGAGTGCTGAAGTTACTCACATCATTATTATTAAGTATTTGCATGAGAATGAATTTATTCTAGCTAATTAGACACACCAACAGGACGGACATGACATTCACAGACACACAATTTCATTACCCCTAATTTTGAAATTTGTCCTGGTGGAGGAACATCAAAGAGGCACCGGCTGCGGGATGTAATCAGCCATATGCTATATGGAAGGCTCTAAACAGACTAAGAACTGAAGTGTCCCGATGTAAATATAATATTAAAAAATGGGGGTACACTAATGACAACGATCTATGTGAATGTGGCGAGCTTCAGAACCCACAACATCTTCTGATATGCAGGAATCTCCCTGAAACCTGCAATATCGACGACCTTTACAGGGCAAACGAGAAGGCCATCAAGATTGCGGAATTCTGGTCACATTCTATATAATTGTGTTTATAGTTAATATTAATTAATTAATGTTATTTGTTTATTCAACTTGTTATGTCCTGGACACGAGAAATATAAATAAAAATATAAATACCCCTAATTTAATACATCCTTTAAAATACACGGACTGTAGGTGACACTCGTGAGTTATATTATATTGTTCATAATGAAAAAGTGAGTTTGTTTCCCGTCTCTTCGTCGGTGAATTAATTTTTAATGTCTGCCTGCTTCGATGAACGGAATTTATGTTAACAGCGAGGTCTTTAGAGACGGGAAGGAATTCGGCCATGGCCTTTTGAAGGTAGCATCCCCGGCATTCACTTGGAGTGATTTTGGGAAACCATGGATGCCTGGAACCTCCGTCCTCCCGAATGAGAGGCAAAACGCTAAATAATTTCATGAAAACAGGTACACATAGAATTTATATCTGGAGTTTATGACGCTTTTTTTCCCGTTAAAAGGAAACATTTATGCTTTTCGAGGCGTGGAAATTACGTAACTTTACGGCTTTTTCACAAAACACTTAAACACCGCGGCCGGACTCGAACCGGTGACCTTCGGCACTCTAAGCCCCTACGCTACCGATGTCTGTTCACGTAATATCCGTTGATGTGGGACTTATTTTTTTAGGCGTGGAAATTACGTAACTTTACGGCTTTTTCACAACTTAAACACCGCGGCCGGACTCGAACCGGCGACCTAGCCCCTACGCTACCGACGTAATATCCGTTGATGTGGACTTTAGTATTTTTCACGATATAAAATATTTTACTGTGTGTCGATAGTAGCCAAGATGTTCAGTGCTTGCTTAACAGGACGCTAGGAATACATATTTCGTCACGCTTAGTAAACAGAGATAACAGTGTACACATTTCGCAAAGCGCGCCGGAAATAATGCCACCGAACACCATCTAGCCGCCACCTAATGAACTAGAAATTAAGCCCTTGGGAGATGGTGCCATCTATCCGCAGATCGGGGAACTAACGGTGCAGCGCCATCTATCCGCAGATCGGGGAACTAACGTGTGACGTCAAAGCCCGGCAGCTACCGCCATCTGTGCGACAGGTCGAGGAACTAACGTGTGACGTCATACGACCGGGCGGTGCGCTCGGCGGCCATCTTGGTCACACCAACGGGGGGCGGCCATCTTGTGACGTCCACGCGGACGAGTGGAGTCTCTTTACAGTTGTCCAAAGAGCTTATCAGGCTTGAACTCTTATTATCTTCCTACTGGATACAATTTTTGGTTAAAACTCGGACGATTGCCTTCCGATAGGACGTTTTTCAGAATGTACTTTTCTCCTATCACAAAAGGAAAAA